>OX451735.1:1069468282-1070668282 GCA_948472305.1 Vicia faba | reverse complement strand
CAAGTATCTAGAGTTGTCTACCTACCCTAAGGAATTCGTCTGTGTAAATGTCCTTTAAAGTAGTGCCATCCCACCATTGAGAGGTAGGTAGCACCACCATTGGAGGTGTTCGGGTCAATTCGAGGGTTCGGGACATGGTGATCACCAGAGCAATAGGAAGATACCTTAGAAGCTACCCTCATGCCAGGTTCCCGGATCATGAGGACTTACTAAGACATCCTCTACTCGACGATCACCTTTCGAGGCAAGGCAACAGTGAGGCGTACCCTAGGGGTGGTGTGTGATTTGTGTGTCGTTTTCGGATATTTTGTCTTTTGTCATGTCATAGGTGATCTACGCGTTTGTTTTTATTTTTGTCATTCATTCTTGCATGCATTTATTAACAGTTAAAAAGATGCGGAAATTAAAAGTTCTAAACTATTACAAAGGCGCGGGTCCACATCGCCAAATTTAATCCAGGACCCGATTTGACATAAAATAAAGGAAAGTGCGGGAAATATAAATTTACACGGCTTTGGGAGAATTACATTAATATTATAAGAGATAAAATAAAATGCGCGAATTGAAATTAAAATTGAAAGCGAGGGCGTTGGACCCTTTTTAATGAAATTAAATTATATTATTAAATTAATGAAATTAAAATGAAAAAAGAAATTATTTTTGGTCTTTTTGGAGTTTTTTATATTTAGGGTTTTTTATGTGAATTAAACGAAAGTTAAACCTAATTCTAGCTATTTTTAATTTATTAAAAAAATATGAAAATTACCTAAAATTAAACCTAATTAATTAGTGCAATTTGATTTATGAAAATAAATAATTAATTATTAGTGATGAAAAAATAAAATAAAAAAGTAATTAAACTAATTAAACCTAATTCTACAAGTTTTTTATTTATTAAGAAAAGATATTAAAATTAACCCTAGAATAAAAACTAATTAATTGATACAAGACTTTATTTACAAAAATATTAATTAAATAAATATATTTTGATTTTTGTGACTTTTCTGATTTTTTATATTATTTTTATATTTTATATTTTTATGAAAAAAACACAAATTAATTTAAAGAATTAAAAAAAAGAGAAATAATTGAAACAAATAAAAATAAAAAAAATAGGAAAGAATGGTAAAACCTTGGGGGGTTCTGTCCCCAATTGGAGGTTTAAACTGTAATAATCAGGCCCATCTTTGGAGGCCCTTTGCTGACTATTCCTGGAAGCATGTGCGTGCATTGACTGAGGCACATCATATGCTCTGAATCTTGGCATTTGGTTTGATCTTGGTGGCCATGTGGCGCGTTGAAATTGTGAGCGTATGGTAGATGCTTGTGGATGAGCTACACGAGAACATAATTAGGAGAAAAATATAAGGGAAAGGGAGGGGGACCTGGGATCGAACCCAGGTCCTGGAGATTACCAATACTATGCTTTGCCAACTGCTCCAACTACGCGTTTTGATTATATAATAGGAAACAAATGACATAAGACAAAACAATGGTTAATGGAACTTTTAGCGCGAAAATTCAAATAAACCAATCATTGCCTTACACATCACCGTCTTCTTCCTTATTGCGCTTTTGCCTGAAATATAAAAAAGGTTAGCGGGGGTTTTAAACCCCCCCAAAATATGCATTTTTCAATAATAGCGAATAGGCCATATGGCCACATAAATTAGGCGCGAGGGGTGTCTTCAAATCGTCCAAGCTCCCTGATTTCAACCATGGTATTAAGGTGTTCTAATTTTACAGTATTCAGAAACGCCTAATTTGAAAGTCCTGTAACCCTAACCATCTTCCATGGTGAATTCTTCAATAGTGCACGAAAACTCAATCAAAGTATGCAGTTAGCTTTAGAATCAATCAAGGAACATAAATCAAACATTAAAAATTACTAAAAACGCATGAATCATGATGCAAGCATATGGAAAAAATCTTGTACAGGACACGATCGTTCTACCGTTTCTCTGCGCTAGGATGGATGGTTTTGATCTGAAAACCTTCCTTGAAGTCTCAGGAAGGTAATGGAATGGTTATTTGGCCTTTAGTCGCACTGGAATATGGTTTTCAGTTTTGGAATTTTTGTCAAAAAACTCAAGTTTGGTTATGGTGTTCTTGTGCAGCTGGGAGGTCATGAACATTAGGGTTGGCATGTATATATGTACTGGAATGATTAGGGTTGAAAAATTGATCCAAAGAACCTTTGCATTGATGAAGAGATATTTGATTTTCATGGCATATATTTTCCAATCTTTTTCATGCAAATTTGATTCCAATCATATCCAATTACCATGATTCTTTCTATATCTGATCATGCACGAAATATTGAGTGTATTTCATGCATAAAAAGATTTAAAAACTTAGGTTTGGTATTTTTCATATATTTTAATTAATTAAATGAATTTCTAGCAATTAAAAATTCAAATAAATAAAATAAAAATGATGAAAAACTTCCCTTTGGGCCAAATGGTCGTGCACATGTTTTGGATGATGGATTTTGGAAGAAAAAGAGGCCCATTAGCATTTTTAAGACTTTTGAAGCAATGTTGACTTTTCAAAATATCCAAAAATTTCCCAACTTCCACAAGGAATAACTTGCTCAATTTTTAAGCTTTGCTCATGTTCTTGGACATTTTGGAAAGGTCTTGAAGTCCTCTAACCAATTCCTCTGGTCCCATGTCATTTTGATTTACCAATCTCAAGTTATGGCCTTTGACTTAAATTCCCTTTTTGTTGACTTTTGAAAATGACCTATAATGTTGAAATTGATAACTTTTTGTGAGAGCATTTCTTGGACTTGAAGTGTGAAGAGGAGTTGTAGGGAATGTCTTTCTCTTCAAAATGAGCTTTGGATGGAATTTTTCTGATAATCCATGTGAAAGTTATGCCTTGGTCAAGTTACAGTTGACTTTTTCAACTGTCCAAATATGGAAACTTTTGCATCTTGAGATTTTTTGAGCCATACTTTGAGAATCATGATCAAGCATTGATCAAATGATGTTTGTGGCTTCAAAATGAGATGTTGACCAAAAATTTGAACTTTTGACTGTCAAATGACCATTTTGCCCCTACAGTTGACTGTAGTGCAATTAGGGTTTTTGACTGTGCAATTTTGTGCTGTAAGTCTTGAAACTTGACATGAGGATGCTTGACCATGTTTATAGGCATGTGGGACTTGATTGGACCCTTGGAAACTTCATTTTCCTTGTCAGAACCAAAACCCTAGTTTTTGACTGTTAGGAGGCCCTTGAACTGTGCAACCCTTGGGGAGATTTTGAAGCTTTGACTTGGCAATTCTTGAAGAATATGGGAGGGCAAATTTTGGGGTACAACACCATGCTTGTACTACACATTGAAACTTGTCTTCCCACTTTTCTTCAAAATCAAGTAACCTAGCAATTAGCTTGTAACTTGTACTTCTGACTCTCCAAAGCACTCCAACCCTTTTTCTTATACATACACAAGTTATTTGCCACAAATCACATGCATGCTTAAGCCCTGAAAACACCAAGAACACAGAATCACCAAAAACACTTCAAAACTTGCCATTTCTGAGTTTTGAATCCAATCTCCAAATTTGCTCGTGCGTTTATTGGTATTTCACTTTCAAAAGCTCCTAAAAAACATACACAAATAATCCCAACACCTGCAACACCACTGTAACACCTCCATCATCATCCACCATTTTCAAAAATAGCACATTGCACCTTGACTTCTCTAGAACTCCTCAGGCATTTTCAGCTCAAGCTAAGCATCCCATTAGCTTCCTGGGAACTTGAGGAAGCTAATCCAATAATTGGAACTCACTAAAAGCTACTCAAACTCCAAACCCGATACCCTCTTATAAGGTAAGTTTTCTGACTTTTGAACTCTTCATATAGGCATCATTAATGGTTTATTTGTGAATGAAAAATGTAGATATCATTGCCCTAAAGCTAACCATGCCCATAGTTTTCATTTATATTGCTTGAGCTTAGAGAATTTTAAGATTGAAGTTTCTGAAATTTTTAGGGTTCAGATTAGGGCCATTAAAATCCATGCTTGTCTTTGATCTATAGTTTATTGCTTTGCATTTCTGAAATCGTGAGGAAATTTGCTACAAGTTTCTTGTTTACATTTTTCATTTTTGTTAAGAATTAAACAAGATAGAGGCTCTGGCTGGGCGTGAGGTTGAAGATGAAGTTCAGGCCATGGACTTGTTTACTATCATATATTTATTGTTTTGTTTATATAAACGTATGTATAGCCACCCCAGTGGTAGAAGCGTGCGCCTGTGACTATAGGGACCTGGGTTCGAGCCCCAGTGGTACCCTTTTGGATTTTTTTTGCATATTTCTCACAGTACCCTTTTGGATTTTTTTTGCATATTTCTCACACTCTGACTTTTTAGACAGGCGCTTGGGCCTAACAGTCTTGGGCTTTTATTTTATTTTTCTTACTGCTGACCCCCCTGCTGGCTACTCACACCCCTGGCCCATTTTATTTTCTTTTGCTCATTTTTATTTATTTATTTTCTTAAATATTTTATCTAATACTAAAAAATCAAAAAAATATAAAAACATTAGATTTATATTTTGTTGTAGCTTATTTATTTATTTTTTTACACAAAAAAAATTATTTTTATTTAATCATACTTTATTTATTTTACTAATTTGATTTGTAAATTTAATTTAAAAAAACTAGAGTTTTAGTTATTTTCTTTTACACCATTAAAATATTATTTTAATATAAAAAGACCAAAAATATTTTATAATACTATAATTTATTTTCAAGACAAAAATACCAAAAAATATTCTTCTTATAAACTTAATTTCTCTTTTAATCAATTAATAAATTAGGGTTTTTATTTAAATTATTTTCCTAGTAAATTTAGGTTTCACTTTTTACTAATTTACTTAACTATTTCTCTTTTAGTTATTTAGGTTAAAACAAAAACCGTTTTCCTAAAAAATCCAAACAAAATATCCATTTCCTTCACATTTAAATTCTTGTATATTTATTGATTTTTGTACATTATTTATCCAATTCAATATGGTTGTAATAGATAATTAGGTTTATTTTCTTGCAATCCCCATTTATAATTTGTACACCCCCCCCCCCCCCCCCCCCCTCCCACAAGTATTGTAATAGCGTAGTAATTTTAAATTCCGTAATTTATTGCTTTATATACAAATGCTAGTAATTAGGGTTTGTATGGAAAGACTAAAACCAATCAATTAGAAAACCTTAATCAAAGACAAAACCAAACATGAAAAACAATACACTTGCACACAAGCACCCCTAGGGTAAATCCACTTGGTTGCCTTACAAAATAGCCATATTACGCGTGTGAGGTATCTTAGCAAAAAAACAAGCAAAATACAAGATCATAGTCCTTCGATGACGCTATCTATGTTGTCTTTCAAATGATCTTAGTCCCTAAAAGAGAATGCTAAGATACCTTGCAACATTACTAATCATGGTTATACGATGACCCACGCCCGCCCCGTTTACATCCAAAGATAGGGTTACTTACCAAATCGATGGTAAGATAACAATGTCAAAGGAAAGAGGAAATGAACATGAAAGACTTTTGAGTAGGTAGAATGCTCCTAATTACTTGTTCCATTTCAAAACAAAACATCCTTGCTATTTTTAAAACAAACACCTACACTTTCAAAACATCTTACAAACTTGAAAACATTTTCAAAAGATCAACATCTTTGTATACATTCTTACGAACGAGAATCATTACAAAGTTTGCCTAAACAATGGCCTCTTTACAAAATACATTCAAAAATCACACAAGGCACAATTTCAAACAAAAGCAAGTGATCTAGAAAGTAACTAAGATCCCATGGAAAACC
Source organism: Vicia faba (assembly GCA_948472305.1). NCBI lineage: Eukaryota > Viridiplantae > Streptophyta > Magnoliopsida > Fabales > Fabaceae > Vicia > Vicia faba. Next base: position 1,070,662,442 of record OX451735.1, on the reverse strand, counting down.
ATGTATGAAAAGGGTGCTAATACCTTCCCTTTTCATAATCTACCCCCCGAACTCAAGAAATAATCTCAAAGGTCTTTCCTGTGCTTTTTCACCTTTCCTTTTTGGATAAAAGAAAAGTCGGTGGTGACTCTTGCTATTCGCAACATTTGTGATAAAATGCAAAACCACCAAGTCAGTTCTCCCACCATATCACAGGCAGCTCTAAGCTCCGCTTCGAATTAATCTAGCTTCGATGTCACAACCCATTCGATTGAGACTCTTTCTGCTTCGATTGCATGTTTGCAAGGACAACATGCCATTTTGAACTTGGGGTGAACCTAGACAGGTTAGGATATGTATTTTTGCTTAGCCATGCTAGCCTACTTCATTTCTTCGAATCTTCCTTTGTTGTCAGCTTCAAAGTCCCATTCGAGCCAATCAAGACTCTCTTTAGTAGAACCTTGTTCTCCTTAATGGTTCTGAGTTGAATTGTGTCAGCTTCAATACTAGGGCTCCTTCGATTGAACCACCATTTTCTTTGATTTCCTGTCCTTTTAAAGAGAATTCCCTATTAGAAAACTTCGACCAGCTCTTGGCCTTGTGATGAGTCTAAGTTCTTATTCGAAGTATTCATAACTTCCCTCATCGGAGCATCTTAGATTAAGGCAAACTCTATACTGAAATAACATTTGAAGGTCATTTCATTCTGATGTTCTGATTGAGGGAAACTCTGAAGTTCCAGTCGAAGGACCTTTTGGAATTCCAATCGAAAGATAATTGTTAAACTGCCAATCGAAGGACACTGTTACAATTCTAGTCGAAAGGTACTTGTTAAACTTCCAATCTAAGAGCCTTGTTGACAGGCCAATTGAAGGACCTTTGTCCATGCCAATTGAAGGGCGCTATGTAGATGCCAATCGAAAGGAATTTTGGAGGTGCCAATTGAAAGGCGCTTTGGAGATGCCAATCGAAGGAAACTTAGAAACTTCAATCACCAATTTTCCTTTACTTTAGGCAATGGTTTGTGACCAATAATGTAGGGGGGAATCTTGGGAAACATGAGAGGGAAAATTTTGGAGTACAACACTATGGTTTTCGACGGAGCTTCCAATGCACTTGGCAATGAAATTGGTGCTTTAAATATCTCTCCTCAGGGTTTCCATACACCCTTCACCGACAGATTATGCTTTGATTATACCAACCACATGGCCAAATATGAACCATGCATTATGGGTATTAAAGCTACTATTGACCTAAGAATCAAGTTATTGGATGTATATGGAGACTCAGCCATGGTGATCAGTCAGATCAAGGGAGAATGGGATACGAAGCACCCGAATCTCATTCCTTATAAAGAACATGTGCTAACCTTAATCCCGTACTTCGAGGAAATCACTTTTGAACACATCCAATAAGAAAAAAATCAGTTGGCAAATGCATTGGCTATAATGTTATCTATGTATAAGGTCAGATGGGACAACGAGGCTCCCAGAATTACCATTGAAAGAATGGACAAACTGACACACTGCTATGAAGTTGACACTAACAGAGTAGAAGAAAAACCTTGGTTTTATGAAGTGAAGAGATACCTTGAGGCTCAAGAGTACCCTGGAGGGGCATCTATCAACGATAAAATATTCCTACATAGGTTCTCAGCTAAGTTCTTCGTGAGTAACGGAATTCTTTACAAGCGCAATCATGGTTCGACTCTACTTCGTTGTATGGACAAGAAAGAAGAAGAGAAGATTATGGAAGATATGCAAAAAGGTACCTCTGGAACTCATTCCAGTGGACATACTATGGCCAAGAATATTTTGAGAGCCGGTTACTATTGGTCGACTATGGAAACCGACTATCACCACCACTCGAGAACTTGTCATAAGTGCCAGATTTATGCTGATAAAGTACATGTGCCTATGGTTCCTCTAAATGTATTGACTTCTCCTTAGCCATTTTCAATGTGGGGCATTGATATGATTGGAGAGATCAAGCCTACTGCTTCTAACGGACATCGCTTCATCCTTGTCGCCATTGATTATTTCACAAAGTGGGTTAAAGCAGTCTCATTTTCCTCTGTCACCAAGAATGTTGTAGCCTGGTTTATTAAACATAACCCCATCTGTCTATATGGCATCCTCGAAAGGATTATCACGGACAATGGTACCAACCTCAACAACACTATGATCACTGAACTCTGCATGCATTTCAAGATCAAGCACAACAACTCTTCTTTGTATCGCCCAAAAATGAACGGCGCAGTGGAAGCTGCCAATAAGAACAGCAAGAAGATTGTGTAAAAGATGGTTTTGACCTACAAAGACTGACATGAGATGTTACCGTTTGCTCTTCATGGCTATCGCACTTTAGCTTGAATGTTAACTGGGGTAACCCCATTCTCTCTGGTTTACGGTATGGAAGTCGTCCTACCTGTCAAAGTTCAGATTACCTCTCTAAGAATTATGAAAATGAAGACTTAGAAGAATATGAGTGGATTCAGACTAGGTTGGATCAGTTGAATTTGATTAACGAGAAAAGGCTTGTAGTTGTCTATCACGGTATGACGTATCAGAAGCGTATGATCAAGGCATTCAATAATAAAATCAAGTGTCGAGTATACTAGGCTGGTGACTTGGTAATAAAGTTCATCATCCTACCGCAGGGTGATCCTAGGGGAAAATGGACTCCCACCTACAAAGGGTCATTTGTAGTCAGGAAAATATTTTCTGGCGGTGCCATGATACTAACCACCATGGACAGTGAAGATTTTACGCACCCTGTGAATGTGGACATAATTAAAAAATACTACGCATGAAAAATGACTTGCTAGGTTGACTGGCCTAGAAAAAAATAAGGGCATCCCGGCGAACCAAAATGGTTTGGGCAAAAATCAGGGATATATATATAAAAAGTGTACACTCGACAAGTCGAAAACCTGAAAAGGCGACTTGGGCAAAAAAGGGTATCTCTGTGGACTGAAAACCTGAAAGGGTAGTCCGGAAAAAGTTAGGGATTAAAGCGTATGACTATGTCCCGTTGGATCACTTACAACGCGCTTTATTACCAACGTCAAGTTCAAACGGTACAAAATAGTTCAGTCAACTTCTTCTGACAGCAAGGGATGAGATGCTTGAAGACATAGGAGGAGATAGAAGAGTTGAAACCCGATATATATATATATATATATATATATATATATATATATATATATATATATATATATATATATATATATATATATATATATATATATATATATATATATATATATATATATATATATATATATATATATATATATATATATATATATATATATATATATATATATATATATATATATATATATATATATGTGTGTGTGTGTGTGTGTGTGTGTGTGTTCTGTTTTACTCTGTACTCTTTCGATATAATGACAATTTCCTCTTACTAGGATTTCTATCTCTTTGTAAAAAACCACTTGTTTATGGGCAAACTATCAATAGAAATACAAATTTCAAAATTCAAACTTTTGAATTACATTTTTATGTTTTGTCTACAAAAACTTCCAATGAATAAATTGAATGAACATATGCATATGAGTACGATTACTGTTAACAAGTATATGCATAAAAATAGTAATAAGCATTTTCTCAAGACTCTAGGAGTTGGGATAATGTTCAAGCCGTCCATGTATCCCCATAGAAAAATCCTCACAAGATTATCCTCACAGAGTAGTCTTAACAGGATCATCTTCAACGAAGATATATTTCACCGGCAGATCCCCCCAGCGGATAAGGGAATATGATCTTTTCCCCAGAAATGTCACCAATCTATGGAGTCCCGATTTCCATCAGAGATTATGGAATCACTACAATTTATGGAAATTCTCTTCCCCATCTGAGTTTATTTCTCCCACATTGTAAAATCCCCTGCATAATTCCCTTTCTTCAGCATGGCTCATATTCTCCAGTAGAGCTCATTTCCCCAGCAAGGGTATTTCCTCAACATAGTATTCCTCCTTCAAAGTTTATGGTTTATTTCCCCCAACATGATTTATTTCCCCAAACAGGGTTTACTTCCCCAGTAGAGTTCATTCTCCCCAGCTTGAGTCTATTTCTCTAACTACTAGAGTTCACCGACAAAACTTCTCCCTCCAGTAAGTGGCAGTCCAGATTACTAACCCCTGAGAGTTGCTACAGAAGGACCGAATATCGTTTAACCTTATCCTCTCCAGTCGAGTCGACATCCATATCAAAAACTCAATCATACAGCACTACGAGAGGTTATCCATCTCTTTTGTCCCCAGTCAGGGTATAAAAGAATTAAATTCCCCGGTAGGGAAATGAACGACCAATGTTCTTGAACCTTTCTCCCCAAATAGAAATCAACATTCCCCAACTGAGTTTCCTCAAACAAAAAGCAGGAATTTCTATCAAGATGTAAGATACACATATTCTTCATCCCCAACAACATTCGGGGGTTTATTTTCCCAGTCAAAGATGTTGCGCGAGGTTACTAATACACTTCAATAACATCTCACATCCATACATCATATACAAAACATCATAGCATATGCATACGAAATGCATATATCACACTCTCATTTATTTTGAGAATATCATTATGTAATGCATTTCATACATCATTACATTGCATACGGTTAACTCTTTATCTTTTTAGGTAAAAACCTACAAATAGATTCCTTAGAGGCTATATCTGAAAAAATAGTTGCTTAAGCACTCTCCCCCAGAAGTTCATCCTAAAAGAGTACCTTTTCTAGTTGAAGTCGGGTGTAGACAGCTTCTAGTTCATACGAAATCAGGCGTAGATTTCTTTCCGATGCTCTTTTTGAAAAAATTCAGATGTAGACTCTTTCTGGTACCTTTTCTAGTTGAAGTCGGGCGTAGACATCTTCTAGTTTGGATGAAATCAGGTGTAGATTTCTTTCTGATGCTCTTTTTGGAAAAGTCAGACGAAGACTCTTTCCATCACTTTTTCTAGTTGAAGTCGGGCGTATACATCTTCTAGTTAGGATGAAATCGAGCATAGATTTCTTTCTGATACTCTTCTTAGAAAAGTCAGGCATAGACTCTTTCTGGTACCTATTCTAGTTGAATTCGGGCGTAGACATCTTCTAGTTTGGATGAAATCGGGTGTAGATTTCTTTCTGATACTCTATTTGGAAAAGTCAAGCGTAGACTCTTTCCGGTACCTCCCCTGGATGAAGTCGAGCGTATACATCTTCTAGTTCAGATTAAATCGGGCGTAGATTTCTTTCTGATACTATTTTTGGAAAATTCAAGCGTAGACTCTTTTCGGTACCTCTCCTAGTTGAAGTTAGGCGTAGACATCTTCTTGTTCGGATGAAATCGGGCGTAGGTTTCTTTCTGATACTCTTTTTGGAAAAGTCAAGCGTAGACTATTTACGGTACCTCTCCTAGTTGAAGTCGGAAGTAGACATCTTCTAGTTCGGATGAAATCGAGCGTAGATTTCTTTCTGATACTCTTTTTAGAAAAGCCAGACGTAGACTCTTTCCGGTACCTCTCCTAGTTAAAGTAGGTCATAGACATCTTCTAGTTTGGATAAAATCGGGCATAGAATTCTTTCTGATACTCTTTTTGGAAAATTCAAGCGTAAACTCTTCCCGGCACCTCTTCTAGTTGATGTTGGGCGTATACATCTTCTAGTTCGGATGAAATCAAGCGTAGATTTCTTTCTGATGCTCTTTTTGGAAAAAGTCAGACGTAGACTCATTCCAAATACATCTTCTAAGACGAAGTCGAGCATAGACTTAGTCTGATTTTCCTATCAACAGTTATCCTGGATGGCATCTATAACCCTATCTCCGATGACTCTCCATCACCTCTCCAAATGGCATATTTAAGCCTATTCCAGGTATAATCAATCAACAGTGTTACTTGGTGTATGTGCGATTGCAAATTTTTTGGCACTTAAGTGTTCAATCATCTTCTACCTTCAAGTCACAAATGGCGGACATGCCAATCTAACTCTTTAGGTTTAAGAAGATTAAACAGGGGCAGCTATTGTACATCAAAATTTGCCCTCCCGTTTTTGAAGCAGTTAATTCAAGACACCTCCTCATGCTCATAAAGGTCTCAAGTACTCAAGGCTACTCAAGGGTTGACCAGTCAAATCTCCCCCTAAGCAATGGGTCCACAACTAGGGTTTTAAGTTTTTCAAGGAAGTTTGGTTTGCAAAGGTCTCAAGTGGTTTCAATGGTTCTCCATAGGTCTTCAATCATGCTCATATCAAGTTTCAAGTCTTGCATCACAAGTTTGCTCAGTCAATGGCTCAGATAATTGAAAATCAATTGTATTAAGTAAAAAGTCAACTATCATCAACATACAGTAAAACTTCAATATTTTTGGTCAACATCAACATTTTGAAGTGATATTCATCATTTGATCAAATTTTGATCATGATTCCTTAAGGAAAACCCTCAAATCATCAAAAGTCAAAAGTTCCCAAACTAGGGTTTCCTTAGGAGAAGTCAACTGAACTTTGACCAAGCATAACTTTCACATGCTTCGTCAACTTTTCCCCAACCAAAGCCTATTTTGAAATAAATTCAATTCTCTACAACTTTTTATATGTATGCTCAAGTCCAAAAAGTGGTTCATTTGAGAGATATGAGCCCATACATTATGGATCATTTCAAAAGTCAACAAAAAGACACTTTTTGTCAAGGCAACTTACATCAAGATAAAGTCTCCAATTGCAAAAATTATCAAAAGAGAAATTGTAGAGGACATCTTGAGATTTAAAAAAAAGTATAATATTACCTTCAAAAGATGAAAATTGGAGAGTTATGACCATTGTAAGTTGGGAAATTTTGAGAAAATGCATGAAGTGCAAAGTGAGCAAACTTGAAATTTTGAATTAGTGCGCCTAACTTTTGATGTTCAAACACGTTCACAATGTGTTAAAAAACCTATAAATACATTCACATATTCTTGATGATTTTTTATTTCTTTTATTTTCATTTTTATTCATTTAAATGCAAATTAAAACAAATAAAATATGAAGAAATGTTATAAGGCATGTGGGCTTGCTTTCTTGGATCAATTCAGGCCCAAGACAACTCATGAAAACCATTGAGAAACCGTGTGAACTTGAAAAGGGAAAGAAAAATCTCAAAATGGAAGGTTATAAACATGTTTGATTCTTGTCTCATGGCCATGATTGCATCATCTTCTTGCCATATTTGTGTACCCTATTCAGTCCTCTATATAAGAATGACAAGATCAGATGAAAAGCACACACATCATTGCCTCTAAAAGCTTGCTAAAACTCCCAATATTTTTCAAAGAACCCTAAGTTGTCAAAACTTTAGTTGCAAGCCTCCTAACTGCAAAAATTCCCTTCATTTCACTTCCAGGAACATTGAAGGGTAAGGCTGGATTGGTTACTATGACCCTAAGGGTCTGAATCAGTATGCATTGCATCATCGTATTTTTTTTATTTTTTTATTTTCGAATCCTTATTTTTAGCATGCACTAATATTATTAACCAGTTTCTGAGGTATTTTTGAACAAGTTTGGATGGGTATCGTGATCCCATACAGTTAGAATTATAAGACATCATAGCTTGCTCCAATCGGTTTCATTTTATTTGAAACTCATGATACAAGCACTTTTGGGTAAAACTAAGTCCATAATCAGATTCAGGAGGGTAGAATTAGGGGTACTAGGATGTTTTGGATCACTAACATTTGATTTTTGTAGGTTTTGTATCTTACAGGTTGCCGGAGAAGACGGCTGAAGCTAGGGCTCAGACACCTCTCTGGCCAATGGCATCATGTTCCATATTTTATTTTATGGTTTGGTTTATATAATCGGATGTAAAGACCACACCGATAGTAGAAGCGAGCGTTACAAAGGTATTATTGCACCAGGGAACGAGTTCGATCCCTGCCCTGGTATTTTGACACTTTATTTTTTCATGTGTTCTTGATCACATATCCAATACAGGCCAGGCTAGTGCACGTATCACACACCTTCTCACCACTCCCCTTTGGATCTCAATAGATCTAGATCTTATGGACTCAGAGCAAGCCCCACGATGCACCTCCTGGAGCTGCCCCCCAGTGGATTCAACGCTGGTGTTAATGGGCCTAGGGATTTTTGTTTCTCACCCCCCCCCCCCCAAACTTGCTTCTTCAGGCCCATCTCTCCATTTATTTTTTTATTTCATTCTAATTTATTTTTTAATAATTAACTTTTTTTCTCTAATTAAATAATTAAATCAAATTAATCTTTTTTTTAAATCAAATTAACTTCACTAATTTTTTTTTAATGGTCATTAAATTAATTCCTTTTTTTAATTAAAATGAATTTAGTTTCTTTTAGGTTTATCATTAAATCCTGCCTTTTTCCAATTGAAATTAATTTAGGGTTTTATTTTAGGTTTTAATAAAAAAATCCATTAATCACTAGGATAAATCATCATTTATTTTCTTCATACAATCTTCGCGCTTTTCTTACTTTCGCATTAGTTTTTCCCGATTATTGTAACTACTAAAGGTTGTAATAGATTAAATAGGGTTTTATTTTCTTTCTGTTTCCCCCATTTTTTATGGTTTGTACCCCCTCCCCAAAGCTTTATGTTGTACCCCAAAATTTGCCCTCTCATTTATCGAGTATTTTCCCACAAGATCTCCTTTGGTTCAAGACTGCACTAGGGTTGATCAACTCAAGACACCTCCTTAAGCATTGATGACTCAAATTAGGGTTTGAGATTTCACAAGGATAATTGAACTTTAAATGCTTCATATGACTTCCATGTATCATTATGCCCCCCCCCCCCCCCCCCCCAAGATTACTCATGTCAAGTTTCAAGCCTTGGATCACATTTTTGCTCAGTCAATTGAGCAGTTGACTTAAAAATCAGTTGTATTAGGGAAAAATCAACTGTGGCCAATTTACAGTCAAACTTTATAATTTTTGATCCACATAAACATTATAAACTCATATGTATCATTTGATCAAGTTTGGACCACAATTCCTCAAGAAATTTATCAAATCATCAAAAGGGCAAAATGGTCAAAATTAGAGTTTTAACTGAGAAAGGGCAATTCCTGATTTTTGACCTAGAAAATGGTTAATTGGTATGAGGAATTATCTAAAGAGTTCAATTGCATCATTTTTACCTAATGGCATGACCCAAAACATTGCTCAAGATCAATTGGATTGATAGTGAATTTTCAGTCAAGTGATCAAAAGTCAACTGTACACTGAAAAGTCAAACTTTAACATTTTGGTCAAAATCAAGTGTCAAAGATCACAATTCATAAAAACATGTCAAAATATGAAACTTATTCATCAAAAAATCAAAAAGTCAAGATTTCATTTTGAAAAGTCAAAGTTTTCTAACTTAGAAATTTTTCTAAGTGTTTAAAACTTCATGTTTTTTCACAACTTTGAGCAAATTTTTCACCATGATGCAAGATGATTCAAAAGAAACTTTCAAAATTAAAGTTGTATATATACATGATATCTACAACATTTATTTACACAACTTCTTCTAAAAGTGTTTGGATCTCAAGTTATTAATTCATGAAGTCATGGTCTTGAAATTAAACACTTGGTGAAATTTTGCCCTAGTTTAGGCAGGATTTTGACCGAACTTCATGGAACTTTTTCATATAGTTCCAAGGGTAATTTTCAAAATTGATTCAAATAGGTGTTGTAGAGCATATTACAAGCTTTCTAAAATGTCAAAGAACTCCTTGAGATCATTCTTGAGTAGGGAGAATCGAAGAGAGGAAGTTAGGGTTTCAAACTAAAATTATAAGTTATTTTGTTATGAACAAAGATTCAAATTTCAAACCTATGTTGCATAATCTCTACTTTACAGGCCTCAAACTTGTTAGGCACTCCATAATTAAATGCTTGCACATCTGTTAGAGGCCTCAACTCAAGCATTCAATGCAATGCCATGCTTTATATCCATTTTAGGAAGAAAGTGCACAATGCCATTTTGAAAAAGTAGCTTTATGCACAAAACTTGTTCTTGAGCCTTGCAATGGTTTTCTTCTGATCATACACGTCCTATAGATCAATAGAAGTTTGTCTCAAGCCTTACAATCACTCAGCTCATGCTTGTACTTCACCTTGGAACCATGCTCCCACTTTTCTTCAAAATCAAGTAACATAGCAATCAGTCTAGAACTTGTACTTCTGACCCTCCCAAGCACAAAAACCTTCTCATTACTTATGTAAAAGTCCTTGGCAACAAAATGCACGCATGCTTAAGCCCTAAAAACATCAAGAACTCAGAACTACATTACATACCTCCATTTTTGCATAACCTGACCAAAAGTTTGAAACTCACATTTCCCTCGTGCATTTTCAAGCCTTTTGGTTCCTAAAGTTTCTAAACATCATTTAGAACTCATCCCACACCCTGTTACAAGACTGTAACACCATTAAAACCATCCTCCATTTTCAAAAACAGAGCTTTGCACTTGAACTTCTCAAGAACTCCTCAGGCACTTTCAGCTTAAGCTAAGCATCACATTAGCTTCCTAGGAACTTGAGGAAGCTAATCCAATCATTGGAACTCACTAAAAGCTGCTCAAACTCAAAACATTATACCCTCTTGCAAGTTGAGTTTTCTGACTTTTGAACTCTTCATACAGGCATCATTAATGGTTCATTTGTGAGTAAGAAATGATGGTATCATTGTCCTGAAGCTAACCATGTCTTTAGATTTCATTTATATTGCTTAAGGAGTTAGAATTTTGAATCTGAACATCCTGGAAAAGTTAGGTCAGAATTTGGTACCATTCAAAATTCATGCTCATTTTTTAGAATTAGTTTAAGTTGTTTACATTTCTGGAATCGTGGTGAAATTTTACACAACTTTCATGTTTACATTTTTGCAAATGGTTGAGAAATGAACAAGTTGCAGGGTTTCTAGCTGGACGTTGAAGATGAAGTACATTTATGGCAAGACCTAGATTATATATTTGTTGTTTTACATAAGTTAATGGATGTATCACCACCCCAGTGGTTAAAGAGCGCGTCTGTCACCATGAGGTCCTGGGTTCAAGCCCCGGCGTGACCTTTTTTGCATTTTTCACTTTTTTGACCTTTTTCTTTGTTTTTGCAGCACTGGGCCTCACCCCCTAAAAAACTTGTTTTCTTTAAATTAATTTAGTTTACTATTTTAATCTTAATTTCCTTATTTTTCTTAGCTAATTATTTTATTTAATTAGGTCAAAAAACACTTTTCATAAAAAACAAACAAAAATCATATTTCTTTACATTTACATTCTTGCATTTTTATCTTTATTTTTGTACATTTATTCAAATTCAATATGGTTGTAATAATTATTTAGATTTAATTTCTTGCAATATTCCCCATTTGTAATTTGTACACCCTCCTCCCCTAAGTATTATAATAGCGTAGTAATTTTAATTTCTGCAATTTATCGCTTTATATATAAAATGCTAGTAATTAGGGTTTTGTATGGAAAGACTAAAACCAATCAATAGAAAACCCTAATCAAAGACAAATCAAGCATGAAAATCAATACACTTGCACACAAACAGCCCTAGGATAAATCCACTTGGTTGCCTTACAAAAATGGCCATATTATGCATGTGAGGTATCTTAGCAAAAACAAGTAAAAATACAAGATCATAGTCCCTCGATGACGCTATCCATGTTGCCTTTTAAAATGATCTTAGTCCCTAAATAAAATGCTAAGATATCTTGCAACATTGCTAATCATGGTTATACGATGACCCACGCCCGTCCTTTTTACATCTAAAGATAGGGTTACTTACCAAATCAATGGTAAGATAACAATGTCAAAGGAAAAAGTAAATGAACATGAAATACTTTTGAGTAGGTAGAATGTTTCTAGTTACTTGCTCCATTTTAAAACAAAAACATCCTTGCTATTTTCAAAACAAACACCAACACTTCAAAAACATCTTTCAAAACTTGAAAACATTTTCAAAATATCAACACTTTTGTATACATTCTTACGAACGAGAATCATTACAAAGTTTGCCTAGACAAAAGCCTCTTTACAAAATACTTTCAAAAACCACAAAAAGCACATTTTCAAACAAAAGCAAGTGATCTAGCAAGTAACTAAGAGCCCATGGAAAACCATGGATGAAAAGGGTGCTAATACCTTCCCTTTTCATAATCTACCCCCCGAACTCAAGAAACAATCTCAAAGGTCTTTCCTGTGCTTTTTCACCTTTCCTTTTGGATAAAATAAAAGTCGATGGCGACTCTTGCTAACTGCAACATTTGCGATCAAATGCAAAACAACCAAGTTAGTTCTCCCACCGTATCACACTTTGTAATAGCGTAGGTGTAATACGGTGGGAGAACTGACTTGGTTTGTTTTGTGTTTGATTGCAATTGTTGCGGAGAGCAAGAGTCACCACCGACTTTTCTTTTATCCAACAGGGAAAGGGTGAAAAGAACAGGAAAGACCTTTGAGATGTTTTCTTGAGTTGAAGGGGTAGATTATTAAGAGGGGAGGTGTTAGCACCCTTTTCATCCAGAGTTATCTATGGGCTCTTAGTTGCTTGCTAGATCACTTTGAAAATGCTTTGTTTGAAAATGTGTTTGTGGTGGGTTTTGAAGATATTTTTGAAAAGTTCCTTCGCTTAGGAAAACTTTATAATGATTCTCGTCTCTATAAGAATTTATATAAAGTGTTTGGACTTTTGAAAATATTTCATGCTTCGGACGTGTTTGGGTGTGTTTGAAAAATGTTTTGTTTTTGAAAATGGATTGTGAGTAAGCAACTAAGAACGTTCTACCTACTCAAAAGTCTTTTGTTCATTTCTCCCTTCCTTTGATATTGATATCTTACCATTGTTTAGTAAGCAGCCTTATCCTTGGATGTAGAGGGACGAGAGTGGGTCAATTGTATAGTCATAGAAGGTAACCTATGAGATGTTTTAGCAATTTTCATTTAGGGACTAGATCGTTTATTGAAGGCAACATTGAGGGACATCGAGGGACTACGATCTTTTTATCGAGGGTCTTTGCTAAAACGCCCATATTCGAGGGACATGACTATTTTCCGAGGCAATAAGTGAGATTATCCTAGAGGTGCATATGTGTGAATAGTGTGTTTGATTGCATGCATTTTTGTCTTGAACTTAAAGTTATCTACTTGTTGATTTTATCTTTCCATACATCCTAATTACTAACATTTGTATAAAGCAATAAAAATGTAGAAAATAAATATTCTACACTATTACAACCATATTGAATAGCAAGAAAAAATAAAAACAAAATAAAGGAAAGGAAAACAAGTCCTTCAATCCAGGCAGTAAGCACCCTTCGATTAAACTCTTCCTGGGTTCTTTCAATTGGACCTGCACAACAACATGCATATGGATCCTTCGATCACACCCTTTTCTTTTCTTCCTTCTATTGGACCTGCAAAATAGTATGAATATGTGTCCTTCGACCACACCCTTTTCGTTTGAGGTTAGATAGCAGCATAGGGTGAAACCCAAAGCTTCAATTCACACATACTTCTTCTTGTTTTATTTTGTTTGGGCTTAAATAGCAGCATGGGTTGAGGCCATGCTAATATTGTTTCATGGCTAGATTAGTTCTTAAAATATATTTGGTAAACAAATAAAACAAAACAAAAGATTGGCAAAGAAAACAAATAGAGAAGGTGAAAACAAAAACAAACCAAAGGGTAATGATAATGCTTGAAACAAAAAGAAATGGTTATTCACATATTATACTTGAAACGAAAAGAAATGGTTATTCACATGTTATTATTGAAATGAAAGGTTTAAGGATAAGAGGACTTACCTTGCTTGAAGCTGGAATCTGGGTCTTGGACTTGAGTGTTCCCTGGGTGTTCTTGGATTTGAATGGGAAGAAACAAGTGTGGCGTTTCTTCAGATTCTAGGTTTGAGAGGATGTTAAGTGTTTGAGAGTTTTGAGAGTTTTTGAGAGTTTGAGAGTTTTTTGAAGATTCCCTCCACAAAGCCAAAAAATCTCCTCTTGATCTTTATAAAGGATCTCTCTATTTATAGAGAAATGTTTTGGGAAGTTTGGGAGTAAAATAATAATATAAGGCTTAGCTGGAAGGAAAATTATCCACTTGTGTCATGATCCCAAGATGAGATAGCAAGATTAATGGTTTAGATGGATTGCTTTCTGCAGAAAGAAAATAGGCGCAAGGTTCAAGAAAGACTTTTTTTCTAAAAGTAGTATTATACTATTAAGGACAAGTTGTCTTGGACAACAAATGGGTAAAATCCTAATTTAATTGTATAAACAATTAAGTATAAAGTGAGTCATAGGTTTGAGGCCTGAAAGCAAAAACACGTCGCCTAGCTTATAGGTCTAATTTTCAACTTCATCCTTTAAATCGAATCCTCCATCCTTCCACAACTTTCAACCAGACTAAAACAACATTTGTTCCCACCAGTTATGTGTCTTTCGAATGGACCAAACATGTATTCTTCAAATGGGCCCTCTTCAGCTGAATATGCCACTTTGAGTCCTTCTGCTTTGACCACTTAGGTCCAAACCTTTGACCAAACTCAAAAGCAGGAAAAACTAAATGTTCAACCATGGCAAGTCCTTCGAATGGGCCACCATATTGTGTGTCATAGTGTAGAATCTATGTGTGTTGAAGGTTTTACAGATGGATTCGAAGGTGATATGAAGGTGATTCTAAGAAAACCTGAAGGTGGATTCGAAGCCATCATGTAGGTGTATTTGAAGAAAACTTAAAGGGAATCATTACTTTGTGGGTGCTAGCGTGAGAGAAACCCATGCCTTGTGCATGCAAGCTTGTGGGAGGATTCTAAGGTTACATGAAAATAGATTTGAAATAAGCCTGAAGATTGATTCGAAGCCAGCATGTAGGTGTATTCGAAGGTGACATGAAGGTGATAATGCCTTGTGCATGCTAGCATGAGAAAAAAAAACCTGCCTTGTGAATAAAAGCAAACAATGAAGGAGGTCATTGCCTTCTGAATCAAAGCAAACCAGCAGGAGGCCATTGCCTTGTGCCTATTTAGCATGAGGGAAACCCCTACTTTGTGAATCAAAGCAAACACATAAGGAGCCAATGGTACAATCGAAACTTGCATGCAGGAGGTCCCTGCTTTGTGTCAAAGGAAAACCTTCAGAAGGCCATTGCCCTCTGAATTGAAGGAAGCTTTCAAAAGGTCATTTCCTTCTGAATCAAAAGAAACCAGTAGGAAGTCACTAACTTTCTGAATCGAAGGAGACCAACAGGAGGCCTTTCTCTTCTGAATCGAAGGAAGCTAGTATGAAGGTCATCTCCTTCTGAATCGAAGGAAGCTTTTCAAAAGGTCACAATGCCCAATCGAAGCTAGCATGCAGGAGGCAACTGCTTTGTGAGACAAACATTCAGGAGGCCATTGCTCTCTGAATTGAAGCTTGCATGCAGGGGCCATTTTAGTGAATCAAAGCAAACCTTTAGGAGGCCACATGCTTCGTGAATCAATGCAAGCATGTAGAAATCCATAAGCCCAAATGAAGGTTGTGGACCAAATCTTGTTCGAAGAGGCCAAATGCCCAAACGGGGGATGTAAATCAAGCTAGCTCGAAGAAAGAAACAATGTCCAATCGAAGGATGCAAACCAAGCTTGCATCGACAGGGGCCAAATGCTCCATCGAAGCTTGTGAACTAAAGCTTGTTCGAAGGAGCCAAATGCTCCATCGAAGCTTATGGATCAAAGCATACTTGTTCTTCTTCAATTTGATGATTCATAGCCCAATTGTACTTGTGCAAACTTGAACTTTTGAAAATCCTTGTGAGAAAATGCTTTGAGAAATGAGAGGGAAAATTTTGGGGTACAACAGCTGCCCATGTTCAATCTTCTTGAACCTGAAGAATGAGATTGGCAGATCTGCCTTTCATGACTTGAAGGTGAAAGATGATTGAACACTAAAGTGACCAGAAATTTTCCCTTACGTGTTGAATTTGGAATGGGCTTATGGATTCCATTTGGAGAGACGATAGAGAGTTGGTGTAAATGGGCTTACAGATTCCATCCATAGTGACAGAAAAGGTCTTTATTTTGCATGTCTTTTCCTGAAAGGAAGAGGGTTAGTTGTATGCAGAAGTATTCATGGCGTAATGATGTTCTCAAAATAAATGAGATTGTGTTGTATGTGTATGCTATATGATGTATGAAGGTGAAATATGATTGAAGTGTATCTTTGTCTGGGAAAATAAATCCTTGACAAATCCTGGGGAGCTTTGGGAAGCTGAATCCCGGACTGCTACTGAGAATGAAAAGTATGCTCCTCTTCAGACTTTGTTTTAGGATGTTTCCGCTGGGAATGTTGAATTTTTTTAGAAGACTCTGTGAAGAGTGTTGATTCTTTCTTGGGGAAAAGAGTTCAAGAGTTTTAGTTATCTGTTTCTCTACTGGGGAGTTATCTCTTGAAAGTTAGTTGTTATTTGGTCGGATTCCATGCTTCACAACAACTTGTTGGGGATAAAGAAGTTAACTGTTATCTGGTCGGGTCCAGGCTTTAGTAACTTAAAAATGAGATTGACTGTTATTCGGTCGGGTCCGAGTTTCAGAAACTCAAAATGTTATTTGGCTGGGTCTAGGTTTCAGCAATTGAAGAAGTTAAACTATTATATGGTCGTGTCCAGGCTTTAGTAACTTAAAAATGAGATTAACTGTTATCCGGTCGGGTCCGGGCTTCAGAAACTCAAACTGTTATCTGGTCGGGTCCAAGTTTCATCAATTGAAAAAGTTAAACTATTATTTGGTTGGGTCCAGGCTTTAGTAACTTAGAAATGAGATTAATTGTTATTCGGTCGGGTCCAGGTTTCAGAAACTCAAATTGTTATCTGGTCGAGTCCAAGTTTTAGTAATTGAAGAAGTTAAACTATTATCTGGTCGGGTCCAGGCTTTAGTAACTTGGGATTATGGTTTACTGTTATCTGGTCATATCCAGTCTGCACAGTAAGTTGGGAGTAGGGTGAAGTTGAACTAGTATATGGTCGGGTCCAGGCTTCGAAGTAACTTGCTTGAAAGGATGAAGTTTACTGTAATATGGTCGGGTTCCAGGCTTTTCATCAACTTTCAGAGATAGAAAGGACTTTGTTGGCGACTTCACTTGGGATTAGGGGTTGTGGTCCCTTAATTCATAATAGTCGGAGAGGCAAACTCAAGCTGGAGATGACAGACTCAGTCGGGGAAGACAGGCTCAGCTAGGGAATTTTGTTGTTTATTGGGGAAATAAACCCTGTTGAGGAATATCTAACAAGCTGTTGGGGGAGATGTATTCTTTGGACAGAACTCCTCAAGACTTCTTCTTATGACCAACTCAGATGGGAAGAGGGTTTTCCAGAGATTGAAACTCTGGATGAGGAGTTTATGAATCCAAATTTGTGAGGATAATGCTAATGGAATAACTCTGTGTGGATGTCTTGAATGCAATTAAGGAGATGTTTATCACTGTTTTGAAGCATATGTTTGCTAAAAGTTTAATCATGTTCATATGCATATGTTCATTCAAATTTAGTCATTGGACATCTTCGCACTCAAAACAGAAAAAACAAAATGTTTGTACTTCAAAGTATATTTGTATTGATGTTTTTCCCATGAATAAGCTTTTTGTACAAAGAGACAAAAATCCTAGTAAGAGGAAATCGCCAAAAGAAATGAAAAGGGTACAGAGTAAAAAAAAATAATAGCCATGTGAAAGTGATCTCATTGTCCCCGCTCTGCTATTGCCTTTATGTCTTCAAGTAAATATTTGCCGTTGAACAAAGTCGATTGAATTGATTTTGGACCATTTGAACTTCAGATTTTTGGTAATAAAACTGGCTGTAGGGATCCCACGGGACATAATCATATGCTTTAATCCTTAACTTTTGCCTGGACCGCCCTTTCGGGTTTTTAGCCCACCAGGATACCCATTTTTGCCCAAGTCTCCCTTTCAGGTTTTCGACTTGCCGGGTGTATAATCTTTTGCATATATCCCTAATTTTCGTCTGAACCTCTTTGGTTCACCAGGATGCCCAGATTTTTGCCTAAGTGGGTCAACCTAGCGAGTCATTTTATATGTAGTATTTTTTAACTATGTTTGCGTTTACGGGATGTGGGAAATCTTCGCCATCCATAGTAGTCAGCATCATGGCACCACCAGTGAAGACTTTCTTTACAACAAATGTTCCTTCATAAGTGGGAGTCCATTTTCCCCTTGGGTAGCCTTATGGAAAAATGATGCACTTTATTACCAATTCTCCAGCTTGATACACTCGAGGCTTGACTTTTTGTTGAACGCCTTGATCATACGCTTTTGATACATCTGACCATGGAAAACAGCAGCCAGTCGCTTCTTGTCAATCAGGTTCAGCTTATCCGACCTAGTCTGAATCCATTCATCTTCGCCTAGACCTGCTTCTTTCATAATCCTTAAAGAAGGAATTTGAATTTCTATAGGTAATACGACTTCAATTCCATAGAGCAAAGAGAAAGGAGTTGCCCCAGTTGACGTGCGAGCCGAAGTACGATAGACATGGAGAGAAAATGGTAACATCTCATGCCAATCTTTGTAGGTTACCACCATCTTTTGCATAATCTTCTTGATATTTTTATTGGCAGCTTCCACTGCACCATTCATCTTGGGTCTGTATGGAGAAGAATTGTGATACTTGATTTTGAACTGAGTACAAAGTTCTATAATCATAGCATTGTTTAGGTTGGTTCCATTGTGAGTGATGATCCTCTCGGGGATACCATAACGGCAAATAAGGTTATGCTTGATGAACCTGGCTATAACGTTCTTGGTAACTGAAGCATATGAAGCAGCTTCGACCCACTTGGTAAACTAATCAATGGAAACAAGGATGAAACGATGTCCATTTGAGGCAATAGGTTTGATTTCTCCAATCATGTCAATGCCCCACATTGCAAACGGCCATGGAGCAGTCATGACATTTAGGGGAATAGGTGGTACATGGACCTCGTCAGCATAGATTTAACACTTGTGGAAAGTACTTGAGTGATGATGACAATCAATTTCCATCGTGGACCAATAGTAACCAGCCCTCAGGATTTTCTTGGCCATAGTATATCCACTAGAAGGGGTCCCAAAGATGCCATCGTACATGTCTTCCATAATTTTCTCTGCTTCCTCCTTGTCCACACATCGGAGTACAGTAGAATCATGGTTGCGCTTATATAGGATTACGTTGCTTAGAAAGAATTTGGCTGAAAATCTTTGCAAAAATTTCTTATCATTGACGGAAGCCCCTTCAGGATATTCTTGTGCTTCAAGATATCTTTTCACCTCATGGTACCATGGTTTCTCTTCGTCAGTGTCAAGCTCATAGCAGTGTGCAGGTTCGTAGAATCTTTCAATTGTTATCATGGGAGTTTCGTTGTCCCATTTGACTTTGGACATGGAAGATATTATGGCCAAAGCGTTAGCTAACTAATTTTCCTCCCTAGGGAAATGCTCAAAGGTGATCTCCTCGAAGTATGGAATCAGAGTTAACACAAGCTCTTTGTATGGAATTAGGTTAGGATGCTTGGTGTCCATTCTCCATTTACTTGGCTAATTGCCAGAGTAGAATCTCCAAATACACCCAAATGTTTAATCCTCGATTCAATGGCAGCCTTCAGACCTAAGATGCATTCTTCGTACTCAACCATGTTGTTCATACAATGAAGTATAATCTAGCAATGAAAATAGTGTGGAAACCTTCAGGAGAAATTATCACAGCACCAATTTCGTTACCCAGAGCATTGGAAGTCCCATCAAAAACCATAGTCCATCGGGATCCTTGTTCAGGTCCGTCATACGGTCCGGGTTTTGCACAGTCCGTCATTAACATTATATTCTCATCCGGGAAGTCAAAGTTCATAGATTGATAGTCATTAACATCTTAGTGAGCCAAATGATCTGCTAATATACTTCCTTTGATGGCCTTTTGTGTTGTATATTGGATGTCATATTCAGTCAGAATCATTTGCCATCTAGCTTCCGTCCGGGCGCATACGGCAGACCTTCTGTTTAACCGGAGGACAGTCTTCCTTAGTCGGCAGACGATGTACCACAATATCAATGTCTAAACCTGGCATGTCTTCATATGACCAGGCGAAGATCTCGACGTAGTCGTGCAACATTTGTATCAACCGTTGTTTGATCTTAACTTCTAGATTTGCGTCGATCTTGACTTCTTTTATGTCTATCAATGTTCCCAGTTTAATCGTCTCAACTAGCTCTTCATGAGGCTGTATAGTCCTTTCTTCCTGTTGTAATAGTCTAGCAAGTTCTCCAGGAACCTAACAATCATCCTCACCTTCATCTTCGGCTTGGTTGATCGGATTTTCGAAGTCATAACTGGCAGTAGCAGAGCTGTTATCAATGGGATCCAGAGTGGATATGGATCTGCAGTATGATACGTGAGTGTGTGTAAGATCATAGCTATTTTGATAAAGTGAAAACAGAAAAGAAAAACAGAGAGCGCAAAATTTGTATGCAAGGAACGTCCAATGTTTTATTGATGATATATGAAATGACAAATAATAGCCCTCACAAGCAAGGCCAATGTGCCTCGGGCAAGGCACAAGGCTGTAGAGTTTAAATTGTTTATTACAAATCTCAAAACAAGTAAGACAATTACTGAGGAATAAAAGAAACTGGTATAAAGTCCCTAGTCGTCCAGTTACTCGGTCCACCGTTAGTAGTTATATAGATCCATCTGTCAATGTCAGAGTTTTCCTCACTGTCTTCAATGGCATTAATTCCCCGACTGCTGATGCGTAGGGGAGGTCCTCCAGCTCGAGCACGTCGAACATCCCTTTGAGCTCCTGAAGTAAAGCCCAAACCAAACTTGTCAGTTTTGTGAGTAAAATCAGGGAGTTGTCCCCAATTGGTATACCCACCTTCTTCAACCACTGCTCTGGCGTCTTTGAGAGAAGCCATCTTCAGAGGAGGTTTGTTGCTGGTAGTAGTTTCAGTCGATGCTAAGATCTAGGGAACCTCTTCAAAATTCTGGCAAGGAGTCTCTATGAATTCCCCGTCCATCTCTACGTACCTGAAGGACTTGAGGTGGCTTACCATATACTCTTCTTCTCCGCGTACAGTGACAATCTTCCCCTTCACTGGATACTTCAGCATTTGCTGCAGTATAGAAGTAACAACCCCAGCTTCAAGGATCCAAGGATGACCCAACAAACAAGAGTACGATGGCCTGATGTCCATCACATAGAAGGTGGACTCAAAGGTTTGAGAGCCTATCTTGAAATGGATGTTCACCTCCCCATGCACCATTCTCTTTGAGCCATCAAAAGCCCTTACCATAATGTTACTAGGCTTTAAGGTTAATCCCTCATAATCTAGTCGGTCGAGAGCCTTCTTCGGCAGGACATTCAGTGAGGATGCAGTATCTACCAGCACATGAGCCATAGTGGTGCCCCTACATTCGATCGAGACATGCAGAGCATCATTCTTCCTCCCTTTCGGTGTCAAGTATGCATCTGAAAAACCCAGCCCATTGTCAACAGTCAGGCTGGCCATATAGTCTTTGAATTGATCGGCAGAGGTTTCTTGCGGCACATGCGCAGTCTTGAGGAATGCAATCAAAGCCTTCGCATGGGCCTCGGAGCATAATAGTAGGGACAATATGGATATCATTGAGGGAGTCTTCCCCAGCTGCTCGACCATATTGTAGTCGCTCTTTTTGATTATTTTCAATATTTCCTCTATTTCTTGCTTAGAGGCTTCTACGACAATTTCTCTAGGTGCCTCCGTCCGGGCAGGCTCACCTATAACTTATTTGCCTTGGGTCCCAGATGACTCGATGGCGGGAGTGATAATTGGAGTAAGAACAGGAGTAGTAGTTGAAGTACCAGTAAGAATAGCAGATGGAATAACAACACGCCTATTGACAGTCCTTGGGGAAATCTTGGGAGAGAAAACCCTTCCACTTCTGGTAACCTTGCTGGTCCCGACAATATTACTGACATCAGGATCAACCTCTTCATTATCCAGATCTTGTTTGATTCCATGATAGTACACATCGGCACCATAATGCCAAGGGACAACTTTGTCTGAGGCGTACGGGACAGGACCAGGAAGGATGATTATTAACGGAGTGAATCTTAGAGTAGATGTAATCCTAACAGGTCTTCTCGAGGAGACCTTGGAAGGATTAGTGGAAATGGTTATAATAGCAACATCTTTAAACAGGACAATGGGAATCAGAGTTTTCTCGAACAAGATTTCTTTGTTGTCCATCAGGCGCTGAACACCTGACTTCAGCAAATAGCAACCAGAAGGCAGAGATGAACACATGTGGCAACCTTCACCACAACCTGGAAATAAACTGGCCGATAACAAATTCTTCTTGACCGTCATAAGAGGAGTAGAAACTTCATCAACTAAGGTCATAAATAGATCGGTATCAACGACATTAACTCCCGGATTGTGTTTAGGCATGGGAGCAGTTATGACATTGGGATTTTCTGGAGCATCGAACTTAATTTCCTTGGCCTCAATCAGATCATGTACCTTATTTCTCAGAGCCCAGCAGTCATTTATACCGTGGTCGGGACTCTCGGAATGGTAGGCACGCCGAGTGTTTGGATTGTATCGAGGATATGTGGTATTCGGATTCTTGGGAGCCTCTTTCAAGGTTGCCAAGTTAGATCTTAGTAGATGGGGTAGCACTTCAGCCAACGTCATGTTAATCCAGGTAAACTGCCATTGTGGTCTTTCCACCCTTTGTTGATTGTTGCATTGTGGAGCAACCACGGGTCTAGGTATCATTACAGCACTTACTGTTTGACGGTGCTCAGCTCTATTTTAACCTCTTGGGCTATAGATAACACTAGCTTCCTTTTTGCTAGTGAAAGGCTTCTTTACCGAACTCGAAGAGGCATCTTTATGTATCTTACCGCTTCGGATCCCAGCTTTTACCCTCTCTCCAGTTAGAATCAGCTTGGTGAAACCAGTTGACGAGTTGCCGATCAAATGATTAAAGAATGGACCAGATAGCGTCCCAAGAAACATATCGACCAACTCCCTATCAGACAAAGGGGGTTGGACTCTTCCAACCAAGTCTCTCCACTTCTGTGCTTAGTCCTTAAAGCCTTCACTTACACCCATGGACATACTCTGGAGTTGAGTACGAGTAGGAGCAAGGTCAGCATTGTATTGATACTGCTTATAAAAAGCAACAACTAGATTTTCCCAGTTTCAGACATTGGCTCTTTCCAGTTGGTAGAACCATTCAAGCTGAGTCCCTGACAGACTATCTTGAAAAAAGTGGACCCAGAAGTTTCTATCAGCGGTATGGGGCTGGATCTTCCTTACATAGGAACAGAGATGGAGTTTTGGGCAAGACACCCCATCGTATTTTGCAAAAATTGGAGCCTTAAACTTCTGTGGGATGACCACTCCCGACACCAATCCCAACTATTCTAAATCCAACCCAGGTATCCTCTGGACTTCCATAGCACTCAGACGATCTTCCAACTGCTTGTATCTATCCTTAGTAGGAGGATACTGCTCATCATTATAGTATATATCATTGTCAGAAACTTCAGGACTGGGGTCCTTTTCCCTTGTCTCTCTTTCTTTATTCTCCCCTTCCTTGGATGAAGAGGTCAGATCGACTGGTTGCTTTAACTCCCCCCCGAACCTTCTGCCCATATTCAGAATACAAGGGCCATTCTTCTTTTTATTTTTCTCGTTCCGGATGAGGGCTTTCAGATCCTCCTGCCCTTTCGCCAGATTTATGAACATCTAATGAAATTGGGCATTTTGTGCCTGAAGGTCTTTGATGCTTTGTTCAGAAGACATTTCTGCTGAAATAAATAGTGAAGAAGATAAGAAGCCTGTAATGGTACCTGTATATGCAATGTTTATGGATGGGATGCATATGTAATGATTTCAAAGACTTTGGGAAATTTAAATTTGCGAACCATAATGAAAGAAATATTTTATTAGTAGAAATTCAAAGTTCAATTGCCTTTTAGGCGTTACAATTAAAGCAATTCTAAAAAACTAGAAAAACTCAAATTTCCCATGGATACTTCCTCTTTGTGCTGAGATAGATATTAAGGCTTCTTTCCTCATGAAGCTTCCTTTTGAGCTCTAAAACCTTTCTCTCCTGGGCATAGAACTGATCCCTGTAAGTATCCCTCTCTTTCTTCAACTGAATCCAATACCTCTGTAGTTCTTCCAGATCAGTGGGCATATCAGGATAGAGAACCGTGTAAGGAATACCCCATTTAGTAGTGGGTTCCATAATCACTGGTAAAATGGCCATGTAGGTCATCATAATTTTCTGGGTGCGAGCTCGTACCCATTGGAGATAAGGTTCCATAGGAATGGAAGCCTTCGGCCCCAAAGCCTTGGCGTCACATCTGTTTACCATGCTCCAAGCTCGTATGAACCTCTAGTGATACCCTTGAACGTCATCCTCATAGTTAAATGCAATTCCCTCGATAAGTAACTCATGGATACCATCCCTTCGAGCCTAACCAAATTGTCGCAGAGCCAAACAAGGATTGTAAGTTATGCCTCCTCTAATGCCAAGTAATGGTACATTAGGTTACTCCCCGCATCGGTCAATAATAGCAGTATCTCCCATAGCTCAGGAATACCAGAGAATATCTGTGTGAGTGAGTGACATTATCCTTTGCGACCAACCCAAACCTTCTTCATTCTTCAGTACAGGTTTAGGGAGGTGAGAAATAAACCACCTCACCAACAATGGCGTGCAGCACTTAAGAACCCCTCTTCTCTTCATGATACGAGTGTGGAGAGCGTGCAAGATATCTCCGAGCAAGGTAGGCACAGGGTTGTGAGAGAGGAAGATCTTAACAGCATTCACATCTACGAGTGAGTCTGGATTAGGAATAGTACTAACCCATAGATTAGAAGGGCCAAGACCTCCTCAAAATCCTGAAAGTCCATATCATCCCAAAACAGTTGGGCCTTGTCTATTAGGAACTTGGTTAGAAAACCCTTGACTCCACTTCTTGTTTCCAAATTGGATACCACATCGGCCTATTTCAGATGCAAGGCTGAGGCAATAACTTCTGGCTTGGGAACCTCTTCTAAACCTGTGAAAGGCAACTGTTCAAGAATGGGTACATCCAATAACTGGGAGAACTCTTCCATGGTAGGCACCAACTAATAGTCTGGGAAGGTGAAGCAGTGGTGCTTGGGATCAAAGAACTGAAAGAGTACACTCATCATCTTCTCGTCAAAGTTTGAAGTGACCAGGTTGAGAAGTCGACCATGTCTCTTAGTAAATGCAAAAGTTTCAGGAACCCTTGATACTAGCTCCTTGAGTTGAGGAGGTATTCTAACAAAGCTGATTCAGATAGTGTTTCTACGAGCGGGAGCCATGATCTGCAAAACATAACAAAGACAAATTCCCTTTCTCTTTGAAATGATTAGTGTAATAAGAATGGATGCTATGTTATGATGCATGATGTTATGTTCAAACAGAAGAAATCACACACAGGAAAAACACACCATAGATCCTATGTTCAAAGGCTTGCATGAGGTTAAAGGTAAGTACCATCTTGAAGTTTAGTTGGTTTCAAACCTGTCTTAGAAAAGTAACTGGGTTCTAAAGATTCTTAATATCATTGATCATCCTTTATTGGGTATTGTTTCAGCTCAGGTAATCTTTTCTTGCAGCCAAAATATCCCGAAAGTCTGATCTCAATGAGTGTAGCATCAAGTATCAACCAATCCTCATATTTATACCAAGGTCGGCAATCTCACTACTTTCTAATGGCCAAGTTTGTTCAACTAAGGTTCTAAGGTCCGTTAGTGCTTTGCGACACCACGCGGCGGCCTCGTATTCTCCTCGTTTCAACATGGAGGATACCGGTACCAACCAAAGTGTCACACCAACACATCCATCTCTTAAACCATATCGGTCTATGTCGTATAGTCTCCACGATCTATTGTTGTTTACCTAAAAAGTGCCCCCATATCCGGTTGTAGGATCTTTAATAATACCCAAACAAAACCCTTGAATATAAAGTAAGAAAAGCAAAACAAGAAAGCAATTTTAAAATTACCTGGATCCTAAGGTATACCCCACTTTTCATATTTCCCCAGGAGAGTCTCCAGTTCTGTGATACGGTGGAAGAAATGACTGTTATACTGGTTTGTGTTTTGTATTCGCAAATGTTACGGTAAGCAAGAGTCGCCACCGACTTTTATTTCATCCAACAAAGGAAAAGGAAAAAGAACAGAAAAAATCTTTTTCGAGATGTTTGAGTACGGGGGATAGATTACAGAAAGGGAAGGTGTTAACACCCTCTCTATCCGTGGTATTCCACTGGCTCTTAGGTACTTGCTCATTTTTCAAATTGCTTGTGTGTGCTTGTTTTGAAAAAGTTTTAATTCGTGATAACCCTTGTATCGGTCCTCAAGAGTGTGACGAAGTTGTTTTGAAAACTATTTTTGAAAAGTGTTTGTATGAAAAATTTTGTTTGAGCAAGTACCTAGGAACTAATCTACCTACTCGAAAAAAGTCTATTCGTTTTCCTTTAGACAGCGCTATCCTATTATTAAGGAATAGGTAGCACCATCGTTGGAGTTTTAAGGGACGTTCGAAGGGACAAGTATGATCACAAAAGCAATGTTAGGAAATTTTAGTAATCATCCTAAAGCCTTAAAGATCTTTTTCCGAGGCAACATCTGAATGGGTCATTTTAGATCTTTTGGGACTAGAGGACGACCACTAACATTCCCTATACTTCATGATCGTTTACCGAAGGCAACCAGAGTGGAGTAAACCCTAGAAGTGAGCATGTGCAAGTGTGTTTTTTTTAGTTTATTTATCTTTGCACATTTAGGGTTTTCTACTGTATTAATTGCAATTTTTCTTTCCATACAATCCTATTAACATACATCTAACAGCTTAAATAGTTTGCTGAAATTAAAATGAGAGAAATTAACGTCCTAGCTATTACAAGGCTTTCGCAGATACATAATTATTTTGACTATAAATAAAGATGCGGAAATTTAAAACCTTAATTACTATTACAAACTCGGTGCAGTTACAATAATAGAAAAAGGAAAACTAAAGGCGCGCGCGCGAATTAAATGTGAGAAATAATTGGAAAACCTAAAAATCTAATTGAAAAAATATTTAGGTTATTTTTTTGAGAAAAATTAGGTTATGTACAATATTAAACCCTAATTCTAGTTGATTTTAATTATACAAAAAAGAATTAAATTGCCTTAATTTAATTAAACTAATTAATTAATAAATTATTTTTATAAAAAAATGATTTTTGATGTTTTTATGATTTTTTGATTAAATAAAAAAAAGCATGATTTTTGGTGTTATTTGAAAAAAGAAAATAATTAATAAATAAATAAAAGAATTAAAATAGAAAAGAAAAGAATTGGACCTGTTGATGAGCAATTAGGGGGGTGCATGCTGCCAAATTCTTGTTAGGCCCAAAGATGACCCAGGGTCTGGCGTTTGGTCCAGTGTTTCTCTTCTCTGATGGTTCATGGTAGTCCCTTAATGCTGGAGCGTGAGATCTGTATGATGATGGATCTCAGGGATGAGATCTGGGGCATACGGTGGATGTTAGGCTATGAGGCACGCTGGATCTGCAAGGAATTGTTCATAAAATAAGAAAATGTTTTGACCTGGGATCGAACCCAGGTCCTTTACTTCACATGCCCATACTTCTTGCCATATGTGCTGCATTGTTTAATTGTTAATATAATAAAATAAATACAATATAAGGCAATCCACATAGTTTCCTCCAAAAAATGCGCGAATTTCAAATAGACCAGTGGTTGATTGCCATGCCTTCATCTTCTTCCCAGAAGTGTCGTTTTAGATACCAGACTTATACCAACGGACATTTTCCATAGTTATAAACCTGCAAGCTTCAAAAATTCCTAAGACGCATGATAAATTAATTCTAGCTATACCAATCAACTAGTCTTGATCTCACGAGTATCATGTCACTATTTTCTTGGTCCAATTTAACCTGTACAGAGAAACCCTAAAACGGCCCCCTAAACCCTAACAATGGCAATTAGCGAAACAGTCATCAAAATACAAAATTAATTGAACCAAAACATTCTAAATGATGATACAAATACAATGTTATGCTTAAAAGTGGTTAATCATGCGTAAATTGTAAGATCAAAATCAAGCTTGTATGTGTAAACCGTGGGTTTACAAAGAGCGATTCTGGGCTTGGGAATGCTTGCAAATGTTCGTATTAGCTTCAGGAGATGTCCAGGAAGTGATTAGAAGCTTTGAATGGCCTTGAATCGTCCCCTAGGTTAGAAATCAGATCTATACTTTTTGTCCAATTTTTCAGTTTTCTTGGCTAGCTTGCACGACTTCAACCATTGTTCTTTTGCCTTGGCTGCGTTGTGTATATGTAATAAAGTGTATTAGGGCAACAAAAACATATTGAAACTTTTTGAATCATTGAAATTGAATGTGATTTGTTTGCTATATGATATCTTTCCAAAACCATCCTAATCATGCTATTTTTGCCTTAATTTTCCTTGATCTGATTTGATCTGATTATGCCAGCTTGATTAGATTTGGTTCTAACAAAAATCAGATCAAAAAAATCAATCCTTTATATTTTTTGCCATTTATTTGATTTAATTTGACTTTTAAATAATAAAAATCAAAATAAAATAAATAAATAAAGCAAATAATAGGTGGATAATAATTTGGGTCGTGGACCATGTCTTCAACAAGATACAATCATGAAAAGCTAGGCCCTTTTGACAAAAAATGCACTTTTGAGCACATTTGACTTTTGACAATTTTCCAAAAATGGGCAACTTTGACAATGCATATCTCCTCCAATTTTTACCATAGGGAGGTGTTCTTGGACTTTTTAGAAATATTAGGATGTCCCCTAAACAACCATTTTGTTTTCATCTCAATTGGGTCTTCCATGTTCATGTAAGAAGCTTTGACCCAAAAGGTGTTTTTGTTGACTTTTCCAAAGGACCTATAATGTAGAAATTCATATATTTTTCATGAGTACATTTTTTGAACTTGAGGGTTGAAGATGATTTGTAGGGAATTGGATTCACTTCAAAATGAGCCTTGGATGGGAAATTTCTGATGAAGTATAAGAAAGTTATGCTTGGTCAAAGTTTGGTTGACTTTTCCTAAGAAACCCTAATTTAGCAACTTTTGAGTTTTGATGAATTAGAAGCATTACTTGAGGAATCATGATCAACCCTTGATCAAATGATGGATATCACTTCAAAATGTTGATGTTGACCAAAAATCTTGAAGTTTGACTGCATGTGGGCCACAGTTGACTTTTGACCTAATATAGTTGATTTTCAAGCATCTGAGCAGTTGACTGAGAAAACTTCTTGTGCAAGGCATGAAACTTGGCATGGATGATCTTGAGAACATATTAGGACCATGGAAAATATTTGAGGCCTTTGGATCTCACCCATCTTGATGAAAAGGGAAACCTTAGTTGGAGGTTCCTTGCTTTAGGAAAGGGTTTGTCTGTTCAACTCTTTGATATCCTTGAGCAAGTTGAGGATCTTAATGAGCATGTGTTAAGTAAAATAGGAGGGAAAATTTTAGGGTACAACAGATGCCCCTGTTCAATCTTCTTACACATCAGGATGTAGATTGGCTTGTCTGCCTTTCGTGATCTGAGGGTGGAAGATGATTGGACACTAGAGTGCCCAAAAATTTACACTCGCATGAAGTGCATGGTGATCGATCAATAATATCGAGAATGGGCTTACAGGTGCCATTTGGAAGGTGACAGAGAATCGTCAGAGATGGGCTTAAAGATGCCATCTAGAGAAGATATTGGTTTTGTTGTACCCCAAAATTTTCCCTCTCATCTCTCAAAGGAATCAACCTGGACCCTCGGGTTTGCTTCCATCCAATCGCAAATTTTGAATTACAAATTTTCCAAGAAAATCATTCATAAGGGCAAAATGGTCATTTGCACACCAAAGGAGTCAAACTATGACTTTCGAATCAAAATCAAGTTCCAAGAATCATATTTCAATAAGGCATGAAATTGGTTCATCAAAAGTCAGAAGTCAGAAGTTACTTTGAAGAAAATCAAATTTTCTAAACATTTAGAAAATTTTCTAAGTGTCTAGAGAATATGATACTTCTGAACTTCTGAGCCAGCCTCTATGCAAGTGCAGTCAGAAGTTGCAAACACGGTTCAGAACATGACACCTCAATCAGAACATGTAGAAGTGATGCTCTTTGGTCAGAACATGATGCTTCAGTCAGAACATGATTCTTCAGCATATGAAGGCTATGTTCAACGCTCCGGTCAAAACTTGCCCCTTCAGCATTTGAAGGTTACGTTTCTGATCAGAACATCACCAAATCCCAAGACCTCATTTAAACAACCTGTTGCGCTGATATGGTACAGTACTCTAACCAGCAGTTAATCCAGTCCACGCCTGCATTTTCCCAAATCTTCTATTTGCACCAAATACAAAAGGCTGTGATCAAAAAGCAATGGAACAGTGTGCCAAAAGTTCAAATCCCATTTGTTTTTCCCCAAAAAAACCACAACAAATTCATCTATAAATAAGTGGCTCCATCACACTTGCAAGGGACTGGCTTTTAGAGAGAGAATTGTCAAAAAAGAGAGAAAAGAAAGTTGTGATACCTCCATAAAAAATCCAGAATTCCTAAACAGAAAACCAAAACCTTTGTTCTTCCCTTGAAGTAAAAGAGCTTGGTATTTTCTCTTTTGTTGCTCTTGCTGACTCCATAATATCTGAAGGCATCAGCTCAACTCCCAATCCACGTTCCAGGTTCAAGGTAAGTCTCTCTGACTCTGCATCTTCTCATTCAGAACATCATTAAACATGTAAATATCACAGTATTGATGTTGTCCATATCACTGCGTAAGTAGAAAAACTGTGGATCAGAACTTCCTGATTAAGGTTAGACTCAGGACCAGGATCAGAACTTCCATAAATTATTGTGTTGTTATCCTTCTGACTTGTTGTTTGCTGAAAATTGATTAAGTTGTCGTTGTGCTGATTGATATAAGGAAAGACCTGAAATGTAACACAGAACTTCTGTTTTTTCACTCACCACACTAACACATAGAACTTCCATGATTCACTCACTGTTCTAACACAGCACAGAACTTCTGAGTTCTCCCTACATGTCAAACATACTGAACTGCTGATGTTTCCATTCACTATTTTTTCCACACTCAGAGTTTCTGATTTGTACATGCTGACAATACACTGAATTTTTGGGGTTTACTCACTGTTTTAAGTGTAATACAGAACTTCTGACTTGTGGTCCACTGTCTGAATACCATCCAGAATTTGTGTTTTCCCTCTAACATGTCTTGCAGGACCCCAGAGTTTACCAACTCAGAACTCCTGACGCCCACTGACGTCTCTTGATGAGTCACAGCGCTTTTAGCTTCAGAACTTCTGATTCCGTTTGTTTTGCTTGTAGCAGCACGCTGGTCTTATATCTCATTTATTTTCCTTTTTATCACTTTCAACATTAAATCTCTTTTCATCAATATAAAAAGGCATAAAAATATTTTCTTTTTTTACTAAGCTAATTCATTTCCTTTTTTTAATTATTTTTCATCAACACAAAAAAACCTTTCTTTAAACAAGGTCCCTTTTCTTTCTTATATACTGTATATTTAAATATGGTTGTAATAGTAACTTAGGATTTAATTTTATTTGCAACCCTCATTCATAAATATGTACCCCCATCCCTAAAATATTGTAATAGCGTGGGACTTTACATTTATGCAATTTATCGCTTTCAAATATAAATGCTAGTAATTAAGGTGTGTATGGCAAGACATGAAAACAACAAGTAAACAACCTTAACCAAGACTAAAATGCATGAAATCAAATACACTTTTCACACATGCACCCTTAGGATAATCTCCACTTATTACCTAAAAATGGTCATGTTACGCATGTGGGTGTCTTAGCAAAACCAATCGAAATACAAGATCATAGTCCCTCGATGATGCTATTCAAAGTTGCCTTACAAATGATCTTAGTCCCTAAAAGAAAATGCTAAGATACCTTGCAACATTGCTTTCTATGACTATACAAACGTCCCAACGCCCGTCCCTTCACATTAAATGATGGGGCTTCTTACCAAAACAATGGTAAGATAGCAACGTCTAAAGGAGGAGGAAAAGAACACCTAAGACCTTTTGAGTAGGTAGATTTGCTCTTAGTTGCTCGCTTGAAAAACACTATATATACAAACACTCTTACTTTGAAACATTTTCAAAAGATAACACTTTGTACGTGTTCTTATAGAGACGAGAGCCATTACAAAGGAAACCCTTTTCAAAATCACTTTCAAAAACACGTCCCACAAACACCTCTTTGAACTATTTTCAAAACAACACTTTGTATGCATTCTTATAGAGACGAGAATCATTACAAAGTCACATTTTCAAAACCCACATCACAAGCACATATTCAAACAAAAGCAAGTGATCTAGCAAGCAACTAAGAGCCCATGGAAAACCATGGATGAAAAGGGTGCTAACACCTACCCTTTTCATGATCTACCCCCCGAACTCAAGAAAACATCTCTAAAGGTCTTTCCTGTGCTTTTTCACCTTTCCTTATTAGATAAAAGAAAATTTGGTGGCGACTCTTGCTAAACCGCAACATTTTCAAACACAAACGCAAAACACCCAAGTCAGTTCTCCCACCGTATCACAGAACTGGTGACTCTGTTGGGGAAGAGTAAAAAAAAGTGGGGTTACCTTAGGGATTAGATCATATTCACTCACTTTATTTGTTTGATTTGTATGCTTTACATTATGGTTCTTTGTTTGGGCTTGCTTTGATCCTCCACCCGGATTTGGGATACCTTTCTAGGTAAGTAACAATAGATTGTGGAAATTATACGGCATAGACCGATATGGTTGAAACAATGGCTACGTTGGTGTGACGCATTTGTGGGTACCGGTATGCCTCGTGATGAATCGAGGAGAATACGGGGCCGCTGAGTGGTGTCATGAAGCACTAACTAACTTTAGAACCCTAATTGAACAAACTTGGCCATTAGGACGTAGTGAGATAACCGGTTTTGGTGTAGAGCTGAAAATTGGTTGATACTCGATACTACACTCATTGAGGTTGGACTTTTAGGATATCTCGGCCGCAAGAAAAGATTGATTGTGCTGAGACAATGCCTAAGAGAAAGTTCGGTGATATTGACACCCTTTAGAACCCGATCACTATTACTAGGACAGGTTGAGCCAACTAAACTTCAAGAGGGTACTTAACTATAAAACCTCATGCAAGCCTAAAACATAGGGGCTTGTCTTCTTTGTGTGTATATATATTCACTTGTACATAACATCATAAGCATCATACGCATGCTTACTAACCATTTCAAGGATTTGGAAATTTATCTTTGCTTTTGTTTTGTAGGTCATGGATTCTGCCCGAAGGAACACCATCCGAATCAGCTTTGTAAGAGAACACCCTCAGCTTCAAGAGTTAGCCTCAAGAGTGGTCGGGGATTCTCCTTTTACCAAGAAATATGATCGACTCCTCAGTTTGGCTACATCCAATTTCCAAGAAGAGATAATGTGTGTGCTGTTCCAATTCTTTGATCCCGTGCATCATTATTTCACTTTCCCAGACTATCAATTGGTACCTACACTGGAGGAGTTTTCTCTACTCTTAGAGGTGTCTGTGCTTGATCAGATACCGTTCACCGGTTTAGAGGGGATTCCAAAACCTGAAGTCCTCGCCGAAGCTTTGCATATGAAGAGAGCCGACGTCATAGCCAATTGGGAGACAAGAAGCGGGGTTAAAGGTTTCCTAGCCAATTTTCTATTGGAGAAGGCTCGTTCATTCTGGGACGACATGGATTTCCAAGCTTTTGAAGACATCCTGGATCTTCTCATTTATGGTTTGGTTATGTTCCCCAACTCGGACCAATTCATAGATATTAACACCATCAAAGTATTTCTCTCTCGCAATCCTGTACCTACCTTACTAGGAGACATCTTGCATTGCCTTCATACCCGCACCATGAAGAAAATAGGTACTCTTGTATGTTGTATTCCCCTACTCACTAAGTGGTTCACTTTACACCTACCTCAATCAGTATTGAAGAATGAGCAAAGACTAACATGGTCTCAAAAGATGATGTCCCTCACCCACTCTGACATCCATTGGTGTTCGAGATCTTTGGAAGATGTCTCTATCATTAACCGTTGCAGGGAATTCCCTAACGTCCCTCTACTTGGTATTAGGGGAGGTATCACCTATAATCCTTTCTTAGCTCTTAGACAGTTTGGGTATGCCCGAAGAGACAGCCCTCATGAGATGCTCATTCAAGGTCTGGTGTTTGACTACGACAAGGAAGACCAAGGTTATCGCCATAGGTTTACACGAGCTTGGAGAATGGTGAACAAGGTGGACAGTAGAACTTTGGGACACAAAAAATCTATCCCACTCGAGCCTTATCTTAGGTGGGTACGGGCCCGTGCTTAAAGTCTCTTAATGCCTTACCCTTCTATCCTCCTTGTTATCATAGAGCCTGTTGTTGAAGGAGACATCCCATACACTGTCCTTCATCCTGACATGCCTACCTCCCTCGAAGACTTGCAAAAAGCTTGGGTTCAGTTGAAGGAAGAGCGGGACACCTTTGAAGCCCAATTTTACGCCAGTGAGGAGAAGGTTATGGAACTCACCAAGAAGCTTCGTGAAGAACGGAATCTGAACGCCTACATTGCGCCAAAGAGGATGCGTTCAACCTTTTTGTCTTAGGAGTTTTGATGTACTTTTGTTTCTCTCATTGTAAGCCCAAAAAGGCATAATGTACTCAAGTTTGGATTTATTAATATGACGTGTGTTCTTCTTTTGGTCTGAACAAATTTAAATCTCTAAATTCCTTGAAATCATTGCATACGCATACCATCCATGACATTGCATAAGCAGGTTCTGTTACAGGTTTCTCATCTCCTCCGCTGTTTATTTCAAGCAGATATGTCTTCTGAACAAAGCATCAAAGATCTTCAGGCACAAAATGCCCAATTTCAACAGATGTTCGTAACTCTGGCAAAAGGGAAGGAGGATCTGAAGGCCCTCATCCTAAAAGAGAAAGAGAAGAAGAAGAAGAAGAAGCGCGTCGGTGCCCTCAATATGGTCAGAAGATTCGGGGGGCCACTAAAGCAATCGGTTGATGTGACTTCCTCATCCAAAGAGGGGGAAATCAAGAAAGACAGGCAAGGGAAGAGGACCCCAGTCTAAAAGTCTCTGACAATGATACCGACTACAATGATGAACAGTATCCTCCCACTGAGGATAAGTACAAGCAGTTAGAGGATCGGTTAAGTGTTATGGAGATCCAGAGAATACCAGGGTTGGATTTTGAAGAATTAGGGTTGGTGTCCGGGGTAGTCATCCCGCAGAAATTTAAGGCTCTAGTTTTTACAAAGTATGATGGGGTGTCTTGCCCAAAGCTCTATCTTCGTTCCTATGTAAGGAAGATCCAGCCCCACACCGCTGATAGAAACTTGTGGGTTCATTTCTTTCAAGACAGTCTATCAGGGACTCAGCTTGAATGGTTCTACCAATTAGAGGGAATCAATATCCGAAACTGGGAGGATTTGGCTGCCACTTTTTATAAGCAGTATCAATACAATGCCGACCTGGCCCCTACTCGTACTCAACTCTAGACTATGTCCATGGGTACAGGTGAAGGTTTTAAGCACTATGCACAGAAGTGGAGAGACTTGGCTGGGAGAGTTCAACCCCCTTTATCTGACAGGGAGTTGGTTGACATGTTTCTTGGGATGCTGTCTGGTCCATTCTTCAACCATTTGATTGGTAGCTCATCGGCTAGTTTTACTGAGTTGATATTAACTGGACAGAGGGTAGAAGTTGGGATTCGGAGCAGTAAAATATAGAAATATACCTCGTCAAGTTCAGCAAAGAAACCTTTCACTGGTAGGAAGGAGGTTAGTGCCATTTATAGCCCGAGAGATCATAGAAGAGCGGGATACCATCCAACGGTAAGTGTTGTAATAATACCAAGGCCTGCGGCAGCCCCACAACGCAATAATCAACAAAGGATGGAGAGACCACAAAGGCAGTTCACTCAGATTAACATGACATTGACAGAAGTTCTACCCCATCTGCTAAGATCCAACTTGACAACTTTGAAAGAGGCTCCCAAGAATCCTAATACCTCATCTCCTCGTTACAATCTGAACGCTCGGTGTGCCTACCATTCTCAGAGTTCTGGTCACGATATAAATGATTGTTGGGCTCTAAAAAATAGAGTACAAGATCTAATTGAAGCCAAGGAGATTGAGTTTGACGCTCCGGAGAAGCCTAATGTCATAACTTCTCCCATGCCTAAGCACAACCATGGAGTTAACGCCGTTGATACGGATCTGTTCGTGACCTCAGTTGATGAAGTTTTTACCCCTCTTATGACTGTTAAGAAGAATTTGTTATCAGCTGGTTTATTCCCAGGTTGTGATGAAGATTGCCACATATGTTCATCCCTGCCTTCTGGTTGCTATTTGCTGAAGACAGGTGTCCAACGCCTGATGGACAGCAGAGAAATTTTGTTCGAAAAAATCTTGATTCCAACCATTTCGTGTGAAGATATCATTGTTATAACCATTTCCGCCAGTTCTTCCAAGGTTTCCTCGAGAAAACCTGTTAGGATTACACCCACTACAAGAGCCGCTCCGTTGATAATCACATGTCATGGTCCTGTCCCGTACACCTCGGAAAAAGTTGTCCCTTGGCATTATGGCGCCGATGTTTACTATCATGGCGTTAAGCAAAACTTGAAGACTGAAGAAGCTGATCCTGATGTCGGTAACATTGTCGGGACCAACAATATTACTAAAAGTGGAAGGGTTTTCTCTCCTGAGATCTCCCCAAAGACTGTCACTAAGCCTATCATCATTTCACCTTCTGCTCCTGCTAGTACTTTAGTTACTACTCCAGTTGTTACCCCTACTGATAAGTCCTCTAGGATTCGAGGAAAAGAAGTTGTAGGTGAGCCTACTCAGACAGAGGCACCTAGGAAAATTGTTGTGGAAACCTCTAAGCAAGAGATAAAGGAAATTTTGAAAATAATTAAAAAGAGTGACTACAATGTGGTCGAACAACTGGGGCAGACCCCCTCGAAGATATCCATGTTATCCTTGCTGTTGTGCTCTGAGGCCCATGCGAAGGCTTTGGTTGCGTTCCTCAAAACTGGGCATGTGCCACAAGAGACTTCAGCTGATCAATTTAAAGATTGCGTGGCTAGCCTAACTATCGATAATGGGCTGGGTTTTTCAGATGCAAGCTTGACACTGAAAGGGAGAAAACACAATGATGCTCTGCATGTCTCGATCGAATGCAGGGGCGCTACCATGGCTCATGTGCTGGTGGATACTGGGTCTTCGCTGAATGTTCTATCCAAGAAGGCGTTGGACCGTTTGGATTGCAAGGATTTGACTTTAAAGCCTAGTAACATTGTGGTAAGGGCTTTTGACGGGTCGAAAATAATGGTGCATGGGGAAGTGGACATCCCTGTCAAGATAGGCTCTCCGAATTTCAAGTCCACCTTCTATGTGATGGACATCAGACCGTCGTATTCTTGTTTGTTGGGTCGTCCTTAGATCCACGAGGCTAGGGCAGTTACTTCCACACTCCACCAAATGCTGAACTACCCGGTAAAATGGAAGATTGTCACTGTACGGGGTGAAGAGGAGTATATGGTGAGCCATCTCAACTCTTTCCGCTACATAGAGATGGACGGAGAATTTATCGAAACTCCTTGTCAGAATTTTGAAGAGGTCCCTCAGATCTTGGCATCGACTGAAACTGCTAGAAACAAACCTCCTTTAAAGATGGCTTCTCTCAAGGACGCCATGGTTGTGGTTGAAGAAGGTGGGTGTGCCAATTGGGGTCAGCTCCCTAATTTCACTCACAAAACTGATAAATTTGGTTTGGGCTTTACTTTAGGGGCTCAAAGGGCTGTTTGACGCGCTCGGACTGGAGGACCTCCCCTACACATCAGTAATCGAGAGGTCAATGCTATTGAAGACAGTGAGAAAGACCCTGACATTGAAAGCTGGATCTACCCGACTACCAATGATGGACCGAATAACTGGACGGCTAGAGATTTTGTTCCAGTTTCTTTTATACTGTAGTAATTGTCTTACATGTTTTCTGAGTTTGTAATGAACAATTTAAACTTTTTGGACTTGTGTCTTACCCGAGGCACGATGGTTCTATCTGTGAGGGTTATCATATGTCATCTCATATTTCATCAATGAAGCATTGGACGTTCTTTGCATACAAATTTTGCGCTCTCTGTTTTTCTTTTATGCCTTTACTTTATCAATACAGATAGGCTCTTACACACACTCACGTATCACACTGCAGATCCATATCCACTCTGGATCCCATTAATAACAGCTCTACTATTACCAGTTATGACTTCAAAAATCCGATCAACCAAGCCGAGGACGAAGGTAAGGACAATGGTGAGGTACCTGGAGAACTAGCTAGACTACTACAACAGTAAGACAAGGCCATACAGCCGCATGAAGAGCCGGTTGAGACAGTAAATTTGGGTACTGAGGAGGACAGAAAAGAGGTTAAAATAGGTCAAATCTGGAGCTTAGCGTCAAACAGAGGTTGATACAGATACTGCACGACTATGTTGAGATCTTCGCCTGGTCCTATGAAGACATGCCTGGTTTGGACACTGATATTGTGGTACATCGCCTGCCAACTAAAAAAGATTGTCCTCCGATTAAACAGAAGGTTCGTCGCATGCGTCCCGAAATGTCAGAGAAGATCAAGGCAGAGGTCATGAAGTAGTTCGATGCAGGGTTCTTAGTTGTCACCTCCTATCCGTAGTGGGTTTCTAACATCGTTCTGGTACCTAAGAAGGACGGCAAGGTACGAATGTGTGTGGATTACAGAGATCTGAACAGGGCAAGCCCCAAGGATGACTTCCTGCTTCCCCACATTGATGTTCTGGTTGACAACACCGTGCAACACAAGATCTTCTCCTTCATGGATGGTTTCTCTGGTTACAACCAGATCAAGATGGATCCTAAAGACATGGAGAAGACAACCTTCATTACACAGTGTGGCACCTTCTGTTACAAAGTGATGCCTTTTGGGTTGAATAACATTGGGGAAACCTATCAACGAGCCATGGTCGCTTTGTTCCATGATATGATTCACCACGAGATCGAAGTCTATGTGGATGACATGATAGCCAGGTCTCAAACTGAAGAGGAGCATCTCGATCATCTACAAAAGTTGTTCGACAGGTTAAAGATATACAAGCTAAGGTTAAATCCGAACAAGTGCACCTTCGAGGTAAGGTCTGGTAAACTTCTGGGTTTCATTGTCAGTGATAAAGGCATTCAGGTAGACCCTGCAAAGGTAAAGGCTATACAAGAAATGCCAGCTCCCCATACAGAGAAGGAAGTAATAGGTTTCTTGGTACGCCTAAATTATATCGCCCGATTCATTTCACATCTAACTGCTACTTGTAAGCCAGTCTTTAAGCTTTTAAAGAAAGATCAAGTGGTAAAGTGGAATGATGAATGCCAGACTGCTTTTGAGATAATTAAGGAATACCTTCAAGAACCTCCAATTCTGATGCCTCCAGTTGAAGGGAGACCTTTGATATTATACCTGACAGTGCTAGACAATTCAATGGGGTGTGTGTTGGGGCAGCATGACGAGTCTGGTCGAAAAGAGCACGCCATTTATTACCTTAGCAAAAAGTTTACCGATTGTGAGACACAATACTCACTGCTCGAGAAAACTTGCTGCGCTTTGGCATGGGCTGCTCGCCGGCTAAGATAGTATATGTGGACTTACACTACCTTTGTGATATCAAAGATGGATCTGATCAAGTACATTTTCGAGAAGCCCGCACTCTCGGGAAGGATAGCAAGGTGGCAAATGATCTTAACTGAATATGACATACAATATACGACCCAGAAAGAAATCAAGGGGAGTGTATTGGCTGATCATTTGGCTCATCAAGCCGTGGATGACTACCAGTCCATGAATTTTGAGTTCCCGGATGAGAACATTATGCTGGTGACTGACTACGAAGGACATGAACCAGATGAAGGACCTAAGGAAGGATCCCGGTGGTCTATGTATTTTGATGGAGCCTCAAACGCATTGGGTAACGGTATTGACATTGTGATCATATCTCTCGAGGGCTGTCATACTCCGTTCACTGCCCGTTTATGTTTCAACTACACCAACAACATGGCGGAGTATGAAGCATGTATCATGGGTCTTCGAGCTGCTATTGACTTGAGGATCAAGTTCTTGAGTGTATTCGAGGATTCCGCTTTGGTGATAAGTCAGATCAAAGGTGAGGGGGATACAAAGCATCCGAATCTCATCCCATACAAAGAGTATGTACTGACATTGCTCCCACACTTTAAGGAGGTAACTTTTGAACATTTCCCGCGAGAGGAGAACCTGTTGGCGGATGCACTAGCTACCATGTCTTCTATGTTCAAAGTTAGGTGAGACAACAAAGCTCCCCGAATCACCATTGAGAGGTTAGATAAACCAGCACACTGCTGTGAAATTGATACCAAAGAAGTGGAAGACAAACCATGGTTTCACGAAGTCAAAAGGTATCTCGAGGCTCAAGAGTATCCCGAAGGGGAATCTATCAACGATAAGAAGTTTCTGAGAAGGTTCGCCGCAAAGTTCTTCCTCAGTAATGGAATCCTCTATAAGCGCAACTATGACTCCGCACTACTACGGTGTGTGCACAAGAGCGAAGCAGAAAGGATCATGACAGATCTGCATGAAGGCACCTTCGGAACCCATTCTAGTGGACATACCATGGCTAAGAAGATCCTACGAGCAGGATACTACTGGTCCATTATGGAAGCCGATTGTTATCAGCACTCACGGACTTGTCATAAATGCCAAATTTACGCTGATAAGGTGCATGTGCCTCCAGTCCCCTTAAATATTTTGACAGCTCCGTGGCCCTTCGCGATGTGGGGCATTGACATGATTGGTGGAATAAGGCCCACCGCTTCCAATGGGCATCGCTTCATCCTAGTGGCCATTGATTACTTCACAAAATGGGTAGAGGCGGCCTCTTTTGCTACTGTTACCAAGAGTGTTGTGGCGCGATTTATCAAGCATAACATGATATATCGATATGGTGTGCCAGAGAGAATTATCACTGATAATGGTACGAATCTCAATAACACGATGATCACCGAGCTCTGTAAAAAATTCAAGATACAACATCATAACTCTTCTCCCTATCGGCCGAAGATGAATGGCGTTGTTGAAGCAGCTAACAAGAACATCAAGAAGATTTACAGAAGATGACGGTGACATATAAAGACTGGCATGAGATGTTACCATTCGCTCTTCATGGTTACCATACCTCAGCACGGACGTCGACAGCAGTAACACCCTACTCTCTGGTATATGGTATGGAGGCAGTCCTACCCATCGAAGTCCAGATACCTTCTCTCTCGATTATGAAGGATGCGGGTTTGAACAAAGACGACTGGATTCGAACCCGACTTGATCAGTTAAATCTAATCGATGAAAAGAGACTCACTACTATCTTCCATGGTCAGACGTATCAAAAGCGAATGATCAAGGCTTTTAACAAGAAAGTCAGGTGTCAAGATTATCAAGTTGGTGATCTAGTAATCAAACGCATCATACTGCCGCAAGGTGATCCCAGGGGCAAATGGACCCCCACGTACGAAGGGTCATTCGTGGTTAAAAACATTTTCTTAGGAGGAGCTATGATTCTAACCACCATGGATAGTGACGACCTTCCTCACCCTGTCAATGCAGACATAGTGAAAAGATACTACACCTAACTAAAAGACCCGCTAGGTTGACTGGCCTAGGCAGAAATAAGGGCTTCCCGGTGAACCAAAAGGGTTCGGGCAAAAGTAAGGGATGAAAATGAAGAAAAAAAATTTGTACACCCGGCAAGTCGAAAACCCGAAAGGGAGGCTTGGGCAAAAAGGGGTATCCCGGTGGATTGAAAACCCGAAAGGGAGGTCCAGGCAAAATTTAGGGATATAAAGCGTATCACTATGTCTCATTGGATCATCTTGCGACCAGACTTCGGTGTCGACTATCAAGCTCGGACGACGCCAACCAATCTGATCAACCTTCGGCCAAGAAGCAAAGTGATGAGATGCTTGAAGACATAAAGGCAATAGCTGAGTTGGAACCCAATGGGTTTGTTTCACATAGCTGTTTTTTCTTTCTTCTATACAAATTGTATAAATTCTATCTTTCTGCGGCGTTCTCTTACTAGGACGTCAGCCTCTTTGCACAAAACGCCTATTACAGGCCAATTTCAAAAATCAATACAAGTCATTTTCACAAGAAACTTCAGTTCGTTTTTCTTTTTCTATTTTGTTTTGCAAGAACGTCCATTGATTTATTCTTGATATATGAATTTGAAAATAATTGTTGCTCATAAATATTTGCATACGAAACAAAA
Source organism: Vicia faba (assembly GCA_948472305.1). Lineage (NCBI taxonomy): Eukaryota > Viridiplantae > Streptophyta > Magnoliopsida > Fabales > Fabaceae > Vicia > Vicia faba. Next base: position 1,070,619,933 of record OX451735.1, on the reverse strand, counting down.
GACAAATACTCGTAATTTCAGAAACAGGGGCAAAAACAAGAAGTGCCAAACCCTACAGTTACTCTGCCCAGCAGGTACCAGGATAGAGCCAGCTTGGAAACATAATTGTTGGTACGTACACTCCCCACAGAGTAAGATTATTTGAAGGCATTGATGTCAGCCTTCCCAAAATGGGGCATAACTTCCCCAACCAAGGTTCATAATCGCAGGCGAGTCAGCAATTTTCATCTCCCTAAGCAGGGTCTATTTCTCTGGGTACGAAAGCTCAATCTCCAACAAGAGCTCAACATCTCCAACAACGGAATTTCATCCCCAGCTGAGTTTATTCCTCCAGGTCAGAAGAGTATCTCTTCCTCTAAGTTGGTCCCCGCAGATTTGTCCTCCAGCATCTCGTCTCGACAGAATATTTATTCTCCAGCAGCGGTCAGGGATTTATTTTCCCAGATTCGGATGTGTCACAACTAGCATCTCGTGTTCATACATCATGACATGCATGCACATATCACATATAGCATAATCTCATTTATTTTGAAAACATCATCTCACCCTGCATTTCATGCATCACATATAACTAACCCTGATATCTTTTCAGGAAAAGGCAATTAGATTCAGTAAATCCAGTAGTTGTACAGATCATATCTACAGACAACTAATGGAAACTCAGTTCCCGAAATCAAACGGGTTAACTTGTGAAAAATGATTTTGTATTGATTTTTGAAGTTGGCCTGTAATAGGAATTTTCGTACAAGGAGGCTGACGCTCTAGTAAGAGAACACCGCCATAAAAATAGAAGCTATACAATTTTGTGCAAAAGAAAACAGTTATGTGCAACAATCCCATTGAGTTCCAACTCTGCTATTGCCCTTATGTCTTCGAGCATCTCATCACTTTGCTACTTGGCCGAAAGTTTATTAGATTGATTGGTGTCGTCCAAGCTTGATAGTTGATACTGAAGTCTGGTCGCAAGATGATCCAATGGGACACAGTGATACGCTTTACACCCCTAACTTTTTCCTGGACTGCCCTTTCGGGTTTTCAGTCAACCGGGATACCCTTTTTTGCCCAAGCCGCCCTTTCAGGTTTTCGGCTTGCTAGGTGTACATATTTTTTTCATTTTCATCCCTTATTTTTGCCCGAACCCTTTTGGTTCGCCGGAAAGCCCTTATTTTTTCCTAGGCCAGTCAACCTAGCGGGTCTTTTAATCAAGGGTAGTATCTTTTCACTATGTCTTCATTGACAGGGTGAGGAAGGTCGTCACCATCCATGGTGGTTAGAATCATAGCACCACCTGAGAAAATGTTTTTAACCACAAATGGCCCTTCGTATGTGGGGGTCCATTTTCCCCTGGGATCACCTTGCGGCAGTATGATGCGCTTGATCACTAGATCCCCGACTTGATATTCTTGACGTTTGACTTTCTTGTTAAAAGCCTTGATCATTCACTTTTGATACGTCTGACCATGACGGATAGCAGTAAGTCTCTTCTCGTCGATTAGATTTAGCTGATCAAGTCGAGTTTGGATCCAGTCGTCTTTGTTTAAACCCGCATCCTTCATAATCCTGAGAGAAGATATTTGGACTTTGATGGGTAGGACTGCCTCCATGCCATATACCAGAGAGTAGGGTGTTTCCCCTGTCGACGTCTGTGCTAAGGTACGGTATCCATGAAGAGCAAATGGTAACATCTCATGCCAGTCTTTATATGTCATTGTCATCTTTTGCATAATTTTCTTGATGTTCTTGTTAGCCGCTTCAACAACGCCATTCATCTTCGGCCGATAGGGAGAAGAGTTATGATGTTGTATCTTGAACTGTTTATAGAGCTCGGTGATCATTGTGTTTTTGAGATCTGTACCATTGTCAGTAATAATTCTCTCTGGCACACCATATCGATAGATTAGATTATGTCAGATAAATCGCACCACAACGTTCTTGGTCACAGTAGCAAAAGAGGCCGCCTCAACCCATTTCATGAAGTAATAAATGGCCACTAGAATGAAGTGATGTCCATTGGAAGCAGTAGGCCTGATTTCTTCGGTCATGTCAATGCCCCACATTGCAAAGGGCCACGAAGATGTCAAAACATTTAAGGGAACCGGAGGCACATGCACCTTATCAGCGTAGATTTGGCACTTATGACAAGTTTGGGAGTGCTGATAATAATCTGCTTTCAATATGGACCAATAATATCCTGCCCGTAGGATATTCTTAGCCATGGTATGTCCACTGGAATGGGTTTCGAAGGTACCTTCATGTAGATCTGTCATAATCCTCTCTGCTTCGCTCTTGTCTACACACCGTAGTAAGGTAGAGTCATGATTGCGCTTGTAGAGGATTCCATTATTGAGGAAGAATTTTGCAGCGAACCTTCTCAGAAACTTCTTATCATAGACAGATGCCCCTTTGGGATACTCTTGAGTCTCGAGATACCTCTTGACTTCGTGAAACCATGGTTTATCTGCTACCTCTTTAGTATCAATTTCACAGCAGTGTGCTGGTTCATCCAACCTCTCAATGGTGATTTGGGGAGCTTCGTTGTCCCACCTGACTTTGAACATAGAAGACATGGTAGCTAGCGCGTCCATTAACTGGTTCTCCTCTCGCGGAAAATGTTCAAAAGTTACCTCCTCAAAGTGTGGGAGCAATGTCAGCACGTGCTCTTTGTATGGGATAAGATTTATATGCTTCATATCCCATTCTCCTTTGATCTAACTTATTACCAAGGATGAATCCCTGAAAACATCCAAGAACTTGATCTTGAGGTCGATAGCAGCCTTGAGACCCATGATACAAGCTTCATACTCTGCCATGTTGTTAGTGCAGTTAAAACATAGTCGGGCGGTGAAAGGAGTGTGACAGCCCTCAGGAGATATGATTACAACACCGATGCCATTACCAAGTGCGCTCGAAGCTCCGTCAAAAACCATAGTCCATCGGGATCCCTCTTCGAGTCCTTCATCTGGTCCAGGTTCTTTGCAGTCAGTCACCAGCATAATATTCTCATCTGAGAACTCAAAATTCATGGACTGGTAGTCATCCATGGCCTGATGAGCAAAATGATCAGCCAATACACTCCCCTTGATTGCTTTCCGGGTTGTATATTGTATATCATACTCAGTTAAGATCATCTTCCATCTTGTTATTCTTCCAGAGAGAGCGGGTTTCTCGAAGATGTATTTGATTGGATCCATCTTTGATATCAACAAAGTAGTGTGAGTCAGTATATACTGTCTTAGTCGGCGAGAAACCCATGCCAAAGCGCAGAAAGTTTTCTCGAGCAGTGAGTATTGTGTCTCACAGTCGGTAAACTTTTTTCTAAGGTAGTATATTACGTGCTCTTTTCGACCAGACTCATCATGCTGCCCCAGCACACACCCTATTGAATTGTCTAGCACTGTTAAGTATAATATCAAAGGTCTTCCTTCAACCGGTGGCATCAGAATTGGTGGTTCTTAAAGGTATTCCTTGATTCTTTCGAAAGTTGTCTGGCATTCGTCATTCCACTTTACCACTTGATCTTTCTTCATAAGCTTGAAGATGGGCTCACAAGTAGCAGTTAGATGTGAAATGAACCTGGCGATATAATTCAAGCGTCCCAAGAAACCTCTAACTTCCTTCTCTGTACGGGGAGCTGGCATTTCTTGTATGGCCTTTACCTTCGCAGGGTCTACTTGGATGCCTTTGTCGCTGACAATAAAACCCAAGAGCTTACCAGACCTTACCCGAAGGTGCACTTGTTCGGATTCAACCTCAGCTTGTATGTCTTTAACCTGTCAAACAACTTTTGTAAATGATCAAGGTGCTCTTCCTTGGTTTGAGACCTGGCTATCATGTCATCAACGTAAACCTCGATCTCATGGTAGATCATATCGTGGAACAAAGCGACCATGGCGCACTGATAAGTTGCCCCAGCATTCTTCAACCCAAAAGGCGTCACCTTGTAATAGAAGGTGCCCCACTGTGTGACGAAGGTTGTATTCTCCATGTATTCAGGAGCCATCTTGATCTGGTTGTAGCCAGAGAAACCATCTATGAAGGAGAAGATTTTATGTTGCACGGTGTTGTCAACCAGAACGTCAATGTGAGAAGTCATCCTTGGGGCTTGCCTTGTTCAGATCTCTGTAGTCCACACACATCCGTACCTTACCGTCTTTCTTAGGTACCAGAACGACGTTAGAAACCCACTATGGATAGAAGGTGACAGCTAAGAACCCTGCATCAAACTGCTTCATGACGTCTGCCTTGATCTTCTTTGACATTTCAGGGCGCATACGGCGGACCTTCTGTTTAACTGGAGGAAAGTCTTCCTTAGTCGGCAGACGATGTACCATAATATCAATGACTAAACTTGACATGTCTTCGTATGACCAGGTGAAGATCTCAACGTAGTTTTGCAACATTTGTATCAACCGCTGTTTGATCTTAACTTCCAGATTTGCATCGATCTTGACTTATTTTTTGTCTATCTCTGTTCCCAGGTTTATTGTCTCAACTGGCTCTTCATGAGGCTGTATAGCCCTTTCTTCCTGCTGTAATAGTCTATTAAGTTCTCCAGGCACCTCACAATCATCCTCACCTTTATCTTCGGCTTGGTTGATCGTATTTTCGAAGTCATAACTGGTAGTAGCAGAGCTGTTATCAATGGGATCCAGAGTGGATATGGATCTACAGTATGATACGTGAGTGTGTGTAAGAGCATAGCTGTTTTGATAAAGTAAAAACAGAAAAGAAAAACAGAGAACGCAAAATTTGTATGCAAGGAATATCCAATGTTTTATTGATGATATATGAAATGACAAATAATAGCTGTGATCGATGGATCTGGAACTGACTGTTTAACGCTGGTTCGCGAAATGTCGCGGAAGCAAGAGTCGCCACCGTCTTTTATTTTCTCCAAATGGAAAGGACAAAAGCACAGAAAAATTCCTTAAAGAGATTGCTCTCGGTTCGGGAGGTAGATTATAGAAAGGGAAGGTGTTAGCACCCTTTCTATCCATGGTTATCCATGGGCTCTTAGATACTTGCTCATTTGTGTTTTCAAAAATGGTTTGTTTGCTTTTCAACTGTGGGTTTTAAAAAGTTTCTTTGAAAATTCCAGTTCGACTCTTGTATCGGTCCTCAAGAGTGTTTGAAAAATTGCTTTCGAAAGCTTTTTGAAAAGGTGTCGGTGTGAAAAGTATTTTCGATTTGTTTTGAAATTTAGAGCAAGTATCTTAGAGTTGTCTACCTACCCTAAGGAATTCGTCTGTGTAAATGTCCTTTAAAGTTGTGCCATCCCACCATTGAGAGGTAGGTAGCACCACCGTTGGAGGTGTTCGGGTCAATTCGAGGTTCGGGACATGGTGATCACCAGAGCAATGGGAAGACACCTTAGAAGCTACCCTCATGCCAGGTTTCCGGATCATGAGGACTTACTAAGACATCCTCTACTTGACGATCACCTTTCGAGGCAAGGCAACAGTGAGGCGTACCCTAGGGGTGGTGTGTGATTTGTGTGTCAGATTCATTTATTTTTGTCTTGTCAGGTTATTGGTGTTCTACGCTTGTTTTTATTTTGTCCATACAGTCTTTCATGCTTTGTTTAACAGTTAAAAATATTTGCGGGAAAAGTAAATTCTAAGCTATTACAAACGGCGCGGGTCCACATCGCCAAAATTAACCAGGACCCGATTTGACGGAAAATAAAGAAATTAAAAGAATTAAAAGTGCGAGAGGTATTTACAAGGCTTCGGGAGAGATACATAAGTATTATAATGAAATAAAATAAACACGTGAATTAATGAGAATTAAACGGAGCGAGGGCGTTGGACCCTCTTGCAAGAATTAAATCAATGATGAAGTTAATTAATGAAAAAAAGAAAGAACTTGTTTTTGGTATTTTTAGAATTTTAAGATTTAATAGAAAAAAAGAAAGAATTAATTAAAATTAACTACTAACCCTAATTCTATTTTATTTTAATTTATTAAGAAAACATTAGAATTAAACCTAAATTAACCCTAATTTTTACATGCAAATTTAATTATAAAAATAAATAAAATTAATATTTAATTATTTGAAAGAAAAATAAAAAGGGGGAAAAATTATTAATTAAACCCTAGTTCTACGTTTTTTATATTTTTATCAAAAGAATTAAAATTAACCTAATTTGAAACTAAATTTAATTACATGCAAATCTATTCATGAAAATATTAAAAAAAAAATATTTATTGTGTTTTTCCTTTTTTCTGATTTTTATTGTATTTTGTGAAAATAATAAATTAATTAAACAAGTAATAATTAAAAAAAAATAAAAATAGAATTAAAAATAAAGAAAGCAAAAATTATGCAAACCTAGGGGGTGGTAGTCCCCAAAGTGGAGGTATGATTATGGAAATTCTGGCCCAACAACCCTGGCCTGTTTGACTGTGGCCAGACACGTGCATGTGCGTTGACTCAGCCTCATGGTGTTCCTCCAATCTGTGCCTTTGATCTGAGGTTCCAAGACGCGTGGCATGCTGGATTTGGAAGGTGCATGGTGGTCTCCAGCACAAGCGCTACACGTGAATGTCAATGGAAAAACAATATTGAGAAAGCATGAAGACCTGGGGCTCGAACCCAGGTCATGAGAATTAACACCACTACACTTTGCCAGCTGAGCCAGTTTACACGTTTTGATATATAATAACCTATGAATATTATAAAAGAAACAAACGTTAGTGGCCACAAACGCGCGCGAATTTTAAATGATCCAACCGATTCATGCCACGATATCATCTTCTTCTTCGTGTTTTATTTTTCCTGAAATAAGAGAAACATAGGCAACGGTTTCCATGTGTTTTCTTAGGCCAGTTTTGGGAAAATAGCGAATAGGTCCCCTTGGCATATAAATTCAGCGCGAGCGTGCCATTATTTTCGTCCAAGCGAGCTGGTTTCGTTCATGGCATTATGGTGGTCGAATTTTATAGTATTAGGAAACCCCTAATTGGGAGCCCAAGAAACCCTAGCCTGCATCAATGGTAAAATCATGTATATAGCACAAAAACGCAATTAATTTGTATGGTTAGTTTCAGAATCTCATAATGAGCATGAATCAAACATTAAAAATTACAAAGGATGCGTAAATCATGATGCACGATTATGAATTTTTCTTGGTACAGTTTGCATTCGTGTTACCAATTCCTTGAGTCTTGATGGATGTTAGTGATTGGAAGATGTCCAGTGAACCTTCAGCAAGCTAATGGAATAAGAATTATGCCTTGAATCGCCTTGTAAGGGTGTTTTCAGATTTCAGTTTTCTTGACAAATTTTCCAAGTTTGTTCAATGGCTTCTGCGCAGCTTAGTGTGTATTTGCATTAGGTTTTCCTTTAGGCTTATGTACTGAATGGATTAGGTCAAGAAACTTGCTCAAAATCTCTTGCAATCATGGTTTTGAAGATGTGATTTTCAAGCTTTGTTTTTTCAATCTTTTCCATACAATTTTGTACCAATTATGATCCAATCAAACCAAATCTTCCCATATTTGAATGTGCACGAATTATTGAGTAGATTACATGTGCAAAAAGATTTGTTAGGTTAAATTAAGTATTTTTCATATATTTAATTGATTTAAATGAATTAATATAAATAAAAATTCAAATAAATAAATAAATAATGAAGAAATACTTCCCTTTGGGCCAAGTGGTCGTGCACATGCTTGGAATGATGAATTGTGGAAGAAAAATGGGCCCATTAGCAATTTTAGGTCATTTGGATCAATGTTGACTTTTCAAAATATCCAAAAATTTCCCAACTTCCACAAGGCATAACTTGCTCAATTTTTAAGATTTTCTCATGTTCTTGGACATTTTGGAAAGGCCTTTGAGTCCTCTAACCAATGTCTTTGGTCCCATGTCATTTGGATTTACCAATCTCACGTTATGGCCTTTGACTTAAAGTCCCTTTTTGTTGACTTTTGAAAATGACCTATAATGTTGAAATTGATAACTTTTTGTGAGAGTATTTCTTGGACTTGAAGTATGAATATGAGTTGTAGGAAATGTCTTTCTCTTCAAAATGAGCTTTGGATGGAATTTTTCTGATAATCCATGTGAAAGTTATGCCCTGGTCAATTTCAGTTGACTTTTTCAACTGTCCAAATAAGGAAACTTTTGCATCTTGATGATTTTTGAGCCAAGCTTTGAGAATCATGATCAAGCATTGATCAAATGATGTTTGTGGCTTCAAAATGATATGTTGACCAAAAATTTGAACTTCTGACTGTCAAATGACCATTTTGCCCCTACAGTTGACTGTAGTGCAATTAGGGTTTTGACTGTGCCATTTTGAGCTGAATGTCTTGAAACTTGGTATGAGGATGCTTGACCATATTTGTAAGCATATGAGACTTGATTGGGCCCTTGAAAACTTCCTTTTCTTGATCAGAACACAAACCCTAATCTTGCCTGTATAGGAGATCTTTGCACTGTGCAACCCTTGGGGAATTTTGAAGCTTGACTTGGCAATTTCTTAAAGAATATGGGAGGGCAAATTTTGGGGTACAACAGTTGCCCCTGTTCAATCTTCTTAGACCTGAGGATGCAGATTGGCTGACGTGCCTTTCGTAATCCGAAGGTAGAAGATGATTGAACACTAGAGTGCCCAGAAATTTGCGCTCACATAGTAGCAGTGTGGTGGGAATGGGCTTATAGATGCCATTTAGAGGTTGATGAATAGGATGATGGGCTTATAGATGCCATCTGGACGTTGATCGCCTAAGAGATTCTTTTAGCGAGAACCTGCATACCTGCAAAAGAAAAAGAGTACCTGACACGTTGCAGGGGCTGGTTTTCAGATGCTTTGTATAGATATGTCCTGACTGGTTACAGGAGCTGAGTCTGGAGCTTCTCAAGATGATGAATGAACCAGGGATGGTTACTACCTTAGCATGAATGGTAAGCGAACCTTGGGTGATTTTGACTTCAACAACGCTCGTTGAGAAAATCATGGTGGGAATTACCATCTTCGCAGAATCGGGAAGAGAACCATAGGCAATTATAATCTGAAAGGGAATTACATCTCACGCACCGTCGGGGAGAGAACCATAGGAAAAGGAATTATCACCTCACTCACCGTCGGAGAGGGAACCATCTGAAAAGGGATTATCACCTCACTCACCGTCGGAGAGGGAACCATAGGAAAAGGAATTATCACCTCACTCACCGTCGGAGAGGGAACCATTTGAAAAGGAATTATCACCTCACTCACCGTCGGAGAGGGAACCATAGGAAAAGGAATTATCACCTCACTCACCGTCGGAGAGGGAACCATCTGAAAAGGAATTATCACCTCACTCACCGTCGGAGAGGGAACCATCTGAAAAGGAATTATCACCTCACTCACCGTCGGAGAGGGAACCATCTGAAAAGGAATTATCACCTCACTCACCGTCGGAGAGGGAACCATCTGAAAAGGAATTATCACCTCACTCACCGTCGGAGAGGGAACCATCTGAAAAGGAATTATCACCTCACTCACCGTCGGAGAGGGAACCATCTGAAAAGGAATTATCACCTCACTCACCGTCGGAGAGGGAACCATCTGAAAAGGAATTATCACCTCACTCACCGTCGGAGAGGGAACCATCTGAAAAGGAATTATCACCTCACTCACCGTCGGAGAGGGAACCATCTGAAAAGGAATTATCGCCTCACTCACCGTCGGAGAGGGAACCATAGGAAATTATAATAATGGAAATCTCATGCGTCGTCGGAGAGAGAACCAATAGGAAATTATAACCTGGGATAACTTCTACTGAGTCTTTATCAGAACAATCTGTTGGGAGTCGATTTAGCTGGACTAGAGAAGGCCTGGGACTGGATAAGAAATCTTTGGAGTCGATTAACTGAACCGGTCTAGGTCTTGAAATATGATTGAGAATTTCAACTGCATCTTTCCTGAAAGGTAAAGATCAGTCATATGCAATGCATGATATGGATCAAGCAATGATGTTCTCAATCATAAATGAGATTTGTATGACATAATGCGTCTATGCATGCTTTAATGATGTATGTGATGTTTTATGAATGTATGTTTTCGTCTAGGAAAGTAAATCCTTGACGGGTGTCGGGAAGTCATATCCTGGGCTGATGTTGAAGAATAAATTAGATCTTTGCTTCCGTTGGGGATGATAACTGCAAGAATACCGGTAGGAGAAGATGACTCCGTTGCGGAATAAACTTGACAAATGGAAGATTATGCAGGGAGGAAAGTACTCTAGCGACCATGTTGGGAAGCAACACTCTGTGGGAAGAGGGATGCCTTGCTGAGCGTTGATAATAATTTGCTGGGGATACCCTTGTTGTTGGAAGTGTTGATGGACTTCGCTGGGGTAAGAAGACTTCATCGAGGACGCTCTTTCCGTGGCTTTTGGCTGAGGATAACCCAATTATATCCTGTTAAGGAAATAACTCTTGAAATAAAGCCGGACGACGCGTTCGTGCTCTGCGAGGGTAAGCTTCCAGAATTTACTGGGGATGAGCTTACTGCTTGGGGATATGAATTCCATCTTTCCTGGGGAATTAGATTGGACTCTCCTGGGGAAGTTTTGATATGCTGGGGAAGTGATTCCTTTGAACGTTGAGATACCGCCGGGGAACAATCTTTAGACCAAGACTGTCGGGGATGCTTGTTATGAATATATGTACTGCTGCTGGGGAATGTTGGGATCTGTTGGAGGATACCCAATTTCCTTGAGATTTGATAACCTTGCTTGGAGGAGAGTGCACTTACTCTCTGGGGAATTAAGATGTACTGGTTATGTTCTTTAGCTGAACCTACCTTGGTACTTTGGAGGACGGAACAATTAGATTGCTTAGACAACTCCTTTATTGCCCCTGTTTCTAGTGTCACCTGCAATTAATTCCTTTGTTTCGTATGCAAATATTTTATGAGTTAGCAAATTATTGTCAATGCATATATCACAAATTGAACCTTGGATGTTCTTCGCAAAACAAAACAGAAAAGAAAAACATTTGGCACTTTTAACTGAAAATATATTTGTATTGATTTTGAATGGCCTGTGAATAGGCGTTTTGTGTACAAGAGGTTGACGTCCTAGTAAGAGGAACGTCGCCGAACAAGAGAGTTTATACAAATTTTGTACAAAAGAAAATAAAACAGCTGTGTGAAATGAATGATCCCACTGGGTTTCAACTCTGCTATTGCCTTTATAACTCCGAGCGTCTCATCACTTGATGACCTTGGTTGAAAGTGAAGCTGACTGATCGATGCCGTCTGGACTTGATATAGATACCGGATTCTGGATGCAAAGTGATCCAATGAGACATAGTATTACGCTTTTATCCCTAATTTTTGCCTGGACCGCCCTTTCGGGTTTTCAGTCCATCGGGATACCCATTTTTGCCCAAGCCGCCTTTTCAGGTTTTCGACTTGCCGGGTGTACAGATTTTTTTTCATTTTCATCCCTTCATTTTGCCCGAACCCTTTTGGTTCGACGGGAAGCCCTAATTTTTGCCTAGGCATGTCAGCCTAGCGGGTCTTTTTCTCATGCGTAGTATCTTTTTACTATGTCTGCATTGGCGGGGTGAGGAAGGTCGTCACCATCCATGTTGGTTAAAATCATAGCTCCTCCTGAGAACACATGTTTAACCACAAATGGCCCTTCGTACGTAGGGGTCCATTTGCCCCTTGGATCACTCTGAGGAAGGATGATTCTCTTGATTCCCAGATCCCCAACTTGATATTCCTGTGGTCTGACCTTTTTGTTAAATGCCCTGATCATCCGTTTCTGATATGTCTGACCATGACAGATAGCAGCAAGTCTCTTTTCATCAATAAGGTTGAGCTGATCAAGTCGTGTCTGGCTCCAATCATCTTCGTTCAGATTTGCATCCTTCATTATCCAGAGGGAAGGTATTTGCACTTCGATCGGCAAGACTGCCTCCATACCATAAACCAGAGAGAAAGGAGTTGCCCCGGTTGACGTCCTAGCTGAGGTACGGTATCCATGTAGAGCGAACGGTAACATCTCGTGCCAATCCTTATAGGTCACTGTCATCTTCTGCATGATTTTCTTGATGTTCTTATTAGCTGCTTCTACAGCCTCATTCATCTTCGGCCTGTAAGGAGAAGAATTGTGGTGCTGTATATTGAACTGTTCGCAGAGCTCAGCGATCATCTTGTTGTTCAGATTGGTACCGTTGTCTGTAATAATCCTCTCTGGGACACCGTACCGACAGATCAGATTGTGCCGAATGAACCGTGCCACAACAGTCTTGGTTACCGTAGCATAGGATGCTGCCTCAACCCACTTCGTGAAATAATCAATCGCTACCAGGATGAAGCGATGCCCATTAGATGCCGTAGGTTTAATCTCGCCGATCATGTCTATGCCCCACATTGCAAACGGCCAAGGCGCAGTCAGAACATTCAAAGGAACTGGAGGAACATGCACCTTGTCTGCATAAATCTGGCACTTGTGGCATGTCCTGGAATGTTGGTAGCAGTCAGCTTCCATTATGGACCAGTAATATCCTGCCCGTAGGATTTTCTTAGCCATAGTGTGTCCACTGGAATGTGTACCAAAGGTCCCTTCGTGTAGCTCTTCCATGATCCTTTCTGCTTCAGTCTTATCCACACAGCGCAGTAAGGTTGAATCATGGTTTCGCTTGTACAAGATGCCGTTGCTAATGAAGAACTTGGCTGCGAACCTTCTCAGGAATTTCTTATCATTGATAGAGGCACCTTCAGGGTATTTCTGAGTTTCTAGATATCTTTTCACTTCATGGTACCAAGGCTTCTCAGTCACCAATTCAGTCTCGAGATCACAACAGTATGCCGGTTCGTCCAGTTTCCAGATGATGATCCGGGGAGCCTCATTATCCCATTTGACTTTGAACATAGAAGACATTGTAGCTAACGCGTCCGCCAACTGATTTTCTTCTCTTGGGAAGTGTTCAAAGGTTATCTCCATGAAGTGGGGGATCAAGGTCAACACACATTCTCTGTAAGGAATCAGGTTTGGATGTTTCGTATCCCACTCTCCTTTGATCTGATTGGTCACAAGAGAGGAATCTCCGAAGACACTTAGTAACTTGATCCTTAGATCGATCGCAGCTTGAAGACCCATGATGCACGCCTCATACTCCGCCATGTTGTTGGTACAGTTGAAACATAGCCGGGCAGTGAGTGGAGTATGAGTACCTTGAGGAGATATGATTATGGCGCTGATACCGTTACCCAAAGCATTGGAGGCCCCGTCAAAGTGCATAGACCATCGGGATCCTGGTTCAGGTCCTTCATCCGGTCCAGGTACTTCACAATCAGTCACAATCATGATGCTTTCATCCGGAAACTCAAAATTCATTGATTGATAGTCATCTACAGCTTGGTGTGCCAAGTGGTCTGCCAATACACTTCCCTTGATGGCTTTCTGGGTTGTGTACTGAATGTCGTATTCCGTCAAGATCATTTGCCATCTTGCAATTCTCCCAGACAGAGCAGGCTTTTCGAATATGTACTTTATAGGATCCATCTTTGAGATCAACAAGGTAGTGTGAGTCAGCATATACTGTCTCAGCCGGCGAGCAGCCCATACCAAAGCGCAGCAAGTTTTCTCGAGCAGTGAGTATCGGGTCTCACAGTCGGTAAACTTTTTGCTAAGGTAATAAATGGCGTGCTCTTTTTGGCCAGACTCGTCATGCTGCCCCAGCACACACCCCATTGAGTTGTCAAGCACTGTTAGATATAGTATCAGAGGTCTCCCTTCAACCGGTGGCATAAGGATGGGTGGTTCTTGGAGATACTCTTTGATTCTGTCAAAAGCAGCCTGACATTCATCGTTCCAACGTACTACCTGATCTTTCTTCAGCAGCTTGAAGATTGGCTCACAGGTAGCAGTCAAATGAGAGATGAAGCGAGCAATGTAATTCAGGCGTCCTAAAAAGCCTCTGACTTCCTTCTCTGTCCTGGGAACTGGCATCTCTTGAATAGCTTTGACCTTAGCAGGGTCCACTTGAATTCCCTTGTCACTGACCACGAAGCCTAGCAACTTCCCGGATCTTACCCCGAAGGTGCACTTGTTCGGGTTCAATCTCAGCTTGTACAGTTTCAACCGGTCAAACAACTTCTGCAGATGATCTAGGTGTTCTTCCTCAGTCTGAGACCTTGCGATCATGTCGTCCACATACACTTCTATCTCATGATGGATCATGTCATGAAATAAAGCAACCATGGCCCGTTGGTAGGTTGCCCCAGCGTTCTTTAGCCCAAAAGGCATGACCTTGTAACAGAAGGTGCCCCACTGAGTAACAAATGTAGTTTTTTCCATGTCTTCAGGTGCCATCTTGATCTGATTGTAACCTGAAAAGCCATCCATGAAAGAGAACACCTTATGCTGAGCTGTATTGTCAACAAGGACATCAATGTGAGGTAAAGGGAAGTCATCCTTGGGGCTGGCCCTGTTCAGATCCCTGTAGTCGACACACATTCTGACCTTACCGTCCTTCTTAGGTACCGGTACCACATTAGCAACCCACTGAGGGTAAGAAGTCACTGCAAGGAACCCAGCGTCAAACTGTTTCATAACCTCGGCCTTAATCTTCTCAGACATCTCTGGACGCATCCGACGGACCTTTTGCTTAACCGGAGGGCAGTCTTCCTTAGTCGGCAAGTGATGGACCACAATGTCGGTATCCAACCCGGGCATGTCTTCGTAGGACCAAGCAAAGATCTCCATATAATCATGCAGCATCTTGGTTAACCTTTGCTTCACGCTGAGCTCTAGGTTGGCACCAATCTTTACCTCTTTCCTGTCTTCTTCAGTACCCAGGTTGATTGTTTCCACTGGCTCTTCATGTGGTTGAATTGCCCTCTCTTCCTGAAGCAACAATCTTGCAAGCTCGCCAGGCACTTCGCAATCATCTTCACCTTCGTCTTCGGCTAAGTTGATCGGATTTTCGAAGTCATAATTGACAGTAGCAGAGTTGTTATCAGTGAGATCCAGAGTGGATTGAAACCTGTATGAGTGAGTGTGTGTGTAAATACAGCTGTTTTGAAAAATATGTAAAGGAAAGACAGACAGAAAAGGAGCATAAAATTTGCAATGCGAGAAAACGTCCAAGATTTTCATTCATGATATATGAAATGACAATTTATATGCCCTCACAAATGAAACCACGGTGCCTCGGGTAAGACACCGGGCCAAAGAGTTTATTATTGTTTATTACAAATACCAAAAACATAGGAATTCATTACTTAGTAACAAGAGAAACAGATAAGTTGTCCTTTGCACTCCAATTGTTAGGTCCACCGTCGGTTGCCGGGTAGATCCAGCTATCAAACTCAGCTTCATCAACTTCCTCTTCGTCCCCAATAGCATTCACTCCATGAGCAGGCAGGGGCGCTGTCACCATATTAGGCTTCTCAGATGCCTCAAACTGTACCTCCTTGGCGTCAATAAGGTCCTACAGCTTGTTCCTTAATGCCCAACAGTCATCAGTGGCATGCCCCGGGCTATCAGAATGATAAGCACAACGAGCATTCGGGTTGTACTTAGGAGATGCAGTATTTGGGAACTTCGGAGCTTCCCGGACAGTCACTAAGTTGGTTGAGAGTAACTGTGGCAGGATCTGCGACAAGGTCATACTTAAGCGGGTGAACTCTCTCCGGGGTCTTTCAGCCCTTTGAGGATTGTTTGGCCGGGGAGCGGCAACAGGCTTAGCAATCATTACCGCACTGACAGATTGGCGGCGCTCAGGTCTCTCTGATCTCTTGGAACCATACACGGCACTAGCCTCCTTCTTGAAGGGTTTCTTCTCAGAACTAGATGATGCACCCTTCGGAATCTTTCCAGACTTCAACCCAGCCTCAATTCTTTCTCCAGTCAGTATTAAATCAGTGAACCCAGCAGAAGAATTCCCAATGAGATGGTTGAAAAATGGCCCAGATAGGGTCCCCAAGAACATGTCTACCAACTCCCGATCAGTCAACGGTGGCTGCACCCTACCAGCCAGGTCTCTCCACTTCTGAGCGTACTCTTTAAAACCTTCACTTGCACCTAACGACATACCCTGGAGTTGAGTACGTGTAGGGGCAAGGTCGGCATTATATTGATACTGCTTATAGAAAGCAGTAGCCAACTCCTCCCAGTTACGAACCTTGGTCCCATCCAGCTGATAGAACCATTCGAGATGAGTCCCTGAAAGACTCTCCTGGAAGAAGTGGATCCATAAATTCTTATCCGCAGAGTACGGTTGAATTTTCCGAACATAGGACCTTAGATGCAGCTTGGGACAAGACGCCCCGTCATACTTAGAGAAGGATGGTACTTTGAACTTGTGAGGGATGATCACACCAGTTGACAAACCCAGATCTCCGAAATCCATCCCAGGTACCTGTTGAACCTCCATAGCTTTCAACCTATCCTCCAGTTGCTTGTATCTGTCTTCTGCAGGAGGGTACTGCTCTTCATCAAAATCAGTCTCGTTGTCGGAGACTACCGGACTAGGAACCCTTGCTTCTGCCTGAGGACTACCCTTGCCAACAGAAGAACCAGCCTCTTCCTGCTGCAGAGCATTGCCAAACCTTCGGCCCGAGTTGAACAGAACAGTCCTTCTCTTCTTCTTCTTCTCCTTCTTCAGGAGCATAGCCTTCAGCCCTTCTTGGCCTTGAGCCAGACCCTTGATTAATTCCTGAAACTGCGCATTCTGCACCTGAAGAGCCTTGATGGATGTCTCAGTTGATGAAGAGTCAGGATTCATGATGCTGAAATAAACAGCGAAGAACTGTAAGCAACCTGAAAAGAGGGAAAACCTGCCATGCACATGATGAATGAGATGTGTTTATGCAATGCATTCAAGGGTTCGAAAGTTCAAATTTTTTGTAGACAAAAAGGAACACATGTTATCATTAAGGAAATCATTGTTTAGTACATCAAAGCCTCATGGGCAAAATAATACAAAAATCAAATCAATCCCAAAATACACTGCGCATCCTCTTTGGAGCTATGTAAGTGTTGAGATTCCTCTCCTCATGCAACAGGCGGGTGAGCTCCAAGACCTTCTTTTCACTGGCATGCAGACTAGTCTCAAGAGAGTTCCGTTCTTCCTTAAGCTGGATCCAGCTCTTCTGCATCTCTTCCCAGGATGTGGGCATATCAGGGTGCTGAACAGTGTAGGACACTTCTCCTTCCAAGACTGGTTCTTTGATCACAGGGAGCATATGAGGATAAGGCATTACTAACTTCTGGGAGCGGGCTCGTACCCACTTGAGATAAGGTTCCAACGGGATGTAGTTCTTATGCCCCAGTGTCTTGCTGTCTATCCTACTTGGCATCCTCCAGGCTCTGATAAATCTCTGGCGAAGTCCTTGAGTATCATTGTCGAAGTCAAAAACTATGTCAGGAATTAACATGTCATGAGGACCATCCCTCCGAGCATAACCAAACTATCTCCAAGCCAGGCATGGGCTGTAAGTAATACCTCCTCTGATTCCAAGTAAAGGAACATTAGGGTACTCCCCGCAACGATCAATGATAGTGACATCTTCTCTGGACCTAGGGCACCAATGTATATCTGCATGTGTAAGAGTCATCAACCGTTGTGATCATCTCAAACCCCGCTCATTCTTCAAGACTGATTGTGGAAGGTGCGAAATAAACCACCTTCCCAGGAGAGGAGTGCAACACATAAGGACACCTATTTTTCTCATGGTTCGAGTGTAACATGAGTGAAGGATGTCCCCCAGCAACGTAGGTATAGGATTCCTAGACATAAAGATCTGGACAGCGCTGATATCAATAAGCTGATCTGGATTAGGGAACAACACCAAACCATAGACAAGGAGGGCCACAACCTCTTCAAAAGCTTGCAAGTCAAGGGAGTTCCAACATTCATGGGCCTTTTCAAACAGAAACCTGGCTAAGAACCCTTTGATACCACTTCTGACTTCCCAATGTCCCTTGAGGTCAGATGATTGTAGGTGCAACGCTTTAGCAATCTCTTCAAGCTTAGGTTCCTTTTCTGTACCGTTGAAGGGTAGCTGATCAAGGATAGGGATCTTCAGGAGCCGGGAGAACTCCTCCAATGTAGGTACCAACTGATAGTCCAAGAAGGTGAAACAGTGATGCAGAGAGTCAAAGAACTGGAACAGAACCTTTATCATATCTTCCTCAATGTTGGTTTTGACCAAGCTGATGAGGCTTCCATGTCTTTCACTGAATGAAGAGTTCTCAGGAATCCTGGATATAAGCTCCTTAAGCTGAGGAGGGATCCTTACAAGACTGATTTGAATTGTCTTTCTACGAACAGTTTCCATGTCCTACAAAACAAGAACAAAGATGAAAATTCGAACCCCTGAAATGGTTAGTCAATGCATATGATGCTGGATGATGTCATGATGCTATGATTAAACACACCACAGATATTTACAAAGACAAACATGTAAGGCACACAAGGCACACAAGACCAGCCCTTAGGGTTTAAGGCCAGCATGGGGTCTGGGTAGTACCCTCTTGAAGTTGGTGGGCTCAACCTGTCCTAATCAAAGTAACCGGGTTCTAAGGTTCCCAATATCACGGGATTGCTTTCATTGTTCATCGTTTCGATTTAGCCACTGAACTGGCGACCGAAATATTCCAGGAAGGCAACCCTCAATTGAGTGTAGTATCGAGTATCAACCAACCTCGGACTGCACCAAAGTCAGTTATCTCACTACCCTAAAGAGGCCAAGATGGTTCAATTAAGGTTCCTAAGGTCTGTTGATGCTTCACGACACCACGCGGAGGCCCCGTACTCTCCTTGACTGAACTCAAGGGTTACCGGTACACACCAAAGTGCCACATCAACGTAGCAGACTGTTTCAACCATGTCGGTATACCCCGCACAGTTCCCTCATAGTCTTGTTGCTACTTTCTAAGAAGGTATCCCCCAGATCCGGGTTAGGATCTATAGAACTCCCAAGCAACCCACAATAGTAAAGCAAGCAAAGAAGACAATTGAAAACACAGGTGATCTTAATCCTAAGGTACACCTCACTTTATAAAGATCTCCCCAGCAGAGTCGCCAGTTCTGTGATCGGTGGATCTGGAACTGACTGTTTAACGCTGGTTCGCGAAATGTCGCGGAAGCAAGAGTCGCCACCGTCTTTTATTTTCTCCAAATGGAAAGGACAAAAGCACAGAAAAATTCCTTAAAGAGATTGCTCTCGGTTCGGGAGGTAGATTATAGAAAGGGAAGGTGTTAGCACCCTTTCTATCCATGGTTATCCATGGGCTCTTAGATACTTGCTCATTTGTGTTTTCAAAAATGGTTTGTTTGCTTTTCAACTGTGGGTTTTAAAAAGTTTCTTTGAAAATTCCAGTTCGACTCTTGTATCGGTCCTCAAGAGTGTTTGAAAAATTGCTTTCGAAAGCTTTTTGAAAAGGTGTCGGTGTGAAAAGTATTTTCGATTTGTTTTGAAATTTAGAGCAAGTATCTTAGAGTTGTCTACCTACCCTAAGGAATTCGTCTGTGTAAATGTCCTTTAAAGTAGTGCCATCCCACCATTGAGAGGTAGGTAGCACCACCGTTGGAGGTGTTCGGGTCAATTCGAGGTTCGGGACATGGTGATCACCAGAGCAATGGGAAGACACCTTAGAAGCTACCCTCATGCCAGGTTCCCGGATCATGAGGACTTACTAAGACATCCTCTACTTGACGATCACCTTTCGAGGCAAGGCAACAGTGAGGCGTACCCTAGGGGTGGTGTGTGATTTGTGTGTCAGATTCATTTATTTTTGTCTTGTCAGGTTATTGGTATTCTACGCTTGTTTTTATTTTGTCCATACAGTCTTTCATGCTTTGTTTAACAGTTAAAAATATTTGCGGGAAAAGTAAATTCTAAGCTATTACAAACGGCGTGGGTCCACATCGCCAAAATTAACCAGGACCCGATTTGACGGAAAATAAAGAAATTAAAAGAATTAAAAGTGCGAGAGGTATTTACAAGGCTTCGGGAGAGATACATAAGTATTATAATGAAATAAAATAAACACGCGAATTAATGAGAATTAAACGGAGCGAGGGCGTTGGACCCTCTTGCAAGAATTAAATCAATGATGAAGTTAATTAATGAAAAAAAGAAAGAACTTGTTTTTGGTATTTTTAGAATTTTAAGATTTAATAGAAAAAAAGAAAGAATTAATTAAAATTAACTACTAACCCTAATTCTATTTTATTTTAATTTATTAAGAAAACATTAGAATTAAACCTAAATTAACCCTAATTTTTACATGCAAACTTAATTATAAAAATAAATAAAATTAATATTTAATTATTTGAAAGAAAAATAAAAAGGGGGAAAAATTATTAATTAAACCCTAGTTCTACATTTTTTATATTTTTATCAAAAGAATTAAAATTAACCTAATTTGAAACTAAATTTAATTACATGCAAATCTATTCATGAAAATATTAAAACAAAAATATTTATTGTGTTTTTCCTTTTTTCTGATTTTTATTGTATTTTGTGAAAATAATAAATTAATTAAACAAGTAATAATTAAAAAAAAAATAGAATTAAAAATAAAGAAAGCAAAAATTATGCAAACCTAGGGGGTGGTAGTCCCCAAAGTGGAGGTATGATTATGGAAATTCTGGCCCAACAACCCTGGCATGTTTGACTGTGGCCAGACACGTGCATGTGCGTTGACTCAGCCTCATGGTGTTCCTCCAATCTGTGCCTTTGATCTGAGGTTCCAAGACGCGTGGCATGCTGGATTTGGAAGGTGCATGGTGGTCTCCAGCACAAGCGCTACACGTGAATGTCAATGGAAAAACAATATTGAGAAAGCATGAAGACCTGGGGCTCGAACCCAGGTCATGAGAATTAACACCACTACACTTTGCCAGCTGAGCCAGTTTACACGTTTTGATATATAATAACCTATGAATATTATAAAAGAAACAAACGTTAGTGGCCACAAACGCGCGCGAATTTTAAATGATCCAACCGATTCATGCCACGATATCATCTTCTTCTTCGTGTTTTATTTTTCCTGAAATAAGAGAAACATAGGCAACGGTTTCCATGTGTTTTCTTAGGCCAGTTTTGGGAAAATAGCGAATAGGTCCCCTTGGCATATAAATTCAGCGTGAGCGTGCCATTATTTTCGTCCAAGCGAGCTGGTTTCGTTCATGGCATTGTGGTGGTCGAATTTTATAGTATTAGGAAACCCCTAATTGGGAGCCCAAGAAACCCTAGCCTGCATCAATGGTAAAATCATGTATATAGCACAAAAACGCAATTAATTTGTATGGTTAGTTTCAGAATCTCATAATGAGCATGAATCAAACATTAAAAATTACAAAGGATGCGTAAATCATGATGCACGATTATGAATTTTTCTTGGTACAGT
The DNA here is from genome assembly GCA_948472305.1 of Vicia faba. NCBI lineage: Eukaryota > Viridiplantae > Streptophyta > Magnoliopsida > Fabales > Fabaceae > Vicia > Vicia faba. The sequence goes on along the minus strand of OX451735.1, from coordinate 1,070,598,561 downwards.
TTGCATTCGTGTTATCAATTCCTTGAGTCTTGATGGATGTTAGTGATTGGAAGATGTCCAGTGAACCTTCAGCAAGCTAATGGAATAAGAATTATGCCTTGAATCGCCTTGTAAGGGTGTTTTCAGATTTCAGTTTTCTTGACAAATTTTCCAAGTTTGTTCAATGGCTTCTGCGCAGCTTAGTGTGTATTTGCATTAGGTTTTCCTTTAGGCTTATGTACTGAATGGATTAGGTCAAGAAACTTGCTCAAAATCTCTTGCAATCATGGTTTTGAAGATTTGATTTTCAAGCTTTGTTTTTTCAATCTTTTCCATACAATTTTGTACCAATTATGATCCAATCAAACCAAATCTTCCCATATTTGAATGTGCACGAATTATTGAGTAGATTACATGTGCAAAAAGATTTGTTAGGTTAAATTAAGTATTTTTCATATATTTAATTGATTTAAATGAATTAATATAAATAAAAATTCAAATAAATAAATAAAAAATGAAGAAATACTTCCCTTTGGGCCAAGTGGTCGTGCACATGCTTGGAATGATGAATTGTGGAAGAAAAATGGGCCCATTAGCAATTTTAGGTCATTTGGATCAATGTTGACTTTTCAAAATATCCAAAACTTTCCCAACTTCCACAAGGCATAACTTGCTCAATTTTTAAGCTTTGCTCATGTTCTTGGACATTTTGGAAAGGTCTTTGAGTCCTCTAACCAATTTCTTTGGTCCCATGTCATTTTGATTTACCAATCTCAAGTTATGGCCTTTGACTTAAAGTCCCTTTTTGTTGACTTTTGAAAATGACCTATAATGTTGAAATTGATAACTTTTTGTGAGAGCATTTCTTGGACTTGAAGTATGAATATGAGTTGTAGGAAATGTCTTTCTCTTCAAAATGAGCTTTGGATGGAATTTTTCTGATAATCCATGTGAAAGTTATGCCCTGGTCAATTTCAGTTGACTTTTTCAACTGTCCAAATAAGGAAACTTTTGCATCTTGATGATTTTTGAGCCAAGCTTTGAGAATCATGATCAAGCATTGATCAAATGATGTTTGTGGCTTCAAAATGATATGTTGACCAAAAATTTGAACTTCTGACTGTCAAATGACCATTTTGCCACTACAGTTGACTGTAGTGCAATTAGGGTTTTGACTGTGCCATTTTGAGCTGAATGTCTTGAAACTTGGTATGAGGATGCTTGACCATATTTGTAAGCATATGAGACTTGATTGGGCCCTTGAAAACTTCCTTTTCTTGATCAGAACACAAACCCTAATCTTGCCTGTATAGGAGATCTTTGCACTGTGCAACCCTTGGGGAATTTTGAAGCTTGACTTGGCAATTTCTTAAAGAATATGGGAGGGCAAATTTTGGGGTACAACAATAGCCCTCGCAAACAAGGCCAATGTGCCTCGGGCAAGGCACAAGGCTGTAGAGTTTTAATTGTTTATTACAAATCTCAAAACAAGTAAGACAATTACTGCGGAATAAAAGAAACTGGTATAAAGTCCCTAGCCATCCAGTTACTCAGTCCACTGTTAGTAGTTGTATAGATCCAGCTGTCAATGACAGAGTCTTCCTCACTGTCTTCAATGGCATTAATTCCCTGATTGCTGATGCGTAGGGGAGGTCCTCCAGCTCGAGCGCGTCGAATAGCCCTTTGAGCTCCTTAAGTAAAGCCCAAACCAAACTTGTCAGTTTTGTGAGTAAAATCAGGGAGTTGTCCCTAATTGGTATACCCACCTTCTTCAACCACTACTTTGGCGTCTTTGAGAGAAGCCATCTTCAGAGGAGGTTTGTTGCTGGTAGTAGTTTCAGTCGATGCTAATATCTGGGGAACCTCTTCAAAATTCTAGCAAGGAGTCTCTATGAATTCCCCGTCCATCTCTACGTACCTGAAGGAGTTGAGGTGGCTTACCATATACTCTTCTTCTCGACGTACAGTGACAATCTTCCCCTTCAATGGATACTTCAGCATTTGGTGCAGTGTAGAAGTAACAGCCCCAGCTTCATGGATCCAAGGACGACCCAACAAACAAGAGTATGATGGCCTGATGTCCATCACATAGAAGGTGGACTCAAAGGTTTGAGAGCCTATCTTGACAGGGATGTTCACCTCCCTATGCACCATTCTCTTCGAGCCATCAAAAGCCCTTACCACAATGTTACTAGGCTTTAAGGTCAATCCCTCACAATCTAGTCGGTCGAGAGCCTTCTTCGGCAGGACATTCAGTGAGGATCCAGTATCTACCAGCACATGAGCCATAGTGGTGCCCCTGCATTCGATCGAGACATGCAGAGAATCATTATGCTTCCTCCCTTTCGGTATCAAGTCTGCATCTGAAAAACCAAGCCCATTGTCAGCACTCAGGCTAGCCACACAGTCTTTGAATTGATCGGTGGAGGTTTCTTGCGGCACATGCGCGGTCTTGAGGAATGCAATCAAAGCCTTCGCATGGGCCTCGGAGCACAACAGAAGGGACAACATGGATATCTTTGAGGGAGTCTTCCCCGGCTGCTCGACCACGTTGTAGTCGCTCTTTTTGATTATTTTCAATATTTCCTCTATTTCTTGCTTAGAGGCTTCTACGACAACTTTTCTAGGTGCCTCCGTCCAGGCAGGCTCACCTATAACTTATTTTCCTCGGTTCCCAGATGACTCGACAGCGGGAGTGATAATTGGAGTAAGCACAGGAGTAGTAGTTAAAGTACCAGTAAGAATAGTAGACAGAATAACAACATGCCTATTGACAGTCCTTGGGGAAATCTCGGGAGAGAAAACCCTTCCACTTCTGGTAACCTTGCTGGTCCCGATAATGTTACTGACATCAGGATCAGCCTCTTTATTCTCCAGATCTTGTTTGATGCCATGATAGTACACATCGGCACCATAATGCCAAAGGACAACTTTGTCTGAGGCGTACAGGACAGGACCAGGAATGGTGATTATTAACGGAGCGACTCTTAGAGTAGATGTAATCCTAACAGGTTTTCTCAAGGAGACCTTGGAAGGATTGGCGGAAATGGTTATAATAGCAACATCTTTAAATGGGACAATGGGAATCAGAGTTTTCTCGAACAAGATTTCTTTGTTGTCTATCAGGTGCTGAACACCTAACTTCAGCAAATGGCAACCAGAAGGCAGAGATGAACACATGTGGCAACTTTCACCACAACCTGGAAATAAATCGGCCGACAACAAATTCTTCTTAATCGTCATAAGAGGAGTAGAAACTTCATCAACTAAGGTCACAAATAGATCGGTATCAACAGAATTAACTCCCGGATTATGCTTAGGCATGGGAGCAGTTATGAAATTAGGCTTTTCCAGAGCATCGAACTCAATTTCCTTGGCCTCAATCAGATCCCGTACCTTATTTCTCAGAGCCCAGCAGTCATTTGTATCGTGGCCGGGACTCTCAGAATGGTAGGCACACCGAGCGTTTGGATTGTACCGATGAGATATGGTATTAGGATTCTTGGGAGCCTCTTTCCAGGTTTCCAAGTTGGATCTTAGTAGATGGGGTAGAACTTCAGCCAACGTCATGTTAATCTGGGTAAACTGCTGTTGTGGTCTTTCCACCCTTTGTTGATTGTTGCATTGTGGAGCAACCTCAGGTCTAGGTATCATTACAGCACTTACTGTTTCACGGTGCTCAACTCTATTTTGACCTTTTGGGCTATATATAGCACTAGCTTCCTTTTTACTAGTGAAAGGCTTCTTTACCGAACTTGAAGAGGCATCTTTCTGTATCTTACCGCTCCGGATCTCAGCTTCTACCCTCTCTCTAGTTAGAATCAGCTCGGTGAAACCAGTTGACGAGTTGCCGATCAAATGATTAAAAAATGGACCAGATAGCGTCCCAAGAAACATATCAACCAACTCCCTATTAGACAAAGGGGGTTGGACTCTTCCAGCTAAGTCTCTCCACTTTTGTGCATAGTCCTTAAATCCTTCACTTGCACCCATGGACATACTCTGGAGTTGAGTATGAGTAGGAGCAAGGTCTACGTTGTATTGATACTGCTTATAAAAAGTAGCTTCCATATCTTCCCAGTTTCGGACATTGGCTCTTTCCAGTTGGTAGAACCATTCAAGCTGAGTCCCTGACAGACTGTCTTGAAAGACGTGGACCCACAAGTTTCTATCAGTGGTGTGGGGCTGGGTCTTTCTTACATAGGAACAGAGATGGAGTTTTGGGAAAGACACCCCATCGTATTTTGCAAAAATTGGAGCCTTAAACTTTTGTGGGATGACCACTCCCGACACCAATCCCAACTCTTCAAAATCCAACCCAGGTATCCTTTGGACTTCCATAGCACTCAGATGATCTTCCAAATTCTTGTATCTATCCTCAATAGGAGGATACTGCTCATCATTATAGTATGTATCATTGTCAGAAACTTCAGGACTGGGGTCCTTTTCCCTTGTCTCTCTTTCTTTATTCTCCCTTTCCTTGGATGAAGAGGTCAGATCGACTGGTTGCTTTAACGGCCCCCTGAAACTTCTGCCCATATTCAGAATACCAGAGACCTTCTTCTTTTTCTTTTTCTCCTTCTGGATGAGGGCTTTCAGATCCTCCTGCCCTTTTGCCAGATTTATGAACATCTGTTGAAATTGGGCATTTTGTGCCTGAAGATCTTTGATGCTTTTTTCAGAAGACATTTCTGCTGAAATAACTAGTGAAGAAGATGAGAAGCCTATAATGGTACCTATATATGCAGTGTTTATGGATGGGATGCATATGTAATGGTTTCAAATACTTTGGGAAATTTAAATTTGTGAACCATAATGAAACAAAGATTTTATTAGTAGAAATTCAAAGTTCAATTCCCTTTTAGGCGTTACAATTAAAGCAATTCTAATAAACTAGAAAAAGTAAAATTTCCCATGGATGCTTCCTCTTTGTGTCGAGATAGACATTAAGGCTTCTTTCCTCATGAAGCTGCCTTGTGAGCTCTAAAACCTTTCTCTCCTGGGAATAGAACTGATCCCTGTAAGTATCCCGCTCTTTCTTCAACTGAATCCAAGACCTCTGTAGTTCTTCCAGATCAGTGGGCATATCAGGATGGAGAACCGTGTAAGGAATACCCCCTTCAGTAGTGGGTTCCATAATCACTGGTAAAACGGCCATGTAGGGCATCATAAGTTTATGGGCGTGAGCTCGTACCCATTGGAGATAAGGTTTCATAGGAATGGAAGCCTTCGGCCCCAAAGCCTTGGCGTCAAATCTGTTTACCATGCTCCAAGCTCGTATGAACCTCTGGCGATACCCTTGAATGTCATCCTCATAGTTAAATACAATGCCCTCGATAAGTAACTCATGGGGACCATCCCTTCGAGCGTAACCAAATTGTCACAGAGCCAAACAGGGATTGTAAGTTATGCCTCCTCTAATGCCAAGTAATGGTACATTAGGGTACTCCCCACAGCGGTCAATAATATCAGTATCTCCCATAGCTTGGGAATACCAGAGAATATCCATGTGAGCGAGTGACATTATCCTTTGCGACCAACCCAAACCTTCTTCATTCTTCAGTATGGATTTAGGTAGGTGAGAAATAAACCACCTCACCAACAATGGCTTGCAGCACATAAGAACCCCTCTTATCTTCATGATACGAGTGTGGAGAGCGTGCAAGATATCTCCGAGCAAGGTAGGCACAGGGTTTCGAGAGAGGAAGATCTTGATAGCATTCACATCTATAAGTGAGTTTGGATTAGGAATAATACTAACCCATAGATTAGAAGGGCAAAGATCTCCTCAAAAGCCTGAAAGTCCATATCATCCCAAAACAGTTGGGCCTTATCTATTAGGAACTTGGTTAGAAAACCCTTGACTCCGCTTCTTGTTTCCCAATTGGATACCACATCGACCCGTTTCAGATGCAAGGCTGAGGCAATAACTTCTGGCTTGGGAACCTCTTCTAAACCTGTGAAAGGCAACTGTTCAAGAATGGGTACATCCAATAACTGAGAGAACTCTTCCATGGTAGGCACCAACTGATAGTCTGGGAAGGTGAAGTGGTGGTGCTTAGGATTAAAGAACTGAAAGAGTACACTCATCATCTTCTCATCAAAGTTTGAAGTGACCAGGTTGAGAAGTCGACTATGTCTCTTAGTGAATCCAAAAGTTTCAGGAACCCTTGATACTAGCTCCTTGAGTTGGGGAGGTATTCTCACAAAGCTGATTCGGATAGTGTTTCTACGAGCGGAAGCCATGATCTACAAAACATAACAAAGATAAATTCCCTTGGTCTTTGAAATGATTAGTGTGATAAGAATGAATGTTATGTTATGATGCATGATGTTATGTTCAAACAGAATAAATCACACACAGGAAAAACACACCATAGACCCTAGGTTCAAAGGCTTGCATGAGGTTAAAGGTAAGTACCCTCTTGAAGTTTAGTTGGTTTCAAACCTGTCTTAGAAAAGTAACCGGGTTCTAAAGATTCTCAATATCACTGATCATCCTTTATCGGGCATTGTTTCAGCTCAGGCAATCTTTTCTTGCAGCCTAAATATCCCGATAGTTTGATCTCAATGAGTGTAGCATCGAGTATCAACCAATCCTCAGCTTTATACTGAGGCCGGTTATCTCACTACTTTCTAATGGCCAAGTTTGTTTAACTAAGGTTCTAAGGTCCGTTAGTGCTTCGCGACACCATGCGGCGGCCCCGTATTCTCCTCGTTTCCACACGAAGGATACCGGTTGTGATCGGTGGATCTGGAACTGACTGTTTAACGCTGGTTCGCGAAATGTCGCGGAAGCAAGAGTCGCCACCGTCTTTTATTTTCTCCAAATGGAAAGGACAAAAGCACAGAAAAATTCCTTAAAGAGATTGCTCTCGGTTCAGGAGGTAGATTATAGAAAGGGAAGGTGTTAGCACCCTTTCTATCCATGGTTATCCATGGGCTCTTAGATACTTGCTCATTTGTGTTTTCAAAAATGGTTTGTTTGCTTTTCAACTGTGGGTTTTAAAAAGTTTCTTTGAAAATTCCAGTTCGACTCTTGTATCGGTCCTCAAGAGTGTTTGAAAAATTGCTTTCGAAAACTTTTTGAAAATGTGTTGGTGTGAAAAGTATTTTTTTGATTTGTTTTGAAGTTTAGAGCAAGTATCTAGAGTCGTCTACCTACCCTAAGAAATTCGTCTGTGTAGATGTCCTTTAAAGTAGTGCCATCCCACCATTGAGAGTTAGGTAGCACCACCATTGGAGGTGTTCGGGTCAATTCGAGGTTCGGGACGTGGTGATCACCGGAGCAATAGGAAGACACCTTAGAAGCTACCCTCATGCCAGGTTCCCGGATCATGAGGACTTACTAAAACATCCTCTACTCGACGATCACCTTTCGAGGCAAGGCAACAGTGAGGCGTACCCTAGGGGTGGTGTGTGATTTGTGTGCCGTTTTCAATTATTTTATCTTGTCATGTTATGAGTGATCTACGCTTGTTTTTATTTTTTGTCCATACATTCTTTCATGCCTTGAGTTAACAGTTAAAAATATTGCGGGAAAGTAAAAATTCTAAGCTATTACAAAAGGCGCGGGTCCACATCGCCAAAATTTCTCGAACCCGATTTGACAGAAAAAATAAATAAAGAAATAAAGAGTGCGAGAAAGTTAATTACAAGGCTTCGGGAGAGATACATAAATATTTAAACAAGATAAAATAAATATGCGAATTAAATGGGAATTAAAAACGAGGGCGTTGGACCCTTTTTGCAAAATTAAATTAAACGATGAATTAATTAAAATTAAAAGGAAAAGAAATTGTTTTTGGGATTTTTAGGTATTTTATGATTTTAATGAAAAAAGAATAAAATGCAATTAAACCTAATTCTAGTTGTTTTTAGTTTATTAAGAAAAGAAGATTAAAACCTAATATTAATCCTAATTAATTTACATGCAAATTTAATTATAAAAATAAATATCTAATAGTTAATTATTATGGAATAAAAGAAAAAAAAGATGAAAATTAATTAAACCCTAATTCTATTTTTTTTATTAAAAAAAAGTTAAAAGTAAAACCTAATTTAAACTAATTAATTTATGAATTTATTTACAAAATATACATACTAAAAATATTTATTATATTTTTTCTCTTTTCTGATTTTTTTGATGTTTTTTTTTTATATTTTATGAAAAAATTAAATTAAAGCATTTAAAAAAAGATTAATTAAAACAAAGAAAATAAAAAATATAAAAGTTAAAAGAAGCAAACTGGAGGGGGGTGTTGTCCCCAAATGGAGGTGAGATCTTTAGCAATCTGGCCTAATATTCTGAGGCCCTTTTGACTTTCGTGGCTAGCGTGCATCAGCGTTGACTGGAGTTCACCGTGCTCTCCAATTCATGGCCTTTGATCTGATGTTCTGGGACGCGTGGACGTTGGATTTTGAAGATGCATGATACGCTCCAGCCTTGAAACTGCATGGGAATATTGATTGCAAAATAATATGGGAATAATGAAGACCTGGGGCTCGAACCCAGGTCTTGAACGTTAACACACACATGCCTTGCCAATCGTACCAAGCGCGTTTTCTGTATAATAAAGAACAAACAAATATTATAAGAATAAAAACATGAGTTAGTGCTTTTTAGCGCGAAATTTTAAACTAGCCAATCCACTGATGCCACGAGGTCATCTTCTTCCTCGTTCCTGAAACATAAAACATAGGCCACGGTTTTCATGGTGTTCCCTTAGGCATGTTTCTGGAAAATAGTGAATAGGCGTTGGATGCTCATAAATTGAGCGCGAGGATGGCTTCCTGATCGTCTCATCGCACTGGATTGAATGGCCTTGGTTTCACACTCCAATTTTTCCTCATTTAAAAAACCCCAATTCGTAGCTTGTAAAACCCTAGAAAACAATAATGGCAGATTCGCCTATGGGTGATGAAAATTTAATTGGAGCACACCGTTAGCTTCAGAAAAGTCTCATTAGTACAAATCCATGAATAAAATGCAATGATATGGTCTAAATAATAGAATACGATTATGCAAAAAAAGTGATACAGTTCACCCTCGAATTACCAATTCTTTGAGTATGGGGTTAAGTCTTTGACTGGAATCGTTTACTGGCAATCCTGGCAAGCTAATGGAATAGGTTTTGAGGCTTGAATCGACCTGCAAGTAGGTTTTCAGAATTTGAGTTTCCAAAGAAAATTTCAAGTTTTGTTTTCTTGATATGGCGCAGCCTGGAGAGCAAAAGCATGAGGGTTTGCTTTGTATATATGTGTGGAACAATTAGGTCAAGGAATTTGATCCAAAAGATCCATGAATTGATGAAGGAATATTTGATTTTTTATACCATAACTTTCAAATCTTTTTCATGCAATTTGAGCTCTCAATCATATACAATCATCCTAATTCTTCCCTAATTTGCTTTGCACGAAATATTAGAGATATTATGTGCACAAAAAGATTTGGAACATTAGGTTTTATATTTTTCATATATTTAATTAATTTAAATGAATTATTATTAATAAAAATTCAAATAAATGAATAAAAAATGAAGAAATACTTCCCTTTGGGCCAAGTGGTCGTGCACATGCCTTGGATAATGAATTGTGGAAGAAAAATAGGCCCATTAGCAATTTTAGGTCATTTGAATCAATGTTGACTTTTCAAAATATCCAAAAATTTCCCAACTTCCACAAGGCATAACTTGCTCAATTTTTAAGCTTTGCTCATGTTCTTGGACATTTTGGAAAGGTCTTTGAGTCCTCTAACCAATGCCTTTGGTCCCATGTCATTTTGATTTACCAATCTCAAGTTATGGCCTTTGACTTAAAGTCCCTTTTTGTTGACTTTTGAAAATGACCTATAATGTTGAAATTGATAACTTTTTGTGAGAGCATTTCTTGGACTTGAAGTATGAAGATGAGTTGTAGGAAATGTATTTCTCTTCAAAATGAGCTTTGGATGGAATTTTTCTGATAATCCATGTGAAAGTTATGCCCTGGTCAATTTACAGTTGACTTTTTCAGCTGTCCAAATAAGGAAACTTTTGCATCTTGATGATTTTTGAGCCAAGCTTTGAGAATCATGATCAAGCATTGATCAAATTATGTTTGTGGCTTCAAAATGAGATGTTGACCAAAAATTTGAACTTTTGACTGCCAAATGACCATTTTGCCCCTACAGTTGACTGTAGTGCAATTAGGGTTTTTGACTGTGCAATTTTGTGCTGAAAGACTTGAAACTTAGTATGAGGATGCTTGACCATATTTGTAGGCATGTGGGACTTGATTGGACCTTTGGAAACTTCATTTTCTTGATCAAAGACCAAACCCTAATTTTGACTGTTTAGGATACCCTTGAACTGTGCAACCCTTGGAGAATTTTGTAGCTTGTCTTGGCAAATCTTTGAAGAATATGGGAGGGCAAATTTTGGGGTACAACAGTTGCCCCTGTTCAATCTTCTTAGACCTGAGGATGCAGATTGGCTGACGTGCCTTTCGTAATCCGAGGGTAGAAGATGATTGAACACTAGAGTGCCCAGAAATTTGCGCTCACATAGTAGCAGTGTGATGATGGAATGGGCTTATAGATGCCATTTAGAGGTTGATGAATAGGACGATGGGCTTACAGATGCCATGCTAAGAGGTGATGGAAGGTGGATGGGCTTATAGATGCCATCTGGATGTTGATCGTATAAGAGATTCCTTAGCGGGAACCTGCATACCTGCAAAAGAAAAAAATGACTACCTGACACGTTGCAGGAGCTGGTTTTCAGATGCTTGGTATAGATGTGTCCTGACTGGTTACAGGAGCTGGATCTGGAGCTTCAAAAGATGATGAATGAACCAGGGGTGGTTACTACCTCAGCAGGAACGGTGAGAGAACCTTGGGTGACTTCAACTTCAACAACAATCATTGAGAAAAACTTGGGATTACCACCTCCGCAGGATCGGGGAGAGAACCATAGGCAATTACAATCTCAAAAGCGGACGTTTGAGGAAAACCTGGAGTGGAATTATCATCTCCGCACCGCTGGGGAGAGAACCATAGGAAATTATAATCTCAAAAGCGGACGTTTGAGAAAAACCTGGAATGGAATTATCATCTCCGCACCGCTGGGGAGAGAACCATAGGAAATTATAATCTCAAAAGCGGACGTTTGAGAAAAACCTGGGATGGAATTATCATCTCCGCACCGCTGGGGAGAGAACCATAGGAAATTATAATCTCAAAAGCGGACGTTTGAGAAAAACCTGGGTTGGAATTATCACCTCCACAACATTGGGGAGAGAACCATAGAAAATTATAATCTCAAAAGCGGACGTTTGAGAAAAACCTGGGATGGAATTATCATCTCCGCACCGCTGGGGAGAGAACCATAGGAAATTATAATCTCAAAAGCGGACGTTTGAGAAAAACCTGGAATGGAATTATCATCTCCGCACCGCTGGGGAGAGAACCATAGGAAATTATAATCTCAAAAGCGGACGTTTGAGAAAAACCTGGGTTGGAATTATCACCTCCACAACATTGGGGAGAGAACCATAGGAAATTATAATCTCAAAAGCGGACGTTTGAGAAAAACCTGGGATGGAATTATCATCTCCGCGCCGCTGGGGAGAGAACCATAGGAAATTATAATCTCAAAAGCGGACGTTTGAGAAAAACCTGGGTTGGAATTATCACCTCCACAACATTGGGGAGAGAACCATAGGAAATTATAATCTCAAAAGCGGACGTTTGAGAAAAACCTGGGATGGAATTATCATCTCCGCACCGCTGGGGAGAGAACCATAGGAAATTATAATCTCAAAAGCGGACGTTTGAGAAAAACCTGGAATGGAATTATCATCTCCGCACCGCTGGGGAGAGAACCATAGGAAATTATAATCTCAAAAGCGGACGTTTGAGAAAAACCTGGAATGGAATTATCATCTCCGCACCGCTGGGGAGAGAACCATAGGAAATTATAATCTCAAAAGCGGACGTTTGAGAAAAACCTGGGATGGAATTATCATCTCCGCACCGCTGGGGAGAGAACCATGGGAAATTATAATCTCAAAAGCGGACGTTTGAGAAAAACCTGGAATGGAATTATCATCTCCGCACCGCTGGGGAGAGAACCATAGGAAATTATAATCTCAAAAGCGGACGTTTGAGAAAAACCTGATAACTTCTACTGAGTCTTCATCAGAAAAATCTATTTGGGGTCGATTTAGCTGGACTAGAGAAGGCCTTGGACTGGATAAGAAATCTTTGGAGTCGATTAACTGAACCGGTCTAGGTCTTGAAAGATGATTGAGAATTTAGCTGAATCTTTCCTGAAAGGTAGAGGTCAGTCATATGCAATGCATGATATGGACCTAGCAATGATGTTCTCAACATAAATGAGACTTGTAAGATGTGATACGTTTATGCATGCTATAATGATGTATGTGATGTTTAGGAATGTATGTTTTCTTCTAGGAAAGTAAATCCTTGACGGGTGCCGGGAAGTCACTCCTGGGCTGATATTGAAGAATAAGCTTTCGCTTCCGCTGGGGATGATAATTGCAAGAATACCGGTAGGAGAAGATAACTCCGTTGGGGAATAAACTTGGCGAATGGACTACTCTGCGGGGAGAAAAGTATTCTGACGATCTTGCTGGGAAGCAATACTCTGTGGGGAGAGCGATACTTTGCTGAGTTGTTGATAATAACTTGCTGGGGATATCCTTGTTGTATCGGAAGTGTTAATAGACTTCGCTGAGGATAAGAAGACTTCGTTGAGGACGCTCTTTCCGTGGCTTTTGGCTGAGGATAACCCAGTTATATCCTGTTAAGGAAATAACTCTTTAAATAAAGTCGGGCGACGCGTTCGTGCTTTGTGAGGATAAGCTTCCAGAATCTACTGGGGATAAGCTTACTGCTGGGGAGATGATTCCAACTTTCCTGGGGGAGCTGGATTGGACTCTCTTGGGGAAGTTTTGAACTGTATCGGGGAAGTAACTCCATTGAATGTTTGATATGTCGCCGGGGAACAATCTTTAGACCAAGACTGCCGGGGATGCTTGTTAAGACTGTATGCTGCTGGGGAAGGTTGAGATCTGCGGGAGGATACCCAACTTCCTTAAGGTTGATAACTGCTTTGCTTGAGGAGAGTATACTGCTTGCTGGCTCACTCTCTGGGGAATTGGGATGTTCTGGTTATGTTCTTCAGCTGAACCTACCTTGGTACTTTGATGGACAGAGCCATTAGATCGTTTGGACGACTCTTTACTGCCCCTGTTTCTATGGGAGAAGGCACCTGTGGGGGCTGATAGTTGTTGATAGACCAAGCTTCTTCTGGTAGGCAGGTGACAAGATGACAGGACATAGTCGTACGCTTTGATCCCTAATTTTTGCCTGGACCGCCCTTTCGGGTTTTCAGTCCACCGGGATACCCATTTTTGCCCAAGCCGCCTTTTCAGGTTTTCGACTTGCCGGGTGTACATGTTTTTTTTCATTTCATCCCTTCATTTTTCCCGAACCCTTTTGGTTCGCCGGGAAGCCCTTATTTTTGCCTAGGTATGTCAACCTAGCGGGTCTTTGATTATGCGTAGTATTTTTTTTTACTATGTCCATGTTCTTAGAATGCAGGGAGGTGCCCCTGGCTGTTTATGTTGCCATATTACCAGAAGATGTCTGATCATGCAAGATTCATTGCTGGAACGCCCCAAGTGGCTCAGACAGAGGTTTGCCCCAGGCTATTTGGCCTTTGAGAGATTCTCCGAATCTTGACTTAACTGCCCCAGATGATGGACAATAGTCATGCCATGCCCCTTGATTGGGAGTGCTTTTGTTCATTAGGCATTCATCGTGCGAGTTTCCCTGTTGTTCAAACAAATAGTCATATGCAAACAATGTTATATCAAAAATGCAAAGTTTATGTTTGTCTTGAAGATTTTAGAAATGCATTCTTTTTTCCATAAAACAAGTGATCGTTTGTAAAACGTGACGTCAACTCTGTATTTACCATAAGCCTTAAGGAGTCAGGATACCTTTCGTAACAGTATGCTTTCGAACTAACCCATGCTTCAGCTAGGACTTTTGAGGGTTATAACGTGGCCTGGTTCACGGTTTAAGAAACAAAGGATAAAGGCTCAAATTATTTGTACCCACCCGCTCTTCGTGATGTTCTTCAAACCTAAGCTCAGTTGATCATACGTTAGACCTTGTTTGAGTCTTTGTCCTGATGTTCCGGTGATGATTCGGATATTGAACGTTTATTTTGCATAGGCAGTCATTCCTTTTTTGTTGAGGGTTTGTAGGACCTCTTTCTTTTTTTTTCTTTTTTTGCTATCCCTTTCTTTTTTTGCCTGAACTGTTTCTTTTTTTGGAATCACAGTCAGCGGGATGCCCCAGTTTTGTAAGTCTCCTTCATGGGTTTTGACTTATTGGGTATTTATTTCGAAGGATAATGACTGCCTTTCTTTATTGGTTATTCGGACCCATCACTGTCTTCTTTTTTTTGTAAGGACCTTTTTGGTGCTATTCGTTATGCACTTGGATCAACTGAGAGACTACCCTGCCTCAGGTTATGATTAAGGGTTTAATTTTCGAAAAGAAAAACTCCTACTTCTTTGGCTCAGAGGGGTTGACGAGGGATTATCATCCTTATAACTCCAGTGTTTAGGGATTTGAAACAATGCCTGTACCTCATCAGCGGGGTCTGTTCAAAAGCATACTGTAGATTGCGGTATCGTTTTTGTCATCCTCCCTCAAGAGGCTTTAGATTTTTAGATCAAGAGTTGACATTAGAAAAAATATGAAAATAATTTGCATTTAGTGAATACAAATATATTGTTTCAGAACAGACATATGCGATGCATTAATGAAATAACAATGTTTAACATGAATAAATGTTTGAACAAAAGAGAATTGCAACTTGAACATTCGAATGAACAAAAGTTTTCCAGTCTCAGGATTTGTCACTTCAAATGGTGAGTCTTGCAGGGGTAGTAGAAGAACTCGGCCTGACCATCTTGGGTGAATTTCACTGCTCCTTCGTCAATCAGGTCCTGAATCTTGTTCTTCAGAGACCAACAGTCGTTTGTATTATGCCCCGGGCTGTCGGAATGATAAGCGCAACGGGCGTTGGGATTATACTTTGGTGACGCTGTATTCTGATTCTTAGGAAGGTCCCTCAATGTAGTCAGATTTAGTCTCAACAAGTGTTGTAGGGCTTGAGACAGTGACGTGTTGAGCTGGGTAAATTGCCTCCTGGGCTTGTTTGGCTCACTCTGATCAACCCTTTGCTCCGGGCGAGGTTGTGGTTGGACCTGTGAAGTGGTAACAATTTGAAGAGGTCTATTTTTCCCCATACCCGACTCTTTTCCTCTTGGAGGCTGATCACAGACTTGGCCCCTGGCTCGGACTGGTTGCTTCATGTTGGATCTGTCTTGGCGGAGTTGACTGATCATGGCCCCCAGCTCTCCTTGCTCCTGAGCTAAACCTTGAATGAGGGCCCTTTGCCCCAGCATCTGGGTTTTCAATGTGTCTACCTCAGCTTGTAGACGTTTCAGCTTTTCATCCTCAGCACCGTTTCTGACAAAGGTCTCCATGAGAAGTGTCCTTAGCTCTTCCTGTCCCTTGGATAGATTCAGGAGGATTTCCCCGAACCGAGTTTCTTGAGCGAGAAAGTCCTGGTTATCTTGTTGTGAACCCATTGCTGAAATAAACAGCGAGAAAGGTAAGTGATCTGCAACAAGGATACCTGTTATGCAATGATGAGTATGACATGCATGTAATGTTTTCAAGGACCTCGCGGGATAAACAAGAAATTTGTTAAAATTTGAAACCGGTAGCTTGATTGAAAGAACTTCATATTTATTGAGAGTCTTTCTTCCAAGGGTCAAAGGCTCACCATATCAAGTGGGTCATAGCCCCTGACTTTAGTCATCAGGTTTAGTTCTGGCTTCCAAACAACCCTGGTTAGGGGAACCTTCTCCAGGAGTCAAAGCTCACCCTATCAAGTGGGTCATAGCCCCTGACAACTTTGGCTAGAGGAAAATAAATCCTCTTTGCCCCTGGCTGGATGTTTGATTTATCATGACCTGCATCATAAGCCTTTGAGATCCTTGAAATGGATTAGTCCTTATGCAGGATGTATGCAATGGTATGATGTCATGGTATGCATGGGGTAATATGGATAAACCCTGTTATGAGTCCCTATTAAGGACTATAAACAAAACCTGCAAGAAACTCGGTAAACCTTGTTAAGAGTCCTAGTTAAGGACTATGAACAGAACCTGCAGGAAATTCAGTAAACCCTGTTATGAGTCCTAGTTAAGGACCATAAACAAAACCTGCAAGAAGCTCAAGTGTCAGACAACAAGCATGCAAATAGTCAAGTACGAAGGCACACAAGTCACACAAGAGAAACCCTTAGAGTTTAGGCCAGCATGAGGTCTGGGTATTACCCTCTTGAAGTTGGTGGGCTCAACCTGTCCTATTAGAAGTAACCGGGTTCTAAGGGTCCCAATATCACGGGATTGCTTTCATTGTTCATCGTTTCGATTTAGCCACTGAACTGGCGACCGAAATATTCAAGGAAAGCAACCCTCAATTGAGTGTAGTATCGAGTATCAACCAACCTTGGACAGCACCAAAGTCAGTTATCTCACTACCCTAAAGAGGCCAAGATAGTTCAATTAAGGTTCCTAAGGTCTGTTGATGCTTCATGACACCACGCGGAGGCCCCGTACTCTCCTTGACTGAACTCAAGGGTTACCGGTACACACCAAAGTGCCACATCAACGTAGCAGACTGTTTCAACCATGTCGGTATACCCCGCACAGTTCCCTCACAGCCTTGTTGCTACTTTCTAAGAAGGTATCCCCAGATCCGGGTTAGGATCTATATAACTCCCAAGCAACCCACAATTTAAAGCAAGCAAAGCAATACAATTGAAAACACAGTTATGAACTAACCCTAAGGTACACCTCACTTTAAGAGTATCCCCAGCAGAGTCGCCAGTTCTGGCCAGTTCTGTGATCGGTGGATCTGGAACTGACTGTTTAACGCTGGTTCGCGAAATGTCGCGGAAGCAAGAGTCGCCACCGTCTTTTATTTTCTCCAAATGGAAAGGACAAAAGAACAGAAAAATTCCTTAAAGAGATTGCTCTCGGTTCGAGAGGTAGATTATAGAAAGGGAAGGTGTTAGCACCCTTTCTATCCATGGTTATCCATGGGCTCTTAGATACTTGCTCATTTGTGTTTTCAAAAATGGTTTGTTTGCTTTTCAACTGTGGGTTTTTAAAAGTTTCTTTGAAAATTCCAGTTCGACTCTTGTATCGGTCCTCAAGAGTGTTTGAAAAATTGCTTTCGAAAACTTTTTGAAAATGTGTTGGTGTGAAAAGTATTTTTTTGATTTGTTTTGAAGTTTAGAGCAAGTATCTAGAATCGTCTACCTACCCTAAGAAATTTGTCTGTGTAGATGTCCTTTAAAGTAGTGCCATCCCATCATTGAGAGGTAGGTAGCACCACCATTGGAGGTGTTCGGGTCAATTCGAGGTTCGGGACGTGGTGATCACCGGAGCAATAGGAAGACACCTTAGAAGCTACCCTCATGCCAGGTTCCCGGATCATGAGGACTTACTAAAACATCCTTTACTCTACGATCACCTTTCGAGGCAAGGCAACAGTGAGGCGTACCCTAGGGGTGGTGTGTGATTTGTGTGTCGTTTTCAATTATTTTATCTTGTCATGTTATGAGTGATCTACGCTTGTTTTTATTTTTTGTCCATACATTCTTTCATGCCTTGAGTTAACAGTTAAAAATATTGCGGGAAAGTAAAAATTCTAAGCTATTACAAAAGGCGCGGGTCCACATCGCCAAAATTTCTCGAACCCGATTTGACAGAAAAAATAAATAAAGAAATAAAGAGTGCGAGAAAGTTAATTACAAGGCTTCGGGAGAGATACATAAATATTTAAACGAGATAAAATAAATATGTGAATTAAATGGGAATTAAAAACGAGGGCGTTGGACCCTTTTTGCAAAATTAAATTAAACGATGAATTAATTAAAATTAAAAGGAAAAGAAATTGTTTTTGGGATTTTTAGGTATTTTATGATTTTAATGAAAAAAGAATAAAATGCAATTAAACCTAATTCTAGTTGTTTTTAATTTATTAAGAAAAGAAGATTAAAACCTAATATTAACCCTAATTAATTTACATGCAAATTTAATTATAAAAATAAATATCTAATAGTTAATTATTATGGAATAAAAGAAAAAAAAGATGAAAATTAATTAAACCCTAATTCTATTTTTTTATTAAAAAAAAGTTAAAAGTAAAACCTAATTTAAACTAATTAATTTATGAATTTATTTACAAAATATACATACTAAAAATATTTATTATATTTTTTCTCTTTTCTGATTTTTTTGATGTTTTTTTTTTATATTTTATGAAAACATTAAATTAAAGCATTTAAAAAAAGATTAATTAAAACAAAGAAAATAAAAAATATAAAAGTTAAAAGAAGCAAACTGGAGGGGGGTGTTGTCCCCAAATGGAGGTGAGATCTTTAGCAATCTGGCCCAATATTCTGAGGCCCTTTTGACTTTCGTGGCTAGCGTGCATCAGTGTTGACTGGAGTTCACCGTGCTCTCCAATTCATGGCCTTTGATCTGATGTTCTGGGACGCGTGGACGTTGGATTTTGAAGATGCATGATACGCTCCAGCCTTGAAACTGCATGGGAATATTGATTGCAAAATAATATGGGAATAATGAAGACCTGGGGCTCGAACCCAGGTCTTGAACGTTAACACACACATGCCTTGCCAATCGTACCAAGCGCGTTTTCTGTATAATAAAGAACAAACAAATATTATAAGAATAAAAACATGAATTAGTGCTTTTTAGCGCGAAATTTTAAACTAGCCAATCCACTGATGCCACGAGGTCATCTTCTTCCTCGTTCCTGAAACATAAAACATAGGCCACGGTTTTCATGGTGTTCCCTTAGGCATGTTTCTGGAAAATAGCGAATAGGCGTTGGATGCTCATAAATTGAGCGCGAGGATGGCTTCCTGATCGTCTCATCGCACTGGATTGAATGGCCTTGGTTTCACACTCCAAATTTTCCTCATTTAAAAAACCCCAATTCGTAGCTTGTAAAACCCTAGAAAACAATAATGGCAGATTCGCCTATGGGTGATGAAAATTCAATTGGAGCATACCGTTAGCTTCAGAAAAGTCTCATTAGTACAAATCCATGAATAAAATGCAATGATATGGTCTAAATAATAGAATACGATTATGCAAAAAAAGTGATACAGTTCACCCTCGAATTACCAATTCTTTGAGTATGGGGTTAAGTCTTTGACTGGAATCGTTTACTGGCAATCCTGGCAAGCTAATGGAATAGGTTTTGAGGCTTGAATCGACCTGCAAGTAGGTTTTCAGAATTTGAGTTTCCAAAGAAAATTTCAAGTTTTGTTTTCTTGATATGGCGCAGCCTGGAGAGCAAAAGCATGAGGGTTTGCTTTGTATATATGTGTGGAACAATTAGGTCAAGGAATTTGATCCAAAAGATCCATGAATTGATGAAGGAATATTTGATTTTTTATACCATAACTTTCAAATCTTTTTCATGCAATTTGAGCTCTCAATCATATCCAATCATCCTAATTCTTCCCTAATTTGCTTTGCACGAAATATTAGAGATATTATGTGCACAAAAAGATTTGGAACATTAGGTTTTATATTTTTCATATATTTAATTAATTTAAATGAATTATTATTAATAAAAATTCAAATAAATGAATAAAAAATGAAGAAATACTTCCCTTTGGGCCAAGTGGTCGTGCACATGCCTTGGATAATGAATTGTGGAAGAAAAATAGGCCCATTAGCAATTTTAGGTCATTTGAATCAATGTTGACTTTTCAAAATATCCAAAAAATTTCCAACTTCCACAAGGCATAACTTGCTCAATGTTTAAGCTTTGCTCATGTTCTTGGACATTTTGGAAAGGTCTTTGAGTCCTCTAACCAATGCCTTTGGTCCCATGTCATTTTGATTTACCAATATCAAGTTATGGCCTTTGACTTAAAGTCCCTTTTTGTTGACTTTTGAAAATGACCTATAATGTTGAAATTGATAACTTTTTGTGAGAGCATTTCTTGGACTTGAAGTATGAAGATGAGTTGTAGTAAATGTCTTTCTCTTCAAAATGAGCTTTGGATAGAATTTTTCTGATAATCCATGTGAAAGTTATGCCCTGGTCAATTTACAGTTGACTTTTTCAGCTGTCCAAATAAGGAAACTTTTGCATCTTGATGATTTTTGAGCCAAGCTTTGAGAATCATGATCAAGCATTGATCAAATGATGTTTGTGGCTTCAAAATGAGATGTTGACCAAAAATTTGAACTTTTGACTGCCAAATGACCATTTTGCCCCTACAGTTGACTGTAGTGCAATTAGGGTTTTTGACTGTGCAATTTTGTGCTGAAAGTCTTGAAACTTAGTATGAGGATGCTTGACCATATTTGTAGGCATGTGGGACTTGATTGGACCTTTGTAAACTTCATTTTCTTGATCAAAGACCAAACCCTAATTTTGACTGTTTAGGATACCCTTGAACTGTGCAACCCTTGGAGAATTTTGTAGCTTGTCTTGGAAAATCTTTGAAGAATATGGGAGGGCAAATTTTGGGGTACAACACCGGTACCAACCAAAGTGTCACACCAGCACAACCATCGCTTAAACCATATCGGTCTATGTCGTACAGTCTCCACGATCTATTGCTGTTTACCTAAAAAGTGCCCCCAAATCCGGTTGTAGGATCTTTAATAATACCCAAACAAAACCCTTGAATATAAAGTAGGCAAAGCAAAACAAGAAAGCAATTTTAAAATGACCTAGATCCTAAGGTATACCCCATTTTTCATATTTCCCCAGCAGAGTCGCCAATTCTGTGATACGGTGGCAGAACTGACTATTATACTGGTTTGCGTTTTGTATTCGCAAATGTTGCGGTAAGCAAGATTCTCCACCGACTTTTATTTCATCCAACAAAGGAAAAGGAAAAAGAACAGAAAAACCCTTTTCGAGATGTTTCTGAGTACGGGGGATAGATTATAGAAAGGGAAGGTGTTAGCACCCTCTCTATTCGTGGTTTTCCACGGGCTCTTAGGTGCTTGCTCATTTTTCAAATTGCTTGTATGTGCTTGTTTTGAAAAAGTTTTAATTCGTGATAACCCTTGTATCGGTCCTCAAGAGTGTGATGAAGTTATTTTGAAAACTATTTTTGAAAAGTGTTTGTATGAAAAAATTTGTTTGAGCAAGTACCTAGGAACTAATCTACCTACTCGAAAAAAGTCTGTTCGTTTTCCTTTAGACAACGCTATCCTATTATTAAGTAATAGGTAGCACCGTCCTTGGAGTTTTAAGGGACGTTCAAAGGGACAAGTACGATCACAAAAGCAATGTTAGGAAATTTTAGTAATCATCCTAAAGCCTTAAAGATATTTTTCCGAGGCAACATTCGAATGGGTCATTTTAGATCTTTTAAGACTAGAGGACGACCACTATCATTCCCTATACTTCATGGTCGTTTACCAAAGGCAATCAGAGTGGAGTAAACCCTAGGAGTGAGCATGTGCAAATGTGTTTTTTTAGTTTATTTATCTTTGCACATTTAGGGTTTTCTACTGTATTAATTGCAATTTGTCTTTCCATACAATCCTATTAACATGCATGTAACAACTTAAATAGTTTGCGGAAATTAAAATGCGAGAAATTAAATTCCTAGCTATTACAAGGCTTTCGCAGATACATAATTATTTTGACTGTAAATAAAGATGCAGAAATTTAAAATTGTAATTACTATTACAAACTTGGAGCAGTTACAATAATAGAAAAAGGGAAATTAAAGGCGCGCGCGCAAATTAAATGCGAGAAATAATTGGAAAACCTAAAAATCTAATTGAAAAAATATTTAGGTTATTTTTTTGAGAAAAATTAGGTTATGTACAACATTAAACCCTAATTCTAGTTGATTTTAATTATACAAAAAATAATTAAATTGCCTTAATTTAATTAAACTAATTAATTAATAAAATATTTTTATAAAAAAATGATTTTTGATGTTTTAATGATTTTTTGATTAAATAAAAAAAAGCATGATTTTTGGTGTTATTTGAAAAAAGAAAATAATTAATAAATAAATAAAAGAATTAAAACAGAAAAGAAAAGAATTGGGTCTGTTGATGAGCAATTAGGGGGGTGCATGCTTCCAAATTCTTGTTAGGACCAAAGATGGCTCAGGGTCTGGTGTTTGGTCCAGTGCTTCTCTCCTCTGATGGTTCATGGCAGTCCCTCAATGCTGGAGCGTGAGATCTGTATGATGATGGATCTCAGGGATGAGATTTGGGGCTGTGATACGGTGGCAGAACCAACTGTTTTTGGAAAATGCTGGTTTGCATTTTGTGTTTGTGTTCGCAAAATGTCGCGGTAAGCAAGAGTCGACACCTACTTTTATTTTATCCAACTAGAAAGGACAAAAGCACAGAAAAATTCCTTTTTCGAGATTTTGAGTACGGGGGGTAGATTATAGAAAGGGAAGGTATTAGCACCCTTTCTATCCGTTGTTTTCTACGGGCTCTTAGGTATTTTCTCATCATTTTAAAAAATTGCTTCCGTGTTTGTGTGTTTTGAGAAGTTTTTGTTTTACTCCGTTTTAACCCTTGTATCAGTCCTCAAGAGTGTTACGAAGTTTTTTTTTAAAAAAACTTTGTTTGAAAAGTGTTTGGTGTGAAAAAATTTTGATTTGAGCAAGTACCTACTAGCATCTACCTACTCGAAAAAAGATTAATTTTGTTCTTGTTTCCTTTAGACAATGTTATCCTACTATTGAGAAATAGGTAGCACCTTCGTTGGAGTTCTAAGGGTCAATTCGAAAGGGACGTACAATCACTAAAGCAATGTTAGGACGTCTTAGTAATAACCCTAATGTCTTAAGATCATATTCGAGACAATATTTCCGAGGCGACCTTTCCGAGGCAACATTTCTGAGGCAACATTTCTGAACGGGACTTTTGATCTTATTTAGACAAGACGGTAACCACTAAAACACCCTATACTTAATGATCGTTTACCGAAGGCAACCGAAGTGAGAGTATACCCTAGGAGTGCGCATGTGCGAGTGATTTGATTCCAGTTATTATATTTGCACATTAAGGTTTGCTAGCCATTTTAAAATTAACATGCAATCTTGTCATACAATCCTATTAACATACATCTAATAGTTAATATTTGCGAGAATTAAAATGCGAAAAATAAAAACTACACTATTACAAGGCTTTGGGGTAGGGATTACATAGCCAAAAAAACCCGTAAATACGATAAATAAAGAAAATCCTAATTAAACTATTACATACTGTGAGCAGTTACATTAATATTATAAAAAATAACAAATGCGCGCAATGAATCGAGAATGAGCGAAATTAGGGTTTTGACCCCGGCTAAGCCTAATTGAAAGAAACATTGTTGTTTTTGTGGCTTTTGATTATTTTGAGGAAAATAAGGTTTTAATTGAATAAAATAAAAACCCTAATTACTAATTAATTTAAATTTGGGAAAAAATAATTAAATTAACTTATTTTTGTATTTTGTTTATTGAAAAAAATAAATAAAAATTAAATCAAAGCAACCCTAATTTTTCTAATTTGATTTTAATTATTTACAAAAAAAAGTTAGAATTAAACCTAAATTAAAACTAATAAAATTAAATTTGATAAAATAAAATAAAACCTAAATTCTAAATTGGTGAAATTGATTTTATGATTTTTTTTGTAAGAAAGAAATTAATTTTGTGGTTAGAAAATAATTTAAATAAATTAAATAAATAAAAGGAAATAATTAGAAAAGAAAAGGGCCTGATTTCTTAGCAAGAGGGGGTGTCAATTGCAAATCTAGGCCCAATAACACTTGGCATGTTTTGACTTTCCAGATCCTGTGTAGCTTGCTTGACTGGGCGTATGGTAGACCCTCAGGGCTAAAGCTTTGGATCTGCCTTGTTGAAGATCTGTTGGCTGGAAGCTGGTGGTACATGGTGGAGGCCTTGGATGCTAGCACGCCTTATTACACAAAGAAAAATAACATGGAACAAATATGGGGACCTGGGGATCGAACCCAGGCCCTTTGGCATTTTACCCTGCATGATGACCATCTGAGCTAGCTTGCTTATTTGTATGGTTAATGACAAAGAAATATAATATGGTAAAACAAAAAGCATAATCTTAAAACGCGCGCAGATTTGAATGGACCATCCATGGGGCGCCACGTTATCATCTTCCTCATCATCTCCGTCGTTTTAGATCCAAAACTTTTACCTACGGACAAAGGGGCGTAGGTACATCCCTGTACCTTTCCAAAATCTTATGCAAGCATGATAAATGCACAACAATGGTACCAATCAACTCGTGGAAACCTTACGAGCATCATGGTACCCTTATCCATGGTCAATTGTACCTATACAGAAAAACCCCAAAAATGAACCAAGAACCCTAACTATGGCATCTTGTTGTACAGTTAATGAAAATGAAATTAAGTAACACCATTAGCTTGAAAATGATTCAAGGATTAAGAATATGCAAATAAATTATGCTAAAAGTGCCAGAATCGTGATATTCGATTTCAAGAAAGTGTGGAAATCGTGGGACACTTACAGTGCGTTTCTGGGTGTTAGCAAGCTTGCTAGTGATTGGAATAAGATCCTAGAACGTCCAGGGAACGATTTGTGTGACTGGAATGGCTTGAGGAAGCCTGGAACTGGGAAATCAATTTACAACTTTTCTTGATTTTTTTTAAAGTTGCTTTTTGCCTTGCACGCCTCTAATCCCTTTCTTTTTTATCTGAACACGTTCCTTATGTACCCAAGAATGAATTAGGGTTGCAATTTGGTTTCAAATCTTCTCCAATTATGATCATTGATTTAAGATTTGATCCTTTGTACAAATCTTTCCAAATTGAGAAAATCCAATCTTTTTATGTCCATTTGAAGCTTGCACGATTTGATTCCATCTCTAGCTGTATAATAGACCTAAACATGCACAAAATCTCAAGCTTTGATTAGTTTTTGATATTTTCATGATTTTATTTTGATTTTATTTGATTTAATTGAAATAAAATCAAAATAAATGACAAAAAAAATGATAAATTGGAAGGATCATTGGTCGTGGGTCATGTTACAAACTCAATGCAAACATAAAAAGTTGGGCCCATTTGGCAAAAATTGCAATTTTGGCCACATTTGACTTTTGGCAATTTTGCAAAAAGGGTCAACTTTACCAATGCATATATCCCTCAATTTTTACCCTAGAGAGGTGTTCTTGGACTTTTTAGAAAGCTTAAGATGTCCTCTAAGCAACCCTTTTGGTCTCATCTCAATTGAGTCTTCCATGTTCATGTATGAAGCTTTGACAAAAAAGGTGTTTTTGTTGACTTTCCAAAATGACCTATAATGTCCAAATTCATATCTTCTTGTGAGTGCATATTTTGAACTTGGGAGCTGAATATGAATTGTAGGGAATTACATCCTCTTCAAAATGAGCTTTGGATGGGTCATATTTTATAAAGTATGAGAAATTTATGCTTGGTCAAAGTTGAGTTGACTTTTCCTTCAAAACCCTAATTTAGCAACTTTTGGGTTTTGATGAATTGTGAGCAATCCTTGAGGAATCATGATCCACCCTTTATCAAATGATTAATAATACTTCAAAATGATAATGTTAACCAAAAATCTTGAAGTTTGACTGTATGTGAGCCACTGTTGACTTTTGCCCTAACATAGTCGATTTTCAGGCCTTTGAGCAATTGACTGAGCAAACTTCCTCTGCAAGGCTTGAAACTTAACATGGATGATCTTGAGTGCATATTAGAAAAATGGTGAGCATTTGGGATCCTTTGGAATCAAGTACCTTGATGCAAACTGAAACCCTAATTTGAGGTAGACTGCCTTAGGAGGGGGTTTGTCTGGTCAACCCTTGGACTTCCTAGAGCAGTTTTGAAGACCTCACTTGAAATGTATTGAGAAATATGGGAGGGAAAATTTTGGGGTACAACAGGTGCGCACGGTGGATGTTAGGCTATGAGGCACGCTGGATCTACAAGGAATTGTTCAGAAAATAAGAAAATGTTTGGACCTGGGATCGAACCCAGGTCCTTTGCTTCACATGCCCATACTCCTTGCCATCTGTGCTGCATTGTTTAATTGTTAATATAATAATATAAATACAATATAAGTCAAGCCACATAGTTTCCTCTAAAAAACGCGTGAATTTCAAATGGACCAGTGGTTGATTGCCACGCCTTCATCTTCTTCCCAGAAGTGTCGTTTTAGATACCAGACTTATACCTACGGACATTTTCCATAGCTATAAACCTGCAAGCTTCAAAAATTCATAAGACACATGATAAATTAATTCTAGCTATACCAATCAACTCATTTTGATTTCATGAGTATCATGGCACTATTTTCTTGGTCCAATTTAACCTGTATAGAGAAACCCTAAAATGGCCCCCTAAACCCTAGCAATAGCAATTAGCGAAACAGTCATCAAAACACAAAATTAATTGAACCAAAACATTCCAAATGATGATACAAACACAATGCTATGCTTAAAAGTGGTTAATCATGCATAAATTGTAAGATCAAAATCAAGCTTGTATGTGCAAACCGTGGGTTTACCAAGAGTGATTATGGGCTTGGGAAGGCTTGCAAATGATCGTATTAGCTTCAGGAGATGTCCAGGAAGCGATTAGAAGCTTTGAATGGCCTTGAATAGTCCCCTAGGTTAGAAATCAGATCCACACTTTTTTTCCAATTTTTCAGTTTTCTTGGCTAGCTTGCACGACTTCAACCCTTGTTCGTTTGCCTTGGCTGCGTTGTGTATATGTAATAGAGTGTATTAGGGCAAGAAAAACATATTGAATATTTTTGAATCGTGGAAATTGAGTTGTATTTGTTTTCTATATGATATATTTCCAAAACCATCCTAATCATGATATTTTTGCCTCAATTTGCCTTGATCTGATTTGATCTGATTAGGCCAGCTTGATTAGATTTGATTCTAACAAAAATCCTATCAAAAAAATCAATCTTTTATATTTTTTGCCATTTATTTGATTTAATTTAACTTTTAAATGATAAAATCAAAATAAAATAAATAAATAAAGAAAATAATAGGTGGATAATGATTTGGGTCGTGGACCATGTCTTCAACAAGATACAATCATGAAAAGCTAGGCCCTTTTGACAAAAAATGCACTTTTGAGCATATTTGACTTTTGACAATTTTCCAAAAATGGCCAACTTTGACAATGCATATATACTACAATTTTGACCCTAGGGAGGTGTTCTTTGACTTTTTAGAAAGCTTAGGATGTCCGCTAAACAACCCTTTTGGTTTCATTTCAATTGGACCTTCCATGTTCATGTAAGAAGCTTTGACCCAAAAGGTGTTTTTGTTGACTTTTCCAAAGGACCTATAATGTAGAAATTCATATCTTTTCATGAGTGCATTTTTTGAACTTGAGGGCTGAAGATGAGTTGTAGGTAATTGGATTCTATTCAAAATGAGCCTTGGATGGGAAATTTCTGATGAAGTATAAGAAAGTTATGCTTGGTCAAAGTTTGGTTGACTTTTCCTGAGAAACCCTAATTTAGCAACTTTTGAGTTTTGATGAATTAGGAGTATTCCTTGAGGAATAATAATCAACCATTGATCAAATTATGGATATCACTTCAAAATGTTGATGTTGACCAAAAATCTTGAAGTTTGACTGCATGTGGGCCACAATTGACTTTTGACCTAATATAGTTGATTTTCAAGCATCTGAGCAGTTGACTGAGCAAACTTCTTGTGCAAGGCGTGAAACATGGCATGGATGATATTGAGAACATATTAGGACCATGGAAAAGATTTGAGGCCTTTGGAGCTCACCCATCTTGATTAAAATGGAAACCCTAGTTGGAGGTTCCTTGCTTTAGAAGGGGGTTTGTCTGGTCAACTCTTTGGTATCCTTGAGCAAGTTGAGGATCTTAATGAGCATATGTTGAGTAAAATGGGAGGGAAAATTTTGGGGTACAATAGTTGTACCCCAAAATTTTCCCTCTCAATTCTCAAGGGTTTTTCTTACAAGGATTCTCAGGGTTCAAGCTTGCACAAGTGCATTGGGATTTTACAGTACCAAAATTAAAAGGAATACTGTCAAAAAGGGAGAAAACAGATAAAAATAACATTTTTGACAAATTTGGAGAAAAACAAGTCTCCTTCGATTGACATCCTTATATTGACTCTCAGCCTCTTTCGATTGCTCAAAAGTGTGTTATCTGCATGCTTGTAATCGAAGACCATGACATACTGGCCACAAGTGCCCCCTGTAAGGCAAACCCTTCGATTCACCAAGCATGTTGCCTGCATGATTTCTTTGAAAACTAAATTTAGTATCCTGCAAGCCTGCTTCGATTTAGACAAGTTCACTGCCTACAAGCCTACTTTGATTGGGCATATGTTGCTTGTAAGCCTGCTTCGATTGGGCACATGCTTCCTGCTGCCTGCAAGCCTTCTTTGAATGGGCATATGCTGCCTGCATGTTGCTTTGTTTGGGACAAGCTTCGATGGGACAAAATAGCCATCTCTATGCATCCTTCGAATTCACTTGCACCAAGGGCCCCTTGAAGACTTTGCTTCATACAAGTTTCGTTTGGGCCAAGAAATATCTTCTTGCTAGATTTGGCTAAGTTCTTGCTTCCCTTGAAGGAACACTCTTCGATTAAGAAGGAACTTCCCTCATGCTAAACAGTCACAAGACAAGGACCCCCCCACGTACGCTCTTTCGTTTGGCCACATGTGACCCATGGGAAGGCAAGCCTTCAATTGAGAAAAAAGTATCTACCTACAAAGCTTCGTTTGAAGTTCTGATTCCTTTCAAATCAGCATGTTTCGAATCCAATCCGGGCCATTCGAAGCAAGCTTATTCGAAGCAAGTCTAAACAAATCTCAAGACCAAATCTCACTTGCCAGGCTTATTTTGTTTCCAAATCTTCATAATCAGAGGTTTGTACAAAGGTTTTGAATTTTGTCTTTTGGATAATACTATTCTTGGAAAAAGGCTACATACTCTTTCTTTTCATGGAGAACACTTTTATCACAAAAGCAGCTTTCAGCCTGAATTTGGTCTGAACGAAGAGCATGGCCAGAAGGACAAATCACATCTTCTGCGCCCCAACTGCCAAAGGCCCCCACTTGTACCTTTCACGTTTCCTATATTTTATTATTTCTTTGCAAGCTGGATACTATAACATGTCCATTCTTTTCTCTATAAATAGAGGAATTTTTGCAAAGCTAAGGAGGATTTTTTGGACTAGAGGCACAAAACCTCCAAAATCTTCTCAAACACAAAACTCTGAAGTTCATCAACACTTGAGAAATCAAACAAACCAAGAATCCCAAACACTCACCTCTTTCAATTCTGAAGACTCCCAACACTTCAATATCCTTCGATTCTGAAAGACACCTCACACCTAGAATCTCTTTTCGTTCAAACTCAAAAAACAACCTCATGTGATAACTCTTTGAATCCCCTCCTGCCAGCACCAGCAGTTCAAGATCAAAGCCCACACACCAAATTTGAGGTAAGTCATTCTGACTCTAAGCTTTCCGTTTGAAATATCATGTAGATAACATTTTTTTGTCTTTTCGTTTCCACCCCCCTTAACATGTTTTCAGAGCTACCCCCCCCCCCCCCCCCCCCTATCGTTTTGCTGCTTGTTTACTTAAATATGCTTTAGCTATTATACTGTTTGCAAGATAAATATTAGCATGGCCTTAGGCCATGTTGCCATTTAGTGCCTTAAACAAAATAAACAGGGGGAATGGAAACATGAAATGAAGCCTTGGGCTTCCTTGCTGACATCCAAGAAAGGCAGGCTGCACCACACTGGTTCCCAGGCAGGATCGAAAGGCAGAACTTTAGGCTTCACCACACACTAACTTCCAGGCCAATCGAAGGACAGGACCTCACTGGTGCTAGCCAGAATCGAAAGGATACAACTTGCTGCTGCCAAGCCCCACAAAGCCAGAATCAAAAGACACAACCTGCTGCTTCCAGGCCCAGCCAAAGGATATAACTTGCTGCTGCCAAGCCCCATAAAGCTAGAATCGAAGGACACGCCTACACCGGTGCCTGCCCCAATCAAAGGACACACACGCATTGGTGCCAACTCCCAATCGAAGGAGGCCCAAAAATGCCAATCGAAGAGTTCTTTTGCCCCAATCGAAAGACATTCATTCTTTTTTGCTTTTATTTCATTTTTTCCTTTACATTTTCCTTGCCTTTCAATATGGTTGTAATAGTGTAGGTTTTATTTCTTGCATTCTTTATTACTTTTGTACAAATGCTAGTAATTAGGTGTTTATGGCAAGATAAAATCAACAAGTAGAGAACCTAAAAATCAAAGACAAATGCATGCAATCAAACACACTTGGCACACATGCACCCTTAGGGTAATCTCACGTGTTTCCTATCGGAAAAATAGTCATGCCCCTCGAGCATGGGCGTTTTAGCAAAGACCCTCGATAAAAGATCATAGTCCCTCGATGTTGCCTTCGGTAAACGATCTAGTCCCTAAGCGACATTGCTAAAATGTCAATAGGTTTCCTTCTATGACTATACAAACGTCCCACACTCGTCCCTTCACGTCCAACGATGGGGCTTCTTACCAAAACAATAGTAAGATAGCAACATCTAAAGGAGGAGGAAAATAACATTTAAGACCTTTTGAGTAGGTAGATTTGCTCCTAGTTGCTCGCTTTCTCACAACAAAATCATTTCATACACCAACACTCTCACTTTGAAACATTTTTAAAAGACAAACACTTTGTACGTGTTCTTATAGAAACGAGAGCCATTACAAAGACACCTTTTCAAAATCACTTTCAAAAACACATTCCACAAACACCTCTTTGAACTATTTTCAAAACAACACTTTGTATGTGTTCTTATAGAAACGAGAGCCATTACAAAGTCACATTTTCAAAATACTTTCAAAACCCACACCACAAGAACATTCAAACAAAAGCAAGTGATCTAGCAAGCAACTAAGAGCCCGTATATAACTACGGATGAAAAGGGTTCTAATACCTTTCCTTTTCATAATCCACCCCCCCCCCCCCCCGAACTCAGAAAACATCTCTAAAGGTCTTTCTTGTTCTTTTTAGCCTTTCCTTTTGGATAAAAGAAAAGCCGGTGGCGACTCTTGCTAACCGCAACAATTGCGATCAAACGCAAAACAACTAAGTCAGTTCTCCCACCAAGTTATAGAACTGGCGACTCTGCTGGGAAGTTATTACTTAAAAGTGGGGTTACCTTAGGGTTAGATCATATTTACTTGCTTTCCTTGTTTTACTTACATGCTTTACATTATGGTTCCTTGTTTAGGTTTGTTTTGATCCTACACTCGGATTTGGGGAACCTTATAGGTAAGTAGCAATACGTTGTGGAAACTGTGAGGGGTATATCGAGATGGTCTAAGCAATAGCTACGTTAGTGTGACATATTTGTGGATACCGGCAGCCTTTGAGTAGTCAAGGAGAATACGGGGCTGCTGAGTGATATCATGAAGCACTAACTGACTTTTAGAACCTTTACTTGACCAACTTGGCCATTAGGACGTAGTGAGATGACCGGCTTTGGTGTAGTCTAAAGATGGTAGATACTCGATACTACACTCATTGAGGTTTGATTTTCGGGATATTTCAGTCGCCGTGAAAGAGGCTTGCGCTGAAACAATGCCCGAGAAGACAAATCAGTGATATTGAGATCCCTTAGAACCCGGTTACTATTACTAGGACAGGTTGAGCCAACTAAACTTCAAGAGGGTACTTACCTAAAAACTCCATGCAAGCCAAAACCTAAGGACTTGTCTGCTTTGTGTGTATATGACTATTTGTACATAACAACTTGCTTGCTTTGCATACTTGTACATAACATCATGACATCATACTATAGCATTTTCAATAACAATTTCAAGGATCTCGAGGGTCTTTGATACATGGCCACATTGAACCAGGCGTCTATCAAGGAGCAAGAGGATTTATTTTTCTCTAACTGAACACTGTAAAAGATCAAGTACAACAAACTTGAGTCAAGGGCTACAACCCACTTGACATGGTGAGCTTAATTATCGTGGAAGGACATCCACTGATATAAAGTTCTCCAATCAAATATGTAAGTGACTACTAACATTTACCCCGCGAGATCCTTGAAAACATGCATCCACATATCATGCATCATATGATGATAGGTTTCTCCCACATAAGTTTCCTTATCTTCCTACTGTTTATTTCAGTAGAGATGGCCCTAGAGCAGACCATCAAGAGCATCCAGATTCAAAACGCCTAACTTCAAGAGATGTTCTTAAACCTATCTAAGGGACAAGAAGAGATGAAAGTGCTCCTCACCAGGGGCACGATCATGGTAGATCCGGAGGACAACAATGATAACCAGCTGGAGCGGCTACAAACCGAGATAACCATAATGAAGGTCTAGATGATGGGACAACTGGTGGCCATGTAGCTCTTATCCAAAACTTGGCTCAAGGACAGGAAGAGTTGAAAGCCCTTGTCAACAGGCTTCATCAAGACAGATGCAACCAAATAGGGCAAACAGCCAGAATTGGAGATTAAGTCATCATTCAGCCTCCCATGAGACAAAAATTCGGTTTGAGGGAGAGAAGACCTTCCCAAATTGCTTCCACGCCACGAGACCAACAATGACTTCGTCAACATCAACCAGAAAATCAACAAAGGCAAAGCGAGCCCAAAAGACAGTTTACCAACATCAACATACCACTGTCTCAAGCTTTGCAACACATGTTGAGGATGAATCTGATTACAACAATAAGACCTCATCCAAATCCCAAAACTTTTTCTCCCAGCTACAATTCTGATGCCAGGTGTGCCTATCATTATGACAGTCCTAGACATGATATAAACGATTGTTAGGAGCTGAAGTACAAGATTCAAAACCTGATCGACGAATGAGCGTTGAAGTTCACACAAGATGGCCAGACTGAGTTCTTGTGCCGTCCCTCAAAGGCTCACCACCTAAAGTGACAAGTTCAGACAAAGAGGCTTCTGTTTATTTGAATTTTCAATTGTAATCTCTTTTGTTATTAAAACAATTATCTATTAATGTCAAACTTTGTTTCATTAATGCATTGCATATGTTTTGTCTTGAATTCATCCATTCATTTTCACTATATTTAAACTATGATTTTTATTCTCTTTGTGACATTCAACTCTTGCTAAAAGTTACAAGCCTTTAGAGGGAGGATGACGAAAATAATGTCTTCATCTCATACAATATGCTTTTGGACAGACCTTGCTGACGATGTACAGGCGTTCCTTTAAATCCTAAACACTGGAGTTATAAGGAAGATAATCCCTAGTCTACCCCTTCGAGCCAAAGAAGTAGAAGTTTTCTTTTTTACATAAATTGAAACCTTTAATCAAAACCAGGGGCAGGGTAGTCTCTCAGTTAATTCAAATGTTAGTCGCAGACTTTCACCTCGTATACAACAGATGACATAAAAAACATTCCTCTGAAATCAAAAGACAGTGATGGTTCCCTACCAAATAGGCAGTCGTTATCTCTAAAAAATAAAATCCCACTAAGTCAAAACTTATAAAGGAGACTTAAGAAAAAACTGGGGCATCCCGCTGACTGTAATCTCAAAACAAGAACAGTCAGGCAAAATCAGGGATAACAAATCAAAAGAAAGAGGTCACTACAAATCCTCAACAACATGAAAAATGTTATAAAAATGTCTGCCTTCCGATAAACTTAACTTGTATGAACCATCACCAAGACGTCATTCTAGACTCAATTGGAGTCAAATGCACAATTAACTGAGTTTATGATTGAAGAACATCACGGAGAACGGGCGGGTACAAATACACTTTGAGTCTTGATCCTTTGTTTCTTAAATCGTGAACCAAGCCACGCTACAACCCTTCAAAAGTCCTAATTTAAGCATGGGTTAGTTCAAAAGCATACTATTACAAAAGGTTTCCTGACTCTTGTAAGGCTTTACTCTAAATCCTGAGTTTGAATTTTCTTACAAAACTTCTTTACTTGCTAAAACGCATTTTCAAAATTTCAAGACAAGCATAAACTTTGCATTATTTGAATATCGTTGTTTGCATATGGATATTTGTTTGACAACAGAGAAATTCACACAAAGAATATCCGATAAACGAAAGCTCTCTCAGTGAACAAAATCACTTCGAGTAGGATGACACTTCCAACGACAAATCTCCTATAAACAAGGGGGCATGACATGTCACTATCCAACACACCTGGGGCAATCCAGTCAAGATTCCAAGAAATATCTCGAGAAGTGCAGAATAACCAGGGGAAGTCTCCATCTCCATCACTTGGGGCATTGGACGCAAACCCCAATAAAGGGTTACATACAGTCAAACATTTCCTGGCAGTGCCACAAACACTTGATACTAGGGGCAGTGGCAAATCTCCCCAAAA
This sequence comes from Vicia faba, assembly GCA_948472305.1. NCBI lineage: Eukaryota > Viridiplantae > Streptophyta > Magnoliopsida > Fabales > Fabaceae > Vicia > Vicia faba. The sequence goes on along the minus strand of OX451735.1, from coordinate 1,070,564,009 downwards.
TCCTTCTTCTAGGATGACTCCCAGCCAGAGTTTCAATCTCTGAAAACTTCTCACCAGCTGAGTCGACCTCAAGAATCCTTGAGGATTTCCCCCAGTGAAGTCTCCACATCTCTAACAGATCGACAACAGGGTTTATTTTCCCAATAAATGGCAGGATTCCCCAGCTTGAGTTTGCCTCTCCGACTACTACAAATCAAGGGACCACAACTCCTCTTCCCCAGTAGACTACTCTACAATACCCAACAAGTTACTATAAAGCTTGGACCCGACCATATATCAGTTCAACTTCGACTCCCCAGTAGAGCAATAAACAACCGAGACTCCTGGACTCTTTTCCCCAAGCAAAAATCGACACTCTCCACAGAGTTTTCTTCTCAAGAAAAATCAAAATTCCCCAGCGGACTTCTCCTCAAATAACAGAACAGGGATCCCCAGTGGAAACATTCTAAAACAAGGTCTAGAGAAGTGCATACACCTCATCTCCAACAGCAGTCTGGGATTTAACTTCCCAAAGTTCCCCAACACCTGTCAAGGATTTATTTTCCAAGACAAAATTACATTTCAACAACATTCATAGCATATGCATACAAAATACATATAACACAAATCTCATTTATTTTGAGAAGATCATTACGCAATGCATACATCATGACATTGCATACAACTAACTCTTTACCTTTTCAGGAAAAGGTCAACAGATAAAGGTCATCATCTTTTTGGAGTAGCAATCGTCTAAGATTCCTTCATCATCTTTTTGGAGTAGTAATCATCCAAGATTCCTTCATCATCCTGCTGAGGTAGTAATCGTCCAAGATTCCTTCATCATATTTTTTGAGGCAACCAAAGATTCCCTTCTAGAGATAGTCCAGATACGATCTAGATTCGAATGTCACTCTGACACTCATTCAGTACATCTTTCAGGTACGAGTAAGATACAATTCATTTATGGATATTGTTATGATACTCATCCCAAGACCTCTACTGGTTCAGTTTAAATCTCTCAACGGTTTATCCTTATTCTTTCCCGTAGACTTTCTCTCTGGTTCAGATAAATCGCTCCAAGATTTATTCTGATTCTTTCCAGACTTCTTCTGGTTTAGTTTAAATCTCTCAATGATTTATCCTGATTCTTTCCGGTAGATATTTTCTCTGGTTCAGATAAACTGCTCAAAGATTTATTCTGATTCTTTCCAGTTAAAGAAAATTCAAGACCTCTACTGGTTCAGTTTAAATCTCTCAATGGTTTATCCTGATTCTTTCCCGTAGACATTTTTCTCTGGATCAGATAAATCGCTCCAAGATTTATTCTAATTTTTTCCCAGTTGAAGACAATTCAAGACCTTTCTCTGGTTCAGTCAAATCAATACTAAGATTTCTATTCCAGTCAAGGAAGCTATGAAGCCCAGAAACTGATCGAATAATAGTCAATCAACAATTTAAGACACTGTGAAGCCTGGATTTCGACCAGATAACAGTATAAGGTGATGAGAAGCCAGGAATCCGACCAGATAGTAGTTCACTTCTTCAAAGACACTTTGAAGCCTGGATTTCAACCATATAACAGTATAAGGTGCTGCGAAGCCTGGAATCCGACCAGATAGTAGTTCACTTCTTCAAAGACACTATGAAGCCTGGATTTCAACCAGATAGCAGTATAAGGTGTTGCGAAGCCTGGAATCCGACCAGATAGTAGTTCACTTCTTCAAAGACAATGTGAAGCCTGGATTTCGACCAGATAACAGTATAAGGTACTGCGAAGCCTGAAATCTGACCAGATAGTAGTTCACTTCTTCAAAGACACTATGAAGCTTGGATTTCGACCAGATAACAGTATAAGGTGTTGCGAAGCCTGGAATCTGACCAAATAGTAGTTCACTTCTTCAAAGACACTATGAATCCTGAATTTCAACTAGATAACAGTATAAAGCACTGCGACGCCTGGAATCCGACCAGATAGCAGTTTATTATGTTAGTTACTATGAAGCCTGGACTCGACCAGATAGTAGTATACCTCAGATTCAAGTTGAAGCCTGGACCCGACCAGATAACAGCTTAATCACCGAAGCCTGGATACGACCCGATAACAATACACCTCCGGTTCAAGTTGAAGCCTGGACCCGACCAGATAACAACTTAATTTCTTCAAATCACCAAAGCCTGGATACGACCAGATAACGGTACACCTCAGATTCGAGTTGAAGCCTGGACCCGACCAGATAACAACTTAATTTCTTCAAATCAACGAAGCCTGGATACGACCAGATAACGGTATACCTCAGATTCGAGTTGAAGCCTAGACCCGACCAAATAACAACTTAATTTCTTTAAACCGCTAAAGCCTGGATACAACCAGGTAACAGTTTAATGTATACAGTTACTGCGAAGCTGGGATCCCAACCGGATAACAGTTTAATCTCATTTCCCCAGTAAGTCACTGTGAAGCCTGGAGAACGACTAAATAACAGTTAGCCTTATTGTCCTCAGCAAGACACTATAAAGCCTGGATCCTGACCAGATAGCAGTTCACTTTCGTCTCTTCAATCAAGTGAGGACCCCCAAGTAGAGTAACAGATAACTAAAGCTCCTAAAACTCTATGTTCCAAGACAGAGGCCAACATTCCTCAGCGGAGTCCTCTCTAACAGCAAGAGCAGGAATTCCCACAAAGGGATATCTCATGAAGTCAACATTATTTTGGATGGCATCTTTAAGCCCATCTTTGACAAACTCTCAATCACCTTCAGATGGCATCTACAAGCCCATCTATAACAACTACCTATCATTACTCTAAATGGCATCTTTAAGCCCATTCCCTATACAATCAACCACAACATCATCGAGTTCAAATTTCTGGGCACTCTAGTGTTCAATCATCTTCCACCTTCAAGTCACGAATGGCAGATTCGCCAATCTAAATCTTTAGGTGTAAGAAGATTGAACAGGGGCAGCTGTTGTACCCCAAAATTTTCCCTCTCAATTCTCAAGGGTTTTTCTCACAAGGATTCTCAGGGTTCAAGCTTGCACAAGTGCATTGGGATTTTCCAGTACCAAAATTAAAAGGAAAACTGTCAAAAAGGGAGAAAACAGATAAAATAACATTTTTGACAAATTTGGAGAAAAATAAGTCTCCTTCGATTTGGCATCCTTCGATTGACTCTCAGCCTTTTTCGATTGCTCAAAAGTGTGCTGCCTGCATGCTTGCAATCGAAGGCCATGACATACTATCCACAATTTCCCCCTGCAAGGCAAACCCTTCGATTCACCAAGCATGCTGCCTGCATGCTTGCTTTGAAAACCAATTTTAGCTGCATGCAAGCCTGCTTCGATTGGGCATATGCTGACTGCTGCTTGTAAGCCTGCTTTGAATGGGAATATGTTGCTTGCATGTTGCTTCGTTTGGGGCAAGCTTCAATGGGACAAAATAACCATCTTTATGCATCCTTCGAATTCACTTGCACCAAGGGCCCCTTGTAGATTTTGCTTCATACAAGTTTCGTTTGGGCCAAGAGATATCTTCATGCAAGATTTGGATAAGTTATTGCTTCCCTTGAAGGAACGCTCTTCGATTCATAAGGAACTTCCCTCATGCTAAATAGTCACAAGACAGGGACCCCCCACGTACACTCTTTCGTTTGGCCACATGTGACCCTTGGGAAGGCAAACCTTTAATTGAGCAAAAAGTATCTACCTACAAAGCTTCATTTGAAGTTCTGATTCCTTTTGGATCAGCATGCTTCGAATCCAGTCTGGGCCATTCGAAGCAAGCTTATTTGAAGCAAGTCTGAACAAATCTCAAGACCAAATCTCACTTGTCAGGCTTACTTTGTTTCTAAATCTTCATAATCAGAGGTTTGTACAAAGGTTTTGAACTTTGCCTTTTGGATAATACTATTCTTGGAAAAAGGCTACATACTCTTTCTTTTCATAGAGAACACTTTTATCATAAAAGCAGCTTTTAGCCTGAATTTGGTCTGAACGAAGAGCAGGGCCAGAAGGACAAGTCACATCTTTTGCGCCCCAACTGCCAAAGGCCCCCACTTGTACCTTTCACGTTTCCTATATTTTATTATTTCTTTGCAAGTTGGCTACTACAACATGTCCATTATTTTCTCTATAAATAGAGGAATTTTTGCAAAGCTAAGGAGGATTTTTTGGACTAGAGACACAAAAAGTCCAAAATCTTCTCAAACACAAAACTCTCAAGTTCATCAACACTTGAGAAATCAAACAAACCCAGAATCCCAAACACTCACCTCTTTCGATTTTGAAGACTCCCCATACTTCACTCTCCTTCGATTCTGAAAGACACCCCACACCTAGAAGCTCTTTTCGTTCAAACTCAAAAAACAACCTCCTCTGACAACTCTTTGAATCCCCTCCTGCCAGCACCAGCAGTTCAAGCTCGAAGCACACACACCAGCTTTAAGGTAAGTCATTCTGACTCTAAGCTTTTCATTTCAAATATCATGTACATAACATTTTTTGCTTTTTTTGTTTCCACCTCCTTAACATGTTTTCAGAGCTACCCCCCCCCCCCCCCCCCCCTTTCGTTTTGCTGCTTGTTTACTTAAATATGCTTTAGTTATTATACTGTTTGCAAGACAAATATTAGTATGGCCTTAGGCCATGTTTCCATTTAGTGCCTTAAACAAAATAAATAGGGGGAAGGGAAACATGAAATGAAGCCTTGGGCTTCCTTGTTGACATTTAAGAAAGGCAGGCTACACCACACTGGTTCCCAGGCAAGATCAAAAGGCAGAACTTTGGGCTTTGCCACACACTGACTTCCAGGTCAATCGAAGGACAGGACCTCACTGGTGCCAGCTAGAATCGAAAGGATACAACTTGTTGCTGCCAAGCCCCAGAAAGCCGGAATTAAAAGACATAACCTACTGCTTCCAGGCCCAATCAAAGGATACAACTTGCTGTTGCCAAGCCCCAGAAAGCCAGAATCGAAGGACACGCCTACACTGGTGCCTGCCCCAATCGAAGGACACGTCTGCATTGGTGCAAACTCCCAATCGAAGGAGGCCCATAAATGCCAATTTAAGAGTTCTCCTTCCTCAATCGAAAGACATTCATTCTTTTTTGCTTTTATTTCATTTCCTTTACATTTTCCTTGCCTTTCAATATGGTTGTAATAGTGTAGGTTTTATTTTTTGCAATCTTTATTACTTTTGTATAAATGCTAGTAATTATGTGTGTATGGCAAGATAAAATCAACAAGTAGACAACCTAAAAATCAAAGACAAATGCATGCAATCAAACACACTTGACACACATGCACCCTTAGGGTAATCTCACTTGTTGCCTATCGGAAAAATAATTATGTCCCTCGAGCATGGGCATTTTAGCAAAGACCCTCGATAAAAGATCATAGTCCCTCAATGGCCCTCGATGTTACCTTCGGTAAACTATCTAGTCCCTAAATGACATTGCTAAAATGTCCATAGGTTGCCTTCTATGACTATACAAACGTTCCACGTCCGTCCCTTCACATCCAACGACGGGGCTTCTTACCAAAACAATGGTAAGATGGCAACATCTAAAGGAGGAGGAAAATGACATTTAATACCTTTTGAGTAGGTAGGTTTTCTCCTAGTTGCTCGCTTGCTCACAACAAAAACATTTTATACACCAAAACTCTCACTTTGAAACATTTTCAAAAGACAAACATTTTGTACGCGTTCTTATAGAAACGAGAGCCATTACAAAGACACCTTTTCGAAATCACTTTCAAAAACACATTCCACAAACACCTCTTTGAACTATTTTTAAAACAACACTTTGTACACGTTCTTATAGAAACAAGAGTCGTTACAAAGTCACATTTTCAAAATACTTTCAAAACCCACACCACAAGCACATTCAAACAAAACCAATTGATCTAGCAAGCAACTAAGATCCCGTAGATAACTACGAATGAAAAGGGTGCTAATAACTTCCGTTTTCATAATCTACCCCCCCCCCCCCCCCCCCGAACTCAGAAAACATCTTTAAAGGTCTTTCCTGTTCTTTTCAACCTTTCCTTTTGGATAAAAGAAAATTCGGTGGTGACTCTTGCTAACCGCAACAATTGCGATCAAACACAAAACCCTAAAGTCAGTTCTCCCACCGTGTTACAATGTGTGTGTGTGTGTGTGTGTGTGTGTGTGTGTGTGTGTGTGCGCGCGCGCGCGTGTAAGGTATATGGCTATTTGAGAAAAAATGCAATAAAGGGAAAGAAAGACAATGAACGCGAAAGTTTGAATGCCAAAAGGTCCAATGGTTTATATTAAATGATCATATGATAGATGAACATGAATAAAACTCTTTAACAAAATGGACCAAAGTGCCCCGGGCAAGGCACATGGCTTAAGAGTCATTGTTTTGGAAATTAAGATTACATACAGAAATTCTTGAATTGACAGAAATGGTAAATAGTAATTACTCCTCAATGTAGGAGATGGGTGTGAAATCCTTTTTCTGCCAGTTGGTGAGCTCTCCTTTGATCATAGGGTAGATCCATTCTTCGAAAGGGCATTCATCATCAGAATCTTTTATAGCATTTACTTCATGATTTCCGATGCGGAGAGGTATCTTTCCCATGCAAGCGTGCCTAACTTATTTTTAAGCTTGAATGGTGAACAATCCTAATTTGTCTGTTTTAAACGGAATGTCGAGAAGCTGGCCCCAGATAGTACAGTATCTCTCCTCGACCACGGCACATGCATCCTTGAGCAAAACCATTCTTGGAACAACTTCATCAGCTTTTGATATGTTGGAGAAGGCTTTGGTGGCGGCAACCATAAGAGGAATAATTTCAAAGGCCTGACATGGAGTCTCTATGAATTCGCTATCCATTTCCATATATTTGAAGGAATTAAGATGACTCACCATAAATTCTTCTTCGCCTCTAACAGTAACAATCTTTTCTTTGACTGGACACTTTAGTTTTTGATGAAGGGTGGATGTTACTGCCCCTTCCCCATGGATCCAAGGGCATTCAAGTAGACAAGAATAGGCGGGACATATGTCTATTATGTAAAAGGTAGATTTGAAAGTCTGTGAGCCAACTTTAATTGGGAGATCCACCTCTCCATGAACCAATCTCTTAGTCCCATCGAAAGCCCTCACGACAATATCACTTGGGTTTAAAACCAGTCCTTCGCAATCTAGTCGGTCCAGAGCACCCTTGGGTAACACATTTAATGATGAGCCAGTATCAACTAAGACATGAGCTAGGGTGGTTCCCTTGCACTCAACAGAGATATGTAAGGCTTTGTTGTGGTTTCTTCCCATATGAGTTAAATCAGTGTCAGAGAATCCTAATCCATTATCATTCGTTAAACTTGCCACACAGTTCTCAAACTGGTCAGCGGTGGTTTCCTAAGGCACGTGGGCCTTTTTCAAGAACTTGATCAGATCTTGGGCATAAACGTCCGAACAGAGTAATAATGACACCTTTGACATGGTTCGGCATCGGCGCGGTTAACACATTAGGAGCAGTAGGTGGATCAAATTCAATTGTCTTGTTGTCTATCAGATCTTGAATCTTATTCTTCAGAGCCTAACACTGATTAGTTTCACGCCAAGGATTGTTTGAATGATACGCCCACTTGGCATTTGGATTGTATGTCAGTGATGAAGTGTTCAGATTGGATGGTGGATCACGCAGTGTCACTAGATTGGCCTTCAACAGATGTTGCAAGGCTTGGGACAGTGACATGCCAATCTTTGTGAATTGTCTTTGTGGAATTTCGGGTCGTTGATTGTTGAAGGATTGCCTTTGAGAAGATGGAGGGTTGGAGATTATCACAGCATTAATAGAGGATTGATGATTCTTCTTGGCATGGGCCCTTGTCCCATACACAACACTTACTTCCTTCTTTCCAGTGAAAGGATTCTTTACAACATTGGAAGTGGAAGTAGATGTCATTGGTATTTTTCCGCTCTTAATTCCGCTTTCTACCCTTTCACCAGTTAGTATCAACTCGGTGAAACCAAACGAGGAGCTGCCAATCAATAGGTTGAAAAATGGGCCAGTCAATGTACCCATGAACATGTCAATTAGTTCTCTGTCAGGTAGTGGTGGTTGGACCCTACCAGCAAGATCCCTCCATTTTTATGCGTACTCCTTGAACCCCTCATTGGTGCTCATTGTCATACCTTGAAGTTGGACTCTGGTTGGTGCTAAATCGGCATTGTATTGACACTCATGATAAAAATCAGTGGCTAGATCTTCCCATGTATGGATGCGAGATGTGTTAAACCATTTGTTCACCAATCATCATGTGTTATATTCCATTTGGTCGAGTGTTAAACCAGAGATGTTCACCGTTGTTGAGAACTCTTCGTGGTGTCTTGGTAATGGTAGCTCCATATTAATTTATGGTTAACAATTGGTGTGGCCATCCGTTGTATCTTCATAGTGATGCTCTGGGATCTTTTGAGGACCATCTGGTCATCGTCATTCTGGTTAATGGTATTTGGTATTTCTCTAAGTCGTCAACCTTTATCCCATCTCTATCTATCTGTTAATTCTCAATTGCCACATCCCTTTTGATCTCTGGTCGGACAAGAGATGTTGGAAGAATTCTGCTGATAGGGATTTAACCTTAAAGATTGCTTATGACTTCAAACGACATAGGGGAAATAGGGATGCTAAATGGAGTTTGATCTGGAACAAGTAAATTCCTCCATCAAAGTCTTTTTTGGCGTGAAGGCTTTTTTACCATAAGATGCCAACAAATGATCATTGGAAAAATAAAAGTTTCACCTTCCCTTCTCGTTGTTTTCTTTGTGGGTGTTCAGAGGAAACATAAACTCATCTTTTTTCTACTGTGATTATGCTTTCAAACTTTGGAGTTGGCTGAAAAATATGTTGAACATTTTGTCCTCTTCTCTCAGTTGGGATGTTTTCTGGAAAATTCTCGATGCAGACGGGGTTTCCCAATATCATGTGATTACTAAAGGTGCTTGTTGTTACATTCTGAACTCGATTTAGACTGCTCAGAACGTGATTAGATTTAAGGATTCTTTTATTACTACATCTTCTTTTATATCTTTGATTATGGAAGCAGTTCATATTGTTGGAATTATTGGTGTTGGTTCTTTTTTAAGCATGTCAGAGTTTTAAATCCTTAAAAGATTTAAGGTGTCTATTCGGCCCCTGAGGGCCCCAAATATTTTGGAAGTTTTGTGGCATCCCCCACATAGAGAGTGGATTAAATTGAATTATGACGGAGCCCCTACCTTCGGTATTGCGGCTTGTGGGGGGTTGGCCAGAGACAATGGTGGTTGTTTTTTGGGAGCTTTTTCTTCCCCTTTAGGTGAATCTAATTCTCTCATCGCCAAACTTGTGGGGTGCTATGCAAGCAATTGAGTTCTCTCATAAGAAGATTTGGAGTAATGTTTGGTTAGAAACTGACTCGAAGACAATGGTTCTTGCATTCAAACCTCCGTACATTGTTCCTTAGTTGATTAACAATAGATGGATTAATTGTATAAATTTAGTCTCCTAGTAGAATTTTGTGGTTTCACACATATTTAGAGAAGGGAATAGTTGTGCAGATGCTCTAGCTAACATAGGTTTATATTTGACAAACTCTACTCCTTTTTCCTCCCTGCCTAATTTTTTTAAGGGCAGATTTTGTAAAGAATAAGTTAGGTATGCCTTTCTTTAGGTTCACTTCAGGTTGAAAGGGTTTTGGCCTAGTCTCTCTTTTTTTTTATAGTCCGATCTTCTTTTTATATTTTATAACCTCATTTAATTGTATATGTATTTTCTAATTCTTTGACATGTTTTGTTTGTAGGTACATATATTTTTGACATGTTTTTTGAGATATTGATGTTGTTGAAGATGTTCTATGTAATTTTGTTTAGATATTGGTGTTGTTAAAGATGTTTTATGTAATTTTTATAAGAGTGTTGATTGTGTTTTTTAAGGCACTGACTTTGACATCACAATATTTTATATTTTATATTTCTCTCTCTTTAATATTTGTAGTTCACTGTTATTTTTTAAATGCACTATATTTTTTAATTATTTTTAAATTATTTTTTATAGATATGTGTATTGTTGTAAAAGTTTTATGTAATTTTTATAAAAGAGTGATGTTTCAATTGTATTATTCTCAAATCTTAATATTTAATTAGTTTTATTTTTTCTTTAACTTTAACTTCACAAAATTTTCAATTTAAACTCTACAAATATTATTTATAAATTGTCTATTTTATTTATTGGCAAAATATCTATTTTGGTGTTTTAACTATAGATTATGATTCAATTTGGTTCATTAACTTTTTTTCGTGCCAAATTGGTTCCTCAATTTTTAATAGGTGACCACGTTAGTCTTTCCGTTAGTGAACTGTTAGTCAAAGTCATAAAACAGGCTCCAAGTGGCATTCGACTTGCTGAAGTGGCTAGCTGGAGTCCAGATGGCAAGCGTAAAGAAAAGAAATCTCAATCTTCTCCAAAACCAAATGAAAGGATAAGCTATCTTCTCCAAAATCTCAATCTCAATCTGATACTCAACTTCTCCCAAAACCATCCACCGAAGATCTCTTCCTCGCCATCATCATTTCACACTGCTTCTCTTCATTCCCAAAACCCTCACCACACCAAGTAAAAACTCCATTCTTTATTCCACGCCAAATTTTCCTCTGCCTCTCACCAAAATCGTTCTTCCCCTGTTCACGCTAAAAGCCCTGCTCCACCTATCTTCTTCGATTCTTTCTCTACTCTATTTTCAAAAGCAACAACAAAAACAACTCAGCTCCTTACTCAAATCTCTCACGGTGCTTCAACTTACTCTCACGAAAACACTCCCTCTGCCTACTCTCGATTCTTTTTCTTTATTAAGATTAACAATAACATAATAATACTTCCTCTCTCAAGTTTTCGGTTCAGATTTTGGTTCTTACAACAAAATGTTTTCAATATCATAGTAACAACAACATAGTTTTAAATTTTGTTCACAACAAACAAACAGTAATTACACGAAGATACAAGAGAAAGTGAAACCTGGATTTATGACTTCGAAGGTGGCAATAGAAAACCAGAGATGAGGTAATATGTATGAATCTTCTTCTTCTTCGATTTTTTTTCCTTTTTCGTTTCTCATTTTCGCTTTGATGACTCTTTGTCAATTATTGTGATGAAACATAAGTATTGTTGAAATTGTTGTGTGATGTGCAGAGATGTAATATCAAAAGAAGGTTGAGCGTTGATATGATGTTGAAGGTATTGATGTGCACTTTCTTCTCTCTGACTCATGGCTGCTTTTGTTGGTATCGGTGTTTAAACATCGCTAATTGTCGTTGATATGTTGCAAGCTGTTGTGTTGAAGAAGAGTTTCTTGGGGGAAGCTTCACCTGACAACAAGCTTCTTAATTTCACTAACCCATTCCACCAAGTCCAAACCGTTTTCATAATTATCACCATTACCGTAACAGTTCTCGCCGAATCCATTCTTCCGATCAACCTTCTTGTTGTGTGTTCACATTCTTCCGAAGAAGATGAAGATAACATGCCAGCTCACCTGCCACGTAAGTAAAATTAACGGACGTTTGAGCCCAACTAACGGAAGGGACTTGTTTGTTACGTTTTAAAAATTAAGAGACCATTTTGACACGAAAAAAAAGTTAAGGGACCAAACTGAACCATGACCTATAGTTAAAGGATTAAAATGAATATTTTACCTTATTTATTTTACTAAATTTAAATAATACTACAAAATTTAAAACGATTATAATTAATAAAACAAATATTTATATTAATATATTTAATTGATTAAGTGGACGGGGTATTATAGAAAACAATGAATTTAATTTGTTGATTTAATTAAATAATTAAAAACATTAACATTATTAATTATTATTTAATAAATTATTACATTTATTAAATTATAATTATTATTATCGAAAACAATAAAGTTATATATTTTATAAAATCAATAAATAACTAATAAAAAACAATATATATATATATATATATATATATATATATATATATATATATATATATATATATATATATATATATATATATATATATATATATATATATATATATATATATATATATATATATATATGTAAGTGTTTAGTTATTGGCATATATTTTTGGTAAAACCAGGTGTGTGAATGTCATGACTGATGTCATAACATTCTGGATTATTAGGTTCTTTATGCAGAAAAAGTATGGCATACAGTAGCTGCTGTTTATGAGTGTGTATCTGAGAATTTTGCAATGATCACATTTATTCTGTCTACCAAAATCAGTAAACAGGAATTCTGATGTCATAACAAATGTTAAGACATCCTATACTGATCTAACAGTTATGCAGTTTGGTTAATTCTGAGATTTTTCAGGAAGTTGGTTCATTCCTTCCAGAACAAAATCTCACGTGGTCTTTAGGTTAACCTAGCTCAACCCTAATCTGGTTGATAAAGTCTTGTGACCAAGTCTTGAGGTTAACCATAATTAACCCTAGCTTTTCGTGTAAGCCCTAACTGAAGAAACGGCTGCATATATATTCAACAGGAAAGTTGATTGGAAATTAACTCTTTGACAGAAGATCAATTAGGAGCTGTATAGTTTTAACTGCTGTAATCCAAGCAAGTATCATTGTGATAAGTGACTTGGAATAGGTTTTGATTGTAAGGGTTTTTGTATCACTCAAAGCTTTGAAGCAAGAGTGTTTGTGTCTCTTGACTAAAGCTTTGAAGCAAAGTCAAGTTAGGTTTATGTATCACTCAAAGCTGTGAAGCACGAGTGTTTGTGTTACTTGATTAAAAAGCTGTGAAGCATAATCAAGTGTATGTTCTGAAGAGTGTCTTCATTATTTCATTAGTAAATTGTTTAAGTATCACTGCTGTGATTGAGGGGGAGTGAGTAGGAACTCAGGTTTAAGTTGAACTTAGATTGAAGTTGCATTGGGTAGGTCTTAAGTGAAGGAGATAAACTGGTTGGTTTATTCCTGAATTAATATCTCTTATAGTGGATTTCCTCCCTGGCTTGGTAGCCCCTAGAGTAGGTGTTGTTTCACACTGAACTGGGTAAACAATTGACTGTGTTCTTTACTGTTTTTATTTATTGTCTTATAGAAAGTCAGATACGGTGTCATAACATTCACTGTGACATTGAGTATCTGCTGCCAGAATTTCAATTGGCATCAGAGCAGGCACCCTGCCTGTATTACTGGGTGAGATCTAGGGATATTACTTTCTGGCACTATGGACAAAGAAGGAGTTTTTGGAAACAGACCGCCCATTCTGGATGGATCAAATTATGACTACTGGAAACCTCGTATGATTGCCTTCTTAAAATCACTGGACAAAAAGGCTTGGAGAGCTGCTGACAAAGGATGGAACCATCCCACCATAACTGAGAAAGATGGGACAATCAGTCTGAAGCCTGAGGAAGAATGGAGCAAATAAGAAGATGAGTTAGCCCTGGGTAATTCTAAAGCTTTAAATGCCTTGTTAAATGGAATTGATAGAAACATATTCAGACTAGTACATCAATGTGAACTGGCCAAGGAAGTGTGGGACACTCTCAAAACTACCCATGAGGGCACATCCAAAGTAAAAATGTCAAGGCTTCAGATGCTGACTACCAATTTTGAGAACCTAAGGATGAAGGAAGATGAAACCATTCATGAGTTTTACATGAACATCTTGGAGATTGCCAACACCTCAGGAGCATTGGGAGAAAAGATGTCTGAAGAAAAACTGGTGAGAAAGATTCTCAGATCCCTGCCTAAAAGATTTGCAATGAAGGTAACTACTATAGAGGAAGCCCAGGATATCAGCAAGTTAAAGGTGGATGAACTCATTGGGTCTCTTCAGACTTTTGAGATGGGGATCAGTGACAATGTTGACAAGAAAAACAAGAGCATGGCACTTGTATCCAACACTGAAGATGAAAACAAGGAGGATGAAGAAGAAAATATTTCAGAAGCTATAGCCATGCTTGGAAGACAATTCAACAAACTCATCAAGAGAATGGATCTAAAGTCAAGGTCAAATGTTAAGAACATTCCCTCTGACATTAACAGATCTTATGACTCCAGCAGAAGACCAAAGTCTGAAGAGAAGGGAAATCAAGGCAGAGGAATTCAATGCCATGGTTGTGAAGGATATGGACATATCCGAGCTGAATGTCCTACCTTTCTTAAGAAACAAAAGAAAGGAATGTTTGTTACCTGGTCTGACTGTGATTTAGAAAGTAATTCTGAAGAAGAATCTGCCAAACTAGTTACTGCACTAACTGGTGTTTGTACCTCTGAAAGTGACACTAGTGATGAGGAAGTGACATTTGAAGAACTGGCTGATACTTACAAGAAATTATGTATCAGAAGTGCTGAAGTCTGTATGCAAAATGAGAGACAAACAAAACTCATCATAAAGTTGGAGGCTGAAAAAAGGGCAGACATTGAAACTATAAGTCATCTAGAAGGGGAAGTTCAAATGTTAAACTCAAAACTGAACCAGATGACCAAATCTGTCAAGATGCTGACAAATGGAACTGACAAATTGGAAGAAATCCTCCAGGTTGGACAAAATGTGGGAAACAAGTCTGGTCTAGGATTTGTGGCAGCAAAGAAATCTGGTGCAAACAAGAAGATCAGGCCTGATAAACAAATGTCAAAGCAGATGTCACAACATAACACTCAACATCAGGAACAGAGAAATATGAAGAAAAAGTACCAAAGATGGAGATGTCATCATTGTGGGAGGTTTGGTAACATAAAGCCATTCTGCTTCAGATTGTATGGATACCCTAATCAGAACCCAGGTGTCAAACCTAAGTCTAACAAGGTACCACATACTCCACAGTGGAAGAAAAAGGCTACTGCCCTGATAGCCCACACTTCCCTTAGAGTCTCTGCAAAGGAAGACTGGTACTTTGACAGTGGGTGTTCTAAGCACATGACTGGAATCAAGAACCTTCTCAATAATGTTAAACCTCACACCACTAATTATGTGACCTTTGGAGATGGTGCTAGAGGAGAAATCAAAGGAGTTGGTAATTTGGACTGCCCTGGAGTTCCAAATCTGAATGAAGTACTATTGGTAAAAGGCCTGACTGCTAATCTCATTAGTATCCGTCAATTATGTGATCTAGGATTCAAGGTCAACTTCTCAAAATCTGAATGTCTTGTAACTAATGAAAAACAAGAAGTTGTAATGAAAGGAGTCAGATCTAAAGACAACTGTTACTTGTGGGAGCCTGAGAACACTAATTACTCCACTGTGTGTTCTATTTCCAAAGAAGAAAAAGAGGTGAAACTGTGGCACCAAAAACTTGGCCATCTTCATCTAAGAGGAATGAAAAGGATTATCTCCATGGAGGCAGTCAGAGGGATTCCAAGACTGCAAATTGATGAAGGGAGAGTTTGTGGTGAATGCCAGGTTGGTAAGCAGACTAGGATGTCACATCCAAAGTCAAGACATCTGACCACCTCTAAGGTTCTAGAACTTCTACATATGGATCTGATGGGACCAATGTAGGTGGAAAGTCTTGGTGGAAAGAGATATGCTTATGTTGTTGTGGATGACTTTTCCAGATTCACCTGGATTAACTTCATTAGGGAAAAATCTGATGTGTTTGAAGTCTTTAAAGAACTGTGCAACAGAATTCAAAGAGAAAAAGAAGGGTGTATTGTCAGAATCAGAAGTGATCATGGCAAGGAATTTGAAAACAATAAGTTTAATTAGTTCTGTTCCTCAGAAGGAATTAGTCATGAATTCTCTTCTCCTATAACTCCTCAACAAAATGGAGTTGTAGAAAGGAAAAATAGGACCATACAGGAATCTGCCAGAGCTATGATACATGCCAAAAGTCTTCCTATTCATTTTTGGGCTGAAGCTATGAATACAGCCTGTTATGTCCATAACAGAGTCACTTTGAGAAAGGGAACCTCATCCACCATTTATGAACTCTGGAAAGGAAGAAAGCCAACTGTGAAGTACTTCCATGTATTTGGCAGCAAATGCTATATTCTGGAAGATCGTGAACAAAGGAGAAAGCTGGACCCTAAAAGTGATGAAGGTATATTTCTAGGATACTCCTCCAACAGCAGAGCTTATAGGGTATTCAATTCCAGGACCAAAGTCATGATGGAATCAATAAATGTCATAGTTGATGATTATCATGAAGAAACAGATGTCCCTTGTAATGTTGAGACATTCTTTGAGACTCCAACTCAACAGAATGACCTTCCTAACACCACTACAGCAGACTCTGAATCCAAGGAAGCTAGCAAAATCCCTTCCATCAGAATTCAGAAAGATCATCCTAAAGAACTCATCATAGGGGATCCTAATAGTGGAGTCATTACAAGATCTAGAGAAATAATCTCAAACTCTTGCTTTGTGTCTAAAATTGAACCAAGAAATGTTAATGAGGCTTTAACTGATGAATACTAGATTGGTGCAATGCAAGATGAATTGAACCAATTTAAGCAACATGAAGTTTGGGAGTTAGTTCCTAGACCAGAGGGAACTAACATCATTGGCACAAAATGGATATACAAGAACAAATCAGATGCTGAAGGAGTGGTCACTAGGAATAAGGCAAGACTTGTTGCCCAAGGATACACTCAAGTTAAAGGGGTTGATTTTGATGAGACCTTTGCCCCTGTAGCCAGACTGGAATCTATCAGACTCCTATTGGGAATTGCTTGTCTCCTGAAGTTCAAGCTATTTCAGATGGATGTAAAAAGTGCCTTCCTAAATGGGTACTTAAATGAGGACGTTTATGTGGAACAGCCTAAAGGTTTTGTGGATCCAAACCACCCTGATCATGTCTACAAATTGAGGAAAGCTCTATATGGCCTGAAACAAGCTCCTAGAGCATGGTATGACAGGTTAACAAAATTTCTCTCAGTAAAAGGATACAGAAAAGGAGGCTTGGATAAAACCCTCTTTGTCAAAAATGAAGGAGGGAAGTTAATGGTAGCTCAAATATATGTTGATGACATAGTGTTTGGGGGAATGTCAGAACAAATGGTTAAACATTTTGCTGACCAGATGCAGGCTGAATTCGAAATGAGTCTCATGGGAGAACTGACTTATTTTCTTGGACTACAAGTCTCACAGATGGAGGACTCAATCTTTCTATCTCAAAGCAAGTATGCAAAGAACATTGTCAAGAAGTTTGGTATGGAGAATGCCAGTCACAAAAGGACCCCTGCACCTACTCATTTAAAGCTATCCAAAGATTCAAGTGGGGTTAATGTGGACCAAAGTCTGTACAGAAGCATGATAGGAAGTTTGCTGTACTTAACAGCAGTAGACCTGACATTGCTTTTGTAGTTGGAGTTTGTGCAAGATACCAAGCTGATCCTAAAGTCAGTCATATCAACTAAGTAAAGAGAATTTTGAAGTATGTCAGTGGAACTTACAACTATGGCTTGCTATACTCTCATGGCTGTGAACCAACTCTGACTGGTTATTATGATGCTGACTGGGCTGGAAGTGCTGATGATAGAAAAAGCACCTCTGGAGAATGTTTCTTCTTAGGAAATAATCTGGTCTCCTGGTTCAGCAAGAAACATAACTGTGTGTCTCTCTCTACTGCTGAAGCTGAATACATTGCAGCTGGTAGTAGCTGTTCTCAAATGATCTGGATGAAACAGATGCTCACTGAGTATAATGTCACACAAGATGTTATGACATTGTACTGTGACAATCTGAGTACAATCAACATTTCCAAGAACCTTATTCAGCATAGCAGGACCAAGCACATTGACATTAGACATCACTTTATCAGAGACCTTGTAGAGGAGAAGACAATTAAACTGGAACATGTTGCCACTGAGCTACAGTTGGCTGACATTTTTACCAAGGCACTTGATGCAAATCAATTTGAAAACTTGAGGGGCAAGTTGGGTATTTGCCAACATGAGGAATTGTAGCAATTAATTTTGCTTAAAACAAGGGTTGAAGGAGTTATTTTTGTTAAGTCTATTTTGATTGGGTTAATCATATGTTTTCCCATTTCTTTCAAAATTATTAAGAAGTTGAATAGACACTCATTTGCCTCCTTCCTCTTTCGACTCTGCAATAAATCCCATTCTCTCAATCAAAGTTTTCTCTCTAGCTGCTACTGGTTTTCTAAGACTATCAAAATGTCTCAAACATCATCCTCATCCAAGACGACCGTTTCATCCTCATCCTCTGATCGAGATTCTCGGGCAATCACATCATGCATGGATTCTGAAGTCCTGGAGATTACTCCTCTTAGAGAAATGGCAACTAACCATCCAAGGTCAAAAAGCTGAGAACAAGGCATGCATGAAGGTCTCAAGCTACTTCATCCGGTAATCCCTCTCAACCTTCATCTTCTGTACCAAATAGGGAAGGCTCAGCTTATGTTCATCAAGCAATAGCTAGGCTTGTTACAAGAATTTTGAGTGAGAACCACTCTGTACCTGGGATTTCTGTTCCATTAAATCAAGAATCAGCAAGCCCAAATGTTGAAGTAAATCCAGATGTCTCTGAGAATGTTGAGACTCCAAATGACAACATTCAGAAATCATCTGAAAACCTTGATGATATTCATAACCCTTCAGAGAAGAATGTTGAACCACCTGTTAACATATAAGTACATGTATCTTTGGCCTATTTGTGGCTAAAGAGGGGGAGATATTTTGTGTTAATTACTTGGTAGACATTATATTTTTCTGCAGACATATTCATTCTGCTGCTCTCTATTCTCTGATTGCTTAGGGGTTTTAGCCAAAAATCTGCCAAAGGGGGAGTTTGTAAGTGTTTAGTTATTGGCATTTATTTTTGGTAAAACCAGGTGTGTGAATGTCATGACTGATGTCATAACATTCTGGATTATTAGGTTCTTTATGCAGAAAAAGTATGGCATACAATAGCTGCTGTTTATGAGTGTGTATCTGAGCATTTTGCAATGATCACATTTATTCTGTCTACCAAAATTAGTAAACAGGAATTCTGATGTCATAGCAAATGTTAAGACATCCTGTACTGATCTAACAGTTATGCAGTTTGGTTAATTCTGAGATTTTTCAGGAAGTTGGTTCATTCCTTCCAGAACAGAATCTCACGTGGTCTTTAGGTTAACCTAGCTCAACCCTAATCTGGTTGATAAAGTCTTGTGACCAAGTCTTGAGGTTAACCCTAACTTTTCGTGGAAGCCCTAACTGAAGAAACAACTGCATATATATTCAACAGGAAAGCTGATTGGAAATTAACTCTTTGACAGAAGATCAATTAGGAGCTGTATAATTTTAACTGTTGTAATCCAAGCAAGTATCATTGTGATAAGTGACTTGGAATAGGTTTTGATTGTAAGGGTTTTTGTATCACTCAAAGCTTTGAAGCAAGAGTGTTTGTGTCTCTTGACTAAAGCTTTGAAGCAAAGTCAAGTTAGGTTTATGTATCACTCAAAGCTGTGAAGCACGAGTGTTTGTGTTACTTGATTAAAAAGCTGTGAAGCATAATCAAGTGTATGTTCTGAAGAGTGTCTTCATTATTTCATTAGTAAATTGTTTAAGTATCACTGTTGTGATTGAGGGGGAGTGAGTAGGAACTCAGGTTTAAGTTGAACTTAGATTGAAGTTGCATTGGGTAGGTCTTAAGTGAAGGAGATAAACTGGTTGGTTTATTCCTGAATTAATATCTCTTATAGTGGATTTCCTCCCTGGCTTGGTAGCCCCCAGAGTAGGTGTTGTTTCACACTGAACTGGGTAAACAATTGACTGTGTTCTTTACTGTTTTTATTTACTGTCTTATAAAAAGTCAGATACGGTGTCATAACATTCACTGTGACATTGAGTATCTGCTGCCAGAATTTCAATATATATATATATATAGGTGTTAGTTTTACAATTATTTATATGTGTTCGTTTTTATTTTATTCTTTTTTAAATTTATTTGTCTCTTTTTTATTTAATTTTCTTTTCAATTATTTGTCTTTTTTTTATTTCATTTTCTTTTCAATCGAAAGGAAATCAAATATTATATATAATTATAATTTATAAATTAATTTTATAAATTTTGTATTTTTTATTTAATTTTCTTTTCCATCGAAAGGAAATCAAATAATATAAGTTATAAATTAATTTTATAAAAATTTTATCTATATAAAAAATTAAATAACATATTTTTGTGCATCACACGTATATATAAATAGTTAATGAATCTATTCTAAAGAAGTAAAATGACATGTGTTTTGTTTAGATTTGTTCAAAGTTGTTTTCAATAAATAAGATAATCAATGCAAAATCCATTCTAATTGTATAATAAATAAAAAATAACTTTTATTAAGTTCAGTGTCCTTCTTTCCTATATAAAATATTTAATGTACAATAAAAAATAAATAATTTTTTTCTAGTTACATTAATATCACATTCATATCAACTTCACATTGGCAAATGACAAAATTAATATATATTTTTAATTTTCAAATTTTTTATTAAAAAAAATATTATCCTTTTCACCATTTTCTCTATATTTTTGCCCCACTCTCAATCTTCCACTGATCTCTGCAAAATGGAAACCTAACTTAGGGTTTGATTGATCATCACTCTTCTTCCAAATTTCAGGTTTTTTCATTTCTTCCTTTCATGCTATTGTTCTTCTTCACTCTTCAATCATTTGCATCTGAACCCTAATTTCAATTTTTTTACAATTTTTTTTTATTTGTTAAGATTCTTCCCCAATTTTGTATCTCATAATCTAAGCTTTTAAGCTTCGATCGGATCCTGACCCATTTTTTGTTCACGTTAAAGGAACGAATTGGGACAGGAAAGGTTCAAAATTGATGATTGGAAAGTGGTTGATCCTATAGGTATATATTTGGTATAATCTATTGATTTGAGCTGCTTCAGATTAAGGTTGAAGCAACGAATTGTTCACATCAGTTGAGAGAGTGTGAAGGGAACGATTTAGATCAGGACTGAGGTGAGGTTTTAGCCTGATTTACTTAATTTTGATGCTTCTGAATTTGGATGAATATCTTTTAGGTCTAATTTGGTTACTTGTTTATTATTTTTGTTTGAAAAGGAAATAATTTTGTGTTTTGATTTTTGTGAATTCTTAATGGAATCGGATCTGTTGTTGAGTATAGGTTATAGAGAGCAATGGTTTGTTTTTTAAATTTTGTGTGTCTGATATATATGAAAACCATGATTGTATTGATAGCTTAATATTTTGGTTATTTAAGTGTGCATGAACTATGAAGCACAGACACTGGACAGAGACACTGGACACAACACAGACATTGACATGCTGACACCGGTAATAATTTGAAAAAATGAATAAATTGAAAATAATCACAAGTGTGCGTGTGCCTGACATGGACATAGACACACCTTTTTTTAGAGGTGTCTGCGTGTGTCTGACACGGACATAGACACACCTTTTTTTAGAGGTGTCTGCGTGTGTCTGACATGGACATAGAAACACATTTTTTCAGAGGTGTCGGTGCTACAGGGTGCATGAATGCAATTGATATGATTTCCTTGTTTAAAATCAAACTGAATGTAAATATTTGAGGATGGTTAAAAATTGATGTGAGTTTAGTATGGAAGATATGGTGATTTAGTTATTTGTCTGTTTTGAATTTTGATAGGTTTGGAGATATTGCAATATGGAGGACGATAGCGGGCTTGAGCTTAGTTTGGGTTTATCTTATGGCGGTTCATCATCCAAACCCAAGAGCAAGAATGGAAGCTCTTCGGATACTAGGTCAGAAGAAGTTGGTAGAGGTGGCAAGATGGTTGATGATTTTAAGAGCATGTTTAGTACTGATCCTCAGAAGCCGGAATCAATCACTAGTACCCGAAGGGCTGATTCCTCGAAGCATGAAGAGAATTTCTTTAGTGACCTTTCAAAGGTCAAAGAAGATAATGCTTCTTTGAATTTGAACGGGAGAGGGTTTCTTGTTGGAAGCAGCCATAATAAACCTATTGAAATTGACGAAAATAAACGGTTAGAGGTAAATAAGAGAAGAATGTCTTTTGATGATATACGTAATCAAAAGAGGCATGACAGCGACGTTCATCATGGTGATTTACATGACAGGGCTAGAGCTTCTCATATTTCTTTAACAGAAGATGGCTCGACTGCAGAAAATGAAGACGTGGCTGATTCGGAAGCTGAGAACTCTACCTCCAGGCCTCCCTCACACCATAGTGATGGTTCCAAAGGATTTGTTAGAGTTGGCGGTGCTTCTTCCGATGCTCCAAAAGATCTCCGTGGAGTCGCTGACTCAAGTGCCAATGGGCAGAAGAGGTTTACCTCATCCGCAGAAAAAGATTTTAAACATGCAAACATGACTTATGGTGCTTCCTTTTCTGCTCAACCAGTGAATATGATGAATGTACCTTACACTTCGGTAAAAGATTCAAACTCTGTTGGAGCACCAAGTTCTCAAATACCTGGAGTGATGCATATGATGCCGGCTGCAACAGCTGAACGTGCAGGAGGTCAATCTGTCAGTAATGGAAACTTGCCAATGATGTTTGGACATCCGTATGTTCAGCTTCCTATGTTGGATAAGGATAGCTCATGGGGACGTCCCCAACAGTTTCATCCTTCCTTTGCTGGGAGAGGTCCAACTAACTCAGGTAACTGATTTTTCGATGGACATTATCAACCTTTCATGACTCCTAACTTTTTTTATCTATGTCAGATTGATAAATTGTTAAAATGGTTTAGGTTGTGCATATATTCCTAAGTGTGTTATGACCGTAAAACCGAATGAAATATTCTAAATTGGTTGGAAGACTTGCATATTAAATTGGAAATTACATAATACATTATTGTGTCGATACAGCTGCATTACACCTAAACAATATATCTGAGGGCATGCCATATGAAGGAAGGCCACTAGAACGAGCCAAAAGTGACGGAAAACAGCGTGTCACCGAAGAAGGCTCCTTTTCACAACCTGAAGATGTGAAAGGAAGCAGCACAAACCTCAGGGGCAAAGATGCATCAGAACAGTCGAAAGCAGAAGGTTCAAGCATTGATTTTTCTAACATCAAGCCAGGGCTCGCTGCAGATGTGAAATTCGGAGGATGCGGTGCGTACCCGAATCTGCCTTGGGTATCGACCACAAACTCAAACGGGAGAACAATATCAGGTGTTACTTACAGGTACAACACTGACAAAATCAGAATTGTTTGTGCATGTCATGGCTCTCACATGACCCCTGAGGATTTCGTTCGCCATGCAAATGACGACCAAGCAAACCCAGACGGCAATGTGGTTTCGGGGACCATACCAAATGGTAATCTTGGTTCCTCTTCTCACAGTTAGATTACTACCATCTACCATCCAGGTTGTACTCTACTATATTATTATTATAGTTCCCAACAACAGAATCTGGAATTTCCATAATTTTTCTGTAGATGAATGAGTTTTCTACAACTTTTTTTGCTATTTGCCTATTTCACTTTAATCACTTGTAGCAGCTGCAATTAAGATTGAAGTTGTATTTAATAATGGTTGAGCTTTATAGCATCATCTATTCTATTAAATAGTAATCAAGCAAGTGATTTTGTCCTAGCTGTTACATTACATTGGTAGAAGTGTTGTTTTGGGAAAAAAATGAAGAGTAATATATATAATATATACAATAATCATTAATATTATAAAATTCAAAATTTTCAAATTAGAAGGAAAAAGAGGATTTAAAGCTGATTTATTTTCTTTACAATGTTATCAAATTGTGGCGCCATGGCGGATAATTGTGATGCCAGGACCGTTATGGCAGATATACATGGGGTAAATATCGATTATCATCGATATTGCAGGTTTTTCTACCTTAATCCACTGTAACGGTGCCGTGTTTTGCGGCCGGTATTTCTCCTTCCATGGACAACACGATTCGCCGTGTTTTGCGGCCGGTATTTCTCCTTCCATGGACAACACGATTCTTTGTAATATAATGTTAGTAACAAACCCGTACATTCACACGGGTTCTGGTACGGGACGCGCATTTGTTTTCGTTGTATATTTTTTAATAGAAAAATGTCTGGTTTCCCGTGAAAAAATAATAATTAAATGTATAATTAATAAAAAAAATTTTGATCAATAACTTCATATTTTCGTTAATAATTAATATTTTGATCAATAATTTCATATTGTTGTTAATATTTAATATTTTGATCAGTAATTTTATGTTCACGTTAATATTCAATATTTTTGACCCGTAATTTCATGTTCCATTAATATTTAATATTTTTGTTTAATGGGAACATTTTTTATTTAAAGATGTTATGTAATATTTTTTTGTTGGAATGAAATTATAAGAGTATTATATATTATAGTTTAAAATTGTAGTAGTGAATTTAGATCAATAAAATATTTTTTCTATATTATTTTTGAATAAAAAATATTTAGATCATAAATATCATTTTTCGTATATAAAAATATTTAGATTAATAACAATTTTTTTCCGTATACAAATATTTATTTTGTTTTGGTGTTGTTTGTAAAAATATTTGAATCAATAATATTTATAAAAATCAATAATATTTTGATATTATTTATAAAATTATTTAAATCAAAAACTTATTTTTTTCGTATTTAAATTCATATATTATTTTAAATATATTTATTTTTATTTTCTTTAATCATATAAAAATATAATTATTCGTGAATTTGTACGAATTCTGATTTAGATATACGTGCGATCGTATGAATATTAAACATAAAATTTCTATTGTTAATCAACATCATTAAAAATACTACTAATAATAAAATTCTTAAATTGAAAAATAAAAACTAAAATTGCTAATGAAATATTTGAATATATATATATATATATATATATATATATATATATATATATATATATATATATATATATATATATATATATATATATATATATATATATATATATATATATATATATATATATATATATATATATATATATATATATATATATATATATATATATATATATATATATATATATATATATATATATATATATATAGTGATGCAATTAAGAATATTTAAATTTAATAATTTTATATCAATCATAATTATCACATTTAATTTGATTTTATTATTGGTTAATTGTATTTGAAAATTATTATTATTTTAATAACAATAAAAAATGTTAACAAAAATCATAAATGTAAAAGAAAATCAACATTAACAAAAACATTAATATAAAATATTTAATTAAATGTCATAAAAGTTAACCACTTCACACCATCATCATTAAGATAAACAAAACTTCATTAATATTAGAATAGAAAAACTCTTATTTCAATGTATTTAATAAATACATTGATCAATGTTAAACAATTTTCGTTACACGGTAATGTTTAAATAGTTCTAGTGATATTGGAAATAGTGAAACTTTATTTTCAAAGAATCAAATAAACTTGACATTGATAGAAAATTTGTAAACTCCAGTAATCACAATCACATGTCACAAAATTTGTTGCATTCCAACTTAAGAGATTACAAAAACAAATGTGAGAATAAATTTATTGCATCACAAATTAATTAAATGTGATAATAAATTTTTATAAATAATTTAATTACGTAAATGTGATAATAAATTTTATAAATTAGGTAACTTTTTAAATAATATATTAAGTCATTAATGTGTTTATATTGATATCTAATTTAACGACAGTGAATAAAAAACATTCAATTAAAAAACTATTTAAAAAATTGAGTTAAAAGTATTTCACTAAAATTAATAGATAATTTAGTAATTTAATATTTGTTTTTTAATTGGATCTAATATTTTTTATAAAAAAAATAATGCAATGCTATGAAAAAAATCTATCAACACTATTATATATAAATTAAAAGGATAGTTAACTAATGTAAAAGCGTGAACAAATATAAAATTTGTCTATTAAATGTGGCATAAACAAATTGTTCAGCTCAAAACATAATTACAATGGGATAATAAAATTTCTAAAATTTTATTAATTATTAAATGCTTCAATTAAAAAAAAATTGCAGCTAAGGTATATTAAATGCTCCAAACATTACAACACATAAACAAAACAACACGTACACTCACCCCTCCTCTTATTACACCTTGCTCATAAACTCTAACCTGCAATAATTTAATTCAGTTTAAAATACAAACCATAAAATAGCTCAAAAAATCATAACCATAAATAACTAATATCACATTAAAAATATATTTCAATATGAAGAACATGAAGAAATAGAAATTTGAAAAAAAAAATTTTTTTTAAGGCGGAGACATTTAATTTGATAGATCTTTTGGAGAAAATAGAATAAAAATATTTAGAATGTATCTTATGAAGAAAATAGAATAAAAATATTTAGAATGTATCTTAAGGCAGAGACATTTAATTTGATAGATTTTTTCTATAAATAGTATGAAATCAAAGTAAAAATAATTATTAAATAAAAAAAAAGAGTAAATATGAGAATAAACAGGAAACATAAAAAAAAAGTATATAAAAAAAACATGATATCACATAAAAATAACATTACCTGCACTTGAATGAAGAAGATGAACAATTAGATTCACAAGAAACCTGTCAGAAAAAAATGAAAAAGTAGCATGAACATGGTTTCATAACATGAAATCTAATGAAAATTTGATGAAAAACATGGTTCCAAAAGCGTAAATTATTTTCTCAAGAATAATGAAATAGATGTTGCACAAACCTGTTTTTTGAAAAATCAGTAAAAAATATTAATGAAATGAAACAAAAGGCTTAAAGATTACATTTTTACATGATTAATGGAACAAACACCTTAAAAACTCAACCTTTTTCATACAATGAGATGGAAAAGTGTAAAAACATTGCATATTCGTAAAACTTAAAAAAAAAAACTAAAATAAAAATCAGACATGCAAAAAGATAAAATTCACCTTAAGATTTATATATTTTTGTTTCCTTCTATCTCATGCATAATCCATTCTTTTTCACATAATCTATCGATGTCTTTCGACACATACTCTCCACCACCATCAGTTCTCAAAACTTTGAGTTTTCGACCACTTTGTCTTTCGACCATAGACTTAAACTTGACAAATATCTCGATTACTTCACTTTTCTTCTTGATCAGGTAAGTCTTCAACTTTCGACTGAAATCATTTATGAATGTAACAAAGTATTTGTTACCTCCCATCGAATCCATCTGGATTGGTCCACATACATCAGAGTATATGACTTCAAGAATAACCTTCGACCTGCTTCCTGCATCCTTGCTAAAGCTATTCTTGTGCTGCTTCGCCTGCACACATTCCTCACATACCTCGTTTGAAATGTCAATTTCTGGCAATCCTGAAATCATATTTCTTCTCTTCAAATCTCTGAAGTTGAGATGGCCTAGTCGATAATGGCATATCCATTCATCTCTGCTAGCTGCAATCGAAAGGCACTTGTGCTCCATCACATTTAGTTCGACCTTGAAGGTTTTATTATGAGACATATGAGCCTTCAAGATTAATCTTCCATTTGCGTCGACGACTCTCATCATCTTATCTTCGATCGACACTTTATAATTCTTTTCGAACAACTGCCATATACTGAGCAAATTGCTCTTCATGCCTGGTATGTACAACGCAATGGAAATTACTGATCTCTTGCCATCTTTCATCATAATCATAACATCACCAATATCTTCAGCTGCTAGAGTATTACCATTTGCAAATGTTACCATATTTTTATTGAGGGCTTTATGTTGACAAACCAGTCTTTCCTTCCAGACATATGTGATGAGCATCCTAAATCAAAGTACCATTGATCCTTAAATCTATCTTTATCTCTTGTTGTGACCATCAACATCATCTCTTCTTCTTCATGTTTTGTAAACTTTGCATCACTTTGTTGATTCTTTCGCTTTTCTGGACAATCACTCGAATAGTGACCATATTCCTGACAATTGTAACATTGAATGTGACTCTTGTCAGATTTTTGACCACCACCTCTTCCTCTATTTACAACACCACATCTTTGGTTGCCTTGGTATGGTCTTCTCTGATTCGACACGTTTCCTTCGTTCCGGTTTCCTCTACCATTCGATTTGTTGTAGCCGCCTTTACCTCTGTCGAACCACTTTCCTTTGCATTTGGTTTTTTGTCAAATGTGCTTGCAAAGCCACATCACTCTTCGACTTGCCTGCAGCTCTTTCAGTCATTCTTTGTTCATGAGATTCAATCGTCCCTTGAATCTCTTCCTTTTTCAATTTCGACAAGTCTTTCCCCTCTTCTATAGCCACCACCACGTAGTCGAACTTATAGGAGCCAAAGATCTCAAGATCTTTGAAACAACAACTCTTGTTGTTAATGTTTTTCCACATACCTTGATTTGATTCACTAGTTTTGTAACCCTAGTGAAGAAATCAGATATGCTCTCACTATCTTCCATCTGAAGAAATTCATACATTCTCTTGTGAGTTTGTAACCTTACTTATTTCACCTTTTCTGCACCACCAAAAGACTTCTCAAGAACCTCCCAAGCTTCTTTTGCAGATTCTAAATCACTCACTTTTTCAAAAAAATTTGGACTCAGACATTGATGAATTATAAAGAGTGCTTTATAACTCAGCTTCTCTGATTCTGTGTGTTTCTTTTTTTCTTCTTCTGAAGCGTTTTCTCCAAGCGCTTCAAATCCATCCTTCACAAGATCCCAAAGACCTTGACACCTGAATAAAACTTTCATCTGTTTGCACCAATTCTCATAGTTGTGTACTTTCAGAATTGGTAGAGTTGCTGGATAATTTTCATTCCCATAACTCGCCATCGTGAATTCTTCTTCTTCCTCAATCGTTCTTGATCGATACTTCCCTTGAATCGATTAACCGAGTACTTGATACCAGATGTTGGAAATCTACCAAATATCTATGATGATTTTCTACCAATCTTGATGAACAAGATTGATATCACCACACAATGACAATGAATTATGAGAAAAGAAAAGAAAGAAGACAATTATTTTTTGCAGAGTTTCTCTCTGCCTACAAACTATGGAAAACTTTATTAATCACTTGCAATTGAAAATTATGTGATTACAATGAATTGACTTAATTACAAAATTAGGATTTACTCCCTCTATTTATAGATTTAGGTTAGCTTGCTCCCTAAGGCAAAGCCCAAAACTATAAAAAGCCCAAAATACATATTTTGGTACTAAATCAAATCTATTTATTTTAAATCTAAATCAAATTTATCTAAATCTAAAACCAATCAAATCTGTGTGTAACTTACTTCGATCCACAAGCTCTTCGACTGGACAACCTCTCTTCGACACACACTGTTTTGACACAATCGAATTACAATTTAACACTTATAACTGGTGCATTTCAAATATTTGAAACTCTACCCCTTTTTTTTCTCTCTTTTCTAAATCCTCTATATATGACGGGGAAGTCAAAATTCAAATTGAAAAAGAATAACTTTTATTTTTCTCAAATAAATATTTTTTCTAGTTTCTTTTTATTATTCTCACAAACTATAATAAGTAGCTAAACTTGCAATGAGCTTGTTAGAATGTATGTATGGAAACTGGCGAGGTGGGTTTTTCATCCCCGTTGTCTCCAATAAGGCTGATTTTTCCCACCTTCATCAATGTTGAAATTTGGATTTCTAATTCATTCAAATAATAAGACATGTTTTTCATTAATGTTGAAATTTGGATTTCTAATTCATTCAAATGATAAGATGATACTATAATTTTCTTGTAGTAGTAGAGTAGACACACTTGGTAGAATTGTAAAAACAAATTTTGTCTTAATCGTTTACAGGTTGTGTTTATTTTTCTCTTTTGTTACTAGTTAGTAACTATATTATCAATTGATATCATATGACATTTAACTATAGTGTGAAATTCTACGTGGCATGTTTGATAAAAAACAATATTAGATTATGTCAAGTGAGGGTTAAATGTTTGCTGGCTTAACTAGGTTAACAAAAGACACTATGTTAAATAAAATGGCCAGACATGACAAATGAAAATTCGTTAGAGTTGTAGGAGAATATTGTAGGATTGATACATCTATGTGTATCAAATGAGATGATGTATTATATCGTGGACCTAATATCTTCGAATGTGGATTGAGATAAATTGGAGAGTTAGTATATGTCTAAGATGTTGATGAAAAATTGTTCGCGAAACATCGACTTTATTGTATGAAAATGCAAATAAGATCCGATTTGCTACATGTCTATGCCTTTAGTATCATAATCACTAATTTGTCAAGGCTTGAGGTTAAGATCAATGACAAAGACAAATCAATTATATTGTTGTGATAGTTACTAGTTCTTACGACCACCTGGTGGTCACTATTTCCTACTAAAAAGACATTATCAGTCTCAACATAATTATGCTACACTTTTGTCTTATTGTCAGATGAGATAAAATGTAAAGGAAAAAACTCAAGGTGAAGATCTATACGTGGAGGGAGGCCAAGATCGTGGGCGGAGTAAAGGTAAGTAGGTTTTTGAAAGAAGAGTTATAAATCTAAGAATAGAAAAATAGTTGTGTTTTAGTTGTAAATAGATCACACATTGGAATAAGTTTCGTTCAAAAAGAAAGCATGTTTTGCAAAAGTGATCCAAATTGATGACTCGTGAAGGATATATACTTTGTGAAAATAGTTCTTTTTATAAATTTTGTTGAGCCATAATTTTTAACCTTCATTTGACATACTTTTAAATTGTTCGTTTTATCAAACCCAACCACATCAAATTTCGTACAAGAGTTACTATCATCTTCATCATCTTATAGTAATTGTTAGAATAGTAACTAATAACAAAAGAAAAAATAGAAGCATAAATTACAAACAATAACAACATTTATTTATGCAGTTCAACAAAGTGTATATACTCAAATATTAAAAAAAATTGTAGGTCTTTTTTATTATTTAAGTGAATTAAAATTTCATTTTTTTCTCGAAGTTAGCTCTGAATATTTGATCTTATTAAAACCACATATTTTTATTTTATTTTTAATTTAATTTTATATTTTATAATTTTAAAATACCACTTCAAATTTATTTTAAATTTAAATATGTTGGATTGACCTCATTTTTGTCAACTTTTATTCATGTGTTGTATGCGTGTGTAGTGATATAGTATTGCATTTTTTATAGTTCTAAATTTTTCTATTTTTACGCATATAACTTCATTAAGTGATTTCAGCTTCCTCTCGATCACAGTTGCATATAAGATTGTTAAAATCTCGATTTAAAATTTAAATTCTATAGATTTCACATTTTTAGGTCAGCATTTCATGTTAAATTGTAGGTGAAAACCTTTTTATATAAAATTGTATTCTAGAACGATTTTAAATGATTTAAATCGCCTTGAAATCAGTAAAATCATGTAAAATCGTTGGATTTTACTCTTTGACCTTATTTTACCTTCTTTTTTTGTCAAATTTTAAAAAATACATTTTATATTTTATTCTCATGAAAAGATAAAAACACTTGTTTCTTTGAGATTGAGAAACTTATGAAACTCTTATTTTTTGGGATAATCTTTTGGATGTTCCTTTTTATGATTTGGTGGATAATTTAGGTAGTTTGATACAAGTTTGTGAGTATTTCATTTTATTATGGTAATATAGTGTATTTTTGCTTTATAATATATATATATATATATATATATATATATATATATATATATATATATATATATATATATATATATATATATATATATATATATATATATATATATATATATATATATATATATATATATATATATATATATATATATATATATATATATATATATATATATATATATATATATATATATATATATATATATTGTGTATATATATATATATATATATATATATATATATATATATATATATATATATATATATATATATATATATA
Organism: Vicia faba; assembly: GCA_948472305.1. Lineage (NCBI taxonomy): Eukaryota > Viridiplantae > Streptophyta > Magnoliopsida > Fabales > Fabaceae > Vicia > Vicia faba. The sequence goes on along the minus strand of OX451735.1, from coordinate 1,070,532,168 downwards.
TATATATATATATATATATATATATATATATATATATATATATTGTGTATATAAATTTAATATTATTTTAATATAAAGTAAACTTTATAATTTTACGTTTTGATTTTACTTAAGTAAAATGAGTCAAGATAAAAACTCAATTCTAACAATTTTATTTACAAGAGATCGAACTACGGTACTCTTTATCAAACTCAACACCAATCACCGAAGAACTAACTAATGATTGATACCTTTTACATTTCTTTATTACGAAGTCTTGAAACATTACAACTTTAATTAGATAACATTATTAATTAGGTATCAGCAAGACAACCGTGTCTTTTTTGATAAGTGTGTAATTGCCAAAATCAATTTGGACAACTTTTTGATTGACATTCTTTCTTTTATAATTTTATTTAATTATTTAAAGTTTCTTAGGCTTGGTCAACAAAACTAATACAGTTAACTTGACTAATAGTCATTGTTAATTTTTCATTACTGGCATAACAAGTTGTAAAGGAAAGAGAGTGAATGATTCATGACAATAATAGACCATTGGTAGAACATTAATTCTACAAAATTTAGCTGTCTCTTTCCTCTTTTTCTTTGTCTTTTTTTTTTTATAATTTTTTTTTAATATCATATTGTAAAGATGATTTAATTGTTATTTGTCGATAATAAGAGTGTGTCTTCGAACTTGCAATATTTTATTTTGGTGAATATTAATTTTATATAAAGATTTTTTGTATATAATGTCTACACCGTGGAAATTTGGAGACACAACACCTGCTAAATAACACTTAAAAAGATGTAACAAGTCTAAGTAGTGTTTGAATTTATTACTAATGACCGACTTGGTCAACATGTCAGTTGTCTCTATAAATTTTGAACATTTTTAAGTTATATGTCTAGATGCAAATAACTTTATGATACTCTCTCTAGTTTTTTTTACAGTAACTCTCTCTAGTCTTTATTATAAGAAAAATCCACTTTTAGATACATTGAATAATCAATGTATCTGGACTATATACGAACCAGATACATTAATTATTCAATGTATTTAAAAAGTGATTTTTTTCTTATAATAAGGACTAGAGAGAATATGTAAAATCTCACATCAATATGCTTGATTCTGACGTGATATACTTATTATTTGTTAAATAAATGACACCTTAGTTATCACACTCTACCTTGCTAAACGTCTAATTTCCTAACCAATCATGTAATTCATAAGGTCTCTTTGACAACTACAACTACTATCATGTATGTTGCTTCAATTATAGATATGACTATTATGAATTGAATGGGTGATTTCCAGCAAATAAGTTTACATGCAACAATAAAGATATATCCTATTATATGTTTCATATCATTCATATCAAAGTCATAACCAACATATCACACTGTTGTACCCTAAAATTTGTCCTTCCATCTTTGAGACAAATTGATTCAAGACATTCAAGACTACTCAAGAGTTGACCAGACAAACCCTCATCCTAAGCAATTGACCTACAACTAGGGCTTTGCCTCTCTCAAAGGAAATTGAGTTTCTAATGCCTCAAGTGGACTTCATGTTTTTACATATGTATTAATGTATCCTCATGTCAGGTTTCAAGCCTTGCAGTACAAGTTTGCTCATTCAATTGATCAGATGATTGAAAATCAACGATATTGGACAAAAAGTCAACTTTGACCAATCTACAGTTAAACTTCAATATTTTTGGTCAACATCAACATTTTAAAGTCACATTCATCATTTGATCAAGGTTTAATTATGATTCATCAATAAAACTCAAGATTCATCAAAAGTCAAAAGTTACTAAATTAGGGTTTTCTTAAGGAGAAGTCAAATGAACTTTGACCAAGCATAACTTTCACATACTTCATTAGAAATTCCTTAACCAAAGTTCATTTTGAAGGAGATTAAATTCTCTACAACTTTGCCTATCTAAGCTCAAGGCCAAAAATGCTTCATTTGAGAGATATGGATCAAAACATTACAGGTCATTTTAAAAGTAAACAAAAAGACATTTCTTGTCAAAGCAATTCACATGAAGATAAAGGCTTCAAATAAAAAATGACCAACATGAAAGTTGTAGGAGACATCTTGAGGTTTCCAAAAAGTCCAAGACCACCTTCATATGACAAAACATGAGAGAGTTATGAGTTGTGCAAGTTGAGAAATTTTTTAGAAATACAGGAAATCTCCATTGAGCAATTTTGAACTTTTTAACTAATGGGCCTATCTTTTGAGGTTTAAACATGTTTATAACATGTTGAAGGACCTCTAAGTTCATTTATACATGACTATGATTTTTATTTCATTTATTCTGATTTTTATTCAAATAATTTCAAAATAAATCAAATAAAATAGTAAGTTAATGGACCAAGGCATATGTTGACTTTATTTGGATAACTCGAAGGCCCAAAAGATTTTCTAACCATGAGGGAAGTGTGTTACCTCAATATGGAAAGATAATTTTACTTGTTTTGGAAGGTTTTTAAATGATTTTGGAAAGAAATCACGCTATAATTACATATGATTTCGTACCACATTTGTTGACCTAGAATACTTGGCTTATAAATACATAAGCATCAAGCCAAGAAAGAGGGCAGCAAGAAACACTAGGGTTTGAAGAAGAAAAATTTCAAAGATACCAAACCATCAAATTATCATTCTCAGCCAGTTTCACTCAAAGTCAAGCATTGCAATCTCTTTCTGAGTATCCAAGGAGCAACCCTAGGCTTTTTTCTGCAAGGTTCGAGTACCAGATCAAGCAGGTTCATCATCGTCAGTTGAGGTATAAAACTCAAGTTTAAACTATTTGTTTTAAGCGTTCTCAAGGCCATGTAACTGTCAATTTATACTCTAATGCATGTTTGGAATAAATCTGGTTGGTTAGTTTAGAGAATGCACGTTCGAATAATGAGATGCCATTGTTAGGGCATCCACCGAACTTGCATTCGAATCTCTTATTTCACTAACTTTTTTCCCTTTTTGAGTCCAGAAGGAAAATTAAGCAAGATAGCATCTTTCTTTTTTTGATTTGAGGGATTTTTGCAGGATATAGGAGGGTGACCGCCAGAGGAGACGGTGGTTTCCACCACCTCTGGCCGGTGTGATTTTGTTAGAACAAAGTTTGAATCTACTACCCTAAGTTTAAGTTTTGATGATAACAAAATGAAAAGATATATTAATTATGTGATTCATGTAAGAACTATTTGCTACCTAAAAATTACTTTCTGTTTTACAGAAACTCTGATGGGTATCAGCAAGAGTACATCATAATCAGCATCAGAAAATTAGATATCAACATCAGCATCAGAAGATGCTATATCAGATACCAGAATCAGAAGAACAACTCACGCTTATGCTGAAGCTTGATGAACAGATCTGCGCTCAACACTCTGAACTCTGATAAAGACAACAACAGTTCATCAGCACTTAAGCAGCGTCATAATGAGCCAAAGCCAGAACACGCTTAAGTGGCAACGGTACTGTGCATTCAAGTTGAGTTATTACCAACGACATCATTCCAGACAAGATCTGCTTAATAAGGAAAGATTATTATTGGCATTGAATCAGAATTATTGCTCCAACGTTCACTAATTCCAATGCTATATAAACAAGTCAATGAAGATTGAATTGGCTAATGCTCTACAACACTCTACACGCCAAAAGCTAATCATCATCTTCCTTACTCTCAGTTTGCTAAAAGCTCCAAAATTCCTTACTCAATTATTTTAGCACTCTAGTTCTCTTAAGCTTCATTTGTGTAGTATCACAGTTGTGATAAACAGTTTTGTAGAAAACATTCACACACCTAGATTTCAATTCTTTGTAAGAAAGTAATTCCTTGAGAAACCGGTTTGTGGTTTGCATCAAGAAGGCTTTAGCAGTTGTTAAAGCAGATTGTAATATTCAGTTGAATATAGTGGATTAAGACCTCGTTGGAGAGAGGCGAAATCACCTTGACGGGTGGACTGGAGTAGTTTGAGATCAAACGAACCAGGATAAAAATATCGTGTTCATTGCAATTGATTTCCAGTTTTTACAATTCAACCCCCTTCTTGTGTTTTTCACTTCTTCAATTGGCATCAGAGCGCCTGGTTATGAGCTAAAACACTTAACCGTGTCAGTACAAGATCCAGCGTCAGAAAAACACAATGGCAGGAACTTATCATCACACCAGCAATGACAACAATGAAGACAGAGACAGATTCAGCGGCAAACCTCCAGTCTTTGATGGAGAAAATTTTGATTACTGGAAAGACAGAATTGAAAGCTTCTTTCTGGCACATGATGCTGATCTGTGGGACATGGTGACAGATGGATACACGCACCCTGTGAATGCAAGCGGTCAGAAGATTGATAGGAAAGCAATGACTGACCAACAAAAGCGTGACTTCAAAAATCACCACAAGGCCAGAACCATCCTTCTCAGCGCCATCTCTTATGCTGAATATGAAAAGATCTCTAACAGAGACACAACAAAGAACATGTTTGACTCACTCAGAATGACGCATGAGGGCAACGTTCAGGTCAAGGAAACTAAAGCTCTTGCGCTCATTCAGAAGTATGAGGCATTCAAAATGGAAGAAAGTGAATCCACTGAAACAATGTTCTCAAGATTCCAAATTCTGGTAGCTGGTCTCAAGGTTCTGGACAAAGGATACTCTACTGCTGATCATGTCAAGAAGATCATCAGAAGCTTACCAAAGCAGTGGATGCCAATGGTTACAGCTCTGAAGCTAGCAAAAGATCTCAACAAAATTTCTCTGGAGGAACTTATCAGCTCCCTCAGAAGTCATGAGATAGAGCTAGAAGCTGATGAACCTCAGAAGCAAGGTAAGCCTTTAGCATTAAAATCTAACAAAAAATCTGAGTCTAAAGTTTTGCAGGCAGTTGAAGAAACATCTGATGGATCCTCATCAGAAGAAGACAATTTTTCTCTTCTCTCCAGAAGAGTGAACCAACTGTGGAAGCAAAGGTAAAGGAAGTTTAGGAATCCCAGAAGATCTGATCAGAACGAGTCTTCTTCCAGATACAGAAGGACAAATTCTTCCTCTGGATACAGAAGATCTGAAGGCTCCTCAGGAAGCAGAAAGCCAAACACCAAGGACATCATCTGCTATGAGTGCAATGAGCAAGGACACTACAAGAGTGACTGCCCAAAGCTTCAGAGGGAAAAGCCCAAAATGAAGTTTGGAAGAGAAAAGAAGAAAAGTCTCATGGCTACATGGGATGACTCTGACTCGTCTGAAGCTGACTCAGAATCAAATGATGAGAGAGCAAACATAACTCTCATGGCCAACATTTCAGAAGATAGTGAAGCTTCTGAATCAGACTCAGAATCAGATACTGAAGAGGTATTTCCTGACTTTGCAATTAATTTTACTAAGGCTGAACTTGCTGAAAGCCTTAATGAAATTCTGGAAAGGTACCAGCAGATTAGAGTTAAATTCAGAAACCTGAAAAGGAATCTTGAATCTGACTCTGATAAGACTGAGAGTCTTAAATTGGAAAATTCTTAGCTGAGAAATAAAATTTCAAAATTAGAAAATGTTTTACAAAACTCTCAGAAGGGACCAATTTCTGAAACTCCCAGCAACGCTGATGAGATCATCAAGGAGTATGATCACAGTTTCCAGAAGTTCCTTGCTAAAAGCATAGATAGAAGCAAAATGGCTTCAATGATCTATGGAGTTAGCAGAAACGGCAAGAAGGGAATAGGATACCAAGGTAAGGTTCCTACACCAAAGAATGTCATGGATTTAACCATTAAACACACTCCTCTGAACTTACATTTTGTGTATGGTCACACACATGATATTAAATACACTAGCAGTAAGTATTTTGTGAAACCAAAATTCAACCAGAGTTTTGGTAAATCTAACAAATCAGGACCCAAGAAAATCTGGGTACCTAAGGATAAAATAATATATGTTGCAGATATCTTTAGCAGCAAATCAGAAACACCAGTCATGGTACCTGGACTCTGGCTGCTCACGACACATGACGGGAAGAAGGCATATGTTCCAAAGCCTGGAACTTAAGCCTGGAGGCCACGTTGGCTTTGGAGGCAATCAGAGGGGAAAGATCATTGGCTCTGGAACTGTAGGTAATGGAAATCTTCCATCTATAAATAATGTTCTGCTAGTAGATGGATTAATGCATAATCTGTTATCCATAAGTCAATTAAGTGATAACGGTTATGATATAATCTTTAATAAAAAATCATGTAAAGATGTTAGTCAGAAAGATGGGACTATCCTGTTTAATGGAAAGAGGAAAAACAACATCTATAAAATCAAACTTTCTGAACTGAAAAGTCAGAATGTAAAGTGTCTTCTGTCTGTTAACAACGAGCAGTGGATCTGGCACAGAAGATTGGGGCATGTTAGTATGAGAAGAATATCTCAGATTAACAAACTCAATCTGGTCAGAGGACTTCCTAATTTGAAGTTCAATTCAGATGCTCTGTGTGAAGCATGTCAGAAAGGCAAGTTTGCAAAACCTTCTTTCAAATCTAAAAATGTTGTTTCTACCTCTAAGCCATTAGAACTTCTGCACATTGACTTATTTGGACCAGTTAAAACTGCTTCAGTCAGTGGCAAGAAGTATGTGTTAGTAATCGTAGATGACTATAGCATATGGACATGGGTAAAGTTCTTAAGACACAAGGACGAGTCACACTCTGTGTTTGTTACATTCTGTAACCAAGTTCAGAATGAAAAGGATCTTAGAATCGTTAAAGTCAGAAGTGATCATGGTGGAGAGTTTGAAAACAAAGACTTTGAGTCATTCTTTAATGACAGAGGCATTCTGCATGATTTCTCCTGTCCTAGAACTCCCCAACAAAATGGAGTTGTAGAACGAAAGAACAGAACATTGCAAGAAATGGCCAGAACCATGATCAATGAGACAAACGTTGCTAAGATCTTCTGGGCAGAGGCAATAAACACAGCGTGCTACATTCAGAATAGAATCTCAATAAGACCTATTCTGGAAAAGACTCCATATGAATTATGGAAGAACAGAAAGCCCAACATTTCATATTTTCATCCATTTGGATGTACTTGTTTTATGTTAAATACAAAGAATTATTTGAACAAGTTTGACTCTAAAGCACAAAAGTGTATCATGTTAGGATACTCTGAACGCTCAAGAGGGTACAGAGTATACAATACAGAAATACAGATTATGGAAGAATCAATCAGTGTTCGTTTTGATGATAAGCTTGACTCTGAAAAGTCAAAGCAGAATGAAGTTTTTACAGGTATGGAAATTGAATTTACAGGTTCTGAAGACAAGTCATCAGAAGCTCTCAACACAGACACTCCTTCAACATCTGAAAGGAGCACTGCTAGAAATCCTACAACAGCTGCTGATCAACCTCAGAAGAGATTACCCAGAAGCAGCTTGGATCACCCAGAAGAAACTATCTTAGAAAGAAAGGAAGATCCAATCAGAACAAGAGCAAGCTTCAGAAACTCTGAAGAAACCCTCATGGGACTTGTGTCTCTGATTGAACCTTCTTCTATTGATGAAGCACTTCTGGACAACAACTGGATTCTAGCAATGCAAGAAGAGCTGAATCAATTCACCAGAAATGACGTATGGGATCTCGTTCCCAGACCAAAAGGATTCAACGTCATTGGAACAAGATGGGTGTTCAGAAACAAGCTAAATGAACAAGGTGAAGTCATTAGAAACAAAGCACGACTGGTAGCACAAGGTTATAGTCAGCAAGAGGGAATGGACTATACAGAAACCTTTGCTCCAGTCGCCAGGTTAGAATCTATCAGACTTTTAATTTCATTTGTTGTTAATAGAGGCATCACTCTGTATCAGATGGATGTCAAGAGTGCATTCTTAAATGGTTATATAGAAGAAGAGGTTTATGTGCACCAACCCCCTGGTTTTGAAAATACAAAACATCCAGAACATGTTTTCAAACTAAAGAAGTCACTATATGGTCTGAAACAAGCTCCCAGAGTTTGGTATGAAAGACTAAGTAACTTTCTGTTAGAAAATGAATTCACCAGAGGGAAGGTGGACACTACCTTATTCTGTAAGTCAGTTAAGAATGACATCTTAGTCTGTCAAATTTATGTTGATGATATTATTTTTGGATCTACTAATCCTTCTCTTGGAAGAAAATTTGCTAAGTGTATGCAGGCAGAATTTGAGATGAGCCTCATGGGGGAACTGAAATTCTTTCTAGGAATTCAGATCAATCAAACTCCAGAGGGAACTTACATTCATTAGAGCAAATATGTCAGAGATCTTCTGAAGAAATTTGACCTCTCAGAATGTAAGCCATCAAAGATTCCAATGCATCCCACGTGCATTCTGGAAAGAGAAGAGGTAAGCAAAAAGGTAGAACAGAAGGTCTACAGAGGTATGATTAGTTCTCTCCTTTATCTGACAGCTTCAAGGCCTGATATCTTATTCAGCGTATGTATTTGTGCTAGATTCCAATCAGATCCTAGAGAATCTCACTTAACAGCTGTTAAGAGAATTTTCAAATATCTGAAAGGTACTACTAATCTGGGTTTATTTTATAGAAAATCTGGTGATTACAGCTTAGTAGGCTACTGCGATGCTGACTTTGCTGGAGACAGTAGAGCGTAAAAGTACTTCTGGAAGCTGCCAGTTTCTGGGAGAAAATCTGATCTCTTGGTCCAGCAAAAGGCAATCCATAATTGCGCTATCAACAGCAGAAGCTGAGTACATAGCAGCAGCAGGATGTAGCACACAAATGCTCTGGATGAAAAGTCAGCTTGAAGACTTCCAGATTTTTGAGAGTAACATCCCTATACTCTGTGACAATACTTCTGCTATTTGCTTAAGTAAGAATCCCATTTTACATTCTAGGGCTAAGCATATAGAAATAAAACATCACTTCATTAGGGACTATATTCAGAAAGGAATTTTGAACTTAAAATTTATTGATACAGACCATCAATGGGCTGATATCTTCACTAAACCCCTTTCTGAAGATAGGTTCAATTTCATTCTGAAACATCTCAGCATGAAAATCTGCCCAGAGTGAAAATGTTTTAATTCCATATATTAATCTTCAGAATGTATTTGTTTTACTGTGAACTTCTGATCAATCTCTTTTCAGAAAGATAGACATGCAGATTATATCAGATGCTATTCTTAAAGATCTGAGCGTTTCAGCTCAAGGAGAGACGTGCTGCTCACTAAATCAAACAAGTGTCATCCAATCATCAGCAAATCTCTGAAGTAGAACGCGTGCACGCTTCTGAGAATGCAAAACGCTGATTGGGTGCATTGAGACACATGTCTGGTAACCGTTTCAAGTATCTTTCTCAAATCCCCCAAAATCAGCAAGCAGTAAATGAAAGTAATCATGTTTTAAAAACGTAATCATGAATTATTTCTCTTTCTTGAAACCGTTTACACTTTCAAATTTTTTTTGAAATCTATTTAAGCTCATTAACATCTCACATTAATCTTTTACCGTTTCTTACAATCTCAAATATTTTATGCATTTTTCTTGTGTGTTCATCTCTCTCAAAAGAAACCCATTTTCTCAGTTTTCTCAGAAAAAAACCCTAAGTGTGAACATGGCAACCTCCAGCAATGTCTCTGCAGGTTCTCAGAAGGAAGCTTCCTCTGAACAGTACCAAGTTCCTTTCAGAACACTCCTTACACCAGTGAAGAATTTGGAAGTGCTGTCTGAACTCATTGTTGACTTCTCCAGTCTGAAAGAAAATGGATTTGACTTGACAGAAGAAGTTAGGGCACAGGAATGGGAGAGATATTTTGATAGGTTGGTTGGACCAACGTTCCCAGTCTTGGTCAAGGAGTTCTGGATTCATGCGTACTCATCAACGCATCAAGTCACCTCCTACATAATGGGAAAGAAGATTGTGATCACTGAGGATCACATAGCAAGATTGATTGGATACAGTGGCGGTGGTATCCGCTGTATTGATATGGCTGAAAGATGCTCTGACGTTGCTGTCATTGCAAGGCAGATTTTCACCCATGGGGTTCCCAGCAGCAAGATCAGAGACTTAAAGGATCACGACAGAGTATGGGTGAAGATCATTCTGGGGTGCTTTAATCACAGGAAGCCAACAAGCTCCCCTGATTATATAAATATAGATCAGCAGTTTCTGATCTATTTTATTAATCAGAAGGTAAAAATCAACTTGGCTCATCTTCTGTTTAATCACCTCAGGACCAGCGTCAAGGAGACCAGGGAAGAAGAAAGAACAAAAAGGGATTGGATACCCTTTGGCAGGTTAATATCAGATATTCTGACTGAGAATAGGCTGATAGAGCACCTCACAGAAGCCCAGGAATTAAGTTCTATTGAACCAACTGTTGGCAAGCCTCTAAACGCCAAGAATCTGAAGAAAATGAAACTGATAGAGAATATCAGAAAGGAGCCCAATGTTACTCCTCTTGCTGACATCACCAGAAGAAGAGTCCCTCTGGACGATTTTCCATTATTTTCTGAGATAGAATCAAAACCAGTTGTGGTTCTCAGATACTTGGACGCTTGCAAGGCTGATGGTACAAATCCCAAACTGAATATCAAAGATCTGCACCAACAATAACCAGAAGTTTCTCTGAAGAAGACGAAGAAAAGAAAGGCAACTTCAGAAGGACCATCCCAGCAGACACCCAAGAAAAGAGGTAATTTATCTACTGCTTCTGTTTTAAATTCTTCTGCTATTCCAACATCAATCCCAACCCCAGCTTCACATGAACTTCCAATCCCCATACCAACTATTGATGAAACCGAACCAGAAGATGACCCTTCTAAGTCACTGACTCTCAGAAGACTCCGCACCAAAAATCCAAAACCCACAACATCAACAGCATCAGAACTTGACAAAGTTCTGTCTGACATTGATCAACGTGTTTCTAATCACCTCTCAACAAATCCAAACACTGAACCAGAAATTATCCACTCTCCTCAACCATAACAACCTCTCACACCCATACCAGAAGCACCTCAAATTCCACAACAACCAGAAATTCCTCCTCCTTCTCCACAACCAGCAATTCCTCCTCCCTCTCCTCAACCAGAAATTCATCCACCATCACCTCCTCAACCTGAGTTTCATCATTCTGAAACTCCATCACCTGAACCTCATTCTCCTCAATCCTCTGAGCCACAACCCTTGGCAATTCAGCTGCCATGTGGAACAACCGTAACCATGGCCCAGCTGCCATCCTCGCCAGAAACTACCCCTCCAAATACTCCAAAAACTCCAAATAGTCCAATTATTATTTCTGATTCTCCCACTCCATCTCCCAAACAAACTACAGAAGACCCCAGCAGGACCTTCATCGATTTAACAATCCTTGACCGTCTTGCTGATCTCAAACACAAAATAGCCATTCCCAAACCAAAACAGCCAGATGTTGGCTCTGGCATTGTGAAATTTGAAATAGGTTTGCAGCAATGGATTGCTTCTCTGAAGCAAGTTTGTCCTGGAATGATTGATCCTGCTGCCTCAGACCAGCTCTGGACTCGTTTCAGAATATGGGTACGTGCTGAAGCCCTCAAATTGCAAGACATCAATTATGAGCAGGCACAACAGAACTTCAGCAAGCTGCTGAAGGAAGTTGAAAGTCAGCTGCCTCAGGACGAAGTGCTCTTTCTGGATAGTGAGCCATGGTCTGAGAAGCGCCCAGCTTCAAAAGTGCAGCCAGAAGAAGATCAGACTACTCAAGCTGAAGTCAGTCAAGCAGAAGATGTTGCAGAAAGCTTTCAGAAGCTTCCTGCTTCTGATGTTTCTCAAGCTGCCTTGGACAGGAAAACTCTGGAAGAGCTGAAGCTGAATGATATTCGTCTGCAACAAAGAATGGATAAAAATGATCAGAAGATGAAGGAAAGGATGGATGTGCAAGACAGCAAGATAGATACAGTAGTCAGCATGGTGCACAAGCAGACTGAAACTGCTGATCAGATTAAGGCAATGCTGGAGACTCTGTTCACACGCTTTCCTCCCCAACCTTAGTTTTTCATTCATGATATTTTCAATGTTTTCTTTGCATATCATATGTACTGTTTTGTCTGGCTCTGATTTTTAATATAACAAGTTTTTCTGCTCTGATCGTTTTAGCACATCACTTACACTTTTTGATTGCTGACAAAAAGGGGGAGAACAAGAATGATATTTTTCAATAACAGTTTATTGAGACAAAAAGTCTCAAACATTCTAACTCTGATATACTTGAATATGTTTTCTGTTTTTTGCATAAGTCTACAGGTACAAGAAGGTAATCACCTCTGATACACTGAAGTTCTGAAGCTCAGATATTCTGATCTGAAGTTCTGATAGTCAAAGCTCTGATATTCTGATCTGAAGCTCTAATATTCTGATGTTCAAAAAAATCAATAAAGATCTGATCCTGAAGACTCTCGGAATTAAAAAGGGAAGTACTAAATTCAGGGGGAGTATCTCCGATCCCAACTCTGATACTTCTTTATCCCTTATCTTTGATAACTTCTTATTTAATTCTGATCCAACTTATCATTTAGTTATCTCTGATACTTTTCACGCTAATTTTCAATTAAAATTATCTAGGTTTTGTCATCATCAAAAAGGGGGAGATTGTTAGAACAAAGTTTGAATCTACTACCCTAAGTTTAAGTTTTGATGATAACAAAATGAAAAGATATATTAATCATGTGATTCATGTAAGAACTATTTGCTACCTAAAAATTACTTTCTGTTTTACAGAAACTCCGATGGGTATCAGCAAGAGTACATCATAATCAACATCAGAAAATTAGATATCAACATCAGCATCAGAAGATGCTATATCAGATACCAGAATCAGAAGAACAACTCACGCTTATGCTGAAGCTTGATGAACAGATCCGCGCTCAACGCTCTGAACTCTGATAAAGACAACAACAGTTCATCAGCACTTAAGCAGCGTCAGAATGAGCCAAAGCCAGAACACACTTAAGTGGCAACAATACTGTGCATTCAAGTTGAGTTATTACCAACAGCATCATTCCAGACAAGATCTGCTTAATAAGGAAAGATTGTTATTGGCATTGAATCAGAAATATTGCTCCAACGTTCACTAATTCCAATGCTATATAAACAAGTCAATGAAGATTGAATTGGCTAATGCTCTACAACACTCTACACGCCAAAAGCTAATCATCATCTTCCTTACTCTCAGTTTGCTAAAAGCTCCAAAATTCCTTACTCAATTATTTTAGCACTCTAGTTCTCTTAAGCTTCATTTGTGTAGTATCACAGTTGTGATAAATAGTTTTGTAGAAAACATTCACACACCTAGATTTCAATTCTTTGTAAGAAAGTAATTCCTTGAGAAACCGATTTTTGGTTTGCATCAAGAAGGCTTTAGCAGTTGTTAAAGCAGATTGTAATATTCAGTTGAATATAGTGGATTAAGACCTCGTTGGAGAGAGGCGAAATCACCTTGACGGGTGGACTGGAGTAGTTTGAGATCAAACGAACCAGGATAAAAATATCGTGTTCATTGCAATTGATTTCCAGTTTTTACAATTCAACCCCCTTTCTTGTGTTTTTCACTTCTTCAGATTTTTGCGGGGGGTGGTCAAGGGCTTACATGGTAGTTATAAGCTATATGATTCTCCCATTCAAATACTCCTGGGCCCGCGCCGTTTCTTTTAATATTTGATTACATTTGAGGTTTATTTTATTATGTATTTTTACTCACATCTAAATAACAAGAAACAACAATGGCACAATTGATAAGGGTGACAAATAGTATAGGTAAGGGCGTGGGTTCGAGTCATAGCTTCAACATTTTTTCTCTCATCTTTTCCAAACCACACATTTAGTTTAAGTTGTTTATATTTTGGTTGATACCTGATTCAATAGCAAGCAACAACAAGTGGCATGGTGGTAAGATTGTAAAATCAAGCTTCTCAAATACACTTTTGTTTTGATGAAGACAAACCATGTTGACAAGAAGGAAAAGATTATTGATCAAGATAAAAGCATCTGTGGATAAAGTCTTTGGTTCAAGCACTTAGAAAATTTCAAGGTATAATGGTAATACTTACTTTGAACTTAAGATATAGATGCTCAATGGTCAAAAGAAGTATTTTATATTGTCCAAATCTTTACTCAAGTTTTTCTAAGCAAAAATTCAATTTTCACTTGAGTGCAACCGATTTGCATATTGGTGCAATCGATTGCATGCTTCAATTTTTCAAAATATTTGCTACTGTTTCTAAGTACAATCGATTTGCATGTTTATGCAATCGATTGCTCTCAATCAATTTTTGCCACTAACTTCAAGTGCAATTGATTTACACACTTGTGCAATTGATTGCACACTCAAAATATTTGAATTTCTAGCTGTTGAAACCCCGTGTAATCGATTTACACAAAGGGTGCAATCGATTGCATGCTGAACAATTTTTAAAAACAACAGCTTTACTCATGCCCGTTCATAACACCAATTCATGAAAACCTTTCACTCAATCTTGGAAATTGTTCATGATTCATTTACATAATTTTATGCTGTTTCAATAGGGTGCTATGAACATATAAATACTCATTTTGAAAATCATTTTAAAAACCTCTTCCAATCATATTTTCTGAATTTTCAAAAATCAAACTCAAGCTGTTATACATTTTCATACACAAGTTTTCTGCACACTTTCACATATTATCAACCAGAAAACTTTGAGCATTATATATCTTGAGTCATTATATACTATTATCATTGGAAGAGAAGATCAATTCATTGATTAAATCACTCAAAGTGATCATTTCTACTCAAACTCACTCAAATCAAATATTGTTATATACTTGCTTATTTTTCAGGATTGTTGAAAATAAGTTCAAGTGGTTTTATAAATCTTGTTTTTCCAGGATTGTTGGATACAAGTAAAGTCACTTTAAGAGGATTGTTCTCATTGTTGACATAGTGAAAATCCAAGAGGATTGTTCTTAGTCCAAGAGGATTGTTCTTGGTTTTGGGTAGTTCTTGTTTAAGTTTGCCACAATAAGGAAATCTCTTTCATGTTGAAAGGGGACTGGAGTACTCTCGGACTGTGAGGGGAACCGGGATATATCGCTTGTGTCTCTTTATTTTTCTGCACTTTACTCTTTCATAAACTCACCATAAACCAGAAAAATAATACACATCATCACTAAAACCAGAAAATTTTTAAAGTACCTAATTCACCCCTCCTATTAGGCGCACTTCGTACTTACAATTGGTATCAGAGCAAGTTATATGTAACTTGTTCCTAAAAGATCCAGAATGGCTTCCGTAAATTAAAATCCTGTTTTCAGAGATGGTGGTAGTAACAACAAGCCTCCTCTATTTTGTGGTGAATATTTTGACTTCTGGAATATGCGCATGAAGGCACATCTAGAAGCACAAGGAGAAGAAATATGGGATGCCGTCGAGAATGGTCCATTTATCCCTATAACGGTAATCAATGGTGCTGTCTCATCAAAGTCTAAAGCTGCATGGGACGAAGATGATAAGAAGAAGGTTCTCTATGATAAAAAGGTAATAAATCTTCTTCAAGTTGCACTTAGCATGGATGAATTCCTCCGGGTCTCGGCATGCAAAACAGCGAAAGAAATATGGGATACCTTGGTACAAACTCATGAAGGAACTGTTGAAGTTAAAAGATCAAGACTAAATACCCTTAGTCAAGAATACGAATTATCTCAAATGCAGCCCGGAGAAACCATCCTTGACTTGCAAAAGAGATTCGTGCACTTGACAAATCATCTAAGTGCTCTTGGTAAGACTTTGACGAATGATGAACTAAATCTGAAAGTACTTAGGTCCTTAACTAGGGAATGGCAACCAAAGGTAACAGCAATTTCAGAAAAGAAAAGTCTCTCCTCCATGACTTCCGCAACGTTGTTTGGAAAACTTCAAGAATATGAGACGGAACTCGGAAGACTTGAAAAGCATGAAAATCAAGAGAAGAAATCCAAAAATATTACTTTAAAGATAGATTCCAAGGAAGTTGAAAAGGAAGACAATCCGGAAGAAGATGAAAATTTCATGCTTCTTGTTAAAAGGATTGGTAAGTTCTTTGGTAGAAATGACAAATCCTTTTCTCATTCAAAAGGAAAGAAACAATTCAATAAAAAGAAAGCTTCCACATCAACACAAGAAGTCACATGTTATGGATGCGGTAAGCAAGGTCATATAAAGCCGGATTGTCCGAAACTATCCAAGAAAGGTGGCTACAAAAGCAAAAAAGGATTCAAGAACAAAAAGGCCCATGTTGCATGGGAGGATAATGAAATAAGTTCTCCGTCCGATTACGATAGTGATGAAAGTGCAAATCTAGCATTTATGACCTCACACCATTCGGATAATGAAGATGATGAGGTTAGTAATGAATTTTCTCTTTTTGATAGTGATGCACAAGGTGCTATAGATGAACTATTAAATGAATGCAAAATTCTATATAAAACTATTTCATCTTAAAAGAAACAAATTTCATCTTTAGAAGAAAAATGTGAAACTATGGAAAAAGATTTCAAAGAACAAAAATAGAATTTTGTATGCAAAAATTATGAATCACTCTCTTTCCAAATTGTCCAATTAAAAAGAGTTATTGAAAGATATGAAAAAGGTCAAATTGGATTGAAAGGTGTTCTTAGCCAACAAAGATATTCCAATGATAAAAGTGGACTTGGATATTCAAAGTTTTCAAAACCAAGTTCTAATAAAACTATCTTTGTTAAGGCTAGTGATCAATCATCCAAAGAGAAAGTGAACAAACCTAAAATGGTTCATCACTATCCTAAAAAGAAAAAATTTCCTAAAAATAAATCTTATCCTTCTAGATATAGAAGCAACTTTGAACCTACTTGTTTTTATTGTGGTATTAAATGCCATACACCTAATGCTTGTTATGTTAGAAACTTTAGTATGGCAAGTGGGTATTATGTGTGGGTAAACAAAAGAACTAATTATGAAGGATCCAAAGCAACTTGGGTACCTAACAAAACCTAATTTGTTTTGCAGGTATGCTTGAAGACCACATGTAATCTTTGGTATCTTGATAGTGGTTGTTCAAAGCATATGATGGGAGACATAAACAAATTTTCAAATCTAGTTCTAAAGGCCAAGGGTTTTGTCACTTATGGAGACAATAATAAGGGAAGAATTCTTGGCAAAGGCAAAGTTGGTGCTCCACCTTTCACATCCATTGAAGATGTTCTTTATGTTGAAGGACTAAAGGACAATATTCTTAGTATTAGCCAACTTTGTGACAAAGGCTTCAAGATCAAGTTCACCAAAAATGAATGCTTGATAGAAGACGAAGTCACACATGAGGTTATACTTAAAGGTAAAAGAATTAATAATATATTCATGATTTCCCTTGATGATTCATATTTAAAGGTAAAATGTCTCATGGCGAACAACGACAATTCATGGCTGTGGCACAAAAGAATTGCTCATATTCACATGGAACACTTGAATAAACTAATCAATCATGATCTTGTCATTGGGTTGCCTAAGATAAATTTTGTCAAAGATAGACTTTGTGATGCTTTTAAAAAAGGGAAACAAACAAAATCAACTTTCAAATCTAAGAATGTGGTGTCTACTACAAGGCCACTACAATTGTTGCATATGGACTTATTTGGTCCATCAAGAACAAAAAGTTTCAGAGGTAATGTATATGCTTTGGTTATTGTTGACAATTTCTCTAGATATACTTGTACATTATTTTTAGTGGATAAAAGTGATGCATTCAAGGCGTCCAAGCAGTATGCTAAACAAATTCAAAATGAGAAGTCTCTAACAATTGGCTCCATAAGAAGTGATCATGGCGGAGAATTTCAAAATGCTCTATTTGAAGAATTTTGTGGAGAAAATGGAATATCTCACAACTTCTCGGCACCAAGGACCCCTCAACAAAATGGAGTGGTGGAAAGAAAGAATAAGTCTCTTGCAGAACTTGCAAGAATGATGCTTAACGATTCAAATCTTCCAAAATATTTTTGGGCGGATGCGGTGAGCACGACATGTTTTGTTAGCAATAGAGTTAACATAAGACCGGCCTTGAAGAAAACTCCATATGAACTTTTCAAATGGAGGAAACCAAACATTTCTTTATTTCACATTTTCGGTTGCAAATGCTTTGTCTTAAATAACGACAAAGATAACCTTGGTAAGTTTGATGAAAAATCCGATGAAGGTATTTTTCTTGGCTACTCTCTTTCTAGTAAGGCATATAGAATTTATAACAAAAGAACTTTAACAATTGAAGAATCAATGCATGTATCTTTTGATGAATCTAACCCCTCCAAGGAGGATACTATTGTTTGTAATGATGATGATGATGAAATACTAGAAGGTCCTCAAGAAAATACCTCCAAAGACCAACCAATTCAACAAGAAGAATCACCCCAACAAGAATCAAATTTCAATGATCTACCAAAAGAATGGAGAACTCATAGAGATCATCCTATCGATAAATTAATTGGTGATATAAGTCAAGGTATGACGACAAGACTAAATCTCAAAGATGCTTGTCTAAACATGGCGTTTGTCTCTCAAATTGAACCTTCCAAAGTTGATGAAGCCTTAGGCGATGACCAATGGATTATTGCTATGCAAGAAGAGTTAAATCAATTTGAAAGGAATCAAGTTTGGGAACTTGTCCCTAGGCCAAGCAACAAACACATTATTGGAACAAGATGGGTGTTTAAAAACAAAATTGACGAAAATGGAATAATTGTTTAGAACAAAGCAAGGTTGGTAGCACAAGGCTACAATCAAGAAGAAGGAATAGATTTTGAAGAAACTTTCGCTCCGGTTGCAAGGTTATAAGCTATTCGTCTTTTACTTGCCTATGCTTGTTCATTAAAATTTAAGCTTTTCCAAATGGATGTTAAAAGCGCATTCTTGAATGGATATATCAACGAAGAAGTCTACGTTAAGCAACCCCCGAGGTTCGAAGATTTCAAGAATCCATTTCATGTATTTAAATTGAGAAAAGCTCTCTATGGTTTGAAACAAGCACCAAGGGCATGGTATGATCGACTAAGTAACTTCCAATGCGAAAAAGGTTTTGAAAATGGTAAAGTTGACAAGACATTGTTTATCAATAAAATCAAAGGTGACACTTTGCTAGTTCAAGTCTATGTTGACGATATCGTTTTGACTCTTCAAACAAAGAAATGTGTGAAGAATTTTTAGCAATGATGCAAGGAGAATTTGAGATGTCCATGATGGGTAAAATGAATTATTTTCTTGGACTTCAAACCAAGCAATTAAAGGATGGCATCTTCATCAACCAATCCAAGTATTGCAATGAACTATTGAAAAGATTTGACATGGATAAATGTAAGGAAATGTCTACACCAATAGGTTCCGGTACATATGTTGATCAAGATGAATCAGGTGTTTCCATTAACATTACAAAATATCGAGGTATGATTGGCTCCTTATTATATCTGACGGCAAGTTGTCCTGACATAATGTTTAGTGTTTGTCTATGTGCTCGCTTTCAAGCAAATCCAAAGGAATCTCATCTCATGGCGGTGAAACGGATCATGAAGTATCTCAAAGGAACAATAAGCGTTTGATTATGGTATCCTAAAGGTAGTGTTTGTAATTTAGTTGGTTATTCTGACGTGGATTATTCAGGTTGTAAAACTGATAGAAAAAGCATAAGTGGTACTTGTCATATCCTTGGAAATGCATTAGTATCATGGGCCTGCAAGGAACAATCATGCGTTTCTCTTAGCACAACCGAAGCATAATATATTGCAGCGGGTAATAGTTGCGCTCAAATATTGTGGCTCAAGTAACAACTTCGTGACTACGGACTCGATCTAGGATGCATTCCTCTACGGTGCGAAAATACAAGTGCAATAAACATTACAAAGAATACCGTCATGAATTCAAGAACCAAACACATAGATATATGACATCATTTCCTTCGTGATCATTTACTTCAAGGAGATGTCGAGGTCACATTTATAGATAATCATAATCAACTTGCCGATATCTTCACTAAACCTTTGGTAAGAGAATTGTTTTACAAGATTCGACGAGAACTTGGAATTCTTGATGAACACGACATATAAGGTTCTTTCTATCCTTGTTATGCTTTTATATACTTGTTTTAACCATGTTATATGTGAATATATATGTTAAGTGGTGTTTAAGTTTAAGAAAAATATGTTTTTGGTCATTTTAGGTTGATGCAAATCGATTGCACAATAGTGTAAATCGATTGCTCAATGTATGCTTTTATTTTTGACCTTTCTGTTTCAGTGTAAATCGATTGCACACTGTATGTTTCAGTTTTCATTTGCTTTTGTTTTGTGTGCAAATCGATTGCATCTGTATGCAAATCGATTGCACCCATTGTAACATGCTTTTATGACAGAAATATTTGTTAGTTAAAATTCCTCTCTCTCTCTCTCTCTCTCTCTCTCTCTTATATTCCCAAGCTCATCTCTATTATTGAAAAGCCAATTAAACTTCATTACATATAATAAAACCCACTCATTCCTATTTACTCACAAATCATATCCAAACTTCAGCTCATCAAACATCTTCCTCTCAAAACCTAAAACCTTCCAAACCTTAAAAATACCTTAACCATGGCATCAAGGAAAAAACGAAAGGTGTCAGCTTCAGAGAAAGGGAAGAAAAAGGTTGGTTTATCCTCTGAGAATCCATTAATTTCAACTCTCACTGAAGAACAAGAAGCAAGATTTACAAAGGATTTTCGAAGAAAGATAATGTCCACTCCTAAATATGGTATGCTATCATTTTTCCCCCGGGAATGTTTTTCTTTTCAAAATAATTTAACTGCATATGGATTGGAACCATTAATTTCATCATTTGGTCCATATTATCCGGATCTGGTAAGAGTATTCTTCAGCAGTTTGACTCCTCACAGAGGAAAGATGGTTAGATATGTGTTGGGTACAAGAATCTCTCTAACCCCTGAGATTGTTGGTGAGATTATACATATTCCCTATACTGGAAGCTCTTTGTACGACCCTGAAAATGAGGCATGGGATGATTACAGGAAAAAGGAATTTTATTACAGCATTGACAGATTAAGCGAAGCTGAATTCCATGCCAAAAGAATTAGTGATCTAGGAGGAGTAATTCCATCTAGAGACTCATGGAGTGAATTTAACTTTTATATAGACGATCGACTATTTCATTATTTCATGGCCTATATTATGTTTCCACGGGCTGGAAACCACTGCACCGTGATAGATCTGGAAATTCAACTGATCTACGCAAGGAAGAGAGGTATAAGTGTTAATTGGGCAAGGCTCATAATGGTTCATATGCTGAGGGTTGATGCAAAATCAAAATTTATACCATATGCTTACTTTGTTACATTAATTATGGAAGAATTTGGAGTTGATTTTGCTGGTTTTGAGAAAGTTAATATGGATCCAAATCTGCATAAGATTTCAATCAAAAATGTTGACTCAATAATGGGTGTTCATTATAATCCGAAACAAAAACTATAACCTACATTAATGAAGATGTGGTTGGTGATGATGGAAATGATCAAGAAGTTGAAGATGGTGAAGTTGTACCTCCTCCACCTACTGCTCCCTCTGGTCCAAGAAATCAAGGTCTTATGGATTTTATGTCTCAACAATTTGCTTCCATGAATACCAACATCAACAACCAATGGAATGCTATCAACGATTCTACAACAACCCGGATTAATGACTTTCACACATATGTGAATCAACAATTTTCCTACCTTTACTCTCACCTTCACATACCTCCATATGACCCAAATAATCCTGCCGCACCTCACAACATTACACAAAACCTCCTCTACAACAATAATTCCCAATCAAGGATCTTGGTTCTATAACAATCGGGACATGAATCAACCATAAAAATTCTGTCCAACTTTGTTATTTCTACTGTTTTTTTTGTTATGTTCTTGTTCAGTTATGCTATGTTTTGTTTGTTGTTGTTCAGATTTCTTTGTAATTATTATGTCACTATGACTATGTCTATGAATATTTATGATGCATGATTGATTAAGTTTTTTCAATGTTGTTTTATTATTGTCCATTTTTTATTGCATCTTTCCCTTCTTTTTGATAATGTCAAAGGGGGAGAAGGATGTGGCACTTTATGCTTGTATATTTCCTTGTCTTAAACTTTTAAGGTATAAAGAATCCTTCAAGATGAGTAAATCCAAATGGTTACAAAGCTTCTTATATAAAGGGGGAGTTATATATCTTAGGGGGAGAAGTCTCTTTCCGGAAATTACAATGCATCAAACAAGATAGTTTGTCATCATCAAAAAGGGGGAGAATGTAAAATCAAGCTTCTCAAATGAACTTTTGTTTTGATAAAGACAAACCATGTTGATAAGAAGGCAAAAATTATTTATCAAGATAAAAGCATCTGTGAATAAAGTCTTTGGTTCAAGCACTTAGAAAATTTCAAGGTATAATGATAATACTTACTTTGAACTTAAGATATAGATGCTCAATGGTCAAAAGAATTATTTTATATTATCTAAATATTTACTCAAGTTTTTCTAAGCAAAAATTCAATTTTCACTTGAGTGCAATCGATTTGCATATTGGTGCAATCAATTGCATGCTTCAAAATTTCAAAACATTTGCTACTGTTTCTAAGTACAATCGATTTGCATATTTGTGCAATTGATTGCTCTCAATCAATTTTTGCCACTGACTTCAAGTGAAATCGATTTACACACTTGTGCAATCGACCGCACACTCAAAATATTTGAATTTCTAGCTGTTGAAACCCCGTGCAATCGATTTACACAAAGGGTGCAATCGATTGCATGCTGAACGATTTTGAAAAACAACAGTTTTACTCATGCCTGTTCATAACACCAATTCATGAAAACCTTTCACTCAATCTTGGCAATTGTTCATGATTCATTTACATAATTTTATACTATTTCAAAAGGGTGCTATGAACATATAAATACTCATTTTCAAAATCATTTTAAAAACCTCTGCCAATCATATTTTCTGAATTTTCAAAAGTCAAACTCAAGTTGTTATACATTTTCATACACAAGTTTTCTGCACACTTTCACATATTATCAACCAGAAAACTTTGAGCATTATATATCTTGAGTAATTTTATACTATTATCATTGGAAGAGAAGATCAATTCATTGATTAAATCACTCAAAGTAATCATTGCTACTCAAACTCACTCAAATCAAATATTGCTATATACTTGCTTATTTTTTAGGATTGTTGAAAATAAGTTCAAGTGGTTTTATAAATCTTGTTTTTCCAGGATTGTTGGATACAAGTAAAGTCACTTTTAGAGGATTGTTCTCATTGTTGACATAGTGAAAATCCAAGAGGATTGTTCTTGGTCCAAGAGGATTGTTCTTGGTTTTGGGTAGTTCTTGTTTAATTTTGCCACAATAAGAAAATCTCTTTCATGTTGAAAGGGGACTGGAGTACTCTCGGACTGTAAGGGGAACTAGGATATATCGCTTGTGTCTCTTTATTTTTTTTTACTTTACTCTTTCATAAACCCACCATAAACCAGAAAAATAATATCCATCATCACTAAAACCAGAAAAATTTTAAAGTACCTAATTCACCCCCCCTCTCTTAGGTGCACATCGTACTTACAAAGATCATTGACCGGTGAAGGGAAGGGCGTGGGTTCAAGTCCCATCCCATATATTTTCTTTTTTCTGTTTCTTTTTCCAACTTTCTTTCATTTTTCTTACTCAACTAATTTAATATTTTTTCAATTAATTAACACATAAAATCCCTAAAATAAAAAAAGTCTTTTAGGTTTTTCTTAATTAACCTTTTCCATTTAATTATATTTTAGGTCTTATTAATATTAAATTTAATTAGAATAATTAGGTTTTTATTAATTAATACTCAAATTATTTTCTACAAAAACACCAAAAAAATATATTTTCTAACACATAGAATTTTTAGGGCATTTAACATTTTTCTAACATTCTTTTTCTCATCTTTTTCTATTTATATTCATAGATCAAGTGTATAGGTCGCATTCTCAATTGTAATAGCGTAGATTTATTTTCCCGCAAATTCCTATACTTATGTATCTCTCCCAAAGCCATGTAATAGCATAAGAACTTTACATTCTGCACTTTAATTTTTTGTACATATTTAATTGCTAGTAAAATAGGGTTTGTATGGAAAGACTAAAAGAAAATCTAAAAAACCCTAATTCAAGACTAAATAACTGAAACTAATAAACTTTGCACACTTCACCTCTAGGGTAACCTCTCTTATTGCTTTACGAATATTAGTCACGTCCCTCGAAAGTAGGGATACTCTAGCGAAAGACCCTCGATTCAACAATACCAGCACGATCCCTTTCGAATAAAGATCATAATCCCTCGATGACCCTTCGAGTTTCCTACAAAATGATCTAGTCCCTTCGATGACCCTACGAACAAAATGATGATAGTCCCTTCGGTACAATTGCTAAAGTATCCTTACATGTTGCCTTCGATGACCATACGATGACCCTACGCCTGTACCTTCACATCCAATAGGCAGGGTTACCTACCAACTAATGGTATGGATAATACTATCTCCAAAGGAGAAGGAAAATAACAAGAAATACTTTACTGGGTAAGAACTCTTGAATGCTTTCTCACAACCCTTTTTCATAACTCAAAACATTTTTCACACTACACTTTCAAAACAACAAATATTTTCTAAAACACCTCGAATACATTCTTGAGGACCGACACAAGGATTATTAAAAAGTTAGCCTTACATTGGCATTTCAAAATATTTTCAAACAAATAACACACACACACAAAGAAAGTTTTAAAAGTGAACTAAGCAATTAAGAGCCCGTAGATAACTACGCATGAAAATGGTGCTAACACCTTCCCTTTTTATAACTTACCCCCCGAACTCAAAATCTATCAAAGGTCTTTCCTGTTCTTTTCACCTTTCTTAAATATTAGATAAAATAAAAGTCGGTGGCGACTCTTGCTAACCGCAAAATTTGCGATAAAACTAAAAAAGTCAGTTCTCCCACCATATTACAGAACTGACGACTCTTGTAACACCCGTAATTTAATTAATTATTTAATTAAATTATTTTGGAATATTTATGAAGATGTGTTATAATTAATTGGATTTATTTTATTAAGTGGAGAAATAATATTAGAGATATAATATTATGTGGTGAAATAATATTAGAAGTGTAATATTATTTAATGTGGACTTATTTTGAGAGAGTAGAAGTAATAAGGGGGGGGGGGGGGGGATATGTTGGTTTTAAGCCCAATAAGGAATAATGGAATAATAGGGTTATTTTATTATTTGTGAGAAGGAAGAGAAGAAAGAAGCAGTAGAAAGAAATAAGGATTTGGAAGACAACGTGAAGCTGTTTGAAAAAGTGGAAAACGGCAAGAACGAAGATTCAACCCGGAAATTGTAGAGCGACCTTCAATCCAAGGTAAGGGTGGGGTTCTAACTTTATAATTGGGTTCATAATGTTTGATATGTGGGGTTAGAGGTGATTGTTATTTTGTTCTTGAATTGGATATGTATGATGATGTATGATGAAGATTTGATGAATTTTAGATGAATAATGATGTCATGATGCTGTGTAATCAATGTAGTATTATAGGTTAATGTTAGGTGATGAATTACCATGATTATAATAAGGTTTTTAGGGCTGTAACATTATTCCCGTAGTGTAAATACAGAGGAAAACGCAGAATTTGTGCAGAATGTAACAGGATGCATCGACCTCAAAGGCTATGTGTCGATACAAGGAGGATGAGAGACTCAGGATGAGTCGACACGAAGAGAGGATGCGTCGATACATGATAGTTGTGAGACTCAGGATGAGTCGATCAGTGAGAAACATGTGTCGATACATGCTGTGTTTGAGACCAGGATGATTTGATCCATAAGGAGGATGTGTCGACTTATGATGTACATATGAAGTAGTACGCTTCGATCCATAGGGTTTTGCGTCGACCCTTAATGACTGTTTTTTGACAGATTCGGTTTCATTTGCTGTAACTTGAGTTTTAGGATGCTGTTTGAGATGCCGTTCGAAGCGTTGATTAACTAACACGATGAACTTTATTCTAGATGATTAAAACGATGAGTAAGAAGTGTAATCCTAGTAGCCAATTTCGGATTTAGGATTAATTCCCGTGTTGGTCGTTGTGCCGATTTTTAAACAGAATGATGAATAAGAGATGTTTAGAGACTGCTGTTTGGATTATGACGGTAGGATTAGTGATAATAACAAAGTAAACCCAGAGCATAACAATATGGATTACTGTATTATTGATATACAACTGAGTTATTAGTGAGATGTTATTACTAAAGTTATGTTTGACGATTATGATGAACATATGACGTGTGATAAATAAATGATGTTTAATAAATTATTTTGATGATATGAGATGTTGATGACGAGACGTTGAGATGTTTATGAGATGTGGTTGATTTGTGATGTTGTTATTTTGAGATGTTACTTGAGATGTTTTGAGATGATTGAGATTTTGTTATTTTTGAGATGTTGTTATTTTGAGATGTTTGAGATGATTTGAGATGCTGTTGACTTGGGTGTTAATATTACATTCATGTTTGAGTCGCATACATTGCATTTTTGAGATGGAGCTTCTGCTCGTCGAGATGGCCTGGATTGGCAAATTTTAAGATGAAGGCTATGCCTTGTTGATGCCTCTATTAATTGGCAGATTTTTGAGATGAGAGTTCTGCTCCAATGGTACCACATGCATTTGCATACACTACTACGAAAATGGGCTTTCACAGCGCTTTTTTTTGCCCTTTAAAAGCGCTTAAAAGCGCTGCCGTAGCCAGCGCTGGCGTAGGCTACGAAAGCGCTTTTTTCTGGCCAAAAGCGCTGTCGTAGGTGGACCTATCCCAGCGCTTTTTCCTTAAAAAGCGCTTTGATAGGGGGGTCTTTCCCAGCGCTTTTTGAAAAGCGCTTTGATAGGTGTGCTATTTAAATTTTTTTTTTATTTATCAGGCCTTTTACAGCGCTTTTTATGGAAAAAGCGCTTTGATAGGGGGGTCTTTCCCAGCGCTTTTTCCATAAAAAGCGCTTTGATAGGGGTTCTATTTAATTTTTGTTTTTTTATTTATCATGGCTTTTACAGCGCTTTATGGAAAAAGCGCTTTGATAGGGGGGTCTTTCACAGCGCTTTTTCCATAAAAAGCGCTTTGATAGGGGGTTTCTATTTAAATTTTTTTTTTTATTTATCCTGCCTACGAAAGCGTTTTTTAGCCAAAAGCGCTTTCGTAGCTCATACAAATTTTTTAAAGTGAAACCTATAATTTGAGGTTCCCTGTGCGGCCTGTAATTTTTTTTTGGTCCAATAATTTAACCTGTAATTCAATCCTTATCTATACATATATTTTAAGAAATCGGTATTATATTAACAGAAACCGGTATACCATATAATATTCAATCCTTATCTATATATATGTAACTAAATCATATATAACTAAATTTGTAACCATATATACATTTGTAACCATAACTAAATCACATACAAAGTATCGTGTTAATTTGTAACCATATATATATACATATGTAACTAAATCATATATAATTACATCGAAAATAATGCTCCACCGACACGGTCGTCATCCTGCAAAGTATGAATATGAACAACACGGTAAATTAAACAAACAATATTAAAGGCTCCAACACAATCAAACTAACACGTACAATAATATTTTATTCATACCCATCAGAATAATCTGTTTTCAACATAAAATTGACATATTTCCTCTTTGACTTCTTCCACTTGAACTTTCGTGTACGACATAGTATAGAGGTCATCAAAGTACTACATAAGAAATTATTACTTCAGTATATGCATGATGTTATTAAATGTAGAAATCATACAAAATTATTCTAAGTTATAAATCCATACCGTGCTTGGAATCTCTACTTGATTTTTATGAAGGATTTCTTTCATAAACCTCAAGCAAAAGTATCCGCAATCTACATCGTTATTCTGTAATGAACACTGCATAGAAAAACAGAATATATTTTATAGTTGTCGTGTAATTTTATCAAGTAACATAACTATTATTATAAGCAACTAATTTTGTACCTGCACTTTGATCCAAGTAATATTTGATGATTTACTCCGGGGTACCTGTGCGTCCCTTTGACTACGAAATATTTGTATTGATCTAAGAAAATAAAAACATATATTTAGATCAATCTCACAGAAATAATTAAATATATAAATATACACGAATAGTTAGAACGATCTCACTTACTGATCAACAGTTTCCTTCATAGCGGGATAGTTAGTCCATTCCCCGTCTACCGAATTCAGAAAGTACACAACTTCTTTAATCGGATCGATAGCCAACAACAACCAGTGTTTTCTAAAAATTTAAGCAACAGTTTAGAAGAAAAGTTTCTACGCAAAATAAACAAAGATATATTAGAATAAATGAAAAACTCACCCCACTGGAACAGTGTTATACGGCAAAATAAACAAGCTATCTGGGTTGCCGACGTAGGCCGTGTATCGATTCACTAAGTACTCCCTAACTGAACCCGGTTCCCTGACAATTGTCGCTCCGCTGACAATATGGGCAGACAAGAAATGGAAGCGTCTTGCCAATACAGTCTCGCGCATTTTTTTATCGTACAACAACCTTAAATAAAAACATATAAACATTAGACTATTTTCATTGAAATGTGTAAATAAATTGTTCAACTAATTAAATGATATATTTATCGGAATACCGGATGTATGCGTGAACATTGCCGATGCCTAATTCACCATGCGTCATAATCTCAGTCATTTCATCCATTCCTATCGTTTCTTCGCAGTCAAGACCAAAGATATCTGCATCCATAAGGATTCGACGAATACCACCTGACTTCAAATCTGAGGTTTCCAAAAGTACTCCAAGTGTATTCCGATATCGAGGTACAAAAACGCCTCTTCCCCCGCCTCTTCCCCCCTTATGCATTGACTTTTTCGGGGGTGGTCTGCTACGAACAGGCTGGGTCACTTCTTGTGACACTTTCGTAGATACCTAACAATCATATAACTTAGGTAAATTATAAAATCGTTCAGTTTTAAATTCATATCATATAATAAACAATTTAAGTGTACCTCTGGAATTGATGCCATAGACTCGCCGCCTTGCTGCAAAATCTCCTTACCCTTATTAGCGGGTTTTGTAGGAGGCTAATATTAAAAAATAATTAACTTAACGGTTCAGAATTGACATTTGAAATCTAAATGATTCATATTAACGGTTTTAAACATACCTCATCATCAATGAAAATGAGGTCCAAGGGCCATGCAACAAACGACCCTACTGCGTCTCGCACCGATCTTATATCCTAGGCCACGTCAGGTACCGGTACCAACGCATCGGGATCAATAGGATAATCTACTGATACTCTCAGGTGTCCAGCCGGGATCGGTGTATTATGAATTAAATCTCCCAAAGTGTTGTACACTTTTCCCTTGCCAACAAGGTGATAATCTGATGCCATTACGTATAGTTGGCAAGATGAAATGCCCTAAACCAATATGCATACATATTACTTTTAATTCAATAATAGAAAGAGGTGGAATAAAAATGAGAAACTTGAACAATAGAGATTTATCAATATATTTATAATTACCTCAGGAAATTTATTCTGACGGTTGATACTAGCGTTGTCACTAGTTTCTTTCGCCATTGCCGCATTGCCCTTTTCCCTCATTAATACCTCTTTATCTCTTTCCAATGCATTGACTTTTGCTTGTAATTCCATAAGTACATTCATCACTTCTGCATTGGTAGGATTTCTTTTCCGAGAATGCTGGTAGAAAGAGGTTGGAGTCACACCATGACCTTTACCCCTCACCCGACCGGAATACTCAGGAACATTCAGTGCTTTACTAAGTACGCTCCTCGTATCCTGGTCGTCACCGGTGGACTCCGTTTGTGACAATGTCTCCTGAAAATAATGGAGATAAAAAAATCAATTAAATAGTCATAAAAATTTGATTTAATTAAAGACACAATGTTATACTTACGCATTCATCATAAATTCTTAGAACACTTGGATCAACAGCTTGATTCTTGCCCACACGAGCTTCCTTCCACAGCAAATGTGCTGGAAGTGAGGTTTCATCACTTTTCGTCTCCTCTAACTATGCATAGAAACAAACGGTTAGATCGTCAAATACAACACATTTAGACAATTAATAAGAACATATCATTTCTATTTATTACTTACAATTTTTTCCTCTAAGCGTGCATATCCCAAACGCCCTTTTTTGTATGGATACGCGGGCTTTGATGCTCTCTCACTATTTTTGGCACTCTTTTGCCGGAATTCGTCATCTCTTTGTCTAATAAACTCAGTCCAATCTTCTTGTTTAATGAAAAGATTATACTTTTCTGGCCTTCCGGCCGGGAACTCTTCCAGCCACTTTCCTTTGTCATCCTTAAGATAGGTGTTCGTCAACAGATTTTTCCACCCTCTAAATCTTTTCCCGGCCAACCCAAGTACGAAGCCTTTACGCTCATCTGGAACGTTAAAAGACCGCTGCGTATAAACCATATAAACATATAAGTAATTTAAAAACCATATAAACCATATAAACATATAAGTAGTTTAAAAACCATATACACCATATAAACTTATAAACTTATAAACATATAACCATATAAACCATATAACATACATACCTTAACATCTTCCCAAAACATTTCTTTTCCTTGCTTCAATGCTTCACATTGTTTCTCATTCCATCTAGATATGGAGATTGGTACATGCATACGAACAAGTGTACCAACGTAGCTTGTGAATTTTGAAGCATTAACCCCAACTACTTGATTTGAATGATTCCAATCTACATTATATATCACTCCCTTATCTCTAGCACGAATGATTTCGCGCATTATGGTGATGCCTCGTGCAACATCATTTGCTGAATTATCATCCGCTGCATGATTTGATTCTTGTGAGTTTTCATGATCTTGTTGGTTTCCTGGTGGGTTTTCTTGTTGGTTTCCTTGCGGGTTTTCTTCATTGCTAGCCATTAGACCTGTAACAAAAGTCAAACAAGCACATTAGTACACTACATGAAAATGGATAGTCGAAAAAGATATGAATAGCACTAAAGGAACTCAAAATTGAATAAAATGCTAAAAAACCAAACTTGCAAGAAATAAACCTCACCATCAGCTCCGGAAACATTGTTCTACTAAATAAACACTAGTCACATTCGCAAAAATTCAAAACGGTTCAAAAGATATGCCAAAAATTCAAAACATTATTCACATATTACTTACAATATTAGGCTATAATTATAATAATACCTTTTTCACTAACGTCTCTTTCTTTTCTTGGTAGCAATATATTTTACGCTTCTGTTAACAACTCGGATGGTTGGATTGATCCAAATACCCTCATTATGATCATCTCTAGTACAAGGTTCATTCTCATTTTGATTGTTTCTTGTACAAGATTCAATGCCAACGCCAATATCACCTTGATCTCCAATGTTTTCATCAATTACTTTGTTAGACAAAAGCACTATAGACCATTTCGTACTTGTCGGATCATTGACATAGAACACTTGTTTAGCCTGAGAGGCTAGAATAAAAGGTTCATCTTTGTACCCCACCCTATTGAGATCCACTTGCAAAAATCCTGACTTATCCATTCGTACGCCATTATTATTTTCAACCCACTTGCAATCAAATACAGGAATCTGAAACTTCCCGTAATCAAACAACAAAATGCGCTCGATAACCCCAAAATATGACAGATTTACAAATTTCGGGTTTAAGTCATTCGCACTTGATATGTGCATCGCTTCAGCTACCAAGGTAACACCACTATTCTGCATAGTACTTTTATCATCCTGTTCTTTGGTATAAAATGTGTATCCATTAATTGCGTATGCGCTATAAGAAAACACAATCATACTTGGACCATATGCTAAACATCTCAACCTTTCTGTTACTGAAGCAGGATCCGAACGATACTTTGAATAAATTTGTTCCTTAAACCACGGTATGAAACTTCGATTGTGCTCTCGTACTATCCAATTCTCATTTCTATTCAGATTTAAACCTCGAAGAACACCCTTGTGCATTTCAGCATACGGCTCAACCTCAATCTCATTGTGCAGAACATACAAATGCACCTGATCCCGTTCGACCATTGACACTGTCACAACTTTATTTCCAATTAGTCTTTTTCCTTCTTTTTTCTCGACAATATGAGATTTGGGGAGTCCAATTGATTGAACATTTGACAGATATTCAGTGCAAAACTCAACCGCTTCTTCAACAATGTATCGTTCCGCAATACAACCCTCTGGTCGACTTCGGTTTTTCACGTACCCTTTTAAAATTTTCATATAACGTTCAGCAGGGTACATCCATCTCATATAAGCTGGTCCGCACAACTGTGTCTCTTTGACAAGATGAACGACTAGATGAACCATTATGTCAAAAAACGAGGGAGGAAAATACATTTCAAGCTCACATAAAGTAACAACCACCTCTTTTTGCAATGTTGGTAAGATCGCAGGATCGATCACCTTGCTGCAAATTGACTTGAAGAAAAAACACAACTTAGTTATTGTGCTCCTTACTTTTTCTGGCAGAATAGAACGTATACCTATTGGTAGAAAATGTTCCATTATAACATGGCAATCATGAGTCTTTAAACTCTTTAACTTTAGGTCTTTCATTGACACAAGTCTTCTAATATCTGATGAGTAGCCTTCTGGAACTTTAACTTCACTGAGGAACTTACACAATATTTTCTTCTCCTTTCTAGATAGAGTGTAAACAGCAGGTGGTAGATATGTGCGTCTTCCTTTCGTCACGGGTGCCAATTCAGTTCTAATTCCCATGTTTAACATGTCCTTCCTTATGTTAATGCCATCCTTAGACTTTCCTTGTATATTGAGTAACGTACCAATAACACTATCAAATACATTTTTTTCAATATGCATAACATCGAGGAAATGTCTTACGTACAACGACTTCCAATATGGAAGTTCAAAAAAAATCGACCTCTTCTTCCACCCACTCGTGACAAGTCTATGTGCAAAAGGCTTGCCAAACTCAGTACTCACATCTTTCACCTTTTCAAAAATCTGATCACCTGTCAACATATGTGGAGCTCTACCGTGTTCTGCCTCTCCATTGAATGCCTTTCTCCACCCACGATAGTGATGATTAGAATTTAAGAATCTACGATGACCGAGAAAAACATTCTTCTGACAAAAGTTCAATCGCATCGTATCGGTTTCATCTTCACAAACAGGACACGCTTTTTGACCCTTAATGCTGTACCCTGATAGATTTCCGTACGCCGGAAAATCATTAATTGTTCCAAACAACATCGCCCTCAAGTTGAAACTTTCTTTCCTATACCCATCGTAAACCTCCACACCGGTCTCCCACAAAAACTTCAAATCTTCGACTAAGGGTGCCAAGTACACGTCTATGTCATTCCCTGGTTGTTTGGGCCCAGAAATTAACATAGATAGCATCATGTACTTACGCTTCATACATAGCCACGGAGGTAGGTTATATATCATAAGAATCACAGGCCAGGTGCTATGCGAGATACTTTGAATACCATGCGGGTTCATTCCATCAGTAGACAACGACAAGCGAAGATTTCTTGCTTCTTTTCCAAATTCAGGATAATCAATATCAACTTTCGTCCACTGTGGTGAGTCTGCCGGATGTCGCAACTTCCCATCAATAATTCTTTCATCTGCATGCCAAGTCAAGTGTCTTGAATCGGTCTCACTACGATACATGCGCCTAAATCTCGGAATTATAGGAAAATACCATAACACCTTTTCCGGAGACAACTTTTCCTTATATCGAGGGGAACCACATTTAGGACACTCATTTAACAATGCATACTCGTTTCGAAATAAAACGCAATCTTTTGGACATGCATGTATCTTTTCATAGCTCATGCCAATAGAGGACAACATCTTTTTGGCCTCATACGTTCGATTGGGAAGAACATTATCCTCTGGTAGCATTTCTTTCACGAGGGCTAATAACTGTGTGAAACTTTTATCCGACCATCCGTTGTCCGCCTTTAAGTTGTACAACTTTAACACCGCAGACAATCTTGTGAATTTTGTACAACCATCATACAACGGTTTCTCTGCATCGCTTACCAACCTCTCGAACATTTTGGGACAATCCTCAAGATCTTCTTCAAGCGCTTCTGCAATCTCTTCGACTCGATCATAATCGTATGCGTCTGCGAAATCCTCATTTGAAGCATACGTCGTATTATAACTCGATTCAACATTCCCGCTACTTTTCTCACCATGCAAATTCCAACATGCATAACTTCTATCAATTCCATGCATCAGTAAATGCGATTCCAACTGAACCGCGTCAACCCGTCTCCCATAACAGCATCTCAAGCAAGGACATATCATTCCATTGGGTTCTCTGGCGTGCGCAACGGCAAACTTAACGAATTCTGATACCCCATCCTCATACTCTTTCGACAATCGATTGGCAGTCATCCATTTTTTATCCATGGTTTGACTATAGCAACTAATTAGTCACGCAACTATAGCAAAATAATAATTAATTACCTGTAAAGAAATTCAACATATCAGGTAATCAAATTCATAGTTATTCTTGCCTCACCTTAAGCATGTGCTAAACAACTCATAACTAATTACTAACTAGTGAAGTCGGATACTAGTGATTCAGTCTTGGATACAGGTAATAACAATTATATTCAAACAATAGTGAAGTCGGATTTCAAACCTTACGGTAAAGATTTCATCGGAGGAGAAGCAACCGGAAGATTTAGCAACGGAAAAATCCCGTCAGATATTTTTGGTATAGTCCTATAGTCCTAAATTCTAACATCTACACGCTAACTAATGTGTTGCATGGTTCATTGTGTTTAAGATTTTCATTGATGTTTGATGAATCCCTGAAACGTGCTCGTTTCAATGCTATCAATACTGCCATACTGCCATATACAGCCCTATACTGCCATAACAGTCTAAATATAAACAAAAACACAACCGCAGCTCATGAATTCCACTCAACTATAATCATTAGAAATTCACACTGAGCCGGAAAATAAAAGTAAAAACAATCAGTTATTCAAGTCAGTTCAAGAATAGGATAGAAACCTTTGAAAATGTTGAGAGCGTCCCGCGTACACTACGATCAAGGACAGTTCGAATTTCTTCAATCGGAGAAAGTTTCACAGCTTTTTCCTACCACAATAACACTTAAAATCAATCTCCCACAAAGGAGTCACACACAAATTTAAATTACAATAACTGATGTAATTTTTATCTAAAAATCGATATTAAATCGTTGACGAATGGCAGCAACAGCATCACCTTTATGCTCACGCAAGGTTCTTTCAGCCACCTTTTTGTCCAACTGTTGTATAAGAAAAGTATGTTAATTAATTGGAATGTAAGCTTACTAGATAGATTTCTGTACATGTTGAAGAAGTTACCTCTAGTTCGTTTGCAATTATATCAACATCTGCTGCATTTATCTTAACAGCAGCTAATTCTTTCTCCCTGTGATTCAATCAAAATTCATACTAAGGTTCAGAGAGAGAAGAAAAACAAATCATAAATGCAGGATAAATGAGAGTGACAATGGAGCTTTCAATTTTTATATACATAATAAATTCCCGGGTCTTTTTAATTTCACTTATGTAAAAATTAAAACTTCAGAACTACACATATATTTTACTTGATATTTATATTAGTAATACAAAAATTATATTTCAACATATACACCAGAACAACAGAAAAGATACAAAAGTAGAGTGCAAAGGAAAGGAAAACATAGATATTAAACATCAAGCATAGCAAACAGCTAAATGCATGCACTTTTGTTACACAAATGAATCATGAAATTATCTAAATAAGAACAGAGGCACCTCCTATGCTTTCAAACTGAGTGAATACTCCAGTTGAAGACTAGAACAGTTTTTGGTTATCTAGTGTGGCAAGGCAATGGAATGAGAGCGTACAAAAGAGGAGAAGTGATGACAAATCTTTAAACTAGGATTTAAGAAATTTTGTTTAAGGTTCCTATTACCTACACTAACTTGTCATGCACCAAATCTTTGAATTAGGATTTAAGAAATTTGGTTTAAGGTTCGTAGTACCTACACTAACTTGTCATGCATCAAAAACACTGGTAAATTTAAACCATGTTCGTTTCAGATCTTCTGCCAACCGTTTCCCTTTCATCAAAGAATCGCAGAATCGAAGGTTGGAAACAAACAATTAAACGAAATCATTAATTCATAATATAACATATCTCAAATAGAAATACTAACTTATCAAGAGTTTATATTCATAGAAAGGTTTTGTGACTGGCTTACCTGAAGGTTTAAAGAAGCGATATACACTTCCACGTACTTCCAGCTGAGACACACAAAATGAAAACATAGTGAGTAAAAATAGAAGAACTAGATATACACTTCCACGTACTTCGGCTAATAGTGAAGATATAATGAACTAAACTTACTTAATACTATTAGTTGATAATAGTAAAATCAAGTATCCAACATCTACTTCCACCAATTAACAACAATCTAATCAATTTGGTAGGACTGTGCAGACGAATTTAAAATTGGAAACAACAAACATTTCATTAATGCTACACATTTCACTTGTGCTACACGTGTACATCAGTTAGCCATAGAAACTCACAGAGAAGATATTCAAAACAATTAAAATTACAATCAAATTTAAGCACACACAACATAAAATATGAATAGATGTAGTCCCTAACCTCAACTCAAAATGAGGATTATACTCATAAACATGTACAACAATTTCCAAGTAAACTTTTCCTCATTCTTAGATCTCAAAGATTTAATGATAAGACCATAAAACCTAATTTTGTAGAAACAAACAACTAAAATACATACTTATCAGTAGTCGATGCCAGCAACTATTACCTCATATACCATTTGTCTTTCTGGAACTTTAACTTATAATCCAAAACTCATAATTAAAACTCATCAATGAGCTCGGTTATTTTTTGAAGACTAATGATTAGACTTTGCTTAAAATTAGTCTAGGATGATAATTTAACCCAATTTCTATATGTTGTCAATGATAAATGCACGTAGTAGTTTCTTTGTTCTACATAATACATTCTTTCATATCAATAACTTCAATCTCTAATAGTAACTATGAAAACTTGGGGAAGGAAACCTCAAATTTCATCTCAGTCACATAAACCCATCAGAAAATCAAACTAAAAAAGTCAAAACTTGGAGAAAAGAACATCATTGAAGCATGGAGAATCGATCGAATAAGAACTGTGAAAACTTTTCAACTAACACAGATAAATTCATACCAATTTTATAAATTGCGGTGTCAATGTGCAACTCTATCAGTCGAAGAAATGAAATAGCATAAGTATGTCAAGTAATGATTTTATTGTCAAGCAAACATGGAAAAGAAACAGTATGAGTATGACAATCAAACCTTGAAGCGATTTTCTCCTTTGAACTCTTCGATTTACTGGAAATTATACAATTTGTTGAAGAAATTAGGATTGCAATGAGATACGATGAGGAATGAAAGGATTCTTCTTACCTGAAATGGGTTTCGAT
Source organism: Vicia faba (assembly GCA_948472305.1). NCBI lineage: Eukaryota > Viridiplantae > Streptophyta > Magnoliopsida > Fabales > Fabaceae > Vicia > Vicia faba. The sequence goes on along the minus strand of OX451735.1, from coordinate 1,070,494,529 downwards.
TCGGAGGAAAGGTTGCGAAGGGTTTGTGTTAGCACTGATAACCAAAATACCTCAACAACTATGAATAAAATAGTTTTACAGCTGTCCCTATGCCAGCGCTTTTGAAAGCGCTTTCAAAGGCCAATCTTCCACAGCGCTTTTTAAAAAGCGCCTTCATATCCCCCACCTATGCCAGCGCTTTTAAAAAAGCGCTTTCATATCCCCCACCTATGCCAGCGCTTTTAAAAAAGCGCTTTCGTATCCCCCACCTATGCCAGCGCTTTTAAAAAAGCGCCTTCGTAGGTTTCCCTTTTTTTTAATTTTGTTTTTTGTGAAGGCTATGGCAGCGCTTTTTCAATAAGCGCTTTAGTAGAGGCGCTGCAAAAAGCAGTTTTTGGCGTAGTGATAGTATTGAGTCGCATTATATGATTTCATAAAGAAGTGTATTTTGATGTGGATGAATGTATATTATTGCTGAGATTGTTATTGATTATGAGATGATAATTAGTGATGTTGATTGATCTAATTTAATATATTAATTATCATGTGCTTTATTATATTGTTAGATATCTCACCCCTTCTGTTTGAATGTTGCCCTTATGTTGGTAACGTGCAGGTAATCGAGAGTGAAGGCTGTATACCTTCAATAGTTCGAGTCGGTGTCATTGCTCTGATATGTAACACTCGGGGGAATGAACGCTTGTTGTTTTGATTAATGATTTTTAGTTGTTGAATTTTAATTTGATTATCATTAAATATGAGATGTTTCGAAGTTGCTGCTTTGTTAGAGATATATTTAAGAATTTCGCTGCGTAGATGTTGAGTTATTTAATTAAAGATGTTATGATGGTTCATCCGATGTTTTGAAAGTGTTATATATCCATGATGAATGCAATGAATTTTGTTAGAAGAAATTGTGACGTCCCGATTCATTTGTATGATTGAAATTTTATAACTGATTTATTTTGCATAATTACTTGGGGTAGAATTGGGGTGTTACAACTCTGCTGGGGAAAAAAGAGAGGGGTTACCTTAGAGTTTAGATCACTTTTACTTGCTTTAATTTTTTGAATTGTTTTCTTTAAATTTAAGGGCTTGTTTGGGTATTATTGCTTATGTAAAAGATCCTACACCCGAATCTAGTGATTCCTTAGGTAAGTAGCAATATATCATAAAAACTGTACATCATATATCGATATGGTTAATATGATAGCTACAATTAGTGTGACACTTTGGTTTGTACTAATATTTCTTGAGTCAGCCGAGGATAAAAATAGGCTTCCGCGAAATGTCGTTAACACTAACTTGCTTTTAGATTCTTAATTGATCCATCTTAGCCATTAGAAAGTAGTGAGATAACCGTCTTTGGTGCAGTCCAAAGTTGGTTGATACTCGAGGCTATGCTTATTGAGATTTGACTTTCAGGATGTTTTGGTGGCAAGTCAGTTGTCGTGCTAAAATAAAGCCTTCGAGAAAGATCTATGATATGAGATTCTTAGAACCCGGTTACTATTTTAGGACAGGTTGAGCCAACTTAACTTCAGTGGGTGTTGTACCCCAAAATTTTCCCTCCCATATTTCTCAATACATTCCAAGTGAGATCCTCAAATTGCTCAAGGAAGTCCAAGAGTTGACCAGACAAACTCTCCCCTAAGGCAGTCTACCTCAAATTAGGGTTTCAGTTTGCATCAAGATGTTTGAATCAAAAGGGTCCCAAATGCTCACTATTGTCCTAATATGTTCTCAATATCATCCATGTCAAGTTTCAAGCCTTGCAGAGGAAGTTTGCTCAGTTAATTGCTCAAAGGCCTGAAAGTCGACTGTGTTAGGGCAAAAGTCAATTGTGGCCCACATACAGTCAAACTTCAAGATTTTTGGTCAAAATTCTCATTTTGAAGTATTATTCATCATTTTATCAAGGGTTTATCATGATTCATTAAGGATTGCTCACAATTCATCAAAACCCAAAAGTTGCTAAATTAGGATTTTGTAGGAAAAGTCAACTCAACTTTGACCAAGCATAACTTTCTCATACTTTATTATAAATGACCCATCCAAAGCTAATTTTGAAGAGGATGCAATTACCTACAATTCATATTCATCTCCCAAGTTCAAAATATGCACTCACAAGAAGTTATGAATTTGGACATTATAGGTCATTTTGAAAAGTCAACAAAAACACCTTTTTTGTAAAAGATTCATACATAAACATGGAAGACTCAATTGAGATGATACCAAAAGGGTTGCTTAGAGGACATCCTAAGATTTCTAAAAAGTCCAAGAACACATCTCTAGGTTCAAAATTGAAGGAGTTATGTATGGGTGAAGTTGACCTTTTTTTGCAAAATTGCCAAAAGTCAAATATGCCTCAAATTGTAATTTTTGTCAAATGGGCCTAACTTTTTGTGCTTGTATTGAGTTTGTAACATGGTCCACGACCCATGATCCTTCCCATTTGCCTTTATTTTATTTTTGTCATTTACTTTGATTTTTATTTCATTTAAACCAAATAAAATCAATAACAAATAATGAAAATATCAAAATCATTTAAACCTTGAGATTTTGTGCATATTTCAGGTCCATGAATAGCTGACTATGAGATCAAATCGTGCAAGGGTCATTTAGATACAAAAAGATTGAGTTTTGCTTGATTTAGAAAGATTTGAATAAGAATCAAATCATGATTCAATCACCTTAATTGCAAAGATTTGATGCAAACTTGGAACCCTAATTGATTCTATGATATATATTAAACAAATCCAAAGCAAAAGCACAAGGGTTAGAGGCATGAGAAGCTGAGGAAAAACTTGCAAAAACTCAAGAAAAGTGGCAATCAGATTTCAAAGTTCCAAGCGTTTTCAAGCCATTCCGAGCACACAATTCACTTGTTGGACATCTAAGGACGCTATCCCAATCATTAGCAAGCGTTTTCGTGCCCAAGAACGCACTGTAAGCACCTCACGATATCCTTACTTTCTTGAAATTCAATATCACTATTCTGGCATTTGTAGCATGAATTCTTTACATATTCTTGTTCAGTGAAACATTTGCAAGCTAATGATAATATTCAATGGCGTTTTTGTTAGCCATACAGAGATTTTCCATGATTAGGGTTTAGGTTTCATTTTTAGGGGTTTTGATTGCAGGGACAATTGGCCATGAAGAGTGGTCCCATGATGCTCGTGAGGTTGCCACGAGTTGATTGGTACCACTAGAATTGATTTCTTATGCGTGCAGTGGATTTTGGAAAATCACAGGGGCTATACCTACAGAGAACATCTGTGGGTAAAAGTTGTTTTACCTAAGACGAAGGACGCTGGAGAAGATGATGGCGTGGCACCCCCTGCTGGTCCATTCAAACTTCGTGCGTTTTTGGTTCCATTATCTTATTTTCCATTATATTAATTATTGTTTATTTCAGATACAAAAGAATCAGCCAGCCTAGTTGGAAAGCACGCTATGGCCAGATTCTAAAGGGCCTGGATTTGATCCCCAGGTCCCCTTGTTCTCCAATATTATTTTGCTATATGTAATTCCATGCGCAGGCTTCCCATAGATCCACCATATGCCATCAGCATTCAACCATTGGATCTAAAGCTAACCAAATCCAACGCTTGGCACATGAAAGTCTACCATAGGCCTAGTCAAACGTGCAACATGGAATCTGAAGGTCAACATGGACCAAGGCATATTGGGCTTATTGACACCCCTCTTTTACTTTGATACCAGACCCATTTCTCTCTTTTCTTTTATATTTCTTTTATTTATTTAATTTTTGTTTAAATTATTTTCTAACACAAAAATTAATTCTTTTTTTTTTTACCAAAAACTCATAAAATCAACTTTTCATCAAATTAGAATTTAGGTTTTTTTATTTGTTTCGTCAAAATTAATTTAGTATTAGTTTAATTAACTTTAGGGTAATTTTAACTTGTTTGTAAATAAATTAAAATCAATTAGAAAATTAGGATTTGTTTGATTTAATTTTCTTTCCTTAAAATAACAAAAATATAAAAATAGGTCAAGTTTAATTATTTCTCTTAATTTAAATTAATTAGTAATTAGGTTTGTACTTATTTAATTAAAACCTTATTTTTCTCGACATAATAAAAAACGATCAAAAAATGATTTTTCTTGCAACTAGGTTTAGACGGGGTCAAAACCCTAATTTTCTCTCGTTCTCGATTCATCGCGCGTTTATTATTTTTGCAAATATTAATGTAACTGCTCATGGGATGTAATAGTTTAATTAGGACTTTTCGTTTATTTATCGTTTTTACAGGTTTTTTGGCTATGTAATTAATCCCCCTCCCCGAAGCCTTGTAATAGCTTAGTTGTATTTCTCGCATTCTAATTTTCGCAAATATTAAACTGTTAGATGTATGATAATAGGATTGTATGACAAGACTGTATGTTAATTTTAAAATGGTTAGCAAACCCTAAATGTGCAAAGATAATAACTTGAAATCAAATCACTCACACATGCGCACTCCTAGGGTATACTCTCACTTCGGTTGCCTTCGGTAAACGATCATTAAGTACAGGGTGTTTTAGTGGCCGCTCTCTTGTCTAAACAAAGATCAAATGTCCCGTTCGGAAAGGTTGCCTCGGAAAGGTTGCCTCGAATATGATCTTAAGACACTAGGGTTATTACTAAGACGTCCCGACATTGCTTTAGTGATCATACATCGCTTTCGAATTGACCCTTACAACTCCAACGCCGGTGCTACCTACTCACTAATAGTGGGATAGCGCTGTCTAAAGGAAACAAGAACAGAAACATTCTTTTTTCGAGTAGGTATATGCTAGTAGGTACTGGCTCAAAATCAAACTTTTCCACACTTACACTCTTTTCAAACAAAGTTTTTCAAAAACACTTCGTAACACTCTTGAGGACTGATACAAGGGTTAAAACGAAGTAAAACAATTTTTTTTCAAAACACACAAAAACAGAAGCAATTTTTAAAATGATGAGCAAGTACCTAAGAGCCCGTGGAAAACCACAGATAGAAAGGGTGCTAATACCTTCCCTTTCTATAATCTACCCCCCGTACTCAAAATCTCAAAGAAGGAATTTTTCTGTGCTTTTTTCCTTTCCAGTTGGATAAAATAAAAGTCGGTGGCGACTCTTGCTTACCGCGACATTTTGCAAACACAAACGCAAAACGCAAACCAACATTTTCAAAAACAGTCCGGTTCTGCCACCGTATCACAGAACTGGAGACTCTGATGGGGACCTAGATAAGTGGGGTATATCTTAGGATTAGTTCATCATAAGTTGCTTCTCTTGTTTGATTTGATTGCTTTACTTTTGAGGGTGTTGTATTGGGGGTTACTATAAATCCTAACCCGGATCTGGAGGACACCTTTTAGGTAAGTAGCAATAAACTGTGAGGGAACTGTACAACATAGACCAATATGGTTGAAGCAGTAGCTACATTGGTGTGGCACATTGGTTGGTACCGGTATCTGTTGTGGATAAACGAGGAGAATACGGGGCTCCTATGTGTGTCGTTAAGCATCAACTGACCTTAGAACCTATAATTGACAAACTTGGCCATTAGGTAGTAGTGAGATAGCTGGCCTTGGTGTAAAGCTGAGAACTGGTTGATACTCGATACTACACTCATTGAAACCATACTCTCGAGATAGTTCCGGTTGCAAGAAAAGATTGCGTGAGCTGAAACCATGACCGATGGAGGATGGTCAGTGATATTGAGAACCTCTAGAACCCAATTACTATTATTAGGACAGGTTGAACCAACTGAACTTCAAGAGGGTAATACCTAGACCCCATGCAAGCCTGAAACTTAAGGGCTCTTGTGTGATTTGTTTGCCTTTACCATGTCTGCTATTTGCTATACCTGTTGTGTGTTTTATCATGACATCATGCATCATAACATAGCATGCATACTTCATTATACTAACCATTTCAAAGACCGAAGGGATTTATCTTTGTTCTGTTTTGCATATTATGGCTTCCGTGTGCAGAAACACCATTCGAGTTAACTTTGTGCAAATACCTTCTCAACTCAAAGATTTAGCCTCGAGAGTTTCTGTTACTTCTTCATTCATTAGGAGACATAGACAGCTTCTTAGTTTGGTTACCTCAAAGTTTGATGAGCAGATGATGAGTGTGCTTTTCCAGTTCTTCGACCCGATGCATCATTGCCTCACTTTCCCGGATTATCAGCTTGTTCCCATTATGGAAGAGTTTTTTCACTTATTGGGCATATCCATCCTCGAGCAGATGCCCTTCACAGGTTTGGAAGAGAATCCTAGACCAGAAGACATTGCTTCAGCTCTACATTTGAAACAGGATGATGTAGTATCAAATTGGGAAACACGAAGCAGGGTTGAAGGTTTCTTAGCCAAGTATCTGATGGATCAAGCTCAACTATTCTGGGATAACTTGGAATTTCAGGATTTTGAAGACATCCTGGCTCTCCTTATCTACAATTTGGTTCTTTTCCAGAATCCAGATTCCTTTATAGATGTGAATGCGGTTAAAATCTTCCAGTCTCGCAATCCCGTGCCTACTCTTCTGGGTGATATCTTGCATGCCCTCTATACTCGTACTGTGCGAAGAAAAGGGAATATCATGTGTTGCATGCCGCTGTTGGCGAGGTGGTTTATTTTGAACCTCCCCAAGTCCGTGCTAAAGAATGAAGAAGGTTTGGGATGGTCTTACAGGATAATGTCACTTGCCCATACATAAATTCTTTGGAGTTCTAAGGCTATGGAAAGCATTTCTATCATTGATCGATGTGGGGGATACCCTAATGTCCCGTTGCTTGGAATCAGAGGGGGAATAACCTACAATCCTTGTTTGGCTCTGCGACAATTCGGTCGTGCCCGGAGAGATGGTCCTCATGAGCTACTTCTTATAGATATTGCATTTGACTACAAGGAATATGTTGACGAGCATCGCCGAAAGTTTATACGAGCTTGGGGCATGGTGAACAGGTCTGACCCTCAAGAGCTAGGACCAAGGACTTCTCTCCCTATGCAACCTTATCTCCAGTGGGTCCGAGCTCGAGCCCAGAAGCTTGGGATGCCTTATGAAGGTGTATTTCCAGTGATTGTGGAGCCTACCAATGAAGAGGGCGTTCCTTATACAGTCCTTTATCCCTACATGCCCACTGATCTTGGCGCATTGAAGAGATCCTGGATTCAGTTGAAAGAGGAGTGGGATACCTACCGAGAGAAGTACCATGAGCAAGAGAGGAAGATCTTGAAGCTCACAAGGCAACTTGAGAATGAAAGGACAATTAATGACTACGTCAACACGAAGGGGAAGCGTCCATGGGATTTCTGATTTTTTGTGTGTTGCTTTTTCTAGTTTAGATTTGTTTCTCATTTACCTCTTTGTAAACGCCTTGAAAGGCATTGTTGAACCTTTTTACAAGTTTAATCTAATAAAGTTTGTTTATTTCTTGGTTTGCAAATTTAAATCTCCCAAAGTCTTTAAAATCATTACATACGCATCCCATTATCATGCACATCATTACAGGTATCATTACAGGTTTCTCATCTCCTTCGCTGTTTATTTCAGCATGAAATCTCTTCTGAAATGCCTACCGATGAAGCCATCAAAGCTCTCCAGGCACAAAATGCCCAATTCCAAGAGATGTTCTTGAACTTGGCTAAAGGGCAAGAGGATTTGAAGACTCTCATCCTGAAGGAGAAGAAGAAGAAGAAGAAGAAGGTGGTTCTTCTGAATATGGGTAACAGATTTGGGAATAGGTTATGACAGGAAGCTGATCTGTCTCTTTCATCCAAAGGAGAGGAGGACCAAGAGGAAGAAAAGGGTCCCAGTCCTGTAGTCTCTGATAATGATACTGATTTTGATGATGAGCAGTATCCTCCTACTGAGGATAGGTAAAAACAAGTTGAAGACCGACTGAGTGCTATGGAGATTCAGAAGATCCTTGGTTTGGATTTCGGAGATCTGGGACTAGCATCTGGGGTAGTAATCCCTCATAAGTTCAAGGCTCTGATTTTCTCCAAGTACGATGGAGCATCCTGTCCAAAACTCCATCTCTGCTCGTACGTCAGAAAAATCCAACCTTACACTGCTGATAGAAATTTGTGGGTACATTTCTTTCAAGATAGTCTGTCAAGGACTCAACTTGAATGGTTTTATCAATTGGAAGGAGATAATTTCCACAACTGGGAGGACCTTGCTGCTGCTTTTTACAAGAAATATCAGTATAACACCGACCTTGCTCCCACTCGTACTCAGCTTCAGGGTATGTTTATGGGTGCAAGTGAAGGTTTTAAGGACTATGCCCAAAAGTGGAGAGATTTGGCTAGAAGAGTCCAACCCCCTTTGTCTGACAGGGAGTTGGTTGACATGTTTCTAGGGACATTGTCTGGTCCATTTTTCAATCATCTGATCGACAGTTCTTCATCTGGGTTTACTGAATTGATTTTGACTGGGGAGAGGGTAGAATCTGGTATCCGAAGTGGTAAGATACATAAAGGTAATTCATCAAGTGCAGGAAAGAATCCTTTCACCGGTAAGAAAGAAGCTAGTGCAGTCTACAACTCGAGGAGCCAAAACAAAATAGAACACCGTCAAGCAGTAAACGCGGTAGTAATATCAAGACCCACCGTTGCCCCACAATGCAATAATCAGCAAAGAATGGAGATACCGCAGAGACAGTACACTCGGCTCAATATGACCTTGTCTCAAATTCTACCACAATTATTGAAGACCAACCTGGTAACTCTGAGGGAAGCCCCGAAGAATCCCAGCACCACATCCCCGCTATATAACCCGAATTCCAGCTGCGCCTATCACTCCGACGGCCCAGATCATGATACAAACAACTGTTGGGCCTTGAAGAATAAGGTGCAAGAATTGATTGAAGCTAAAGAGATTAAGTTTGACGCTCCGGAGAAGCCCAACGTCATAACTGCTCCCATGCCCAAACATGATCAGGGAGTTAATGCAATTAAGGATGATGAAGAAGAGTCAGATATCGACTGCTGGATTTACCCAACTACCAACGGTGGATTGAACAACTGGACGGCGAAAGAGTTCATACCTTTTTCTTTTATTACACAGTAATTGACTTTTGTTTTAAGATTTGTAACAGACAGTTTAAAACTTTACGGCCCGGTGCCTTGCCCGAGGCACCTTGGCTTTGCTTGTGAGGGCTCATTATTTGTCATTTTCATATCTCATTAATAAAGCATTGGACGTTTTCTTGCATTACAAATTTTGCGCTCCTTGTTTTTCCTTTCTATCTCGCACTTTATCAAAACAACTTTTGTCTTACACACACTCACATATCATAATGCAAATCCATATCCACTCTGGATCCCATTGATAACAATTATGCTACTGCCAGTTATGACTTTGAAAATCCGATCAATCAAGCCGAGGGCGAAGGTGAGGATGATTGTGAGGTGCCTAAGGAACTTGCTAGACTGTTACTACAGGAAGAGAGGGCCATACAGCCTCATGAAGAGCCAGTTGAATCAGTGAATTTGGGTACAGAGGAAGACAAGAAAGAGGTCAAGATAGGTGCAAATCTGGAGCCTAGTGTCAAGAAACGGTTGATACAGATGCTAAGCGACTATGTTGAAATCTTTGCTTGGTCTTATGAAGATATGCTTGGTTTAGACACTGATATTGTGGTGCACCGCCTGCCGACTAAAGAAGATTGCCCTCTGGTAAAGCAGAAGGTTTGCCGTATGCGCCCCGAGATGTCTGAGAAAATCAAAGTTGAGGTCATGAAACAATTTGACGCTGGATTTCTAGCTGTTACTTCTTACCCACAGTGGGTTGCCAATGTTGTTCCGGTGCCTAAGAAGGATGGTAAGGTACGGATGTGTGTGGACTATAGATATCTGAACATGGCGAGCCCCAAGGATGATTTCCCGCTTCCTCACATCGATGTTTTGATCGACAACACAGCGCAACATAAGATCTTCTCCTTTATGGATGGTTTTTCTGGTTACAATCAGATTAAGATGGCTCCCGAGGACATGAAGAAGACAACCTTCATTACACAGTGGGGCACCTTCTGTTACAAGGTAATGCCTTTCGGGTTGAAGAATGCTGGGGTAACTTATCAGCGCGCCATGGTCGCTTTTTTCCACGACATGATTCACCATGAGATTGAGGTTTACGTTGATGACATGATCGCAAGGTCCCAGACTGAGGAAGAGCATCTAGACCATCTCTAGAAATTTTTTGACAGGTTGAAGATGTATAAGCTGAGGTTAAACCCGAACAAGTGCACCTTCGGGGTAAGGTCTGGTAAGCTGTTGGGTTTCATCGTTAGTGATAAAGGTATTCAGGTGGATCCCGTAAAGGTGAAGGCTATACAGGAGATACCAGCTCCCAGAACAGAAAGGGAAGTTAGAGTCTTTTTGGACGTTTGAATTACATTGCTCGATTCATTTCACATTTGACCGCTACTTGTGAGCCAATCTTCAAGTTGCTGAAGAAAGATCAAGTGGTAAAGTGGAATGATGAATGTCAGATCGCTTTCGAAAGGATCAAGGAATACCTCCAAGAGACACCTATTCTGATGCCTCCAGTTGAAGGACGACCTTTGATCTTATACTTGACAATACTGGATAATTCAATGGGGCGTGTGCTGGGGCAGCATGACGAGTCTGGCCGAAAAGAGCACGCTATTTACTACCTTAGAAAAAAGTTTACCGACTGTGAGACCCGATACTCACTGCTCGAGAAAACTTGTTGCGCTTTGGCATGGGCTACTCGCCGGCTGAGACAGTATATGCTGACTCACACTACCCTATTGATATCAAAGATGGACCCAATCAAGTATATATTCGAAAAGCCTGCCTTGTCTGGAAGAATAACAAGATGGTAGATGATCTTAACTGAGTATGACATCCAATACACAACCCAAAAAGCAATCAAGGGGAGTGTGTTGGCAGATCATTTGGCGCATCAGGCCGTGGATGATTACCAATCCATGAATTTCGAGTTCCCGGATGAGAACATCATGTTGGTGACCGACTGTGAAGAACCTGGGCCGGATGAAGGACCCGAGGAGGGATCCCGATGGTCTATGTATTTTGATGGAGCCTCAATTGCGTTGGGTAATGGAATCGGCGTTGTGATTATATCTCATGAAGGCTATCATACTCCGCTCATCGCCCGATTATGTTTTAACTGCACCAACAATATGGCGGAGTATGAAGCGTGCATCCTGGGCCTTTGAGCTTCTATTGACCTGAGGATTAAGTTCTTGAGTGTATTCAGAGATTCTGCTCTAGTGATTAGTCAGATCAAAGGCGAGTGGGATACGAAGCACCCAAATGTTATTCCTTACAAAGAATATGTGCTGACATTGCTCCCACACTTCGAGGAGATAACCTTTGAACATTTCCCCAGAGAGGAGAATCAGATAGCAGACGCGCTAGCTACCATGTATTCTATGTTCAAAGTCAGGTGGGACAATGAAGCTCCCCAGATTACAATTGAGAGGTTGGACGAACCCGCGCATTGCTGTGATATTGAGACTAAAGAAGTAGTAGATAAACCCTGGTTTCACGAGGTAAAGAGGTATCTTCAGGCTCAAGAATACCCCGAGGGTGCATATGTTAATGATAAGGAGTTTCTGAGGAGATTTGCTGCAAAGTTCTTCATCAGTAATGGTATTCTTTACAAGCGTAACCATGACTCAACCTTACTGCGATGTATGGACAAGAACGAGGCAGAAAAGATTATGGCAGAGATACACGAAGGTACTTTCAGAACTCATTCCAATGGACATACCATGGCAAAGAAAATCCTACGGGCAGGATATTATTGGTCCACTATAGAAGCTGATTGTTATTAGCATTCTTGGACTTTTCGTAAGTGCCAAGTCTATGCTGATAAGGTGCATGTACCTCCAGTTCCTCTGAATGTTTTGACAGCACCTTGACCCTTTGCAATGTGGGGCATCGATATGATCGGCGAGATCAGACTACCGCGTCTAACGGGCATCATTTCATCCTGGTAGTTATTGATTATTTCACGAAGTAGGTTGAGGCAACTTCCTTTGCTACAGTAACCAAGAACGTCGTGGCGCGGTTTATCCGACACAATTTGATTTGTAGATATGGTTTACCAGAGAGGATCATTACGGACAATGGTACAAATCTCAACAACACAATGATCACCGAGCTCTGCAAACAATTTAAGATACAATATCACAATTCTTCCCCTTACCGGCCGAAGATGAATGGGGCTGTTGAAGCAGCTAATAAGAACATCAATAAGATTGTGTAGAAGATGACGGTGACCTACAAAGACTGGCATGAGATGTTACCATTTGCTCTTCATGGGTATCGCACCTAAGCACGAACATCGACAGGAGCAACACCCAACTCTTTGGTATATGGCATGGAGGAAGTTTTACCCATTGAGGTCCATATACCCTCTCTCCGGAATATGAAGGATGCAGGTTTGAGAGAGGACGACTGGATCCAGACCCGACTTGATCAGTTGAAATTAATCAATGGAAAAAGACTTACTGCTATTTGTCATGGTCAAACGTATCAAAAGCGAATGATCAAGGCATTTAACAAGAAAGTTAGACGACAAGGGTATCAAGTCGGGGATCTGGTGATCAAACGCATCATATTGCCACAAAGTGATCCCATGGGCAAATGGACCCCTACGTACGAAGGGCCATTTGTGGTTAAGAACATTTTCTCAGGAGGAGCTATGATTCTAACCACCATGGATGGTGACGACCTTCCTCACCCCGTCAATGCAGACATAGTAAAAAAATACTACCCATAATCAAAGACCCGCTAGGTTGACTGGCCTAGGCAAAAATAAGGGCTTCCCGGCGAACTAAAAGGGTTCAGGCAAAAATAAGGGATGAAAATGAAAAAAAAACAGTACACCCGGCAAGTCGAAAACCTGAAAAGGCGGCTTGGGCAAAAAAGGGTATCCCGGTGGACTGAAAACCCGAAAGGGCGGTCCAGGCAAAAATTAGGGATCAAAGCGTAACAATATGTCTCATTGGATCATCTTGCAACCAGACTTCGGTATCAACTATCAAGCTCGGACGACACTAATCAAACTGATCTACCTTCAACCAAGTAGCAAAGTGATGAGACGCTCGAAGATATAAAGGCAATAGAAGAGTTGGAACCCAGTGGTGTTGTTTCACATAACTTTTTTTCTTTCTTTTACACAAATTGTATAAATTCTATCTTTCAGAGGCGTTCTCTTACTAGGACGTCAGCCTCTTGTACAAAACGCCTATTACAGGCCAACTTCAAAATCAATACAATTAATTTTACAACAAATTTCAAAATTGTTTTTCTTTTCCTGTTTTGTTTTGCAAGAACGTCCAATGATTGATTTTTGATATATGCATTTGAAAATAATTGTTGCTCATAAAAATTTACACGCGAAATAAAAGAAAATTACTCGTAATTCCAGGAACAGGGGAAAACAAGAAATGTCCAAACCTTACAGTTGCTCTATTCACCAGGTACAAGGATAGACCCAGCTGGAGAATATGACTAAAAGTGCATACACTCCCCGCAGAGTAAAAGGTATCTAAAAACAGTGGTTTTAATTCTCCCAAAGCAGAGTTTATCTATCACCAGCAATAGAAGATTATCCCCAGTGGAGTTAATTTCTTCCACAGGCAGAAATTCAACCCCCGACAGAGTTCATTATCACCAGCAACGGTAATTCATCCCCAGCCGAGGTTATTTCTCCGAATCAGCAGATCTTCTGACAGAGTATCTCTTCCCCACAAAGTCATTCTCTCGCTAGTTTATTCTCAAACAGAGTCTCTCCCGGAGGATTGTTCTCAAGCATAACGGACGCAAGTCTCCAACTAATCATCTTTGGTCATTATCCCTAGCGAGAACGAACAACTCAACTCTTTGTACTCTCCAACAGCAGTCCAGGATTTATTCTCCCCAACTGGAGAATATAACAATGGCATTACATATACATACATCATGGCATGCGCATATGCATCATACAACATAATCTCATTTATTTTGAGAGCATCATTACTCGATACATGTCATACATCATGACATTACATACGACTAACTCTTTACCTTTCAGGGAAAGATACAATCAAATTCTCACAAGTTTTTCTCTGGTTCAGTCAAATCGATGCTAAGATTTCTATTCCAGTTCAAGCTATAAAGCCCGGATCCGACCGAATAATATCTTGATTTCTCCATCATACTGTGAAGCCCGGAGAACGACCGGATAAAATTACCAAGATACTACGAAGCCTAGAATCGAGCAGATAGTGGTATATCCCAAATTCAAAGCTATGAAGCTCGGAAATCGACCGGAAAATAGTTGAATCCCCAACAAATTACTGTGAAGCCTGGAATCGACCAGATAGCAGTACAAAACACCATGAAGCCTGGAATCGACCAGATAGTGGTATATCATAAACACAAGCTGTGAAGCCTGGAGATCGACCAAAAAACAGCTTAACCCCTCAACAAGGTATTGTGAAGCCTGGAAACCGACCAGATAGCAATACAAGATACCATGAAGCCTGGACTCGACCAGATAATGGTATAAAACACCGTGAAGCCTGGATTACAACCAGATAGTGGTAAAAGACAATGAAGCCTGAGACTATGACTAGATAATAGTATAAGGTACTGCGAACCTTGGAATTCGACCAAATAACAGTTTACCCGACCAATTACTAAGAAGCCCGGAATCGACCAAATATTAGTATGCCTTAAATTCAAGTTGAAGCCCGGATGCGACCGAATAACAACTTAATTCCTTCTGAAGCCTGGATTACGACCAGATAAGAATTGAGAAATTGCGAAGCCTGGAGAACAACCAGATAGCAAGTTTAATCTCGTCCCCCCAGTAAGTCGTTGTGATGCTGGAGCACGACCAGATAGCAGTCGATCTTATTTTCCTCAGCAAATCACTGTGAAGCCTAGAGCACGACCAAATAACAGTTCATTTTCACCTCCTCGACTAAGAGATGATTCCCCAGTAGAGTAACGGGCGACTGAAGCTCCTAAAATTCTATTTTTCCTCAAGACAAAGGCCAACATTCCCCAACATAGCCCTCCTCAACAACATGTATACGGGCTCTCACAAAGGAATCTCTTATGCGATCGACACTTCTTCTGATGACATCTTTAATCCCATCTTCCAACATCAATTTCCAAATGGCATCTATAAGCCCATTCCCGACATCGCAAGGCCAGTACCACTTCATGCGAGTGCAAATTTCTGGGCACTCTAGTGTTCAATCATCTTCAACCTTCGGATCACGAAAGGCAGACAAGCCAATCTACATCCTCATGTTTAAGAAGATTGAATAGGGGCAGATGTTGTACCCCAAAATTTTCCCTCCCATATTTCTCAATACGTTCCAAGTGAGATCCTCAAATTGCTCAAGGAAGTCCAAGAGTTGACCAGACAAACTCTCTCCTAAGGCAGTCTACCTCAAATTAGGGTTTCATTTTGCATCAAGATGTTTGAATAAAAAGGGTCCCAAATGCTCACTATTGTATTAATATGTTCTCAATATCATCCATGTCAAGTTTCAAGCCTTGCAGAGGAAGTTTGCTCAGTCAATTGCTCAAAGGCCTGAAAGTCGATTATGCTAGGGCAAAAGTCAACTATGGCCCACATACAGTCAAACTTCAAGATTTTTGGTCAACATTATCATTTTGAAGTATTATTCATCATTTGATCAAGGGTTGATCATTATTCATCAAGGATTGCTCACAATTCATCAAAACCCAAAAGTTGCTAAATTAGGGTTTTGTAGGAAAAGTCAACTCAACTTTGACCAAACATAACTTTCTAATACTTTATTAGAAATGACCCATACAAAGATGATTTTGAAGAGGATGCAATGCACTAAAATTCATATTCATCTCCCAAGTTCAAAATATGCACTCACAAGAAGTTATGAATTTGGACATTATAGGTCATTTTGAAAAGTCAACAAAAACACCTTTTTTGTCAAAGCTTCATACATGAAGATGAAAGACTCAATTGAGATGAGACTAAAAGGGTTGCTTATAGGACATCCTAAGATTTCTAAAAAGTCCAAGAACACATCCCTAGGGTCAAAATTGAAGGAGTTATGCATGGGTGAAGTTGACCTTTTTTGCAAAATTGCCAAAAGTCAAATATGCCTCAAATTGCAATTTTTGTCAAATGGGCCCAACATTTTATGCTCGTATTGAGTTTGTAACATGGTCCACGACCCATGATCCTTCCAATTTTCCTTTATTTTATTTTTGTCATTTATTTTGATTTTGATTTCATTTAAATCAAATAAAATCAATAATAAATAATGAAAATATCAAAATCATTTAAACCTTGAGATTTTGTGCATATTTCAGGTCCATGAATAGCTGACTATGAGATCAAATCGTGCAAGGGTCATTTAGATACAAAAAGATTGAGTTTTGCTTGATTTAGAAAGATTTGAATAAGAATCAAATCATGATTCAATCACCTTAATTGCAAAGATTTGATGCAAACTTGGAACCCTAATTGATTCTATGATATATATTAAACAAATCCAAAGCAAAAGCACAAGGGTTAGAGGCATGAGAAGCTGAGGAAAAACTTGCAAGAACTCAAGAAAAGTGGCAATCGGATTTCAAAGTTCCAAGCGTTTTCAAGCCATTCCGAGCACACAATTCACTTGTTGGACATCTAAGGACGCTATCCCAATCATTAGCAAGCGTTTTCGTGCCTAAGAACGCACTGTAAGCACCTCACGATATCCTTACTTTCTTGAAATTCAATATCACTATTCTGGCATTTGTAGCATGAATTCTTTACATATTCTTGTTTAGTGAAACATTTGCAAGCTAATGATAATATTCAATGGTGTTTTTGTTATCCATACAGAGATTTGCCATGATTAGGGTTTAGGTTTCATTTTTAGGGGTTTTGATTGCAGGGACAATTGGCCATGAAGAGTGGTACCATGATGCTCGTGAGGTTGCCACAAGTTGATTGGTACCACTAGAATTGATTTCTCATGTGTGCAGTGGATTTTGGAAAATCACAGGGGCTATACCTACATAGAACGTCTGTAGGTAAAAGTTGTTTTACCTAAGACGACGGACGCTGGAGAAGATGATGGCGTGGCACCCCCTGGCTGGTCCATTCAAACTTCACGCGTTTTTGGTTCCATTATCTTGTTTTCCATTATATTAATTGTTGTTTATTTCAGATACAAAAGAATCAGCCAGCCCAGTTGGCAAGCACACTATGGCCAGAAGCTAAAGGGCCTGAGTTCGATCCCCAGGTCCCCTTGTTCTTCAATATTATTTTGCTATATGTAATTCCATACACAAGCTTCCCATAGATACACCATATGCCATCAACTTTCAACCATTGGATCTAAAGCCAACCAAATCCAACGCCTGGCAAATGAAAGTCTACCATAGGCCTAGTCAAACGTGCAGCATGGAATCTGAAGGTCAACATGGACCAAGGCATATTGGGCTTATTGACACCCCCCTTTTACTTTGATACCAGGCCCATTTCTCTCTTTTCTTTTATATTTCTTTTATTTATTTAATTTTTGTTTAAATTATTTTCTAACACAAAAATTAATTCTTTTTTTACCAAAAACTCATAAAATCAACTTTTCATCAAATTAGAATTTAGGTTTTTTTATTTGTTTCGTCAAAATTAATTTAGTATTAGTTTAATTAACTTTAGGGTAATTTTAACTTTTTTTTGTAAATAAATTAAAATCAATTAGAAAATTAGGATTTGTTTGATTTAATTTTCTTTCCTTAAAATAACAAAAATATAAAAATAGGTCAAGTTTAATTATTTCTTTTAATTTAAATTAATTAGTAATTAGGTTTGTACTTATTTAATTAAAACCTTATTTTTCTCAACATAATAAAAAACTATCAAAAATGATTTTTCTTGCAACTAGGTTTAGACGGGTTCAAAACCCTAATTTTCTCTCGTTCTCGATTCATCGTGCGTTTATTATTTTTGCAAATATTAATGTAACTGCTCATGGGATGTAATAGTTTAATTAGGACTTTTCGTTTATTTATCGTTTTTACGGGTTTTTTGGCTATGTAATTAATCCCCCTCCCCTAAGCCTTGTAATAGCTTAGTTTTATTTCTCGCATTCTAATTTTCACAAATATTAAACTGTTAGATGTATGATAATAGGATTGCATGACAAGACTGTATGCTAATTTTAAAATGGTTAGCAAACTCTAAATGTGCAAAGATAATAACTTGAAATCAAATCACTCGCACATGCGCACTCCTAGGGTATACTCTCACTTTGGTTGCCTTCGGTAAACGATCATCAAGTACATGGTGTTTTAGTGGTCGCTCTCTTGTCTAAACAAAGATCAAATGTCCCGTTCGGAAAGGTTGCCTCGGAAAGGCTGCCTCGAATATGATCTTAAGACACTAGGGTTATTACTAAGACGTCCTGACATTGCTTTAGTGATCGTACGTCCCTTTCAAATTAACCCTTACAACTCCAACACCGGTGCTACCTACTCATTAATAGTGGGATAGCGCTATCTAAAGGAAACAAGAACATAAACATTCTTTTTTCGAGTAGGTACATGCTAGTAGGTACTAGCTCAAAATCAAACTTTTCCACACTTACACTCTTTTCAAACAAAGTTTTTCAAAAACACTTCGTAACACTCTTGAGGACTGATACAAGGGTTAAAACGAAGTAAAACAAAAACTTTTCAAAATGCAAAAACACGGAAGCAATTTTTAAAATGATGAGCAAGTACCTAAGAGCCCATGGAAAATCACGGATAGAAAGGGTGCTAATACCTTCCCTTTCTATAATCTACCCCCCCGTACTCAAAATCTAGAAAAAGGAATTTTTCTGTGCTTTTTTCCTTTCCAGTTGGATAAAATAAAAGTCAATAGAGACTCTTGCTTACCGCGACATTTTGCTAACACAAACGCAAAATGCAAACCAGCATTTTCAAAAACAGTCCGGTTCTGCCACCGTATCACAGAACTGGCGACTCTGCTGGGGACCTAGATAAGTGGGGTATACCTTAGGATTAGTTCATCATAAATTGCTTCTCTTGTTTGATTTGATTGCTTTACTTTTGAGGGTGTTGTATTGGGGGTTACTATAGATCCTAACCCAGATCTGGGGGACACCTTTTAGGTAAGTAGCAATAAACTGTGAGGGAACTGTACGACGTAGACCAATACGGTTGAAGCAGTAGCTACATTGGTGTGGCACATTGGTTGGTACGGGTATCCCTTGTGGAGAAACGAGTAGAATACGAGGCTACTATGTGTGTCGTTAAGCATCAATTGACCTTAGAACCTATAATTGAACAACTTGGCCATTAGGAAGTAGTGAGATAGCCGGCCTCGGTGTAAAGCTTAAAACTGGTTGATACTCAATGCTACACTCATTGAGACCATACTCTCGAGATAGTTTCGGCCGCAAGAAAAGATTGCGTGAGCTGAAACCATGACCGATGGAGGATGGTCAGTGATATTGAGAACCTCTAGAACCCGGTTACTATTATTAGGACAGGTTGAACCAACTGAACTTCAAGAGGGTAATACCTAGACCCCATGCAAGCCTGAAACTTAAGGGCTCTTGTGTGATTTGTTTGCCTTTACCATGTCTGCTATTTGCTATACCTGTTGTGTGTTTTATCATGACATCATGCATCATAACATTGCATGCATACTTCATTATACTAACCATTTCAAAGACCGAGGGGATTTATCTTTGTTCTGTTTTGCAGATTATGGCTTATGTGCGCAGAAACACCATTCGAGTTAACTTTGTGCAAATACCTGCTCAAATCAAATATTTTGCCTCGAGAGTTTCTGTTACTTCTTCATTCATTAGGAGACATGGTCAACTTGTTAGTTTGGTTACCTCAAAGTTTGATGAGCAGATGATGAGTGTTCTTTTCCAGTTCTTTGATCCGATGCATCATTGCTTCACTTTCCCGGATTATCAGCTAGCTCCCACTATGGAAGAGTTTTATCACTTATTGGGCATATCCATCCTCGAGCAGATTCCCTTCACAGGTTTGGAAGAGACTCCTAGACTAGAAGACACTGCTTCAACTCTACATTTGAAACAGGCTGATGTAGTATCAAATTGGGAAACACGAAGCGGGGTTGAAGGTTTCTTAGCCAAGTATCTGATGGATCAAGCTCAACTATTCTGGGATAACTTGGACTTTCAGGCTTTTGAAGACATCCTGGCTCTCCTTATCTACAGTTTAGTTCTTTTCCCGAATCCAGATTCCTTTATAGATGTGAATGCGGTTAAAATATTCCTGTCTCGCAATCCTGTGCCTACTCTTCTGGGTGATATCTTACATGCCCTCTATACTCGTACTGTGCGAAGAAGAGGGACTCTCATGTGTTGCATGCCGCTATTGGAGAGGTGGTTTATTTCGCACCTCCCCAAGTCCGTGCTAAAGAATGAAGAAGGTTTGGGATGGTCTTATAGGATAATGTCGCTTGCCCATACAAATATTCTTTGGAGTTCTAAGGCTATGGAAAGCATTGCTGTCATTGATTGATGTGGGGGATACCCTAATGTCCCGTTGCTTGGAATCAGAGGGGGAATAACCTACATTCCTTGTTTGGCTCTACGACAATTCGGTCGTGCCCGGAGAGACGGTCCTCATGAGCTACTTCTTACAGATATTGAATTTGACTACAAGGAAGATGTTGACGAGCATCACCGAAGGTTTATACGAGCTTGGGGCATGGTGAACAGGTCTGACCCTCAAGAGCTAGGACCAAGGACTTCTCTCCCTATGCAGCCTTACCTCCAGTGGGTCCGAGCTCAAGCCCAGAAGATTGGGATGCCTTATGAAGCTGTGTTGCCAGTGATTGTGGAGCCTACCAATGAAGAGGGCGTTCCTTATACAATCCTTTATCCCTACATGCCCACTGATCTTGGGGAATTGAAGAGATCCTGGATTCAGTTGAAAGAGGAGAGGGATACCTACCGAGAGAAGTACCATGAGCAAGAGAGAAAGATCTTGAAGCTCACGAGGCAACTTGAGAATCAAAGGACAATTAATGACTACGTCAACATGAAGGGGAAGTGTCCATGGGATTTCTGGTTTTTTTTTTGTTGCTTTTGCTAGTTTAGATTTGTTTTTTGTTTACCTCTTTGTAAACGCCTTGAAAGGCATTATTGAACCTTTTTACAAGTTTAATCTAATAAAGTTTGTTTATTTCTTGGTTTGCAAATTTAAATCTCCCAAAGTCTTTGAAATCATTACATACGCATCCCATTATCATGCACATCATTACATGTATCATTACAAGTTTCTCATCTCCTTCGCTGTTTATTTCAACACGAAATGTCTTCTGAAATGCCTACTGATCAAGCCATCAAAGCTCTTCAGGCACATAATGCCTAATTCCAAGAGATGTTCTTTAACTTGGCTAAAGGGCAAGAGGATTTGAAGACTTTCATCCTGAAGGAGAAGAAGAAGAAGAAGAAGAAGAAGGTGGTTCTTCTGAATATGGGTAACAGATTTGGGAATAGGTTGCGACAGGAAGCTGATCTGTCTCTTTCATCCAAAGGAGAGGAGGACCAAGGGGATGAAAAGGGTCCCAGTCCTGTAGTCTCTGATAATGATACTGATTTTGATGATGAGAAGTATCCTCCTGTTGAGGATAGGTACAAACAACTTGAAGACCGGCTGAGTGCTATGGAGATTCAGAAGATCCCTGGTTTGAATTTCGGAGATCTGGGACTAGCATCTGGGGTAGTAATCCCTCAAAAGTTCAAGGCTCCGGTTTTTGCCAAGTACGATGGAGAATCCTGTCCAAAACTCCATCTCCACTCGTACGTCAGAAAAATCCAACCTTACACTGCTGATAGAAATTTGTGGGTACATTTCTTTCAAGATAGTCTGTCAGGGACTCAACTTGAATGGTTTAATCAATTGGAAGGAGCTAATTTCCGCAACTAGGAGGACCTTGCTGCTTCTTTTTACAAGAAATATCAGTATAACACCGACCTTGCTCCCACTCGTACTCAGCTTCAGGGTATGTCTATGGGTGCAAGTGAAGGTTTTAAGGACTAAGCATAAATGTGGAGAGATTTGGCTAGAAGATTCCAACCCCCTTGTTTGACAGGGAGTTGGTTGACATGTTTCTAGGGACGTTGTCTGGTCCATTTTTCAATCATATGATTGGCAGTTCTTCATCTGGGTTTATTGAATTGATTTTGACTGGGGAGAGGGTAGAAGCTGGTATCCGAAGTGGTAAGATACAGAAAGGTACTTCATCAAGTGTAGAAAAGAAGCCTTTCACTGGTAAGAAAGAAGCTAGTGCAGTCTACGAATCGAGGAGCCAAAACAGACCTGAACACCGTCAAGCAGTAAACGCGGTAGTAATATCAAGACCCACCATTTCCCCATAATGCAACAATCAACAAAGAATGGAGAGACCGCAGAGACAATACACTTGGCTCAATATGACCTTGTCTAAAATTCTACAATAATTATTGAAGACCAACCTGGTAACTCTAAGGGAAGCCCCGAAGAATCCCCGCACCACATCCCCGCTATATAACCCGAATACCCGCTGCGCCTATCACTCCGATGGCCCAGGTCATGATACAAACAACTGTTGGGCCTTGAAGAATAAGGTGCAAGACTTGATTGAAGCTAAAGAGATTGAGTTTAACGCTTCGGAGAAGCCCAACGTCATAACTGCTCCCATGCCCAAACATGATCAGGGAGTTAATGAAATTGAGGATGATGAGGAAGAGTCAGATATCGACAACTGGATCTACCCGACTACCAACGGTGGATTGAACAATTGGACAACGAAAGACTTCATACCCGTTTCTTTTATTACACAGTAATTGACTTTTGTTTTGAGCTTTGTAATAGACAGTTTAAAACTTTACGGCCCAGTGCCTTTCCCGAGGCACCTTGGCTTTGCTTGTGAGGGCTCATTATTTGTCATTTTCATATCTCAATCAATAAAGCATTAGACGTTTTCTTGCATTACAAATTTTTCACTCCTTGTTTTTCCTTTCTATCTCGCACTTTATCAAAACAACTTTTGTCTTACACACACTCACATATCATAATGAAGATCCATATCCACTATGGATCCCATTGATAACAACTCTGCTACTGCCAGTTATGACTTTGAAAATCCGATCAATCAAGCCGAGGGCGAAGGTGAGGATGATTGTGAGGTGCCTGAGGAACTTGCTAGACTGTTACTATAGGAAGAGAGGGCCATACAGCCTCATGAAGAGCCAGTTGAATTAGTGAATTTGGGTACAGAGGAAGACAAGAAAGAGGTCAAGATAGGTGCAAATCTGGAGCCTAGTGTCAAGCAACAGTTGATACAGATGCTATGCGACTATGTTGAAATCTTAGCTTGGTCTTATGAAGATATGCCTTGTTTAGACACTGATATTATGGTGGACCGCCTGCCGACTAAAGAAGACTGCCCTCCGGTAAAGCAGAAGGTTCGCCGTATGTGCCCCGAGATGTCTGAGAAAATCAAAGCTGAGGTCATGAAACAATTTGACACCAGATTTCTAGCTGTTACTTCTTACCCGCAGTGGGTTGCCAACTTTGTTCCGGTGCCTAAGAAGGATGGTAAGGTACAAATGTGTGTGGACTATAGATATCTGAACAGGGCGAGCCCCATGGATGATTTCCCGCTTCCTTACATCGATGTTTTGGTCGACAACACCGCGCAGCATAAGATCTTCTCCTTTATGGATGATTTTTCTGGTTATAATCATATTAAGATGGCTCCCGAGGACATGGAGAAGACAACCTTCGTTACGCAGTGGGGCACCTTCTGTTACAAGGTAATGCCTTTCGGGTTGAAGAATGCTGGGGAAACTTATCAGCGTGCCATGGTCGCTTTGTTCCACGACATGATTCACCATGAGATTGAGGTTTACGTTGATGAGACACCCTTCACCGGTTTAGAGAAAGTTCCAAAACTTGAAGTTATTGCCGCAGCCTTACATCTGAAGCGATCATACATTGCGTCAAATTGGGAAACGAGAAGTGGAGTTAAAGGTATTCTTGCTAAATTTCTGATAGAGAAGGCTCATTTTTTTCTAGATGCTATGAGTTTTCATGCTTGTGAGGAGATCTTGGCTATGTTGATCTATGGTGTGGTACTATTCCCTAATCTAGACCAACTCATAGATGTGAACACCATCAAAATATTTCTTACTCAAAATCTTGTGCCTACTTTTCTTGGAGATATTTTGCACTCTCTTCACACTCGTACTATGAGAGATTGAGGGACTCTCATGTGTTGCATACCTTTATTGTCCAGGTGGTTTATTTCACACCTTCCCCAATCAATGATGAAGAATGAACAAGGTTTGAAGTAGTCTCAAAGGATGATGTCACTCTCTCATTTAGATATCTATTGGTGTTCCCGATCTTCGGAGGACATCACTATTATTGATCGTTGTGGGAAATTCCCTAATGTGCCACTCCTTGGTATAAGGGGAGGTATTATTTACAACACTTCTCTAGCTCTACGTCAATTTCGTTATGCTCGAAGAAATGATCCTCATGATATGCTTATCCAGGGTATTATATTCAATTACGAGAATGATCCTCAAGATTATCGTAAAAAGTTTATACATGCTTAGGGCATGGTGAATAAGATTGATAGCAAGACTTTGGGGGTAAAAACTCCATCCTTTTGGGGCCCTACCTCAGATGGGTGCGATCTCGTGCTCAAAATCTTATAATGCCATATCCTGTTGTCCTACCAGTAATTATGGAGCCTATTGTTAAAGGAGATATTGCTCATACCATTTTTCATCCAGATATGACTATTGACCTTGAAGAGCTACAAAAGTCTTGGATTCAATTGAAAGAAGAAAGGGACACCTTTGAGACTCAGTTCTATGCTAGTGAGAAGAAAGTGTTGGAGCTGACAAAATCACTTCACGAAGAGCAGAGCCTCAGTGCATATGTCAACATAAAGAGGAAGCGTCCATGGGAGAATTGAGTCTTAGGTCTTAGGAGTTCATAATTTGTTTCCTTGTAACCCTTTTTGTTTTCATTGTAATCCTAAGAGGCAGTTATAATTTGAACTTACTAATAAGAGTCTTTGTTTCTGTTCCCTTTATATTAACAAATTTAAATCCCAAGAGGTCCTTGAAAATATTGCATATGCATCTACATGCCATACATATCATTGCATAACATGTTTCTAAGACAGGTTTCTCATCTTGCTATTTATTTCAGCAAAAATGGATCTCGAACAGACAATCAAAGATCTCCAGACTTAGAATGCTCAATTCCAAGAGATGTTCCTAAGCTTAGCCAAGGGGAAATAAAAACTGAAGGCGCTCATCACCAACAAGAAGAAGAAGAAGACAAAGAAACCAACCGATATCCTTAACATGGGGAAGAAGTTCAGAGGTCTAGTCAAGCAAGCTCAAGATCTTGATATCCCATTGGACGAAGAGGACGAATGGGATGAAGTTGGTAAGAGTGTTAAAACTAAAAAAAGAAATAATGGTTCTGACAAATTTTCTGATGAAGAGGAAGAGGATTATTTGGATGAACAATATCCCCCCACTGGCGAGAAGTATAAGCTGTTAGAAGAGCGTCTGAAAGCTATGGAGATCCAGGAGGTGCCTGGCTTGAACTTTAAAGTATTGGGTTTATTCTCAGGAGTCGTTATTCCTCTTAAGTTAAAAACTCCTACCTTTCCTAAGTATGATGGCGTTTCTTTCCCGAAGCTGCATTTGAGATCATATGTTCGGAAACTTCAACCACACACTATTGATAAGAAATTATGGTTGCATTTCTTTCAAGAGAGTCTGTCTGGAACACAATTGGAATGATGTTATCAACTCGAAGATACCAAAACCCATACCTGGGAAGATTTGGGTGCAGCTTTCTATTGATATTATCAGTATAATTCTGATTTGGCACCAAACCGCATGCAACTACAGAGTATGTCCATGGGTTATGAGGAAGGCTTTAAAGAGTACACACATAAATGGAGAGATCTTGCAGGAAGAGTTCAACCCCCTTTGGCTAATAGGGAATTGGTTGACATGTTCATGAGTACGCTAACAGGTCCTTTTTATAATCACCTACTTGGAAGTTCTTCAGCCGGTTTCATTAAACTGATATTGACAGGGGAACATGTTGAGAATGGAATCAGAAGTGGAAAAATTCAGGTGGCTACATCTTTGAATACTGCGAAGAAGTCATACAACGGTAAGAAAAAAATCCAATGCTATGTACAACTAGAAGGGTCATAGTAAAGGTGACCGCCACCAATCTTTGAAGGCAGTTATGATTTCCCATTGTGCACCAACGTAACATCAACAACAAGGCAATCAGCGTTGACAGGATGCACCCAGGAGATAGTTCACCAAAATCAATATTCCGTTGTCTCAAGCATTGCAACACATGTTGAATATGGAGCTGATTACTTTGAAAGAACCTTCTCATAACCCCAATACTTCCTCTCCCCATTACAATCCCAATGCAATGTGTGACTATCATTCCAATAGTCCCGGACATGACACTAATGGCTATTGGACTCTGAAAAATAATATTCAAGATATAATTGACTCTAAGGAGATTGAATTTGATCCTCCCGAGACTCCTAATGTGACCACTGCACCTATGCCTAATCATGACAAATGAGTTAATGCTATTGATGATGTTTCTTATGTTTCTGTTGTGAGTGACTTGGCTACTCCTCTGATGATTATTAAGAAGTTATTGCAAGCCAATTTATTTCTGGGTTGCTTTGAAAACTGCTACTATTGTGTGTCCTAATCCTTTGGTTGTGTACTGTTGAAAGAAGGTATTCAACGTTTGATGGATGACCGTGTAATTATATTTGAGAAGATTCCTCCTGAGGAGAGCCTATGTGTTGTACCCAAAATTTGCTCTCCCATTGTTTTTCTTCAAGACATTCTCATGAGATCCTCATTTGCTCAAGTTGGCTCATGAATTGAATAAACAAATTCTCCTCCTAGGCAATAGGTCCATAACTAGGGTTTGGTATTTCTAAAGGAAGATTGAGTTTTCAAGGTCTCAAGTGGTTTTCATGGTTCTCCATAGGTATTAAATAATGCTCATGTCAAGTTTCATGCCTTGCATCACAAGTTTGCTCAGTCAATTACTCAAATGATGGAAAATCAACTATATTGGGTAAAAAGTCAACCATGGTCAACATACAACCAAACTTCAAGATTTTTGGTCAACATAAACATTTTGAAGTCATATCCATCATTTTATCAAGGTTTTATCATGATTCCTCAAGAAAAACACTCAAATCATCAAAAGTCAAAAGTTGCCAAATTAGGGTTTCCTTAGAAGAAGTCAACTGAACTTTGACCAAGCATAACTTTCACATGTTTCATCAGCTTTTCCCCAACCAAATCTCATTTTGAATTAAATTCAATTCTCTACAACTTTGTCTCTCTAAGCTCAAGTCCAAAAAGTGCATCGTTTGAGAGATATAAGCCAATACATTACATGTCATTTCAAAAGTCAACAAAAAGACACTTTTTGTTAAAGCAACTTACATCAAGATAAAGTATTCAAAAGCAAAAATGATTAACATAGAGGTTGTATAGGACATCTTTAGCTGTCCAAAAAGTCCAAGATCACCTTAAAAAGATAAAAATTGAGTGAGTTATGACCATTGCAAGCTGGGAAATTTTGATAGATTGCATGAACTCCAAATTGAGAAATTTTTTAATTTTGAGCTGTTGGGCCTAAGTCTTCATATCCAAACGTGTTCATGACATGTTCAAAGACCCATAAGTCCAGTCATGCATTATCTTTTATTTTTGTTTTATTTATTTTGATTTTTATTCAATTAAATTAAAAATAAATCAAATAAATATAAAATCATTGGGCTAAAGCATAAGGCTTTTGGTTTCAATTATATTGGAGGCCCAAGATTGCATATACAAGCTGGAAAATTCGTGCAAGGAAGATTGGTGCACGATTGATCAAAAATAGCAAGTTTTCACATAATTCCAAATCAAATCTTTTTCTCTTAATCATGCGTGATTCTTTCAATTTTTGTTGACCTAATCTCATGTCCTATATATATCTAACAATACCAGACCAAAAGTACACGTACAAGCTGCCTCAAACACTCCTAAAAGAATTTCTCAAAATTCCAAAGATTAGGGCAAAAGAAAACCCTTATCTCCAGCCATTCTCAGTTGATTTCAAGTATCAAATCACCTGTTTGTGTTGTTTTAATTCTTTTGATTTTGCAGGTTTCAAAAACAACTCATCAGAGAAGACCATTGTTTCAGCCACCCACGACAGTGCTGACCGGCCAGATACAGGCGTGGCATTTTGGGAGTTTTTGATTGGTCCATTCAAAATACAGGGGACCCACTCAGGCGCGCATTTTAAATTTTCTGACTTTTAGGATTTGTTTTATATTATATATTCATTATTTCAATCAGGTTAATGGATATATCACCACCTTAATGGGTAAAACGCATGCACAAAGTCATTCCTCTCTCAGGTTACGAGTTCGATCCCCAATTTTGCTTTTTTTTTTCCTCTTCATATATCCATCATTTTTGCAGGTTTGTTACAAAACATGTTGGAGGCGTTACCTTGACACCAAGGCACACTTGTCCTGGTCGTATGCTTGCTGTTGAAATTGCTTGAGGGCGTGGATTCAACACCCACCCCTACTCATTTGGTTATTTATTTTTCCAATTCTATGTTTCTCACTCTTTTACAAACCTTTTTTCAAAACCTTTTTAAAACAAACCCTAATTTTAATTTTAGGTTATAATTTCAGGTTTTAATTTTAGATTTTAATTTTAGGTTTTCTTAATTTAATCAATTTTAGGTTTTAATAATTAACCTTAATTTAGTTTTAGGTTTTCATTAATAAAATCTAATCTAATTTTTTAAGTTTTCTTAATTAACTTAAAGTCGACCTAGAATTTAGGGTTTTTGCTTAATTAATCAATTCTTTTAAATCAACTAATTATTTTCTTCTAAATTAAAACCAATTAGGTTTTATTTAGATTGATCATCAAACGATCACAAAATTATTTTTAACTTTCTTTTTATTTTACAATCTTCACGCATTTACTTTCGCATTAGTTTTTCCGATTATTTAACTGTGTCGCACTGTGCAAAAATGCGAAAAATATAGCGGTAAAGATTTGAGATTAAGCCATCAATTGACTTATCTCACTCAATGAAGTCGCCACCGCACTTTATTGTTTCCAAAGGAAAATGGGAAAAAAGCAAAAAAACCCACAATGAGATACAAGATCAGAGATCGAGGTACGAGGGTCGGTTATACAAATGGAAAGTATTAGTATCCTAAGAATCTACGGTACTCTGCAGGTTTCACTTTGTTTGTCTTCTTTTAAAAGGTGCGTTATCTAAAGACTTACTTGCTAAAGGAAAAGAATGAATGAGTTTTGAAAACAAAAGAAAATGTTTTTTATTATATTTTGCTCGCCTTGGGTCGTAAGACTTAGTGCCTACGTACTCCCTCGTGCAATGGGAAAGTCAGAGCACCGTAGTTCGGCTAGAAAATACTTGTCTGTTGGTTGATTTTAAACAAAGAGACAAGTCGTCCTTTTTTAGAGAGAAATCTCAACTAACGCCCACAAGGTGTGAGAAAGATGGACCCTGCGTCAGCATGAGTGAGGGTTTGAGAACACCTCTAGTACTCAAGTGGAGAAGTCGACACTTTTATAAACATGGGGATAGGAGAATGTTGCTCGTCTATAAATGAATCATGTCTAATCTTGGAAAAAGTTTTAAAGGATAAAAGCTGCTCGAGCGCACAAAATGGTTTGAATGAGTTGAAGTGTTTTTGTTAATTTTTAAAAATGTCAAAGTATGATTAAATGAATTGAAGTTTGTATAAAGAAAATAAGTTTTAAAAGAAAAGCACTCAACAAAGTCAAGGTTTATTATAAAAGAGGTTCGAGTTTATAAACAAAGAAGATTTTGAAAAAGAAGATGAGAAAGTTTTAAAAATTAAAGAATGGCAGGAGATGAAGAGAATATCCTATGTACAGGAGGATAAAAGGTCGGTAAAGAAGATCTAACCAATCAAAAGCTCATACTTGATATAAAGAAATCAATATAGCATTCCCATCCATTTGGATTTACAGCCACAAACAGATAAATAAGCCGAGAGTATAATAAACCTCAGGTGAAAATAAATCACAAGCTGACGACATCAAAGAAATCCAAATGTAAGATAATACTCTAAGCAGCGGATAAAGCACATCAGGTAAAAATAAATCACAAGCAGGGAAAGTGTGTCAGATAAAGCTCAAAGTATCATATAAGCCCTCCAAGTATCGAATAAGAATCCCTGCATTAGATAAAATTCCCAACAACCAGACAAAGCCAGGATAACCGAGATACAATTCGAATGTCTCAGGTGAAATAAGAAATAACCAAATCAAACGATCAAAACCTAGAGACCGAAATGAGTCGAATTGAAATCCACAAAATAAGTCGGTTGAAACTATATGCATCCATACATATTCGAAAATTAAATCGACTCAAGATTCGAAATTGCAATGCAATCATATCAAAAAAAGCAACTCTACTTGAATATATTTACAAACATCACAAAATCAAAATACAAAATAAATAAAGGAGGTGCAAGTAAACATATGGTAGTGAAAACCAAAGTAAAGCCTAAAGCCCAAAGCAAGCAAGTCCAAATTGCAAACCAAATCTCTATTTATTTAATTTTTCCTTTTTAATAAAAGAACTATATAATAAATAAAAAAAACTAATAATTATAATATAATAAAGAAAGAAAGAAAATGGAGCTTAGTAGAGGGAGTATACGGTTTGCTTGCGGAATGGTTAGGGATGGTGATGAGAGGAAAACATGAGTACAAAGGGAGGTACCAGGCGGAAATGTTGAATTGAAGGTTGCAAGTGGAGGACTGTGTTGATGGGTAGTAGAATGGAAGTTAGCCAAAGGAGTATTGCGTTGGCTGAGGTAGTGATTGATGATGTTTTGCAAACGGTAGGTGGGTTGTAGTGTCAGCAATGAAAGGGAATATTATGGTGAAATGAAATTGGTGAATGGCGTAAGTTGAAGGTGGTGATATGGAGAAGGACATTTGGGTTGAAGGTATTTACAGTAGGTGGTGGTGAGTAGATGCTAACGGAAATGAGCGTGAAGTTAGTTGATGGAGGTATAGGAAGCTCAAAGGTGATGGTCTGAAGATGATGATAACGAAATAGGATGAGGAAAATTGATGTTGCTCGTGGAAATCAGGTAAAAATGAGATGGAAGTTGGAGATTGACGGTGAGGGTTGTCAATGGGTTGTTCTGTTCAGAAATTGTAGATGGAGGAAGGTGTATTGATGGATAGGGGAAATGGATTGGAAAAGATAGTTGAAGGAGATGATTTAGAGGAAGAATTTTGTGAGGTTCATGAAGAGAGGAAGAGAAAATTTGTTTTCTGGTTTTTGTTTTTTGATCAAAAGCTCTTTTCGTTTTTTTAATCAATACTATTCTCTTCATTTATATACAAAACCAATTAGGTTTAACTAATTTTTCTAAATGGCAAAAATGCCCTTATTGATAAAAATAACACAAAAAACTGAAAGTATAAAATTAATTCAATTTAAAACAATTTTTTTTTAATTTTTCTGAATAAAAATAGAGACCCAAAATGACTAAAAACGATTAAAAAAATGGACATTAAACTATCCAAAAAAATGAAATGAACACATTAAAATAAACTATAGATCACAAAGATTAATAAAAAATTACTCAAATGGTCAAAATCGAAATAAAATGAGAATAAAAATATCAGGTTGAACAAACGCTTACGGTTAAAAACAAGACTTCAAACTGTACCAAAAAAATGAAGCGAGCATACCGTCATGATCTGCGTGAAACACAGATTCATAAAATGGTCAGTAAAAGGTGAAAACTTGAAA
The DNA here is from genome assembly GCA_948472305.1 of Vicia faba. Taxonomy (NCBI): domain Eukaryota; kingdom Viridiplantae; phylum Streptophyta; class Magnoliopsida; order Fabales; family Fabaceae; genus Vicia; species Vicia faba. The sequence continues at coordinate 1,070,462,600 of OX451735.1, read as the reverse complement.
TATTTTCTCGCTAATTTTCCGCACAGTATCGAATCTCTTTTAATTGTCTGTCTGTAAAACCGAAATATTAATATTATCGACATATAAACAACTTGGAGCAATGCAAGAAACGAGTAAAGAGATAAAAATGCATGAAGTGAAATATCAAGTGTTTTTCAACTATAAAATGATGCAAACTTTGACTTAAATGGACTTTTGGTCAACTTAAACACGACTAATGATGCAAAATGTGATGAATGAAGATATTTATTAATGATTGTGACCAAATAACAAAATATGATAAGATAATGTGACTAAAAAAATTAGCAGCGAAATTTAGGGTGCAACAGTTGTCCCTATTTAATTATCTTTTAGCCGAAAAGGTGGAAAGTAGTTAAATACAAACATACCTGAATTTTATCCCTGATGCGATGAGATAATAGTATATGTTATGAATGAATGCATGGACTCTTTTTTGACATATATATTTTTTGTACATGATATGATATGAATGCAAAGAATAAAGACATTATTTGGAGAAATGTGAAACAAAAGATTTATGGTAGATTGAAAGAAATCAAATGGAAAGACACGCTAGGGAATACAAGGTATTCTGGATATCCGTCAGGGTGACAAGGAGTAACCAGAAATACTTGAGAAGGGGAGACAAATCCTGAAAAGGCAAGCAGCGACATCCAAGAATGGCATTGAATGAGGCGAGCAACTCACTGGAAAATATAATCATAAACATCTAGAAGAACATTAGATGTGGGATGAGACCAAATCTGAAGCTAGATCAGAGTTGTTCAGGAAAGACGCTGGACGGAAAAGAAACACGACATCCAATAACCTACTTTGGATGAAGGGAAAACTTAACGTCTGATAATTGGCTTTAGACGAGAGAAAAGATCACAACATCTAATAATTTGCTTTGAATGAGGTGAGATAAATAACCATGACATCCAATAATTGGCTTTAGATGAAGGACGACCACAACATTCAATTATTTTCTTTGAATGAAGGGAAAAGGAATGATATCGAATAATTGGCTTTGGACAGCAACAAATGTCACGACATCCAATATTGTCTTTGGATGGAAGCAAAAGATCAAGACATCTAATATTGGTTTTGGCCAGCAACACAGATCGTGACATCCAATATTGACTTTGGTCAGCAACACAAATCGCGACATCCAATATTGGCTTTGGATGGAAGCAAAATATTATGACATCCAATATTGTCTTTGGATGAAAGAAAAGATCATGACATTCAATGTTGGATTTCGATGAAAGAAAAGATCATGACATCCAATATTGGCTTTGGATGGCATGGAGAAACATGATATCCAAGATTAACATTGGTTGAAAGTGAGAAGTAGCACACCCAATATTAGCATTGGACAGAAAGGGAAAACAACAATAAATCCAATATTAGCTTTGGAATAGAAACAACACACTCAATATTAGCTTTGGACGAAAAAGAGAAAACGACAATAAACCCAATATTAGCGTTGGAATAGAAACAACACACCTAATATTATCTTTGGACGGAAAAGAGAGACAACATATCCAAGATTAGCATTAGATGGAAAGAAAGACAAATCATCCAAGATTAGCATCAGACGAAAGAGATAAACAACTCATCCAAGATTAATTTTGGACGAAAGAGAGAAACAACTCATCCAAGATTAGCATTTGATGAAAGAGAGAAACAACCTAACTGACATCTGCTTTGGTAGGTGCCAAGTAAGTTGGACTTTAATATCAATGTGAGATGTCGACTTCAACAAGACCTCGAGAAATGCAAATGAGGATGAAACACTTTTGTTATGCATTATATATTAATTTTGTTATGCATGATATGTGAATGATCTATGCATGTAATGCAGACGTTTACGACAACGGAGTTTGACTCTTTCATGGAGGTAAGATTGGAAGTTTGATTCCTTAACACGAAGAACTCTGCCAAATTTTCTTGGAAAGAAAATGTCTTAAACCCATATTTGTCACACTTGTAAACTGTATTGAATTGATGATCTTCTGAGGAAGGACATTGAGAGTTACTTGGGGATTTGTCCCATATTAGCTGACTGTTGAGGATAAACTAATCATGGCTTCAGTTCTTGAAATGACTGTTGGAAAGGAGTGCCCCAGTATGAGTCTTGAAAATGATCTTCTAGCTAACCAATTCTGAGAAAACTCGCACTGAGCAATAAATCTTGAACTAATTCACAATTGAATCTGGAAGATACTTGTCTCTGATAGGATCACTGACCAAGTTTCTCAACTGTTTGAAATCTGTTCATGAGAAAAACTTGTTTGCAAGCAAATATTATTCATTCAACATGGTAATTTTAATGCAAAAGTTTTGAATTCAAAATCATTTTTGAAATGATATTACTAGTGTATAGAAAATGTATCACAGGTCAAAACACAGTGGTTTATACTTTTAAGGTGAAAGAGAAAGCAAAGGCATGGATATACCAAGATAAATGATTTGCAAAAGATCTTAAGAGTCAGTTTACGCAACTTTGCTGTAGTATGCTTTCAAAAGAAACCTGGCTTTAATTAGGTCTTTTGAGGGTTGTAACGTGGTCTGGTTCACGGTTTAAGAAATAAAGGATAAAGGCTCAAAGTTTATTTGTACTCATTCCAATCTTCGTGATATTCTTCAATCCTATGTTCAGTTAATTCAGACTATGCATTGTGGTTCTAAGAGATTTAGAATTGAAGCACTGGTGTTAGTAATGATTATGGCTCAGAAAATAAGGGATTTTTTTAGAATGGCAGTCACTTCTTCTTTAAACATTTTGTTGTTTTTGTTGAGGACTTTTATTAACTCACCTTGTCTTTGTTGAGGATTTTTGGTGACCTATTTTTTTTGAAATTTGTTATCCTTAACTTTTGCCTGAACTGTTTCATTTGAGATTACAATCAGCGGGATACCCCAGTTTTTTCCTAAGTCTCCTTCATAGGTTTTGACTTAGAGGGATTTTTCTTTCGATTTTTCTTTTGATTTCATTTTTCTTTTTGTAAAAATAATGATCGTCTAGCTCAATGATTACGGGGAACCATCTTTGTTACTTTTGGTTTGAGAGCATCTTCAACACTTCTTTTATGTGTGTGAAGGAAAGCTTGATCACGTCCATTATTGAAAGGTGTCTTGCATGATTTCTTTTGTAATTGAATGCACATCTAAATTAACTGAGAACTACCCATCCCCAGGTTAAGATTGCGGCTTTTTTTCGTATAGAAAGAAACTCCAACTTCTAGGCTCAAAGGGGTGAACAAGGGATTAATTTCCTTATTTCTCCGGTGTTTAGGAATTGAAACAATGCCTTACGTCATCAGTAAAGTTTTATTTGAAAGCATACCAACAATAATTATGGATATTTCGTTTTCATCATCCTCCCTCTAATCTTTGCATAAACAAAAGTTTGATAAAGAGAGTAAACAAAATAAATATATTTGAAAGCATGTAAAATGAAAATGATTTGAATCAAAACATTGCAATGTTCATTTCATTAAAATTAACATGAAAGTACAAACAAAATTTGAAAGCAATAGTCAATACAATTAAAGAAAAATGCAAACAAAAAGAAACATGGCCTAGTGACTAATCAGTAACAAGGATGAGTTGTCCTGTCTGAAACACTGGATTTAGGAAGTGACTTGAGGGTACCCCGACTCACTCTTCAGCTACTTTGTTTTGGAAAAGGATTGTTGACAACATTAGGACCCGCCTCTTTGAATGTGAGAATATTTGCCTTCACCAATTCTTGTACTTTGTTTTTCAATGAATAGCAGCTTCCTAAATCATGACCGACATCTCCCTGATGAAACTCACAATGAAGGTCAGATCTGAACCCGGCTGGAGGAGGATTTCGAGGAATCAGAGGCCTAGTTGTAATCAAGCCCTTTTGCACCATTACAAGATAAAATTCAGTGTATGTCATAGGTATGGGAGCAAATTGACCCCTATTCCCTACATTGCAATTCTGATTCTGCGCAATATTTTGTTGTTGGGGAACCTGAACTGGTTGAGCATTGACCATAGGAGAAACAACCGCTACTTGTGGTTTATCAATGTATTAAGGCCTACAACGGGGTCCTCTTCTCTCAGTCGAGACAACATTGGATTCTACCTCTTTCTTCTTCTGAAAGTTCCCAAAGTATTTCTTTGCACCATTAGAAGATTCAACAACTTTAGACATTTTACCATTCTTGATTCCTTCTTCTAATCTTTGGCCAATAGTCACCAGGTCTATGAAGCTGGAGGAAACACTACCAATCATATTCTCCCAAAAGAAAGGGGACAAATTATCTATGAACAATCCATTTAGCTCTTTCTCTTCCAGAGGTGGTTCAACTTTAGATGCCAATTCTCTCCATCGTTGAGCATATTCCTTGAAAGACTCTTTCTCATTCTGAGACATATTTTGCAGTTGGTGATGACCAGGTTCCATGCCAAGGTTGTATTTGTATTTCTTTATGAAATCATCAGCAAGATCTTGGAAGCACTGAATATGATTCCCCTCAAGTCCCATATACCACTTGAGTGAAGCACCACTCAGACTATCTTGAAAGCAATGCATAAACAACTTCTGATTGTTGGTATAGGAAGACATTTTCCTGACGTACATGACCAAATGACTTCTCGAACAAGTGTTCCCCTTGTATTTCTCAAACTCAAGAGTTTTGAACTTTGCAGGTATCACAAAGTAAGAAACTAAACACATGTCGTCAGCATCAACACTGAAGAACTCGTTTCCTTGTATAGCTCTAAGTCTCTTCTCTAAATTCTGATATTGTTCCTTGACTTCTTCTAACTCACCAAAATCTTCATGACGCACACTTAGGGGACTGGAAGTATGGTACTCAAAGAGAGGGTTCCTATAAGCAGCTTGTGTAACAGGTTGGCGAGAAGTAGTATGAATGATTGGTTGAGGTTCAGTGAAAGCTGGAGCTTGAAAGACTGGTCGAGAAGACTGGCCAACCATTAAAGTCCTCTGGAAATCAGGACTTGCATCATCTCAGTAAGTTTGATCACGCCTAACTTCAACTCATCGATTTCTATTCTGACTTCCATGTTGTGTTGTTCTTGGTTTTCCATTCTCAATCTGACAGCAACTCTAGTCCCGTAGTTGTGTTGAGGAAACAACTTGACGATCGAAAAATAACTGGAAGAAGGAAACAATCGGGAATGAGATCTTGGGTAACCTGGATGTATGCACGAATGATGCAGATGATGCAAATGATATGTAATGTTATTCAATTCACAACACAGTAACAAGATCACATTTCAAATTCACGAGCATGGAGTCGAAGGTACTACCCACAAGGCAAGGACTAATAGTTTATCACCTGTCGAACAAAGGTTCTAAAAGGTTCCTAGAGTCTACATCCTTCCATCGGATATTACCAACGTCCCGATTAACTTGGTAATTAGTAAAATTCTCAAGAAAAATTCGTCTGAGCATAACATCATGTGACAACCATTTTCGGATTAATCCTTCATAGTTTCGCACTACACCTAAAAGGCCGAGATGGGTTAAGGATTCTACAGTCATCAGCTTCAGCAGGCTCCCAAGTCGAAATCAACACGTCTTCTTGATTACTCGGTAAATGATACTACAGTCAAAGGGGCCTCCACTGAGTGGGGGGATCTCATGTCTCCTTTTTTGGGATTACTCCCTCAAAGTTAAAATGACTAGACCACTCGTCCTATCTTAAGTTTTCCAAAGTCCGGGTAGAGGACTTATGAGAAATCACCAAGCACCCTGAAAAACCAGGAATATTCAGACAAACATATATATAGAATAATAAGAAGTAATAAACAACAAGTAAAACAATATATAAACACTCATAGAAAATAAACAAACAATGCTAGGGTTGACCCACTTAGGAAAGAGTCCTCAGTGAAGTCGCCAAGTTGTCGCACTGTGTAAAAATATGAAAAATATAGCAGTAAAGATTTGAGATTAACCCATCAATTGACTTACCTCACTCAATGAAGTTGCCACCACACTTTATTGTTTCCAAAGGGAAATGGGAAAAAAGCGAAAAAACCCACAATAAAATAAAAGATCAGAGATCGAGGTACGAGGGTCGGTTAGACAAATGGAAGGTATTAGCATCCTAAGCATCTACGGTACTTCACAGGATCCACTTTGTTTATCTTCTTTTAAAAGGCGTGTTATTTAAAGGCTTACTTGCTAAAGGAAAAGAATGAATGAGTATTTGCACACAAAAGAAAATGTTTTTTTAATCATTTTTTGCTCGCCTTGGGTCGTAAGACTTAGTGTCTACGTACTCCCTTGTGCAATGGGAAAGTCAGAGCACCGTAGTTCGGCTAGAAAAGACTTGTCTGTTGGTTGATTTTAAACAAAGAGACAAATTGTTATTTTTAGGAGAGAAATCTCAACTAACGCCCACAAGGTGTGAGAAAGATGGACTCTGCATCAGCATGAGTGAGGGTTTGAGAATACCTCTAGTACTCAAGTGGAAAAGTCGACACCTTTATAACCATGAGGGTAGGAGAATGTTTCTCGACTATAAATGAATCATGTCTAATCTTATAAAAAGTTTTAAAGGATAAAAGGTGCTCGAGCGCACAAAAGGGTTTGAATGAGTTGAAGTGTTTTTGTTAATTTTGAAAAATGTCAAAGTATGATTAAATGAATTGAAGTTTATTTAAAGAAAAGTGGTTTTAAAAGAAAAGGCACTCGATAAAGTCGAGGTTTATTATGAAAGCGGTTTGAGTTTATAAACAAAGAAAATTTTGAAAAATAAGATGAGAAAGTTTTGAAAATTAAAGAATGGGAGGAGATGAAGAGATTATCCTATGTACATTAGGGTAAAAGGTAGGTAAAGAAGATGTGACCAATCAAAATCTCATACTTGATATAAAGAAATCAATATAGCATTCCCATCCCTTTGGATTTACAGCCATAAACAGATTAATAAGCCGACAGTATACCAAACCTCAGGTGAAAATGAATCACAAGCCGACAGAATCAAAGAAACCCAAATGTAAGATAATACTCCAAGCAGCGGATAAAGCGCATCAGGTGAAAATAAATCACAAGCATGGAAATTATGTCAGGTAAAGCTCAAAGTATCAGATAAGCCCTCCAAGTATCAAATAAGAATACCTGCATTAGATAAAATTCCTAACAACTAGATAAATCAAGGATAACAGAGATACAATTCAAATGTCTTAGGTGAAATAAGAAATAATTGAACCAAATGATCAAAACCTAGAGACCAGAATGAGTCGAATTGAAACCCACAAAATAAGTCGGTCAAAACTATATGCATATGTGATATGGTGGGAGAACTGACTTGGGTGTTTTGCGATTTATCGTAAATGTTACGGTTAGCAAGAGTTGCCACCGACTTTTCTTTTATCCATAAGGAAAGGTTGAAAAGAACAGGAAAGATCTTTGAGATTGTTTCTTGAGTTCGGAGAGTAGATTATGAAAAGGAAAGGTGTTAGCACCATTTTCATCCATAGTTATCTATGGGCTCTTAGTTGCTTTCTAGATCATTTTCTTTTGTTTGAAAATATGCTTTGTGTAGTTTTTAGAAAGTATTTTGAAAAGGCGCCATCGTTTAGGAAAACTTTGTAATAGTTATCGTTTGTAAGAACATATACAAAGTGTTGAGCTTTTGAAAATGTTTCAAGTTTGTAAAATATTTTGAAAGTGTTGGTGTTTGTTTTGAAAATAAGAAAGAGTGTTTGATTTGAAATTGAGCAAGAAACTAGAAACAATCTACCTACTCAAAAGTCTTTTGTCATTTCTTCCTTCCTTTGATATGGGTATCTTACCATTGATTTGGTAAGAAGCCCTATATTTGGATGTAAAGGGACGGGCATGGGTCATCGTATAGCCATGATAGCAATGTTGTGGAATATCTTAGCAATTCTCTTTGAGGGACTAAGATCATGTTTGAAAGGCAACTTTGATAGCGTTATTGAGGGACTATGATCTTGTATTTTTGATTGCTTTTTGCTAAGATATAGCACATGCATAACATGACCATTTTTGTAAGGCAACAAAGTGGAATTAGCCTAAGGGTGCAAGTGTGCAAATGTGTTGATTTACATGCATTGTTTTGTCTTGAATTAGGGTTTGCTAACTTGTTGATTTTAATCTTTCCATATAAACCCTAATTTACTAGCACTTATATAAAGCGATAAATTGCAGAAAATAAAAATACTAAGCTATTACATCATTAGGGGAGGGGGTATACAAATTTACAAATGAGGATTTTACAAGAAAATTAAACCTAATTAACTATTACAACCATATTGAATAAATGTACAAGAATTGTATAAATAATAATGTACAAATGCAAACGGAAAAGAACATGATTTTGTTTGGATTTTTATGAAAGGGGTTTTAATCTAAACCTAATTAAGAAAATGATTAGTTAAAAATTAAATAAAACTAATTAAGAAATAAATTAAATTAAAAAGTTTTTTTTAGGGTTTTTTTTATGAAAAAGTTTTAAATTAAGGAAAATAATATGGAAATTGATTAATTAAAATAAACCTAAGTTCTAAATTAATTTTAAAAGAAAGAAAATAAAATAATATAATAATTAAACCTAATTATCTAAATATTAATTATTCAAGAAATTAATTTGTTTTAAGAAAAATGTTTTTGGTCTTTTTGTTTTATAAGAAAATAAAAATAAGTAAGTATAAATAATAAATAAAATATTTTTTTTGGATTATTATTAATAAATAATAATAATACTACTAATAATAATAATATAAATAATAAATAAAATATAAAATGCCAATAAAAATAATAAATGAAATAAATAAAATAAAGAAAAGTTGGGCCAGGGGTGTGTGAGCAAGCAGGGAGTCATGAATTAGCAAACAAAAACAAATCCCAAAGGGGGGAGGCCCAGCGCCTGTGTTGCAAAAAAGAAACAAGAAAATATGAAAAATAGCCAAAAGGGTACCACTGAGGCTCGAACCCAGGTCCCTTAGGTGATAGGCGCGCGCTTTAACTACTGGGGTGGTGATACATCCGTTAACTTAAACAAAACAACAAATATATAACATAAGTTTTGCCCTAAATGTACTTCATCTTCAACCTCCAGCCAAAGGATCTGTAACTTATTCATTTCTCATCCATTCACAAAACTTCCAACATCAAACTTGTTAGAAATTTTCTCACGATTCTGAATATGTAAATAACTTAAGCTAATTATCAAAGATGAACATGAATTTGTAACAGTACAAAATTCTGACCTAAATATTTCCAGAGGTTCAAACTCAAAATTCTCCCTACTCAAGCAACATAAATGAAATCTATGGACATGTATAGTTTCAGGGTAATGGTGTCTACATTTTATCTTCACAAATGCAAGCCTAACAATGCCTAAATATGAAGATAGAAGTTCAAGAAAAATACCTCAAAACTGGAAATCGTGAAATGAGTTTGAGCTTGTTTCAAGTGATGGTGATGATCAGGTTAGCTTCCTTGAACCTCTAGGAAGCTAATGCAAAGCTTAGCTTGAGTTGAGAGTGGCTGAAATGGCCTGGATAAGTCCAACTTCAATGCCCTATTTTTGAGCTTGGACAATGGTGAAAATGGTGTTACAATCTAGGAACAGGGATCGGGATGAGTTGTATTTGAAGTATGGAAGCTTTTGAGATGATTTGGAGAGGAAACACACGAGTGGTTTGAGAGATGGGAGTTTCTGGTCAGGTTTTGCACAACAATGGAGTTTTTATGCAATATGAGTTTTCAGGGAGTTTTGGAGTGTTTTCAATCGCGTGTTAGCTTGAAAATAACTTGTATATTATATGAAAAAGGTTAGGGAACTTGAGGTGGTCAAAAGTGTGAGATATAGAGTTTTGGCTATGTTACTTGATTTTGAAGAAAAGTGGAAAACATGGTTTCAAGGCATAGTACAAGCATGGCCTAAGTTTATGGGAGGCTCTAGACATGTTTCTTTTTCTTTAACATTGCTGTGTTCAGATGAAACAATTTAGGAGCTCTATGCATTGACTTTGTGATTAAAGTCACTTTTCCAAAATGGAAGTGTGAACTTTGTTCCATTAATGGAATAATCACTTGGGCAATGACTCAATAACTTGGATCATAGCTCAAATAGTTGTGTAATCTTCTTATTATGGATATATTTAGAGGTTATAAGCCTGCAAAGTAATATTTATGCAGCATGGGTGTGGATTGGATCAAATGTTCATCATGAAAATGAATTGAAAAACAAGTTTGAAACCCTAACTTCTTGCCTTCGATTCTCTTAGCTCAAGAATGATATCAATGAGGTCTTGGACATTTTGGAAATATTGTAACATCCTCTACAACCTATATGTTGGACATTTTTGAAAATTCATCTTGGAACCATGTGCAAAATTGCCATGAAATTAGGTCAAAATCCTGCCTAAACTAGGGCAAAATTTCACTAAGTTTCCAATTTTCACGAACATGTATTCACAAAATCATAATGTTAAATACATGTATTTCTAGGAGAAATTGTGTTCTACAATGTTTTAGATCTCATTGAGATCTACAACTTTCATGTTGTAAGTTTCTTTTGAATCATCTTGCATCACAGTGAAAAATTGACTCAAAGTTCTGAAAAAATATGAAATTTTCAACACTTTGAAAAATTTCTAAGTTTAGAAATTTTGACTTTTCAAAATGAAATCTTAACTTTTTGATTTCTTGACGAACAAGTTTCATATTTTGACATGTTTTTATGAATTGTGATATTTGATACTTGATTTTGACTAAAAGGTCAAAGTTTGACTTTTCAGTGGACAATTGATTTTTAATCAGTTGACTGGAAATCAACTATCAATCAATTGAACTTGAGGATTTTTTTGAGCCATGCCATTAGGTCAAAATTATTCATTTGAATCCTTGAGATCATGACTTAAACCAATCAAACATTTGTTAGGTCAAAAATCAGAAATTGCACCTTCTCAGTCAAAACCCTAATTTTGACCATTTTGCCCTTTTGATGGCCTGATCAAATTTCTTGGGGAATTATGATCCAAACTTGATAAAATGAAATATATGAGTTCATATTGTTGATATGGACAAAAAATTATGAAGTTTGACTGTAAATTGACCATAGTTGACTTTTTCCCCAATACAATTGATTTTAGGTCAACTGATCAATTAATTGAGCAAAAATGTGATCCAAGACTCGAAACTTGACATGAGAAATCTTGAGAGTCCAAAATGATCCATGAAAATCATATGGGGCATTAAAAGTCCATTTGTCCTTGTGCAATCTCAAACCCTAATTTTCAGTCATCAATGCTTTAAAGAGGTGTCTTGAGCTGATCAACCCTAGTGCAGTCTTGAACCAAAGAAGATCTTGTGAGAGATGATTTGATAAATGAGATGGAAAATTTTGGGGTACAACATCTTCCCCTGTTCAATCTTCTTAAACCTGAAGAGTTAGATTGGCGGATCCGCCATTCTTGACTTGAAGGTGGAAGATGATTGAACACTAGAGTGCCCAAAAATTTTCACTCGGAGATGGATTATGAATGGGATTATAGATGCGATTTGGAGGAATGATGGTAAACACTGGAAGAAGTATTAACATAAATCTTTGGTCGATTTATACTAAAACTTGATGTTCTACTTGTGGAAAAAAGGGGTTAGTTAAATGCAGATGTATGCACGATGTTCACAAGATGAATGAGATCATGTTGGATGCATTTTGTATGTGTATGTCATGATGTATGAATGTGAGCTGTATGTTTGTCCGGGAAAATAAATCCCTGACTGCTGCTGAGGAGTTTTGAGAAGTTGACTCCCGGATTTCCGTTGGGGATGAAGAGTATACATATCTTCAAACTCTGTTAAAAGGATGCTTCTGCAGGGGAATATCTCTTGAATGTCAGCTATTATCTGGTCGGATCCAGGCTTCACAAATTGCCGAGGATGAGGAAGCCAACTGCTATCTGGTCAGATCCAGGCTTCACGGTAACTTACTAGGGAAGAAATAAATTAACTGTTTATCTGGTCGAATTCCAGGCTTTGCAAATTTTTTATTGAAATTGAATAGTTATCTGGTCGGATCCAGGCTTCACAACAACTTGTTAGGGATAAGGAAGTTAACTGTTATCTGGTCGGATTCCAGGCTTTGCAGTGACTTGAAGTGGTAACTACTATCTGGTCGGGTCCAGGTTTCATGGTTTTTGGAAAGTTGTACTATTATCTGGTCGGGTCCAGGTTTCATAGTGTATCTCTGGGAATTGTAGCTAATTGTTATTTGGTCGGGTTCTAGGCTTCATAATAACTTGCTTGAAAACTGATATCTGGTTGGATCCAGGCTTTACAGATTTCTGAGGTGGATGAGGTTAATTGTTATTTGGTCGGGTCCTGGTTTTCACAATAAACTGCTTGGGGATTTAGTTGTTATCTGGTCCGATTCCAGGTTTCACAATGAACTTCTGAGGGTAGTTGCTATCTGGTTGGATCCGGGCTTCACAATAACTGTCTTAAAAAAGATAAAGTTGAAAAACTGATATCTGGTCGGATCCAAGTTTCACAATAATTTGTAGGGGTAGAGGCAAACTCTATTGGGGAAAAGAAGTTAAACCTTGGTATGGTTGAGTCCAAGTTCTTCTATATCTTTGGAGAGTTAAACTATTATCTGGTCGGGTATGGGTTTCATAGTTTTGAAAGTTAACTATTATCTGGACGGATCCAGTCTTCATAGTTAGTTGAAAGGTTACACTATTATCTGGTCGGATCCAGGCTCTATAGTGATTTGAGAAGTTGACTATTATCAGGTCGGGTCCCGACTTCATAGTATCTTTTGGAGATAATAAAGGTTTTATTGATGGCTTTACTGGGGATAAGGGGTTGTGGCCCTATGATTTGTAATAGTCTGAAAGGCAAACTTAAGTTGGAGAGTGTAGACTCAGTCGGGGAGGACAAACTCAACTTGGGGAGGATATACTTAGCTGTGGGTAACAAGCTCAGCTGGGGAAGATAGACTAAAGCTGGGGAATTTTGTACTCGGCTGGGGAGTTATACTACTCGTTGTTTATTGGGGAAATAAACCCTGTTGATGAATACTTGATGAACTGCTGACGAGGCGAGTTCTTTGAGGAAGATGTTCACAAGGCTTATACTTGTAGGATCAACTTAGTTGGGGAGAGAGCTGCCAAGAGATTGAGACTCTGGTTGGAGGTTAACCTATTCAAAGCGACTTTATGGGTAACTTTGTTGAGGATGATGTTAATGAAATAACTCTGTGGGGATATTCCATGTACATTAAAGAGGTGCTTGTTACTGCTTAGGTCATATGTGCCAAACAGTTTTAATTATGTTCATATGCATATGTTCGTTCAATTTTAGTCATTGGACAAATTTGCATTCAAAACAAAGACAGAAAGTTTGCACTTCAAAGTATATTTGTAATGATATTTTGCCCATAAATAGGCGTTTTTATACAAAGAGACGGAGATCCTAGTAAGAGGAAATCATCGAAAGGAAAAACAAATTGAAAACAAAAACAAATAGCCATGTGAAATGATCTCATTGCCTTCCAACTCTACTATTTCCCCAATGTCTTTGAATTCCCCTTTCCACTGAAAAAATTTGATTGGATTGATCTTGGACCTTTTGAACTCAGACCTTGATGATAAAGTTGATTGTGGTGATTCCACGGGACATAGTCATAGGCTTTGAATCTTTAACTTTTTCCTGGACCGCCCTTTCGGGTTTTCAGCCTGCCAAGATACCCGTTTTTGCCCAAGGCGCCCTTTCAGGTTTTCAACTTTCCCGGTGTACAATCTTTTGCATATATCCCTAATTTTTTCCCAAACCTTTTGGTTTGCTGGGATGCCCTTATTTTGCCTAGGTTTGTCAACCCAGCGGGTCCTTTATGTGTAATATTTTTTAATTATGTCCGTGTTTATAGGATGCGGGAATTCTTTACCATATATGGTAGTCAGCATCATGGCACTTCCAGAGAACACTCTCTTGACAACAAATGGCCCTTCGTAGGTGGGAGTCCATTTGCCCCTGGGGTCTCCTTGTGGAAGAATGATGCGCTTTATCACTAAGTCACCAGCTTGATATACTCGAGGCTTGATCTTTTTGTTGAAAGCCTTGATCATCAGTTTTTGGTACATTTGACCATGACAAACAACAGCCAGTCGTTTTTTGTCGATCAAGTTCAGCTGATCCAATCTCGTTTTGATCCACTCATCTTCGCCTAAACCTGCTTCATTCATAATCCTCAGTGAGGGAATCTGAACTTCCACTGGAAAAACAGCTTCCATTCCATAGACTAGAGAAAAGGGAGTTGCCCCAGTTGATGTTCTTGCTGACGTAGGGTAGCCATGTAGAGAAAATGGTAACATCTCATGCCAATCCTTATAGGTTACTACCATCTTCTACACAGTCTTCTTAATGTTTTTGTTGGCCGCTTCGACTGCACCATTCATTTTAGGTCTATATGGAGAAGAATTGTGATGCTTGATCTTAAACTGAGTGCAAAGCTCAGTAATCATAACATTGTTGAGGTTATTCCCATTGTCGGTGATGATCCTTTTGGGGATACCATAACGGCAGGTGAGGTTGTATTTGATGAATCTGGATACAACATTCTTGGTGACTGAAGCAAAAGAGGCGGCTTCGACCCATTTGGTGAAGTAGTCGATAGCGACAAGAATGAAGCGATGTCCATTGGAAGCGGTGGGCTTGATTTCTCCAATCATGTTAATGCCCCACATTGCAAATGGCCATGGAGCGGTCATGACGTTTAAAGGAATAGGCGACACATGGACCTTGTCAGCATAAATTTTGCATTTGTGACAAGTTCTTGAATGTTGATGGCAATCAGTCTCCATTGTTGACCAATAGTAACCAGCTCTTAATATTTTCTTGGCCATTTTATGTAAACTTGAGTGAGTGCCAAACAGACCATCGTGCATGTCTTCCATAATTTCCTCTGCCTCCTTCTTGTCCACACATCGAGGGACATGACTGTTTTCCAAAGGCAACAAGTGGAGTCACTCTAGAGGTGCATGTGTGAAAAGTGATTTGTTTTCAATTAATTTGTCTTGATTAGCTTTTCTAGCATTTGATTTTAAATCTTTCCATACATGCCTAATTACTATACAGATATATATACAGACATATATACATACATAGGTGCGAAAAGTAAAGTGCAAGGAAATGAACTTAGGCTATTACATCCCATGAGTAGTTACATAATAAGGAAAAATGCGGCAAAATAAACTAAGCTATTACAAAATCAACCGTGTGACCTATACATTTGTTTTCTAGAATTTAAATAGCAAAGAGAAAAGAAATTAGAAGAAGGTATTTAAAACCTAAAGAAAATTTCTAAGTGTTAGAAAAATATTTTTTGATGTTTTTATTTATGAAAAATAATTAAAGTGATAATAATAATTAACTCTAATTCTAAGTAATTTACAGATTAATTGTGAAATAAAAACAAATTTAATTTAATTAAAACAATTTTTTGTTGGTCAAAAATCAAATTAATTAAAAACCTAAATCTAATTTTTAATGATTTTTTCCTGATTTTTATGGTCTTTTGATTTTAATTAAAAAAGTAATTAAATTAATTAAATAAAAGAAAAATAATAAAAATAGGAAAATTGAAAAGTTGGAAACGTATTCGATGGTGGGGTTCTTTCTCTTGAATGTGTCTGTAAAGAGAGATCTAAAACAAACGTATTTCTATGCCTTTAAAATGGCATATAGAGATTCATGCATCAAAGCTTGTATGTGATACGTCAAACTCGTCCTAAATCATATCCTGAATACATTTGAGCTCATCAAACATATTAGTAATGCATATAATTTAAGATTGAATTCAAAGAAAAAACTCAAACCGATGGAGTTTGAAGCACGAGTTCCAAGCATCAAATCGTCTGGTTCTTGGGCTGAATGTGTTCCTGAGGACTTCAGGAAGAGGTTTGGACACTTCGTTTGGCTTGAGAGTGGCTAGATCGTGTGATACGAATTTTCACTTTTCTTGAGAATTTTGAGAGATTTTTGAAGTTGTTCTTGAGGCAGCTTTTTGTGTCCTTTTCACTTGAGTATTACAAGTATTTATAGAGGAATGAAATGGAACAAGAACAAAACAAGAATCTTGTACCATCATGTCACAATTCATTGCAAAAAAACACATTGAAATCTTTCCAAAATTGTTAAAAAAACATTTCAAACTTGAAGATTCTTGTTCCCAATATGTTTTCACGGTTTTAGCATGTTTGTCATGTGTTCTTGGGCCTCCATGTGATTGAAATCAAAACCCATGCGCCTTGGCCCAATGATTTTATATTTTATTTGATTTACTTGTATTTAAATAAATAAAAATTCAAATAAAATAAATAAAAATCATAAAAAATATATGAGTTAATTTAGATGTCTTTTAATACATTGTGAACATGTTTGAACATCAAAAGGTTGGCCCATTAGTTTAGAATTTCAAGTTTGCTCACTTTGTATTTCATGTATTTTACCAAAATTTCTCAACTTGCACTGGTCATAACTCTCTCAATTTTCATCTTTTGAAGGTGATATTTGACTTTTTGGAAATCTCGAGATATCCTCTTCAGAGTCTCTGTTGATCAATTTTTCATTTGGAGACTTTATCTTGATGTGAGTTGCCTTGACAAAACGTGTCTTTTGTTGACTTTTGAAATGACATGTAATGTATTAGCTCATATCTTTCAAATGAAGCACTTTTTGGACTTGAGCATAAATAAAAAGTTGTAGATAATTGAATTTCCTTCAAAATTAGCTTTGGTTGGGGAAAATTGATGAAGCATGTGAAAGTTATGATTGGTCAAAGTTTAGTTGACTTCTCCTAAGGGAACCCTAATTTGGCAACTTCAGACTTTTGATGATATGAGGGATTTACTTGAGGAATCATGATTAAACCTTGATCAAGTGATGAATATCACTTCGAAATGTTGATGTTGACCGAAAATCTTGAAGTTTGACTGTAAGTTGACCATAGTTTACTTTTTACCCAATATATTTGACTTTCAATCATCTGAGCCATTGACTGAGCAAACTTGTGATACAAGAGTTGAAACTTGATATGAGCATTGTTGAAGACCTATAGAGAATCATGGAAACCACTTGAGACCTTTGAAACTCATTCTTCTTTGTGCAAGATGAAATCCTAGTCGTGGGCCCATTGCTTAGGAGGAGAGTTTGTGTGATCAACTCTTGAGAATCCTTGAGCATTTGAGAACCGTAGAAGAATATCTTGAAGAAAATGGGAGGGAAAATCTTGGGGTACAACAATGGTACATGGAGAGGTTGATCTTCTAATCAAAGTGGGTTACCAGGTCTTCGACTCTACTCTCTATGTGATAGACATTCATCCAGCCTATTCCTGTTTGCGTGGACGCCCTTGGATTCAGGGGGCAGGCGCTGTTACTTCTACTTTACACCAAAAGTTGAAGTATCCCGTGAAAGGAAAAATCATTGCAGTTTGTGGCAAAGAAGAATACATGGTAAGCCACTTGAACTCCTTCAAGTATGTTGAGATGGATGGTGAATTCCTCGAGACTCCTTGCCAGATCTTTGAAGTTATTCCTCAGACAACCCATGTTGTTAAAGCTGCTCCTACTGTTCCTAAGGTTACCAGGATTCCACCAAGAATAACTTCTATGAAAGACGCTAAGGCTGTGATAGAAGAAGGTGGTAGCATTATTTTGGGTCGGCTTCCCGACATTCCTTACAAGTCCAACAAATTTGGCTTGGGTTTTACCTTAGAGGCTCAGAGGGCTGTCTATCGTTCTCGTGCTAATTCTGGGAGACCGCCATTTTGCATCAACAACAATGGAGTTCACATAAATCAAGTCAATGTTGTGGAAGATGCTGATAGCAACTGTGACATAGACAGTTGGATCTTCCCTACTACCGATAATGGACTCAACAATTGGAAGGCTGAAGACTTTATACCAATCTCTTTTAGTCAGGAGTAAATGCTATTTTCTGTTTTCTTGCTTTCAAGTTTTTGGTTATGTAATTTGAACAATAACTTTAGGTCTTGTGCCTTACCCGGGGCACAACGACCCATTTGTTAGGGTTGTCATTTTTCATCCACATATTTTAATTTAATAAATTATTGGACATTTGCATTCAAATTTTGTGCTCTTTGTCTTTCTTTTACTTTATTGCTTTCAAAATAGTTATGTGTTGTTACACACAACCACATAACAAAGCGCAGATCCACATCCACCCTGGGTCTCATTGAAAATAATTCTACTATTGTCGATTATGACTTTGAAAATACGATCTACCAAGCCGAGGACGAAGGTGAGGAAGATTGTGAAGTGCCTGAAGAGCTTGCTAGACTATTAGAGCAGGAAGAAAGAGCCATACAACCGAATGAAGAGCCAGTCGAGGTTGTGAACTTGGGTACATAAGAGGACAAGAAAGAAATCAAGATAGGTGCCAACCTATTAGACAGTGTCAGAAAGAGGTTAATTCAGATGTTACATGACTATGTTGAGATCTTTTCTTGGTCTTATAAAGACATGCCAGGGCTTGATACTGACATTGTGGTTCACCATTTACCGGTGAAGGAAGGCTTCCCTCCTATAAAGTAGAAGGTTCATTGTATGCATCCCGATATGTCTGAAAAGATCAAAGCTGAGGTCATGAAGCAGTTTGAAATAACCGGCTGAACAGTCATCTGATAAAATATCAATGAAGTCGCCATCAAACGTCTTTTATCCCAATAGGAAGGGAAAGGTAGACATTGAGAAAACCTGAAGGGGTGAAATCATGGTCTTGTGACCAAGAGATCGGGTAAGGGATTCTCTTACACGAGGGGAAGGTATTAGCACCCGACACACCCGTAGTACTCTACGGTATCCACTCTTGTTATTCTAATAAAAGGGTGTGTAAGAATCTATATCTAAGATGTACATGGAATGCATGTAAAAGAAAGGAGAAAAGAATGTAGGGAAAAATAAAAGTTGTGCTTGTTCGGACCCTACCCCAATGCCTACGTATCCCTTTTAAGGATTCAGAGAAACCATAGTTCGACTCATATATTTTGGTTGATTTGTGTTTTTTAGTTAAGAAGACAAAAACAAGAATCAAGATGGCAAAACATCAGATAAAACGATAAAACATTACACCTAACAATGATATCGAAAATCAAAGTAGGATAAAAAACATACGCGATAGCGAAACATCGGCAACAAACACATGTAATGGTGAAACATCGGCAAAAAGATAGCAAGATAGAATGGAAAAGATGATGAGACATCAATAATACAGATGATAAAACATCACACCTAACAATGATATTGAGAATCAAAGTAGGATAACAAAGACATGCGATGGCGAAACATTGACAACAAACATATGCAATGGCGAAACATCAGCTACAAACATATGTGATGGCGAAACATCGGCTACAAACATATGCAATGGTGAGACATCGGCTACAAACATATGCAATGGAGAAACATCGACTACAAACATATGCAATGGCGAAACATTGGCTACAAACATATGCGATGGCAAAACATTGGCTACAAACATATGCAATGGCGAAACGTCGGCTACAAACATATGCAATGGAGAAACATAGGATACAAACATATGCGATGGCGAAACATCGGCTACAAACATATGTGATGGCGAAACATCGTCTACAAACATATGTGATGGCGAAACATCGGCTAAAAACATATGCGATGGTGAAACATCAGCTAAAAGATATGCGATGACGAAACATTGGCAAAAAAATATATGCAATGACGAAACATTGGCTAAAAGATATGCGATGGTGAAACATCGGCAAAAAAACATATGTGATGGCGAAACATCGGCTAAAAAACATATACGATGGTGAAACATCGACTAAAAATATATGCGATGGTGAAACATCGACTAAAAGATAGCAAGGTAACATGGGATGGTGAGGCATCACAATTCAGATGATAAAAAAACAATCCTAACAATGATATTGAGAATCAAGGTAGGATAACAAACATGTGCGATGGAGAAACATCAACGAAAAGATAACAAAATATCATGGCAAGGATGGCAAAACATCAATTTTTCAAGGTTTAAAATAAATCCAAAAGGCGCGCAAACAATTAAGATTAGTTTGTATTTTTTTTACCTTGAAGAAGGATTTAAATTAATTAACGTTTTTATGATTTGCCAAGAAGACGTTTTAGTTTTAAGATGCAATATGCAAAGAAAGGAAAAATAACTAAGGGAGACTAGCCTATCACTACCCCTAATGTTATCATACAATGATTGATCCTAAGGTTGAAGACGAAAGAGGGAAGTTTCTACCCTATGTTAGCATACATGGGTGAATATCCTAATGTCTAGCTCGAGGACTAATCCTACACGAACAATCCTAAGAGAGCATGGTATGTACAAGGATAAAACAAGCAAGCTCGAAAGAGCACATACATAAAATGGTAAGGAAAAGAAGTGAAATAATTTAGCCAAGGGGAGCATATCACCCGAGACAAACAAGTGGAAGTAGGATGAAAAAGAAAAAACGTGATGTCCAAATCGACAGAACACCTAACCAAGATATAGGAGATCGAGGTAGGCGAAAGAAGGTAATATAAACAATCATAGAGTATCAATATCGGCCAATCTAAACTCCTGACAAAGCGTGGGGGTTCGATTGTGGAACCTTTCCCCACTTGACGAATCGATACACATAAGCAGGCACAACTTCGAAGCATCGTGGTGCGTCACGAGCTAAATATGACACAGACGAAATTGTGGGGGTTGATTGATAACCCTCCCTGCTGGCCTCCTTTTGAGTACTTCAATAAGGGATGGGAGAATAATGAGGGCAAAAAATGTAAACACACTTGTAAAAGAGCTATACAAAGATAAGGGTTTTAAACAAACCACCTACAAGTAGCACACAATGGCAAACAATGGGGAATCGCCCTAAACGGGTCTTTAAATAAACCAGAGGGGTTCCTGACATGATCAGCAACAAAAATCCCCGTCGTACATCTCTAGTCCTACTTCTCATGGTAAGGAAAGCGATAAAGACCTACTTCTCATGATCTCTACAAAAGCGGTAAAGAATCCGATAATGAATGCGGTAAAAAGGTATGAGAGAAATACCAAACGGATGACAATCCGTAAATACCGAGCAATAGCAAAGATACCCGGAAAACTTCGTATGATTCTAGCATCAACAAAGAAATTCGGTGAGAATATGTGTCGAGGCATCAATAAGCAAGATCAGAATGTGTAGCGGACGCATTCGTATCACAAAGTGCCTGCACAAAATACAATCGGGTAAACCAAGAACTAAATGTGTATTGACACATCTGTATTTCCGAGCACCTGTACAAAATACAACCAAAACAATGGCATGCACGTCGAATGCAAAATCGGACGACAAATCAAAAGTCCAAACAAGTTTTCTGATTAAATAATCGAGTAACAATTACATGATTGGAAACTATCCAAATGTACCTTGCACAATCAACACACATGTTAAAAATAACAAGGAAAATTAAAGTATAAAAGAGTAGAAAGAAATTTGGAGCAAACAATAGCCAAAGAAAAGCCAAAAAAGCAAAAAGAAATTTTTTGGAAAAGATGCGTCGACCGCAACAGGGCCTGAGTCGACTCATGTCTGAAATTTTCTCAGTTTGCATCGACGGGAGGTGACAAGTGAGAAAGGTGACAAGTTTCGAGTGTTCACAGCTGCCATTATTCAATCATCTTTAACATGACAAGTGAGAAAGGTGACAAGTTTCGAGTGTTGAGAGTTGAAGATGATTTAATACAAAAGAACCCAAAAATTTACACTCTTGAAGAAGAAACAGAATCCCCGAAGATAAAAGATGCCAACAGACGTGGGATTTTGAAGGTTCCACACGAAATTAGATTTAAACAGCAAAGGGTCTAATGTAAAATTGGCCCTTTAAAGACTCCTGAGTTTTGTTTGGTTACGAGTCAATCGCTTATCGAATGAAGCTTGTAGGAAAGGTCGGTGATATTGCGATCCCTTAGAACCCGATTACTATTTATAGGACAGGTTGAACCAATCCAACTTCAAGAGGGTACTACCTTAAAACCCATGCAAGCCTAAACCTAAGGCTGCTTGTGTGACTTGTTTGCATTCAACTTGAACTACTTGCAGGGTTTTATCATCTGATGACATGATTTCCTTGCAGGATTTGTTTACAGTCATTATCCAATAACTTGGATTTCTTGCAGGGTTTACTTGCTTACATCAACTTACACTTTTGCTTAACGCATAGCATACACATCATAACATCATGCCACAACATTTCCTTAACCATTTCAAGGATCTCAAGGGTTTGTGATGTAGGTTATGATAAATCAGATGTCTAGCAAGGGGATTTATTTTCCTCTAGCCAATGCCGTCAAAAATCAAAACTCAACAACTTAGGTCAGGGGCTATGACCCACTTGATATGGTGAGCTTGACTCTCGTAGAAGGACCTTCAACGATACGAAGTGCTTCAATCAAAGCTGTAAAGTTCAACGCCTAACAGTTTTCTTGTTTACCCCGCCAGATCCTTGAAAAACATTTGCATATCATGCATGCCATTTCATAACAGGTCTTCCAGTATAGGTCTCTCATGTTCTCGCTGTTTATTTCAGCAATGACTCTCAAACAAGACAACAGAGATATCCAAATTCAAGAGGCTCAGTTCATGGAAATGTTCCTAAACCTATCCAAGGGGTAGGAAGAGTTGAAAGCACTCCTTGCTGGGGACCTGGCCAAGAAAAGTCCTGAAGACAATAAGGACGAACGATTGGAACAACTGCAAGCTGAAGTAGAAGCAATGAGAACCCAGATGCTAGGGAAGATCGCTCTTATCTAAGGCCTATCCCGAGGACAAGAAGAGCTGAGAGCCATTATCAACAAACTTCATCAAGACAGATACAACCATATGAAGCAAGCAGTCGAGGCTGGGGACCAAGTCATTGATCAACCTCCAAGGAGGAAAGAGGTTGGTTTGGTGAAGAGTGGACCTTTCCAAATTCCTACTACCTCACGGGTCCAACAACAACCTCGCCAAAAACAATGTGTTAATCAGAGTAAGCCGGATACACCCAAGAGGCAGTTTACCAAACTCAACATGCCTCTATCGCAAGTCTTGCAACACATGTTGAAGTTGAATTTGGTCACATTGAAGGATCCTCCTCGGAATCCTAATACTTCCGCTCCTACTTACAATCCTGATGAAATATGTGCATATCACTCCAACAGTCCGGGGCAAGACACTGATAGCTGTTGGACATTGAAATACAGAATTCAATACCTGATCGATGAAGGAGTACTAGAGTTTACACAAGATGGTCAGGCTGAGTTATTCTGCCATCCCTCCAAGGCATGCCAGCTGAAGTGACAAGATCAGACGAAGAAGCTTTTGTTCATTAGAAATTTCAATTTATAACTTTCTTTTGATTGTTCAAACATTTATTCATGTCAAACTTTGTTACTTTATCAATGCATTGCATATGTCTGTTTTGAATCAATTCATTCGTATTCACTATATTTAAATTGCTTTCCTTTTGTTATATTCAACTCTCGATCAAAAGCTCCGAGCCTTTAGAGGGAGGATGATGAAAAGGATACCACAATTCATACAGTGTGCTTTTGAACAGACCTTGCTGATGATGTACAAACTTTGTTTCAAATCCCAAACAGTGGAGTTATAAGGAAGATAATCCCTAGTCAACCCCTTTGAGCCTAAGAAGTAGGAGTTTTCTTTTCACACAAATTAAAACCATTAATCATAACCTGGGGCAGGGTAGTTTTCTCAGTTAATTTAGATGCGCATTTCAGTCGCAAGCTTCCCCTTCATACACGACAAATAGTGTAGAAGATGCTCTCCAAAAGATGGTGATGGTTCCCCATAATCATTAAGAACAAGCATTCACTATCTCTTAAAATAAAAGCCCATTAAGTCAAAACCTACGAAGGAGACTTAAGAAAAAACCGGGGCATCTCGCTGGCTATAATCACAAAAGAAATAGTTCAGGCAAAAGACGGGGATAGCAAAATAAAAAAGAAAGAGGTCCTACAAATCCTCAACAAAAAGAAAAGGTCACAAAAATGACCGCCTTCTCAAACAAACGTTAAATCTCTGAACCATCACCGGAATATCAAAGACATTCCAAAACTCAACAGGGATTCAAAATGCATAATTAACTAAGCAAATGACTAAAGAACATCACAAAGAACGGGTGGGTACAAATAAATTTTTAGCCTTTATCCTTTGTTTCTTAAACCTTGAACCAGGCCACGTTACAACCCTTTAAAGTCCTAGCTAAAGCATGAGTTAGTTCGAGCGCATACTATTACAAAGGTATCCTGAATCCTGTAAGGTTTTCTATAAATCATGAGTTGATATCGCATTTTTGCAAATTTTATTTTACTACAAAAAACACATTTTCAAAAAATTTCAAGACAAACATAAGCTTTGCATTCTTTAAATGACATTGTTTGCATATGGTTAATTGTTCAAATGGAAGAGAAATTCACACAATGAATATTCAGTGAACAAAAAACCTTCTCAATGAAAAGGATCACCTCAAGTGGAAAAACACTTCCAACCAAGGGGCACGACATGATCATTGTCCATCATCCAAGGAAATCAAGTCAAGGTTCAAGGAATCTATCAAAAATGCTAAATAGCCAGGGACAAATCTCCATCTAAATCAGTTGGGGCGTTGGACATGAATACCAACAACAAATCTTGTATGATCAAACAAACATCTTCTGGCAGTGTGGCAACACTTGCTACTATGGACAATGATAATTCTTCGTACCCGGTGAACATGGACATAGTCTGAAAATACTACGCATGAACAAAGACCCGCTAGGTTGACAGGCCTAGGAAAAATTAAGGGCATCCCGGCGAACCAAAAGAGTTCGAGCAAAAATTAGGGATATACGAATGAAAAAATATGTACACCCGCAAGTCGAAAACCTGAAATGGAGGATTGAGCAAAAAAGGGTATCCCGATGGACTGAAAATCTGAAAAGACAGTCCAGGCAAAAGTTAGGGATTAAAGCGTACGACTACATCCCGTCATTTGTCTAATCAGTAGATGACACTCAAACCATCCACAAAGTCTCTGCAGGTACTTTCTTCAACAGGTACAGAGGCATGTGCATCTTACTAAAAAGTCGCCGCCATATCCTCAGCTTACAACCTAGTAATGTCAGGTGTTCTTGTATTCCCGATAGAACAAGAATTTCCAACTACTTCTCTGACATCAAGTTTTCTCCAGTAAAGTCGTCAAACTTATCAGGATTCCCCAATAGGATTTCACAAAATCCTCAGGCAATTCACATAGATTTCCTTCCCCGACAGAGTTTATTTCTCTAACAACAGAGGATCATCTCCCAGTAGTTCAGCTTTAATAAAATCTGAAGACCTACATTCTTCATCTCCAACTGCAATCAGGGATTTATTTTCCCTAATTCAATAGCTCTGCAATAGAACAACTGATACATTCACATATTGCATTCATACATCATTCTACAAACGTCATAACATATGCAATACAAATGCATACATCGCAATCTCATTTATTTTGAGAACACCATTACACAATGCATTTCATACATCATGACATTGCATACAACTAATGATTTACCTTTTCAGGAAAGATCAATCAACAAATATTTATCATCAACAATTTTCAACAGGTCTAAGATTAGCTCCTGAAATAAAACAGAGTAATTATCTGTGCGACCAAATACAGCTTTACACGGGATCGACATGAAGCAATCTTACATGGGTTTCTTCTAAATTCCAAAAACAGCTTTACACGGGCTCAACATGAAGCAATCTTACATGGGTTTCTTCTAACTTCCAAAAACAACTTTACACGGGCTTAACATGAAGCAATCTTACATGAGTTTCTTCCGACTTCCAAAAATAGCTTTACACGGGCTCAACATGAAGCAATCTTACATGGGTTTCTTCTCACTTCCAAAAACAACTTTACACGGGCTCAAAATGAAGCAATCTTACATGGGTTTCTTCTGACTTCCAAAAACAGCTTTACACGGGCTCAACATGAAGCAATCTTACATGGGTTTCTTATGACTTCCAAAAACAGCTTTATACGGGCTTAACATGAAGCAATCTTACATAGGTTTCTTATGACTTCCAAAAACAGTTTTACACGGACTTATCCCGAAGTAGCCCTACCCAGGATCCTTCTGAAGTTTTACACGGACTTATCTCGAAGTAGCCCTACCCAGGCTCCTTCTGAAGTTTTACACGAACTTATCCCGAAGTAGCCCTACCCAGGCTCCTTATGAAGTTTTACACGGACTTAACCCGAAGTAGCCATACCTAGGCTCCTTCTGAAGTTTTACACAGACTTATCCCAAAGTAGCCATACCCAGGCTCCTTCTGAAGTTTTACACGGACTTATCCCGAAGTAGCCCTACCCAGGCTCCTTCTGAAGTTTTACACTGACTTGTCCCAAAGTAGCCATACCCAGGATCCTTCTGAAGTTTTACACAGACTTATCCCGAAGTAGCCATACCCAGGCTCCTTCTGAATTTTTACACGGACTTATCCCGAAGTAGCCTTACCCAGGCTCCTTCTGAAGTTTTACATGGACTTATCCCGAAGTAGCCCTACCCAGGCTCCTTCTAAAGTTTTACACGGACTTATCCCAAAGCAGCCCTACACAGGCTCCTTCTGAAGTTTTACACAGACTTATCCCGAAGAAACCCTACCCAGGTTCCTTCTCTTGAATCTCCTTCTGAAGTTTTACACGGACTTATCCCGAAGTAGCCCTACTCAGGCTCCTTCTGAAGTTTTACACGAACTTATCCCGAAGCAGCCCTACCCAGGCTCCTTCTGAAATTTTACACGGATTTATCCTGAAGCAACCCTATCCAGGTTCCTTCTCACAATCTCCAGATGCAGTTTTACACGGACTCATCCTGAGGAAACCCTATCCAGGTTCCTTCTCTTGAATTTCCAGATGCAGTTTTACCCAGACTCATCCTGAGGCAACCCTACCCAGGTTCCTTCTTACAATTTCTAGATGCAGTTTTACACAAACTCATCCTGAGGCAACCCTACCCAGGTTCCTTCTCTTGAATTTCCAGATGCAGGTTTACACAGACTCATCCTGAGGCAACCCTACCCAGGTTCCTTCTTACAATTTCCAAATGCAGTTTTACACAAACTCATCCTGAGGCAACCCTACCCAGGTTCCTTCTCTTGAATTTCCAGATGTAGTTTTACACGGACTCATCCTGAGGCAACCCTACTCAGGTTCTTTCTCACAATTTCCAGATGCAGTTTTACACACACTCATCCCGAGGCAACCTTACCCAGGTCCCTTCTCTTGAATTTCCAAATGCAGTTTTACACAAAATCATCCCGAGGAAACCCTACCCAGGTTCCTTCTCTTGAATTTCCAGATGCAGTTTTACACGGACTCATCCTGAGGCAACCCTGCCCAGGTTCCTTCTTACAATTTATAGATGTAGTTTTACCCGGACTCATCCTGAAGCTGCCCTACCCACGCTCCCTCTCATATATCTCCTAAAACAGCCCTACGAAGGTTCCTTCTCATACACTTCCAGATGAAGTCTTACCCGAACTCCTCCTGAGACAGCCCTATACAGGTTTCTTCTGATACATTTCCAGATAGTAGTTAATTTCATTCTCCCCAGCAAATTACTGCGAAGCATAGATTTCAACCAGAAAACAAAAAACTTTCATCTCTCTAATCCAGAGATAACCCCTCAGTAGAGCCATGGAAAACTGAAGTTCCTAGACTCTATTGCCCACAGAGTTTTCCTCAAACAGGAAAACAACAGAAATCGACATCCCCCAGTGGGCTCCTCCTCAGACAACAGGAACAGGAATCCCCACAAAGAGACTTTTTATGAAGTCAGCATCTACTTTGGATGGCATCTTTAAGCCCATCTTCGATGACTCTCTGTCATATTCCTTGGATGGCCTCTTTAAGCCCATCTCCGACGACTCTCTGTCATCTTCTCCAAATGGAATCTGTAAGCCCATTCCCAACATCGTCAACCGTCAATGTTATATCATGCGAGTGCAAATTTCTGGGCACTCTAGTGTTCAATCATCTTCCACCTCCAGATCACAAAAGGCAGACAAGCCAATTTACATCTTCAGGTTTAAGAAGATTGAACAGGGGCAGCTTTTGTACCCCAAAATTTTCCCTCTCATGTTTTCCAAGGTCTTCTCCTACATGGTTGGTCACAAACCTTTTCCTAAAGAAAAGGAAAATTTGTGAGTGATGTTTTTAAGTTTCCTTCAATTGGCATCTCCAAAATGCCTTTCGATTGGCATCTTCAAAGTGCCTTTCAATTGGCATCTACAAAATGCCTTTCGATTGGCACCTCCAAAGTGTCTTTCGAGTAGCATCAATATAGCTCCCTTCGATTGGCATGAACAAAGATCCTTCGATTGGTCTGTTAACCAGGCCTTTCGATTGGCGTTTTAACAAGTACCTTTCGATTATTATTTTAACAAGTACCTTTCGATTGGTATTGTAACAGTGTCCTTCGATTTGCATTTTAACATGTACCCTTCAATTGGTATCTGGACAAAGGTCCTTTGATTGGCATGGCAAAGGGTCTTTCGAATGGCTTTTCAATAAAAAATTTCAAGAGAACCATTAAGGCCAAGGGCTGGTCAAAGGGATTCTAATAAGGAAAATTCTGAATAGATTCGAATTGGACTTTGAAGATGGAAAAGAAAGCCATTCGAAGGAAGTAACAATGACTCATTCGAAGAACATGTAAAGGTCCATTCGAAGAAGCATTCAAAGGGTCCATTTGAAGAACATGTAAAGGTTCATTCTAAGAAGCATTCAAAAGGTCCACTCAAAGGAGGCTATCAGAGCCATTCGAAGGAGGCCATCAAAGCCACTCGAATGAGCTGAATTAGAGCCATTCGGAGGAGCTGAATCAGAACCATTCGAAGGAGCTGAATCAGAGCCATTTGAAGGAGGCAATCAGAGAAATTTGAAGGAGGTCATCAAAGCAATTCGAAGGGGAGGCCATCAGAGCCATTCGAAGGAGAGCATTCGAAAATCAAAGGTGTCCAGGTTCATCCAAGATTCCAAAAGAGACATGAATATTTCAAAAAAGGAATTTTTTTAATATGTATGATTCTTGTCTCATATATTTAAAAGCCTGGTTAAATGGCTGTCTCTAGCCGTTACTATGCACCATCACTCTCCTATAAATACAAGACGCCAACACATGTCAAAAAGGGGACATAAGGGGATACTACACACACACGCTGCCTCCGAAAGTACATCAAAAAACTAAACTCACAGAGTGATCCCAATCGAAATACATTTTTTGCAAGCATCCCCATTCCAAAAGAATACTAGATTCGTGTTCCTGAGTCATCCAGGAGTCCACCCTAACTCCTAAGCAAACATCTCCACACCCAGAGCCACAGATCATACATCTTCGATTGGTAAGGGTTTGCAAAACCAAAATTGCACCTTCATGACATTTAAATACACATTGTACATATATTCTTGTTATTACTGATTATGTTGCATGTAAGCTAAAGCGCATAGATGAGACCGTGCCATTGCTAGGGCATGATCTAAGTTTTTCCTTTGAATCTCAGGACAAAAAAAACCCAGACCCAGACCCAGACTCAGCTGATTCGAATTGAGGAAGGATTTGAATTGGGAGGAGATTCGAATCAGGGGGAGTAAAGTCCCCCTAGATCTCTAACATTTGTTTTGTTTTGCAGGAAACATCTTCTCAGAATCTTGTTCAGAGCTTCGAAGCAACTCAGCTTCGAACTGGATCCAGGGTTCCCAGATCGAAGGATGACATATATGGATCGAACACCCCCAAAGTGCAGTCCCTCATGCACCTTCGATCAAGCCTCTTCACTGGATCAAAAGACAGCCCAAGCCTCTTTCGATCCAGGCCTCCATAATTACACCTTTCTTGATTTACTGCATGTTCCTTCGATTTCATCTTTGTTTTGACTATTTTATTTCTTTTTTTAATCAACATAAAATCAATAAAAAAAGCAACAAAAAAAATTAGGATAGTTTTTATATTGAATTAATTTTGTTAATTAATCATTTAATTATCTTAACATTTTCTCAAAACTAAAATTAAGAAGATTTAGATCATTTTCCCAAAATAAAATAAAACAACAAAAAGATTTTATTCTTAGGATTTTTAGACATTATTTTCAAATTCGCGCGCGTTTATTTTATTGTAACTGCCTACTGGTTTGTGATAGCTTAATTAGGACTTTTATACGTTACTGCTTTATTCCCCCAATTTTGGACATGTAAGTAATCCCCTCCCCGAAGCCTTGTAATAGCGTAGGATTTACAATTCCCACACTTTAAATTTCTATACATATATTAACTGCTTAGATGTATGCTAACTAGGATTGCATGACAAGATTTTAAAACAAACGGTAGAACACCTAAATATTTAAAGATAAAATAACCGAAGCACAACACACTATCACATGTACACCTCTTGGGTACTCCCACTTTGGTTGCCTTTGGAAAATAAAGCAGTCATGTCCCTCGAGAATGGGGATGCTTTAGCAAAGACCCGTAAAATCAAAAGATCATAGTCCCTCGATGACCCTTATAGTGTTGCCTTTCAGTAAATGATCTCGTCCCTTAAACAAAAGTTGCTAAAGCGTCTCTGTATGTTGCCTTTATGACTGTAAAACGTCCCTTCGATGTCTATCAAAACATCCAACGACTAGGGCTACCTACTCACTAATAGTGGGATAGAATTGTCTAAAGGAAAAGAGGAAAAGAACGACCTTTAGAGTATAAGTAGATAGTTCCTAGATACTATGCTCAAAACGAACTTTTTACACATACACATTTCTTTCAAAAGTCTTTTAAAAACACTTTGTATACGTTCTCTACTATTCTGAGAAACACTACAAAGTTTTCCGTACTAAAGCGCTTTCAAAGTAGTTTTCAAAATATACAAAGCACAAGGTATTTCAAAATGAGCTAAGCATCTAAGAGCCCGTACAAAACTACAGATGGAAAGGGTACTAACACCTTCCCTTTCCATAATCTACCCCCTTACTCGGAAAACTCTTGAAAAGGTATTTTTCTGTTCTTTTCACCCTTTCCTTTGTTGGATAAAAGAAAAGACGGTGGCGACTCTTGCTTACCGTAACATTTGCAAACACAAACGCAAAACCAGTATTAAATAGTCGGTTCTGCCACCGTATCACAAGATGATAAACCAAATCAAAGTTATGAATTTCAGAATATCCACAAACAATGAATCGAAAGTCGATTACAATTATTCCCTTTCTCAAATTCACTGAAATGTCCAACTTCTTTTCAACTCTAAGCACACTGATACACCTAGAAAGCGGCGAAATAATGACTTGCTTGCTTGTTGATCAGATAGCCTTGATCCCATGAAATGCAATGTATGCAATATGATGTTTATGATGAAACATAAGCCTGAATCAAGAGGGTAAATTTTGGGGTGCAACAGCTGCCCCTATTCAATCATCTTTAACATGACAAGTGAGAAAGGTGACAAGTTTCATGTGTTCAGAGTTGAATATGATTGAATACAAAAGAACTCAAAAATTTACACTCTTGAAGAAGAAACAGAATCCCTCGAAGATAAAAGATGCCAGCAGACATGGGATTTTGAAGGTTCCACACGAAATTAGATTTAAACAACAAAGGGTCTAATGAAAAATTGGCCCTTCAAAGACATGCGTCAGAATGAAACTGTAACGCTGATTTTAGCAAAGTTGAGACAAAACTCAAGCTTAGAAGAGTAGATGAAACTAAACTTCAGAATAAATGTGTCAGGATAAAACCGGACCATAAAAGGGGTGAGATAAGACTCAAACCACAGAGAATAGGCGAAACTAAACTCTGGAAAAGTACGTGGGGCAGAGTGGCTAGAGTGTGTGATTCTAGGAGTACCTGCTAGTCTCAAACCCAGGGAAGACAATGATATGGAACTGAAAGACCCCAAAGGTTATAAAAGAGACACGTTTCAATCCAAGATAGACAGTATGAAGGAACCAGTATGACAAAACTAGTTAGACAAAACTAAACTAGATGGGTACCAGTATGAAAACTAGATTTCACGTACGAGTAACGAGTAAAAACTCAACCCATAGAAAAATTGATGAGAGTGCAATTTTCTCAGAGCACTTGCTGGTCTCTAACTAAGGGAAGACAATGAGATGGAACTGAAATATTCCAAAAGTTATAAAAGAGACACGTTTTAACCCAAGATAGATAGTATGAAGGAACTGAAAGAATCCCAGGAGTAAGAAATAAAAACAAGATGAAACTCGACTCATTATAACTAGTTAGACAAAACTAAACTAGATGTGTACCAGAATGAAAACTAGATTTCATGCACAGGCGACGAGATCGAGACTCAACCCAAAGCAAAGTGGTGAGAGCGCATGTTTCTCAAAGCACTTGCTGGTCTCTAACTAAGGGAAGACAGTGAGATGGAACTGAAAGATCCCAAAAGTTATAAAAGAGATAACATTTCAACCCAAGATAGACAATATGAAGGAACTGAAAGAATCCCAGGAGTAAGAAACAAAACGAGACGAAAGGAACCTTGGATATGCAGTCATAAAATAGACCATGAAGATAGTCAAATAGTTTTGACTTTACTGGGGAAATGGAAATCTCAGCCAACATCAACCCTACTGAGGATGATAAAAGATTCTTTTGATATTGGATGCCCCAACAAACAACTCAGATGGAAAAATGAGAATTTTTGAATGCAAACTTCAATGAAAATTCAAATCGGAATATAAACTCCACTGGGAATAGTCTTTATTAAGAAACGAGATAAAGCTCATCAAGAATTGATTGGGGAATTAAAGTATCCAAAAAACCTTATCCACCTCGAGAATCCCTCATACGACAAAGCTGGAAAGAAATAACTCCGCGGGGAATTCCTTATTCCCAATTTTAAAAGTTAGAGGAAAGACTCTCACATGGGTGCTGACAAGTTGCAAGTTACAGAGTGAACGATAATTCCTCGAGAGGATTCCATAGAATTTGTACCATCATGGATGTGCTTCCCCAAAACAATGAAAATTTGAGAGATTGATCCTCAACTCGACTGCCCCATATTGGCGAAACAAAAAGACCAATAACCACAGGCTGAACCCTGACAAAACTTGCAAAAATAAATTGCAAATTCCGCTAGAGAAGATCAAATAAAAACTATAACATCTGCGAGGAAACGCCAAATGGATACTTGACGTTGTTGGAGAGAGCATTAATAAAAGGGGTCTGTGGAAAATCAAAATCCACCTGACTTTAGTTTGATAACATCAATTTCTCATTGGGGATAACTTCCTGGGGAGAATACTGCAAAAATAAATTGCAGTGCACAAGAAATCTTGACCTATGTTCCACCTCTTAACCTTATGGGGAAAATATACAATATCTCCTTCCACGGATAAAGAGAACATTGTTGGGAGTTGGGACCTTCTGATGTAAGTCCTTAATGAAAGCAATTTCGACTGGGGGATCATAGAAATTCTTAAATAGAAGAATTCTAACCAGATCACACCGGGGACACTACCGTTGGGGAGTAACAATCCTCACTTGGGGAAAAGGAGGGTATCTTTGAACCATAAGCTTGAGGTTCAGAACTCGACTGTGGAAATGATTCAGCCATACTCTATCACTAAGGATAAAGAGCCCTTATACTGCCAAGGATATAAAGATCCATGATGGGGTAAACGACCTTACAAAAAGAACTCTTGTTAGGAATGAGATATTCTTCGTATGAGAAACTCAACAAAATATATCACTAGGGATAAAGACCCCTTATACTGCCAAGGATATAAAGATCCATGATGGGGTAAACGACCTTACAAAAATAACTCTTGTTAGGAATGAGATATTCTTTGTATGAGAAACTCAACAAAATATGTTACTGCTGGAAATACGAGAATCTTCGGCTCCATTGGGAAATGCGAATGTGCTTCAACCAGAATGAAATCCTGATATGATGCTCTATCCCGATACTAGCAACCATAATAGCGCACTCTTTTAGAGAAGTAACACTTATCAACATCCAGGATTGAGATCTACTGGGAAAAGAGAGAATCTCTGAATAAGTACTTTTGATGAAATGACTCCATTGGAGAAATGAGAATTCCTGAATAGGAGATTTCTTGATAAGGTAACTTCACAGGGGAGATGAGGATTTTCGAGTAAGAGATTTCTGAAGGTAGCTCCGTTGGAGAAAGGAGAAATTTTGCATAAGAGATCTCAGACAATGGTCTTTACCGGAGAGATAAAATAAACCTCAACATAAATTAGCCGGGGGAATGAAAATTCCTAAGAGCGAGATCTCCAATAAGGCAGTTCCATTGGGGAATGAGAAATCTTGGACAAGATATCCTCATAAATAATCTCCTCTGAGGAAGTGAGATGATGCTCCCATGACTTCACTAAGAAACAGAACAGACTTGAATAGTCTTTATTGGGGATTGTAATACGGTGGCAAAACCGATTGTTGTACTGGTTTTTATTTTATCTAACAAAGGAAAGGGTGAAAATAACAGAAAAGACCTTTCGAGATTTCTCTGAGTAAGGGGGGTAGATTATGGAAAGGGAAGGTGTTAGCACCCCTTCCATCTGTAGTTATCTACGGGCTCTTAGATGCTAGCTTATTTGAAAAAATACCTTGTGCTTTATGTGTTTTGAAAAGTATTTTTGAAAGCGCCTTAGTGCGGCGAACTTTGTAATGTTTCTTGGAATGGTAGAGAACGTATACAAAATGTTTGAAAATGTTTTTGGAAGAAGTTTTGTGTAAGTGTAAACATTGTTTGAGCAAGCATCTAACAACTATCTACTTTACTCGAAAGGTTGTTCTTTTCCTCTTTTCCTTTAGACAGTGCTATCCTATTATTAGTGAGTAGGTAGCCCTAGTCGTTAGATGTTTTGAGGGACATTCGAAAGGACGTTTATAGTCACAAAGGTAACTGGGAAAGAAATCTTAGTAACTACCCTAGGGTTTTAAGATCATTTTTACCGAGGCAACGCCGAGAGAGTCGTTTTTTGATCTTTAAACTGGAGGGTCGCCACTAAAATCTCTCACGTTTCGAGAGATGTGACTGTTTTCCGAAGGCAACCAAAGTGGGAGTACTCTAGAGGTGCGCATGTGAAAGTGTGTGGTATTCAGTTATTTTTGTCTTTGCATTTAGGTTTGATAACATTTTGATTATTAAGCTCTTGTCATGCAATCCTATTACCATACATCTAAACAGTTAATATATGTACAGGAAATATAAAGTGCGGAAATTAAATCCTACGCTTTTATATGGCTTCGGGGAGGGGGGAGTTTACAAGTCCAAACTGGGAAATAAAGCAGAAAAAGGTAAAATCCTAGTTTAAAATTATTACATCCCATAAACAGACACATTAATGATAAAAATAACAATGCTAAAATAATAAACGCGCACGAATTGAAAGGACGTCTAAATGCTAAGAAATGATTTTTTTTTGCTTAATAAAAGAGAATAAAATTGAAGTCTACTAAATTTTAATTTTAATAAAGTGTTAAGGTAATTAATTAATTAATTAACAAAATTAGTCTTAATAAAAAAACTAAAACCTAATTTTTTATGATTTTTTAATCTGATTTTATGTTGATTAAAACTAGAAGAAATAAAATAATAAACAAAAACAAAATAAATGGACCAGGTAGTAAATGAAAAAAAAGAGGTGCAATTTGCAGGACGCAGGTCCGGATCGAAAAGAGGCCCAAGTTGCCTTTCGATCCAATGAGGAATATTGTCGAAAGTTCATGATGGACTGCACGTTTGGGGGTATTGGATCTGGATTGGCCATCATCTGGCAGCAGCAGAATGATGGTGTATGATGTGTTCCTTCGATCTAGGAACACTGGATCTGCAGGAAATTCGTTAGAAAAAACAAAATTCCAAACTTGGGTTGAATCTGGTTTTGGATTCGACAAATTGTGGCTATCATCCTAATCTGAAACCCCTGAGTCTGAATTGAAAGTTATTTTGTCTTGAAACGTCATGAATCATGAGATTCGAAGGAAGATACGGATCGTGCCCTAGCAATGGCACGATCTCATCCCCGCACTTAAACTTGTATGTGACATGTTGAAATAATCACAAACATCAGCAATAACATGGATATATGATTAGTATGGATTTAAATTACACATCGAATGAGTTTGAGATCAAAGGCAAGCTACCAATGGAAGGATTATGTTAATGATGCTCCTGCGTGCATTGGACCTTCCTAATGCTTGGAAACGTATCCTGGAACCTTCAGGGAGTGAGTGGAATGCTTGTTTTGGGTTGGTGAGGCCTGCAAAGATCGTTTCAATTCTGACAACTTAGTGAAGGTTTGGAGAATTTGGTGTGGTTTTCTAGGGCAACTTCTTGTGTATAGGCAATGCGTGTCCTTTTTGCTTGCGCTTTAGTTTTGTATTTATAGGGGCGCAGTGGTGAACGAAAATGGCAAGAATCAGCCATTAACCATGGCTTTGAAGGCAAAATCGAGAGTTTTTAAAAATTTGCCAGTTTTGATGATTTTCTACCATTTTGGGTTTTGAGTGAACCTGGACAGGTTTCACATCTTGACTCTTTCGAATGCTCTCAAACCTTATTCTTCAATTGGATCTGAGTTCCAATTCGAATAGCTTAAGCCTTCATCATTATGGCTTCTTCGATTGGGCCATTATCTGCCTTAGTTGGTTGATCTGAAAACTATCCAATCAACCCAATCGAACAATTCTTGTTCCCTTCAATTCGACCATCTCTTCCTCTTGGTCTGTTGAAGCTTTGTTTTTTCCTTTCCTTCGAACATAGTAGTGTAGGTGGTCCTTTGATTCTAACTCCCACCATTTTCTTGTCTACAAGAAACACCTTTACTGCGTATTAGTCCATCTTCGATTGGTGAATACAGCTTGTATGCACCAATCGAAGGGTAACCTAAAAGTATCAGAACTTCTCTTCAAACATCCAACTCCTGTTCAGGTACTGTAGAGGTATAAATGTTTAAGACTAAGACATTGGATTGACTTGACTTGTATAGATCAAAATAAAAATCGCCACCGCGTTTTATTGTTTACAAAGGAATGGGTAAAGAGCGAGTAACCCAAAAAGAAGGGGAAAGATTCAAGGTAAGGGGGTTGGTTATACAAAGGGAGGGTATTAGCACCCTAAACATCTATGGTACTCCGTAGGAACCTCTTTGAAAAATCTGCATATTTTGACTATAAAATGTTGTATGTAAAATAGATGGTGGAGGTGAGAAAAGAACTACATTTTTTTATGATTTTTGCACCCGCCGCGGTTGCGAACCTTTAGTGCCTATGTACCACCTTTCCTGCAATAGGGGATCAAGGTACACGTAGTTCACCTTTAAAAATTTTAAAACACAAGTGTGTTGATTAATTTTAATAGATAAGATATCATCATCATTGTCCGTGTGGAAAATATACTTACTACCCACAATCATGAGAAAGGAGAATTTGCATCATCTTAAAGTGGAGGATATGGCTTGGATTTTAAAATCAACAATGCCTCACTCAACATCCAAGTGGAAAATATCTCTCTTCACTATATATTGTAGAAATATAGTTATTTGCATCACTACAAGGATTGACAAGAGTCCAATATTTTGAGAAATGTTTTAAAATAAAAATCCTAAGTGGAAAAATGGTTTGAAATAAGATTGATTGACTTTTAGTCTTCTCATAAAAAAGGTCAAGGTTTTATTAAATTGATTGGAGTTTATTTATGAAAAATGTTTTGAAAATGCATGGACCTAAGTCCAAGTTTATTATGAAAGTGGTTCAAGTTTAGAAACAAGAAGAGTTTTCAAAAGGAGGGAGAGGATTTTTGAAATTAAAGAAGATGGGAGGAGAAGAATGGACTATCCTAAAGCATAAGGTAAAAGCTAGAGATAAGAACCATCTAACCAACGAGAAGCCAATACTTGACATTATGAGTCAAGATAGAATTTCCATTCTTTGGATTGAAACCAGGCAAGCAGAGATACTAGACCTCTTAAGAGAACCAAACTTCAAATGTATTAAGTCTAAACAAAAATTGGGCAGAGTAACGGCTGTATATAGGTGAATTCTAGATTACAAACAAAGTATGTAATCATAATAACCCACACATAAAACAAACAAACAACCTAATGTCTTGAGGTAAACCTCAAGAACTCCAGACAAAATATCAATTAAGGTCACAAGGTCTCCAACCTAGGCCAAGGTTTCTAATACTAAGTCCAAGAAGTCCAATACTCCATAATGCCAAGGATAATAACCAAATAGTCCAAGTATCTTTAAAGTTTTTTATGGTTCATGTTGATTATTAAATATCTTAAAAAGAAAACAAAAGCTCAAGTGAGCAAAATTAAAATTACAAGAATATAAAGGTGCTCAAGTGAGCAAAGATACAAAAATAGCATAAAATGACATGCTTAAAGTAAATGGTGCATAAAATAAAGGGGTATATAATAAAACACAAGATAAAGTCAATTATTAGTAATTAGTGGTTAGTTAGATGACCATCTTGAAACTTGCATTTTTAACTCATTAGAGGATTGATAGAACCAAAGCCTCCACACAACAAGTTGCATTTTCTTTTTGTCAAGTATATCATCCATTTTGGAATTCTCACAAGTACCATTTAATGATCAACGATGTTTAAGTGATCCGCGTTGACCAAAAGTGATGTAGATCCATTAGAGAATTGGTAAAACCAAAGCCTCCACACAATGAATCTCAAGGTTATTGGATCAAAGAGATCAAATTAACATACTTGGGCTTGCAAACATAGGTTTGGACCATGAATGATCATTTATTCGAATCAGGACAAAATTTAGCACTATGTTAAGCAATCGTAAGTGGACTTATATAGAAGTCGCACCTATTTTGAATCCCGTCAATATCAATCTATGCACCATTTGTTTTGAGACATGATATAGAGATCATGCTCCAATAACACTTAGTGCAATAAGAAAGGGATGAGATGAAGAAGGGTGGGGGGAAATATACAAACCACATTTGAATTAAATTTTAATCAAACTATTATTAAAATCATTCATCCATTTTTATGGAGTTAAACTTAACGCCATGGATCTAATGATGTTAACAAAGTTCATGATCAAAAATTCAACCCAAGATCATCCAGAAAATAATAATACATTTATTATATACATTAAAAAGGGTTTTAAAATGTTTTAAAATAGAAAATATAAGAGAAAATATCAACCATGTTCAAATTAATCAAGAAATAATAAGTAAGACCATAGAAAAATAAGAGATGAACTCATATATTTTTGTAAAATTTTTGGTAATTTTTTAAAGTTAGAAACTATTTCTAAAGTAATTAAAATTGCTCAAATAAATAGAAAATAGATAAAAAATAGTAAACATCAATATAGAATTCCATAAAATTTTCAAAAAGTCAGAAATATAATAAATGATATTTATGAATTTTTTTAGAATTAAAATATGTCAGAAAACATTTTTAAAGTAATTAAAATGAAGCAAATAATGCAAAAAATATAAAAAATATCAAATGTCAAAATAAAAATGTGAAAAAATAGTCATGAGATCAGAAATAATTCAAAGTACTTTTGTGAATTTTTTTCATAATTTTTGGATAAAAAATATAAGAGATATGAATATTTGAAAATTAAATCAATTAAAATATAAAATCAGAAAATAAAATAAAACCAAAAATATGTGGGCCATCAGATCATAGTCAAAACGCGTTAGTAAGCTGATCCAATGGACCAGACGTGCTGTGCTTGATATGGACCTTAGTGAGATACACATAGGATCAGAAAAAGGGAAACCAATGAAATTAAAACGTTTGGCACGCTACCATTGGCTGGGACGATACATGTCATCTTCTTCAACCTCCAGAAACCCTGCAATGGAGATTTTGTGAGACCTTTCAAATGTAAAATTAGGATCCCAGACTAGTATCATTGGATTCTCCTCTTCAAGACGATTCTAACACCACCGTCGCGCCAAATTTATATAAGGTATGCAAAGAGATATGAATCAAAAACCCATAAAATAGTGAGCACCTTCAAGTTGATATTTCTCTCTCAATTCTCAATGAATTTAAAAATTGTAAGAAGCACAAGAATCAAGAGAAAGAGTAGAATAGGTTAGTGCTTTATTTAGATCCAAATGGTGAAGAATTCTACCTTTTCGAAGTTCAAGAAAGAAGCTTTGAAACTGGACTTCTATAGCTTGAATTATGGCTCGTTTTGCTTGGTTTAAGTGCTGGAGAGTTTGTATGATGCTGAAGGATGATGAATGTGAAAAGAATTTTGGAAGAAAAGGCTTGAATCTCAGAAACTGATTTCAAAAATTTGAAGTTCGTGTGAGGTTTTGACAAAGTGTATTTGGCTCTCCAAGCTTGAGGAAATGAATGGGGGATGACCCTCTATTTATAGGGAATCAAATGGAATGTTCAAGCGTGTGAAATGATGAAGTTTGGAGGGAAATCGTGTGAACCTGATACACGAGCAAGGTGTGACCTGTTTTGCATCAAAACTCATCCAATCCTTGCGTTTTAAGGCTCTAATCCACTTTGGCAACTTAGTTAAACATGTTTAGATCACAAACGCGTGCTAATTTGATGTTTAGAAGCCAAAACATGAATTTCATATTCTGACTTATGAAGAAACTTCAATTCCAAGTTACCAAGTTCAACTCAATGGCATTCCCAGCTCAAGGAGTCTTAAGGCATGATTCTTGATGCTTTAGAAAGATGAGATTACAAGATTTGAAATGGAAAAAGAATAGAATCAAATGGATGTTTGAGCTGAAAGTTGCAATGAGTTAAAGTTGGGGAAAAAGGTTGACTTTCCATACTTAGAAATATTTCAAATTTTCTTCAAAAGTGACCTATAATGTTTTGCATCCAAACATGGACTTCCACTTGGAAATTGTCTTGACCAAAAAATATGGCATGAAATAGACCCCTTGAATGGCATTCTGAGACTTGAACCATTCAAAATATCCAAAAATTGAGAGAGTTATGAATTGTTGAAGTTGGTAGAAAATCATGAAATGACCTATAATCTTTTGTATCCTTACGGCATCTTTTATCCATTTTATCACTTTGCACATAAAACAAGGCATAAATTTCACATCCTCAATATCATTTTGGAAAAAGAATGGCTTCAAGGTGATACAAATTGACAAAGTTATGATCATTTGAAGTTACACCTGAGAAATTGGAGGCTCATCTGGAGGACTTGTAATCTTTCTTCAACATCAAGTTTCTTCCACATGAAAACTACTTGAAACTTTTGAAGTGATTTATTGATAACCATTTGAAGAGAAGGATGTATTTTGAATCACTCAAAAATACCAAAAGATGAGCAAGATATACTTCTTTGAAGTTCAAAACCCTAGCTCCTAGATCAAGAAAATGCTTTGAGGAACTTTGACAATTTTGGACAAACTTCTTGTACCAACACTTTTGATTTGTTAATAGAAGTTGTTGAGGATGATAATGAGAATACATAGAAACCAAAACCACTTCCATATCTTGATAATTGAGAGAAATATGCACTTATGACCAATGGGAACAAGGCCTTGTCCAACCATGACAACTTCTTCAATCAATCCCTTGTACTTTTGAATCAATCTTCATAACTTTGAAATTTGGTGAACCAAAATGAACCTTGACATGCCATTTATTCCAAAATAATTTCAATGGTGAGGTTTGAATTTCTCAAGCTCTAATGACTAGGGCATGGAAATAAACTCATGAACCTATGGATCAACTTGCTAAGCCATATTGCCTTTACCTACATTATTAACAAGTAAGACAAACCAAAATTGCTTTTTGTTAATTATAAAGAAATTCAAAACAAAACATGCATAATCACAAAATAAAAACAAGTCAAGGTGTTTGGTGATCTCTCAAAGAGTAAAGCAAAAGATATGAAGGAGAACCAAAAGCCCTAATGTGATCTTGTTGTGATTGAATCAACATGGTATGATGAAGGGATCTTAGGGGAAAAAATTGGGGTACAACAGCTGCCATTATTTAAGTTTCTTCTATCCGGAGATACGAAGGTTAAAAATCTTCGTGTCGACGCGATCGAAGATACTTAAATATAAAACAAACCCTATTTTTGGCCCTAAGATGCCATGCAATACTTATGAGCATGAATGCAAATGAACAAATTCAAAGAGACGTAAAACACCACTAGGGATGTAGCGAAGGAAATAAGGATCAAAAGAGAAACCCGACCAAGAAAATAAATCATTGGTGAATCAAAAATACCCGACTCATAGAGGATGGTAAAAGGTCAAGGGATACACCAACTTTTACTGAAGGCGATACTACCAATGTTCACTGAAGGTAGAAAGAGGAACGAAATAATAGCACCGACGTTCACTGACGGTGAGCTACCAACGTTTACCGAAGGTAGAGAGAAAAGAAAAATCATCGACGTTCACTGACGATGAACTACTAACTTTCACTGAAGGTGACCTACCAACTTTCACTGAAGGTAGAGAGAAAATATATCATAGTATCACCGTTCACTGACGATGAACTACCAACGTTCACTGAAGGTAGCAAAAAGATAACAATCACCAACTTTCACTGAAGGTGACCTACCAACTTTCACTGAAGGTAGAGAGAAAATATATTATAGCATCACCGTTCACTGACGATGAACTACCAACATTCACTGAAGGTAGCAAAAAGATAACAATCACCAACTTTGACTGAAGGTTACCTACCAACTTTCACTGAAGGTAGAGAGAAAATATATCATAGCATCTCGATTCACTGACGATGAACTACCAACATTCACAGAAGGTAGAAAAAAATATAACAATCACCAACTTTCACTGAAGGTGACCTACCAACTTTCACTGAAGGTAGAGAGCAAATATATCATAGCATCGCCATTCACTGACGATGAAATACCAATATTCACTGAAGGTAGCAAAAATATAATAATCACCAACTTTCACTGAAGGTGACCTACTAACTTCCACTGAAGTTAGAGAGAAAATATATCATAGCATCGCCATTCACTGACGATGAACTACCAACGTTCACTGAAGGTAGCAAAAAGATAACAATCACCACCTTTCACTGAAGATGACCTACCAAATTTCACTAAACTTAGAGAGAAGATATATCATAGTATCGCCGTTCACTAATGATGAACTATCAACGTTCATTAAAGGTAGCAAAAAGATAACAATCACCAACTTTCACTGAAGGTGATCTACGAACTTTCACTGAAGGTAGAGAGAAAATATATCATAGCATCTCCATTCACTGACGATGAACTACCAACATTCACTGAAGGTAGCAAACAGATAACAATCACCAACTTTCACTGAAGGTGGCCTACCAACTTTTACTGAAGGTAGAGAGAAAATATATCACAGCTTCGCCCTTCACTGACGATGAACTACCAACGTTCACTGAAGGTAGCAAAAAGATGACAAGTCTTTTCCCAAAATTCCGGCGTTTCTCCTAGAACGGTCTCAACTTCTTCTTTAACCGAGGTATTCTGCCTGGAAAGGGTAATATATAAGATGTCTCAAATAAAGAGACTACCACTTGCAAATATTTCACAATGAATTGTCTTTGCGATATTGAAGAGACTATCCATCCACTGGAGTAATTTGACAACGAACTGCAAACTATCCACTCATAGAGAAGATAGCAAAAAAGTAACGTCGACTTTTACGGGGAAATACAAGTTGCTCAAATAAAGAGACCTGCTACTTGCTGTTATGGAGGATTGTAAAATGACTTTATGGGGAAAATGTCATGACTTCCTGGGGAATTTATCATGACTTCACGGGGAAGGCAATATAGCTTCCTGGGGAAAAAATGGC
Source organism: Vicia faba (assembly GCA_948472305.1). Classification (NCBI taxonomy): domain Eukaryota; kingdom Viridiplantae; phylum Streptophyta; class Magnoliopsida; order Fabales; family Fabaceae; genus Vicia; species Vicia faba. Next base: position 1,070,418,661 of record OX451735.1, on the reverse strand, counting down.
TTCCTGGGGAAAACAAAATGGCTTCCTGGGGAAAACAAAATGGCTTCTTGGGGAAATGCCAACATGTTCCTGCTGAGGAGATAAAGTCTTCTCGTGCAAAATAAATGCACACTCAAACCAAGGCTCGAAGCTTGCAGAGATCAAAAGTAATAATATTGATGGGAAGCAAAGATTCAAACCAGAAATAAAATGGAGTAAAACAGTCAGCTAAAACACATACTTCGAGAAATAAACTCAAGGGGGAAACCCAAATCATCCAGACCAAGGGATGTACAGGAAGGATAATGCAAAAAATATTCCACGAGGGATAACTCAGTGGGGAAATTGAAGGAATATTCACTTTCTGCCTAAGGCTGACACTCTATTGGGGAGAGGACAACACAACTCTGCAAAACAGGGTAATATGTCAACAAGATATTGATGAATACGAATGGGAAATGATTTTCTAAATTTAACTATGCATGATATATGTATGAATGTATGAGTGTTATCATGTATATGCTGACAAAACAAACATATAATACTGGGGATAAATAAATAAAACCAACTCGGGCATAATCAACACTCGGCTAAATCACATCCAAGACGATCATTCCATAAGAAAATAAGCACCAGCTAAGGAAACAAAGTCCTACTGCATGGCTTAACTTCACTGGGGAGAAACATAATCCAGAAGTAAACAAATCATAGCAACAAAATATTACAGATACAAAGATATAACATCCTTCTCCAGGCTTTACCGGGGAATAGCACCCAGACTTCAATGGGGAAACAAATGTTTTCATGCATAACACGTCTACTGGGGATTACAGTACTGACTTTGAATAAGGCAGATGGAAACCATATTGGAAAAATATCAACTGAGGATTTCGAGCTGACTTGATTGGGGAAATAATATACAGACTTCACTAGGGGAGATAGCGCCTTATCATCAAGACGTCACCTAGGGACTTCGTGCTGACTCCATTGGGGAGGTCAACACCACATCAAAGAGAGGAAACCCATATACGTTCTTCACTGAGGAAAACAAGGATACGTTCTTCAATTTTGAGAGTAAGCATCACACCAACTTCTCTGGGGAAAGAGTATGAAATCTCATGGGGATAACAACTTGGATAGTTAAGAAGTCAAACATTATAGCAAGGAATCAATCTTATGGGAATTTTAAATCAAACCCAACACTTGGCGAGCGAAAAACCAAAAAGTTGATACCCAATTCAACACTTCTTAAATAAAACACTACCCTTGCCTAATTATCGAGAAATTGAACAAAATGCAAATACCGCTGAAAGGAGATGCTTCACAAATGAGTCAAATCTCAGCATGCACGGGGAGGAAAAACTTCTATGAACTAAGCGAGGCCTTCATTGGGAAATTTCGGATTGAGTCTTCATATAACACAAACCTATTCCAACAAAAGGTGCCCTGGGATAACCTTCACGGGGAATCAAGAAGTCAACAATTGAAAGAGGTCAAACTCTTGGGGATTTTAAATCAAACTCTACACTGGGCAGGTGAAACTCCAAAAGCTGACAATTGTATCAACATTTCTTAGAAAATATACTGCCCTGGTCCAGTTACTTAGGAAATAAATACCAACAATAATGACAACACTGCGAAAAAGAGCAACATTTTGCAAATAATCCCATCTCTGCACACCAAGGGGACGAGACCCTTCATCATATGAGAGAAGACTTCGTTGGGGAATCCGGAATAAAGACCTCAGACCAAGCAAACCCAAAAAGTCAGAAAATGAACCAACACTCGACTGGGGACACTAGGATCACAAACCCGGTACTGCACCTTACGCCAATTGGTACCGTCTTCAATATACAATAAACACACGTATACCAGCGAAAATAACCTAATAAAACCTTCCCGGGAAAAATAAAACTTCTCAAAACTACTGGAGTTTGTCCATTCCTGGGATCACCACTTTTGTTTTCCTCTTGAATCAAAAAATCTTAAAGTAAAAGTAAGTTGTAGATTCTTTTTGAAAAAACAATTTTGTTATTTAATCCTTTTTGCTTTGAAAATTATTATAAATAATAAATGGAGTATTTGTAAGCTGAATAAAATAAGAAATACAAATAATTGGGTAAATGCTCAAATTTTATTGATAGAATGGTAGTCTATGAATGGCGAGACTCCATGGATAATTACAAAGTTTGGAAAATGGTAATATACAATGGAAAAGATACATTGAGATACAATGACCACTATTCTCTCTAACAACTTTGAAATTCTGAGCAGCAACTTCTGTTGAAGTATGGTGAGGATCCAAGAAGATTGTTGTTTCAATGATCAAGTCTTGTCTGATGCAGTTACTTGCCAAGAAATTCCCTAAAATTTTCCTAAGCTTCCCTAGCGGGTTTTCAACTTAGTGGGAAAATTTATTCTGTTTATGTCTCTAATTTTTTCCTAGATCGCCCTTTCTGGTTTTCGGCCTACCGAGACGCTCCATTTTGCCTAAGCCGCCCTTTCGGGTTTTTAACTTAGCGAGCTGTTCTTTTATTTCTTTAGGCGAAGTATTTCTTGATTGCATCAGCATTCATGGGACGTGGGAACTCCTCGCCATCCATAGTTTCAAGAATTAATGCACCGCCAAAGAAGGCTTTCTTGACAACATATGGGCCTTCAAAATTGGGAGTCCACTTGCCCCTAGAATTAGCGTTAAAAGACATGATCTTCCTGAGCACGAGATCTCCTTCTCTGAATTCATGAGGTTTGACCTTCTTATCAAAAGCTTTATTCATTCTCTTCTGATATAACTCCCCATGATACAAATCCGTCATTCTCTTCTCTTCGACCAAATTCAATTGGTCAAACCTGTTCTAGACCCATTCAGCCTCTAAAAACTTGGTTTCCATTATCACACGCAAAGAGGGAATATCAACCTAGATTGGGAGCACTTCTTCCATTCCATACACAAGGGAGAATGGGGTTTCTCTTGTTGAAGTGCAGACAAATGTCTGATATCCATGTAAAGAAAAAGGGAGCATTTCATGCCAATCTTAATAAGTAACAACCATCTTCTGGATAATTTTCTTGATGTTCTTATTAGCAGCTTCAACAGCCCCATTCATCTTCGGCCTGTACGGAGATGAATTATGATGGAAAATCTTGAATTCCTCATAAAGTTCCGTCATCATCTTGTTGTTCAGATTCGAGCCATTGTCGGTGATAATTCTCCTTGGCACACCATACCGACATATGAGATTATTCTTAATGAAGCGCACTACCACCTATTTAGTAACATTATCATATGAAGCAGCTTCCACCCATTTGGTGAAGTAATCAATTGCTACCAAGATAAAATAGTGTCCATTCAAAGCTTTGGGTTATATCATCCTAATCATATCAATACCCCACATAGAGAAAGGCCACGAGGAAGAAATAACATTGAGAAGTGTCGGAGGCACATGAATCGTGTCCGCATAAATCTGGAATTTATGGAAATTCTTCGCAAATTAGTAACAGTCAGATTCCATTTTCACCCAATAGCAACATTCCCTTATCATCTTTGTAGCCATCGAATGTCCGTTGGCATGAGTGCCAAAGGAACCTTCATGAATCTCATGCATCAACATGTCTGTTTCGTGTCTATCCACGCATCTGAGCAAGACCATGTCATAATTTCTCTTGTACAACACATTGTAACTGAGGAAGAATCTGCCAGCCAATCTTCTCAATTTCTTTCTATCTTTATTCGATGTACCAATCGGGTATTCCTGAGTCTGGAGAAAATGCTTGATATCATAATACCAAGGTTTCTCATATGCTACCTCCTCTGTTGTAAACACATGAGCAGGTCTATCCAATCGCGAACTATAATTAGAGGTATAATGTTGTACCCCAAAATTTTCCCTCCCACTTATCAAGAATTTGCTCACAAAGATCCCCTTGGGCTCAAGACCGCACTAGGGTTTGATCAGCTCAAGACACCTCCTTATGCACCGATGACCAAAATTAGGGTTTGAGTTTGCACAGGGAAATTTGAATTTTCAATGCCTCATATGACTTTCATGGATCATTATGGACCCCCTAGATCACTCATGTCAAGTTTCAAGCTTTGAATCACACCTTTGCTCAGCCAATTGAGCAGTTGACCTAAAAATCAGCTGTATTGGAGAAAAAGTCAATCATGGCCAATTTACAGTCAAACTTCATAATTTTTGATCCACATCAACATTATAAACTCATATGTATCATTTGATCAAGTTTGGACCACAACTCCTCAAAAAATTTGATCAAATCCCCAAAAGGGCAAAATGGTCAAAATTAGGGTTTTGACTAGGAGAGGGAAATCTCTGATTTTTGACCTAGAAAATGGTCAATTAGTTTAAGGCATGATCTAAAGAGTCCAATTGAATCATTTTTACCCAATTACATGATTCAAAACATTGCAAGTCCATTGGATTAACAGATGAATTTTTTAGTCAACTGATCAAAAGTCAACTGTATATTGAAAAGTCAAACTTTGACTTTTTGGTCAAATTCAAGTGCCAAAGATCATAATTCACAGAACATGTCAAAATATGAATCATATTCATCAAGGAATCAAAAAGTGAAGATTTCATTTTGAAAAGTCAAAATTTCTAAACTTAGTAATTTTTCCAAGTGTTGGAAATTTCTTATTTTTCATAACTTTGAGCAAAATTTTCACCATGATGCAAGATTATTCAAGAGAAACTTCCAACATGAAAGTTGTATATCTCCATGAAATCTACAACTTTTCTTCACACAAATTCCTCCAAAAGTTTTTGGATCTCAAGTTATAATTTTATGAACATAGGGTCATGAAACTAAACACTTAGTGAAATTTCCCCCTAATTTGGTCAGGTTTTTGACCCAACTTCATGGCACTTTTTCATATAGTTCCAAGGGGAATATTCAAAAGCAATTCAAAGATGGGTTGTAGATAACATTCCAAGCTTTCCAAAATGTCCAAGAAATCCTTGGGATCATTCTTGAGTAGGGAGAATCGAAGAGATGAAGTTAGGGTTTTATCACTTGAATTACAAGTCATTTTTGATGAACACATGAACCAAATCCATGCTAGGCTGCATAATATTTGCTTTGCAGGCCTCAAACTTGTTTGTCACTCCATATTTAAATGTTTACACATCTGTTAGGGCTTTGATCCAGGCAATTGAGCTATTATCCAAGTTGCATTTCCATTAATGGCACAAAGTTAACATTGTCATTCTTGTAAAGCAAGCTTTTTAAATAAAGTTCATTCTTGAGCCTCTATCTTGTTCCCTATGATCACTGTGATACGGTGGGAGAACTGACTTGAGGTTTTGTGTTTCGTTGCAAATGTCGCGGTTAGCAAGAGTTGTCACCGACTTTTATTTTATCTAAAAGGAAAGGTAAAAAAGCACAGGAAAGACCTTTGAGATGTTTTCTTGAGTTCGTGGGGTAGATTATGAAAAGGGAAGGTGCTAGCACCCGTTTCATCCATGGTTTTCCATGGGCTCTTAGTTACTTGCTTAGATCACTTGCTTTGCTTTTGCAATTGTTTGAAATGGTGCTTTGTATGGTTTTGAAAGTATTTTGAAAAGAGGCCATTCGTTTAGGCAATCTTTGTAATGATTCTCGTTCGTAAGAATGTATACAGAGATGTTTGTCTTTTGAAAAATGTTTCAATGTTTTTAAAGTTGTTTGGAAAGGTTTTGAAATGTGTGTTTGTTTTTGAAAATAGCAAGGATTGTTTGCAAATTGATCAAGTAACTAGAAGCATTCTACCTACTCAAAAGTCTTACTTGTGCATTTTTATTCCTTTGACATTGTTGATTTACCATTGATTTGATAAAAAACCCTATTTTTGGATGTTAAATGGGACGGGCGTGGATCATCGTATGACCATGATAGCAATGTTGCCAAGTATCTTTAGCATTTTGAGGGACCAAGATCATTTTGTTTTAGGCAACCTTTTGATAGCGTCATCGAGGGACTATGATCTTTTTGTTTTGTTTTGTTTTGCCAAGATACCTTGCATGCATACCATGGCCATTTTATTAGGCAACTAAGTGGGGGAAACCCTAAGGGTGCTTGTGTGCAATGTGTGTCATTTTACATGCTTTTGATTGTCTTGGATTAGGTCTTTTCTATTTGTTTGATTTTTTGTCTTATCACGCAAAACCCTAATTTACTACATAAGTATAAATGTGATAAATTGCATAAAGTAAACTAAACTATTACAACAATTATTATGGGAGGGGGGATACAAGTTTTTGAATGGGGATATTGCACAAAATAAACCCTAAAATAACTATTACAACCCAATTTAATTAAGTACAAATTAAATAAATATACAAATGTTAAAAATGCAATAAAAATGTATTTATGCAAAAAATGTTTTGTATTTGTTTTTTGTAAGAGAAAAATGATTTATTTAAGCCCTAAAAATAAGAGAAAAAATATTATTATTTTTGAAAGGGTGAAACCCTAGTTTTTTTGATTTAAAAGAAAATAATGTTCTATATTTATATTTTGTCTATTTTTTGTACAAGAAATAATGAATAATATTATTAACAAATATTAAAAATTAAAAAATGTATGAAAATAATATTTTATGTGTATAAATAATAAAATAAAAATGTATAGTATTTTTATTAAATATATTTATAATTTATTCAAGAAAAATAAAGTCCATTGTTTAATAAGGCTATTTTTTTATGCCAAAAAAAAATAAAAAAAATAAAAAAAAATGAAAAAAATAAAGAAAATATTTTTCATGATTTTTTATGGTTCAGAAAAATAAATAAAAACAGTAAATATAAAAATGAAAAGAAAATATGAAAAATAAACAAAATAAAGTCAGGGGGTGTGGATATCAGGTCAGGGGGTGTGGAAATAAAAAACAACATGCCCAAGGTGCTCCAGGCCCAGGACAGTCATCCCTGTCCTCCAGCTTCATCCTTCTGCGCGCGTTTTTTTCAAACCTGCAATTCTCACATACTTGCACAAAAGCAAAAACTTACAACATGAAACATGTAGCATTTTTTATCACGATTCCAACCATATCCATTTTGTGACCTAACTCTCAAAGGTCAGAGAGAATTTTGCATCCCTTAATTCCTGACCTAATTATTTCAGCAACTTCAAGTTTCAAATTCTCTTAGCTCAGTTAAAGTAAATGACAAATATGCATATGTACAACTTCACCAAGTTAAGGACTACATTTTTGCTTCACAAATCGTGGCTTGAGGATGCCTAAATAGAGAGATAAAGTTTTGAAAAATACCTCCTTCAGCTGGATTTGGATATGGAAATGTGGGAACTTTGAGTGAGGCCCGAGGGTTGTGTGAGCTTCCTTGAAGTTCCTTCAAGCTATTCCAATGCTTATGGGGCTTTATGGATGGCCAAAAATTCCTGCACGAGTCAATCTGCAACCTCGAAGTTTGAAAATGGTGATGTCTGAAACATAGCTCACAGTTGCAAGATGAATGCTTGGGTAGCTTTGGTAGGATGTATGGAAGGTGTTTGAAGTGTTGAAACAAGAAACGCACGAGCCAAAAATGAAATGGCTAGTGTTTTGCAGAAACTGGCAGTTTGGGCAGAAAACTGAGGTTTTTCAATTTTGGGAGAGTTTTGGATCATAAGCATTTGTGTCTTAGCTTGAGGTATGTTTGTCAATATGTATAGAGTGATACAAAGTCCACCCTTTTCCTGTTGTACAAGTTCTGACTTCTTTGGCCAACTTTCTTGCATTTGAAGAAAAGTGACAAGACTTATGCCAACATGCTTGTACTGGCTTGCTTGCTAGCTGTAGAGAGTTGATACAAGTTGCTTGATATCTGTGGAAAATTCTTGCACAAAAGGAACAAGTCCAAGGCTCAAGGCTAATAAAGTTTGCAAAAGCTTGCTTTATGAAAATGGCAATGTGCCCTTTATGCCATTTATGGATTTATTTCTTGTACAAAGCTCCAAAAGTGAAAACAAAGCCTTTATCCATTGAGTTATCATTTAATTATGGAGTGTAGAAGGAGTTTAGGACCTGTAATGCAAGGTACAAGCATGCTTGATCAGATTTGCAACTTGGTGCATTGTGGAAATGGCTTGAACAAAAGTGTCAAAATGCCAATTTCTCTTCTTCGATTCTCCCTAACCACAAATGATCTTGGAGAGTTCTTGGACATTTTGGAAATCTTGCAACATGACCTATAATCCATCTTTGAAATGAATTTTGATATAAATCTTGGAACTAGGTGAAAAATGTCCATGAGGTTGGGTCAAAAACCTGCCTAAATTAGGGCAAATTTTCACCAAGTTATTTATTTCATGGACCCCTATTCACAAATTCATAACTTGAAATCCAAGCATCTTTCGGGAAAACTTTGTCAAGAAAAGTTGTATATTTCATGTAGGACTACAACTTTCATGTTGGAGATTTTCTTTGAATCAAATTGCATCATGGTGAAAAAGTGGTGAAAAGTTAGGAAAAAATAAGGAAATTTCCATACTTAGAAAAATTCTAAGTTATGAAAATTTTCAAATTCAAAACCCTAATTTTCAAAATTGGTTTTCTTGGTCAACAAGTTTCATATTTTGACATATCTTGATGAATTATGACCTTTGGCACTTGATTTTGACCAAAAAGTCAAAGTTTGACTTTTCAGTATACAATTGACTTTTGATCAGTTGACTACAAAATTCATCTGTCAATCCTATGTACTTGAGATCTTTTGAACAATGTGATTAGGTCAAGATGATGCCATTGAGTCCTTGAAATCATGTTTGAACCCAATTGGTCATTGGCTAGGTTAAAAAGCAGAAATTGCCCTTTCTCAGTCAAAACCCTAATTTTGACCATTTTGCCCTTTTGATGATCTGATCAAATTTCTTGAGGAGTTGTGATCTAAACTTGATCAAATGGTACATAGGAGTCTAAAATGTTGTCGTGGATAAAAAATTATGAAGTTTGACTGTAAATTGGCCATGGTTGACTTTTCCCCCAATACAATTGATTTTTAGGTCAACTGTCCAATTGACTGGTCAAAAATGTGGTTCAAAGCTTGAAACTTGGTATGAGAAATCTTAGGGGTCCAACATGATGTATGAAAGTCACATGAAGCATTGATGGTCTAAAAATCCTTGTGCAAACTCAAACCCTAATTTCAGGTCATCAGTGCAAGGTGATGTCTTGAGCTGACCAAACCCTAATTTCAGGTCATCAGTGCAAGGTGATGTCTTGAGCTGACCAAACCCTAATCTTGTCTTGAGTACAAGAAGTCTTGTGAGGAAAATCTTGATAAATGAGAGGAAAATTTTGGGGTACAACAATCACACTCCATCCACAAAGTCAGAATCAAGCTTGTTTAAAGCATAACCACTCTATCTTAGCAAGTACACAAGGCTTTGAAACTTGAATTTCTCAAAAATCACATGTTATGCATAAACTTGTGATTTTGAATTCTGATAAACAAGAGGTCTCCAAACTGGTTGCTTATAAATAGAGTCACTATTTGTGAGCTAGAAGAAGAGCTGAAGCACCCTGAAATACACCAAAACTCTCTCAAATCAGAAATTGCCCAAAAACTCCATTGTTGCACAGTTTCTGACCTTGAACATCAAACTTACATTTTCCTGGTGCGTTTCTTGGACTTTTAGTTTATAAAGCTTCCTTACATCAAGTGTAACCTATCCATGTCCCTGTTTCATTACTGTAACATCATTTACCATATCCTCCATAACCAAAAATAGAGCATTACACATTGACTTCTCCAAGTCATTTCAGCCACTCTTAACTCAAGCAAACCATTGCATTAGCTTCCTAGGACCTCAAGGAAGCTAAACTGATCATCACCATCACTTGAAATAAGCTCAAACTCAAAACACGATTTCCAGTTTTGAGTTAAGTTTTCTCAACTTGGAACTCTTCATACAGGAATAATCAATAGTTTATTTGTGAACAAAACATGTAGATATCATTGCCCTGAAGCTAACCATGTCCATAGTTTCCGTTAATTTTGCTTGAGCTTAGAGAATTTTGAAATTGAAATTTCAGATATTTTTAGGGTTCAGATTAGGGCCCTTAAAATTCATGCTCATCTTTGATCTATAGCTTTAATGCTTTACGTTTCTGAAACTGTAAGAAAATTTGCTATAACTTTCATGTTTACAGTTTTCATTTTTGATGAGAAATGAGCAAGTTACAGTTGGTCTGGCTGGAGGTTGAAGATGAAGTCTTCAGGGCGTGTTTTGCCTTGTATATTTATTGTTTTGCTTATATTAACGGATGTATAGCCACCCCAGTGGTAGAAGCGTGCGCCTGTAACCTTAGGGACCTGGGTTCGAGCCCCAGTGGTACCCTTTTGCATTTTTGACATGTTTTACAATTTTGACTTTTTTTGTTTGCAGGGCGCTGGGCCTCTTTGGGTCAGGCTTATTTTTTATTTTTTCTAGCTAACCCCCTGTTTCCTTTATACGCCCGTGGCCCAATTTATTTTATTTCTTTTCATTTATTTTCTTAAATATTTTTCTAAATGCTGAAAAAACCATAAAATACAAATAAATGATAAATTTATATTTTGACTTAGTTTATTTTATTTTTCTCACAAAAAATATTTTTATTAACTATACTTTCTTTATTTTATTTATTTATTATCTTGTAAATATAATTAAAATTAGGTTATTAGTTATTTTCTTTCATACTAATTTAAATATATTATTTTTGATATAAAAAAGACTAACAATATTTTATAAGGCTATAAATATTTTTAAGATAAAAATACCAAAAAATACATTTTTCTTAAACTTATGTTCTTTTGATTAATTAATAGAACTAGGATTTTATTTAAAATCTTTTCTTAATAAAATTAAAATTGAATTAATTATTTTCTTTATTTAATTAGATTAAGACAAAATCCTTTTTTCATTAAAATCAAACAAAGATACATTTTCTTTACATTTTGCATTTTTTGTACATTTATTCATTTTGTACTTTGCATTTATTTATTTCCTTTTACATTGATATCAATTCAATATGGTTGTAATAGCCTAATTAGGCTTTAAATTCTTTCAATCCCCATTCAATTTGTACACCCCTCCCCACAAATGTTGTAATAGCGTAGTAACTTTAAATTTCACAATTTATCGCTTTTATATCACATGCTAGTAATTAGGTTTTGTATGGAAAGACTAAAACCAATGTTTAGAAAATCTTAATTCAAGACAAAAACAAGCATGAAAATAATACACTTGCACACAAGCACCCCTAGGGTCATTCCACTTGGTTTCCTTATACAAAATGCCCATAATACGCATGTAAGGTAACTTAGCAAAAACAAGCAAAATACAAGATCATAGTCCCTCGATGACGCTATCTAAGTTGCCTTTCAAATGATTTTAGTCCCTAAAAAGAATGCTAAGATACCTTGCATTATTTCTAATCATGGTTACATGATGACCCACGCCCGTCCCGTTCACATCCAAAGATAGGGTTGCTTATCAAATCAATGGTAGGACAACAATGTCAAAGGAAAAGAAAATGACAAGAAACACTTTTGAGTAGGTATAATGCTCATAATTACATGCTCCATATCAAAATTAAACATCCTTTCTATTTTCAAAACAAACACATACACTTTCAAACATCTTACAAAATTGAAAACATTTTCAAAAGATCAACATCTTTGTATACATTCTTACGAACGAGAATCATTACAAAGATTGCCTAAGAAATGACCTCTTTACAAAATACTTTCAAAAACCACACAAAGCATAATCTCAAACAAAAGCAAGTGATCTAGCAAGTAACTAAGAGCCCATGGAAAACCATGGATGAAAAGGGTACTAATACCTTCCCTTTTCATAATCTACCTCCCGAACTCAAGAAATAATCTCAAAGGTCTTTCATGTGCTTTTTCACCTTTCCTTTTTGATAAAAGAAAAGTCGGTGGTGACTCTTGCTAACCGCAATATTTGCGATCAAACGCAAAACCTTTCAAGTCAGATTTTCTCTCGTATCACAGAACTGGCGACTATGCTGAGGAAAATTCTAAAAGTGGGGTTACCTTAGGGTTAGATCACATTTACTTGCTTTCAATGTTTAACTTGTTTGCTTTACATTATGGTTCTTTGTTTGGGTTTGAATCTTCTACCTGGATTTTGGATATCTTATAGGTAAGTAGCAATACGTTGTGGAAACTGTGCAGGGTATACTGACATGGTCTAAGCAATAGCTACGTTAGTGTGACATATTTGTGGGTACCGGTAGCCCTTGAGTTAATCAAGGAGAATATGGGGCCACTGAGTGATGTCATGAAGCACTAATGAACTTTTAGAACCTTTACTTGACTAACTTGGCCTTTAGGATGTAGTGAGATGATCGACTTTGGTGCAGTCCGAAGTTGGTATATACTCGATACTACACTCATTGAGGTTTGGTTCTTTGGGATATTTCGGTCTCCATTAAATAGGATTGCGCTGAAACAATGACCAAGGAAACAAACCAGTGATATTGAGCTCTTTAGAACCCGGTTACTATTACTAGGACAGGTTTGAGCTAACTAAACTTCAAGAGGGTACTTACCTATGAGACTCCATGCAAGCCTAAACCTAAGGACTTGCTTGCTTTGTTTGTATATACATACTTGTACATAACATCATGAACATCATAACATCATACACATTAATTAACCATTTCAAGGATTTTGGGATTCATCTTTGTTCTTGTTTTGTAGGATATGGATTCTCTTCGTAGGAAAACTATTCAAGTCAAACTTGTAAGAATCCCTCCACAACATAAGGAGCTAGCCTCAAGGATTCCTGAAAACTCTCCATTCAACGAAAGACATGGTCGCCTACTCAACTTGGTCACCTCCAACACAGATGAGGACATGATGAAGGTGCTCTTTCAGTTCTTTGATTCTTTACACCATTGCTTCACATTTCCTGACTATCAACTTGTGCCTACTTTGGAAGAATTCTCCCGACTCTTGAGGATTCCCATTCTCAACCAACTACCTTTCAACGATACGAAAAGAGACCCAAAGCCAGAAGAGTTTGCTCAAGCTCTACACTTGCACTCATCTGATGTCACAACTCATTGGGAAACAATGAGTGGTGTCAAATTTTTCCTAGCAAAGTTCTTGTTTGAGAAAGCCCAAAACTGTTGGAATTCTTTGAACCTGCAAGCTTTTGAGGAAATTTTGGCTCTCCTCATCTATGGGATGGTTTTGTTTCCTAATCCTGATCAACTCATAGATATGAACAGTGTCAAAATCTTCATATCCCACAACTCGGTGCCTACATTTTTAGGGGATACCCTACACTCTTTTCACACTCGCACAATGAGGAAAAGAGGTGTTCTTATGTGTTGTACTCCTCTCTTGGCAAGATGGTTCATTTCGCATCTTCCCCAATCTGTATTGAAGAATGAGCAAGGCTCAAGGTGGTCACGAAGGTTGATGACGCTCAAACATTCAGACATTCATTGGGGCTCCTGATCCCTAGAGAATGTAACTATCGTCGACCGTTGTGGAGAATTTCCTAATGTCCCTTTACTTGGCATTAGGGGAGGTATCACCTACAATCCCTGTTTAGCTTTAAGACAGTTTGGTTACGCTCGAAGAGATGGCCCGCATGAGATGTTGATTCAAGTTTTGGTATTTTACTATGACAACGACGATCAAGGTCTTCACCATAGATTTATCCGAGCTTGGAGGATGTTGAACAAGGTAGATAGAAAGACTTTGGGGCACAAAAATTCCATCCCTCTTGGGCCTTACCTCAAATGGGTATGAACTCGTGCTCAGAGTTTTATGATGCCTTGTCCCTCCATTCTCCCGGTAACCATTGAGCCTGTCATGGAAGGGGATGTTCCATACACTATCCTACATCCTGACATGCCCACCTCTCTTGAAGCCTAATTCTACGCAAGAGAGAAGAAGGTTTTGGAACTCACTAGGCTACTTCATGAGGAGCAGACTCTAAATGCCTACATTGCACCAAAGAGGATGCGTACTACCTTTCTATATTAGAGTTTCTTGTATTTTGTTTTGTCCAAGGAGGCACTGATGTACTCAAGCTTTAATCTATTAATATAACGTGTGTTCCCTTTTTGTCTAAAACAAATTTGAACATTAAAATCCTTGAAATCATTGCATATACATTTACTATTCATCATAACATAAGCAGGTTTCTTGCAACAAGTCTCCACATATCTCTACTGTTTATTTCAGTAAGATGGATCTCGAGCAAGCGGTGAAGGACCTCCAAGCTCAGAATGCACAGTTTCAATAGTTGTTCTTAACTCCGGCCAAAGGACAAGAAGAGTTGAAGACCTTGCTGGTTGAGGAGAAGAAAAAGAAGACGAAGAAAATAACCAGAATTCTGAACATGGGAAGAAGATTCCAAGGGCAAACAAGAAGGGCCTTAGACTTTGCAACGACATACGGAGAGAAAGACAATCAAGACGGGAAAGGCAAAGAAACAGTTGTTCAGTCTGATTCAGAAGAGGAAGAGGAAGAAGAAGACTACTCTGAAGAATAATACCCTCCCACCGACGACAAGTATAATCATCTAGAAGAATAGTTGAGTGCAATGGAAATCCAAAAAGTGCCTGGATTGGACTTTGAGGAGTTGGGACTAGTATCGGGAATTGTCATTCCTCCAAAATTCAAAGCGCATGTGTTTGCCAAATATGGCGGAGTTTCATGCCTTAAAATGCATCTCCGGTCCTATGTGAGGAAAATGCAGCCCCATACCGCTGACAAGGACTTATGGGTACACTTCTTCCAAGACAGTCTGTCTGGAACTCAACTTGATTGGTTTTATCAGTTAGAAAGAGTCAATGTTCATAACTGGGAAGATCTTGCTGCAGCCTTTTACAAACAATACCAATACAATGCTGATCTTGCATCCACCCGTACTCAACTCTAGAGTATGGCCATGGTTTTGAATGAAGGCTTCAAGGACTATGCACAAAAATGGAGGAACTTGGCTGGAAGAGTTCAACCTCCCCTATATGAAAGAGAGTTGGTAGACATGTTTTTGGGCACCTTGTCTGGCACCTTCTTCAATCACTTAATTGGGAGTTCATCGACAGGTTTTACTGAATTGATATTGACTGGAGAAAGGGCAGAAGCCGGGATAAAGAATGGAAAGATTCAAAAAGATGCATCCTCTGCTGCTGTAAGGAAGCCATTCATCAGAAAGAAAGAAGTGGTTGTTGTTTATCCTCATAGAAATCAAGATAGGGCCAAACACCGTCCAATGGAGGGGGCTGTTTTGATTCCTAAACCTGCGCTTGATCAGCAAAAAAAACAATCAACCAAGAATGGAAAGACCAGTCAAATAATTCACCAGAATTAATATGACACTATCTCAAGTATTGCCACATTTGTTAAGATCCAATCTAGTGACCTTGAAAGAAGCTCCAAAGAACCCTAACACAACATCTCCTCACTATCATCCTAATTCCCGCTGTGCATACCACTTTGAGAGTCCCGACCATGACACTAACAACAATTGGGCTCTAAAGAACAAAGTACAAGACCTCCTTGAAGCCAAAGAGATTGAATTCGATGCGCCAAAAAAGCCCAATGTCATTTCTGCCCCTATGCCCAAGCACGACCATAATGCCAACGCCATTGAGGAAGATATGTTTGTTACTTCAGTTGATGAGCTTATGACCTACTCCTGACTATCAAAAAGAACTTATTAAATGCCAGTGTTTTCCCAGGCTACGATGAAAGTTGCTGTTGTACCCCAAAATTAGCCCTCTCATTTCTCAAAGGATCATCCTGGACCCTCAGATTTGCCTCCATCCAATTTCAAGCCTTGAATTACAAATTATCCAAGAAAGTCATTCACAAGGACAAAATGGTCATTTTGCTTACTAAAAAGTCAAACTTTGACTTTTGAACCAAAGTCAAGTTTCAAGAGTCATATTTAATCAAGACATGTTGAAATATGAAGTTTGTTTCATCAAGGAATTCAAAAGTCAAAATTACTTTGGAAAAGTCAAATTCTAAATACTTAGATTTTTTCTAAGTATTTAAGAAATATGACAAGTTCAGAACTTCTGGCCAGATTATCACCATGATGCAAGCTGATTCTGATAGAACTTCTGACACAAAAGTTATAGATTCCAATGAGATCTAAAACATTACAGAACAAAACTTCTTTTAGAAATGCTGGGATTTCAAGTTATACATCCTCAAAGGCAAGTATCTAAAGCTTAGGCATTTAGCAAATTCTGAGCATTTTCAAGTCAGAAGTTGTCTACAACTTCTGGGCCAGTTTTCACGTAGGTTCAGTAAGAAGTTGCAAGAGCAATTCAAAGAGGATTTACAAAGCGTGTTACAAGCTTTTGGGAAAGTATGAGAACTCACTCAGAACATGCTGAAGCAAAGGGATTCAAGGATCAGAAGTTGGATGTCTATTCTAAGTTACTCTGAAGCTGAACTTCTGATCCAGAATTAAGAAATGATGCAGAATCTCACATTGCAGGATTTCTGGTTTGATAAATCTCATCATCATTTAATGCTCACAACCACTTTTGGGTCTTTATTCAAAGGATTTCCCCACGTGTGGCATAAAAGTACCATTACTGCCTTGGAAAAGCAAACTTTTGTACAAGAGTGTGCTGGGCCCATGCGTTGCTTTTGCTTTTGAGGTTACCCTTCCTTAACTCCTGCTTATAAATCCGGTTTAGGCGCGGCTAAAGCTGCTAACCACCATACCTATTTGAACTCACTTCAAGAACAAGTCAGCGCCTAGCATATGATGGTTGTACCCCTCAACCTCTCCAAGCGACTAAATCTTTTCTTATAAATTGGACTTCATTGGCAACTGTAAAAGGGTCAAAAATTTGAGCAAGAAAAAGACTCGAACCCCTGCTAAAATTCCAAGAGTCCAAAACTGCAAACACAAAATACAAAACCTGTTAGCTTTTGATTCTTGCATTCAAACTCCATTCTTTCCTTAAGTGTTACTTGTCCAAAACCATCCATACCGTTTCTGATATACATTTAGAAACCATCCTAACTTCCGTTTTCAGACTGTGACATACCCTCCATCAATATCCACTTCAAAGAAGTGAGAACTTGGCTCTTTGGCTGTTCCAGAATTTTCCTGCCATTCATAGTTTAAGTCAAAGGTTTCTAGGTTGCTGGGCACGTGAGGAAGCTGTTCAGAACATCACAAGCGGTCAGAGCCAGACTCCAGCTCACAAAACAGTTTCCAGCTGAAAGGTAAGCTTCTACTGACTCTCGTTATATTACTTAGGCATTGTTAGACTTGCATGTTCAAAATACAATGTAGACATCCTGATTCTGATGTCATACATATTCTGAGGTTTCATGTATTTGCCTACCTAAGTAGATAAAATTTCAGTTCAGAACTTCTTGAAGAAATTAGGACTCAGAATTAGGATTAGCAAATTCATGATTGCCTCTGATTTATAGTTCTGATATCTCTTGTTTCTGAAACATTACGAAACTTGTCATAACTGCTATATGCGCATCCTCTATTTTGTTGAGAAATGACTAAGTTGCAGATGCTCTGACTAGCATGGAGAGGGAGACGAAGTTCTGCCAGTGGCATCAGAACTTCTGAAATCTTCTTTGTTTCCAGTGGACCCAGAACCTCAGACCTTCCCTATTTTTTGCTAACATGTTATTGCAGCATGCCAGAGTCAGAACTTCTGATTTCTTTTATGTTAGTAAAGCGCTGCTTCCGTTTTCTTTCTCGTTATTATTTTTTCAATCACTTTTATTAATTAAAAACACCAAAAAATATATTTCATATTCACATGTCTTATTTTATTTCTTTTAACATAAAAAGATCAAAATATTTTCTTAAACAAAACTTATTTCTTTTCTTAAACAAAACAAGTCCATTTTACATTTCTTGTACATTCTTATCCATTCAATATGGTTGTAATAATAACTTAGGATTTAATTTTACTTGCAATCCCATTTGTAAACTTGTACACCCCCCTCCCACAAATGTTGTAATAGCGTAGTAACTTTAAATTCTGCAATTTATCGCTTTTATATACAAATGCTAGTAATTAGGGTTTGTATGGAAAGACTAAAACCAATACTTAGAAAAACCTAATTCAAGACAAAAATAAGCATGAGAACAATACACTTGCACACAAGCACCCCTAGGGTTATTCCACTTGGTTTCCTTATACGAAAGTGCCATATTACGCATGTAAGGTATCTTAGCAAAAATAAGCAAATACAAGATCATAGTCCCTCGATGATGCTATCTAAGTTGCCTTTCAAATGATCTTAGTCCCTAAAAGATAATGCTAAGATACCTTACAAACATTTCTAATCATGGTTATACGATGACCCACGCCCGTCCCGTTTACGTCCAAAGATAGGGTTGTTTACCAAATCAATGGTAAGACAACAATGTCAAAGGAAAATAAAATGAACAAGAAAGATATTTGAGTAGGTAGATTGCTCCAAATTACTTCCTCCACTTCAAAACAAACATCCTTGCTATTTAAAAAAAAACAAACACCTACACTTTTAAAACATCTTACAAAACTTGAAAACATTTTCAAAAGATCAACATCTTTGTATACATTCTTACGAACGAGAATCATTATAAAGATTTCCTAAACAATGGATTTTTTTACAAAATACTTTCAAAAACCACACAAAGCATAATTTTGAACAAAAGCAAGTGATCTAGCAAGTAACTAAGAGCCCATGGAAAACCATGGATGAAAAAGGTGCTAATACCTCCCCTTTTCACAATCTCCCCCCGAGCTCAAGAAATAATCTCAAAGGTCTTTCCTGTTCTTTTTCACCTTTCCTTTTGGATAAAAGAAAAGTCGGTGGCGACTCTTGCTAACTGCAACCTTTGTGATCAAATATAAAACATTCAAGTCACTTCTCCCACCGTATCACAACTTCCATTTCTGTTTGTCCTCACCAACCAGCTGTCCTTTGTTGAAAGCAGGCGTTCAGTGCCTAATAGATAACAAGGAAATTTTGTTCGAGAAGGCTTTAATTCCAACTGTTTCTTATAAGATGTTTCTATCGTTACCATTTCCGACAATTCTTTTAGGGTCTCCACAAAAAGACCCGTTAGAATTACATCAGTTCTAAAAGTAACTCCTTTGATAATTACAATGCCTGGACCAATCCCGTATTCGTCAAACAAATCCGTACCATGGAATTATAGAGGGGATGTCTACTACCATGGTATCAAGCAAGATTGGCCAGCTGCTGAAGATTCAAGTTCTGAGAAGGATGACTCCAATATCAGTAATATTGCAGGGACTAGCAAGGTTACCTGAAGTGGAAGGATATTCTCTCCAGAAATTGCTCCCCCAAAAGCAGTTTCTAGACCAGTAATCATTCCTATTGTTGTTGCTCCTCCAAAAGCTGTTCCTAGCCCTACAATCATATCTACTAATACTCTAACTGACAAAGCTGATACAACCCTAATTATCACTCCTACTGACATTCCTACTGCCGAGTCAACCGAAACTCGAGGTAAAAGTATTCTAATTGAGCCTGTCCGGAAGAAGGCACAATCATTGGCTATCCCTGAGACCTCTTGGAAAGAGATGGAGGAAATTCTAAAGATCATAAAAAAAGCGACTACAATGTAGTTGAGCAACTGGGGAAAACTCCATCTAAAATTTCCATGCTGGCTTTACTACTATTTTCCGAGGCGTATGCAAAGGCCTTGGTAAAATTCCTGAAAACTGCTCATGTACCCCAAGAAACATCTGCCGATCAGTTCAAATACTGCGTAGCCAGCTTGATTGCAGATAATGGTTTAGGTTTTTCAGATGCTGATTTAACGCCAAGAGGGAGGAAGCATAATGAGGAATTTCATGTCTCACTGGAATGTAGGGGCACAACCTTGGCTCATGTGTCGGTGGACACTGGCTCGTCTCTGAATGTATTGCCTCAGAAAGCTCTTGATAGGCTTGACTGTGAGGGATTGACATTGAAGCCAAGCAACATAGTATAAGGGCCTTTGACGACTCAAAAAGGATGGTGCATGGGGAAGTGCATATCCCTATAAAGGCTGGAACCCAAACATTTGATTCAACTTTTTATGTAATGGATATCCGCCCTTCATATTCCTGCTTGCTAGGCCGATCATGGATTCACAATACTGGTGTTGTTACTTCTACGTTGCACCAAATGATGAAATATCCGATTCAAGGGAAGATTATCATCGTTCATGGAGAAGAAGAGTATATGATCATCCATCTCAATTCCTTCAGATGTGTGGAGTTAGATGGTGAATTTATTGAAACCCCATTCCAGCACTTTGAAGAAGTTCTGCAAGATGTGGCAGTAACCAAGGCTGTGTCTCAAGTTCCCAAGATCACAAGGCCTCCACTCAGGATGTCATTTTGAAGGATGCCAAGGCAGTGATAGAAGAAGGTGGCTGCACTATCTGGGGACAACTCCCATATATCCCATACAAATCTGACAAGTTTGGCCTAGGTTTCACTACAGGTGCTCAGAAGGTTGTACGTCGTGCTCGTGCTGGAGGACCACCCTTGAAGATCAACAACCGTGAAGTCAACGCGGTAGAGGATGATGAAGACAACTACAACTTGGAGGATTGGATTTTCCCAACTGTCAGTGGGGGGCTCAGCAACTGGGAGGCTAGAGATTTCGTCCCGATCACTTTTATCCCACAATAATTTGTCTTTACCTTTTGTTGGACCTGTAATATTAAAACAATTCAGACTCTTAAAACCTTGTGTCTTACCCGAGGCACAATGGTCCATTTGTAAGGGTGATTATCTTATTTCCATATGACATCAATGAATCATGGACGTTTTTGCATACAAACTTTGTTCTCATTGTTTTTCTTTTTACATTTTCATTTCTTTCAAAGATAGCTATACTCTTACACACACTCACACTCACAATGCAGGTCTACATCCATTCAGGATCCCATGGGTAACGGTTCTGCTATGGCTTTTTGTGACTCTGAAAATCTAATCTACCAAGCCGAAGACGAAGGTGAGGAAGATTGTGAAGTACCAGGGGAGCTCGCCAGATTACTACAACAAGAAGAGAGAACCATTCAGCCCCACGAGGAACCCGTGGATACAATCAACCTAGGTACCGAAGAAGACAAAAGAGAAGTCAAGGTGGGTACCAATATGTAATCAAATGTCAAGGAGCGTCTGATTCAGTTGTTACACGAATATGTTGAGGTCTTCTCCTGGTCGTATGAAGACATGCCAGGACTTGATGCATATATTGTGGTACATCGTCTACCTACAAAAGAGGACTGCCCACCAGTAAAACAAAAGGTCCGCCGAATATGACCAGATATGTCGGAGAAGATTAAAGCAGAAGTCATGAAGCAATTCAATGTCGGATTCTTAGCCTTCACCTCCTATCTGCAATGGGTTTCCAATGTTTTTCCCATGCCCAAAACAGATGGCAAGGTACGAATGTGCATGGACTACAGAGATTTAAATAGGGCAAGCCCTAAGGATGATTTCCCACTCCACCCATATTGATATTCTAGTTGACAATACGGTGCAACACAAAGTGTTTTCCTTCATGGATGATTTCTCAGGCTACAACCAAATCAAAATGGCGCCTGAGGACATGGAGAAGACAACATTTGTCACACAATGGGGCACATTCTGCTACAAGTTTATGCCATTCGGAATGAAGAATTCCGAGGAAACCTATCTGCGTGCCATGGTCGCTCTATTTCATGACATGATACATCATAAAATAGAGGTCTATGTGGACGACATGATAGCTAGATCTCAAACAGAAGAAGAGCATCTTGATCATTTACAAAAACTGTTTGAGAGACTAAAGAAGTACAAGCTGAGGTTGAACCTAAATAAATGCACGTTTGGAGTAAGGTCTGGTAGGATCCTAGGTTTCATCGTCACCAATAAAGGTATCAAAGTAGATCCTGCCAAGGTGAAAGCGATACAAGAGATGCCTACTCCTCGTACTAAGAAGGAAGTCATAGGATTCTTGGGATGTTTGAACTACATTGCCAGATTCATTTCTCAGCTGACAGCTACTTGTGAACCAATCTTCAAGTTACTGAAGAAAGATCAAGTAGTCAAATGGAATGATGAGTGCCAAACTGCTTTTGACAAGATCAAAGAGTACTTGCAAGAGCCTCCTGTTTTGATGCCACCAGTCGAGGGAAGACCATTGATCATGTATCTGACTGTTTTGGAAAATTCAATGGGGTGTGTGCTGGGGCAGCATGACGAGTCTGGCCGGAAAGAGCACGCTATTTATTACCTGAGCAAAAAGTTTACCGACTGTGAAACAAGATATTCACTGCTCGAGAAAACTTGCTGCACTCTGGCATGGGCTGTTCACCGGCTAAGATAGTATATGCTGACTCATACTACCTTGTTGATATCTAAAATGGATCCAATAAAGTACATCTTCGAGAAACCTGCCCTCTCTAGGAGAATAGCGAGATGGCAGATGATCCTGACGGAATATGACATAAATATACTACCCAGAAGGAAATAAAGGGCAGTGTACTAGCTGATCACCTTGCTCACCAAACTGTAGAAGACTACCAGTCCATGAAGTTCGAATTCCCAGATGAAGACATCATGATGGTAAACAACTGTGAAGAACTCAGGCCATATGACATACCTGAACAAGGATCTCGATGGACCCTGATTTTTGATGGGGCATCTAACGCACTCAGCAAAGGTATTGGTGTTGTACTCATATCTCCTGAAGGATGTCATACTCCTTTTACGGCAAGACTCTGCTTCAATTGTACAAATAACATGGCGGAATATGAAGCGTGCATCTTTGGTCTCAAAGCTTCCATAGACTTGGGGATCAAATCGTTGAATGTTTTCGGAGATTCAGTTTTGGTTATCATCCAGATCAAAGGGGAATGGGACACCAAACACCCTAACCTTATCCCTTACAAAGAACATGTTTTGACGTTGCTCCCACATATTAAAAAGATTACCTTCGAGCATTTCCCGCGAGAAGAAAATCAGCTAGCAGACGCACTAGCCACAATGTCATCTATGTTTAAACTTAAATGGGATAACGAGGCTCCCCAGATCACCATTGAATGAATGGATGAACCAGCACACTGTCACGAGATTAATACTGAAGAAGTAGTGGACCAGCCTTGGTTTAACGAAGTCAAGAGGTATCTCGAAACCCAATAATATCCAGAAGGAGCTTTAGTAAACGATAAGAAATTATTAAGGAGATTCTCTGCTAAATTCTTCCTTAGTAATGGCATTCTTTACAAACGCAACCATGACTCTGTGTTACTTCGGTGCGTGGACATGGTTGAAGCTGAAAGGATTATGGCTGAGTTACATGAAGGCACTTTTGGCACCCATTCCAGTGGGCATACGATGGAAAAGAAAATCCTATGGGAAGGCTATTACTGGTCTACCATGGAAGCAGATTGCTATCAACACTCTCGAACTTGCCACAAGTGTCAGATTTATGCTGACAAAGTGCACATACCTCTGGTTCCTCTGAATGTCTTGACGGCTCCTTGGCCCTTTGCTATGTGGGGGATTGATATGATTGGGGAAATCAAGCCAATAACCTCCAATGGACACCGCTTCATCTTAATGGCCATTGACTATTTTACAAAGTGGGTGGAGGAAGCTTCTTTCGCTTCCGTTACCAAGAATGTTGTTGCCCGGTTCATCAAGCAAAATCTCATATGTCGTTATAGTATCCCAGAGAGGATCATTACAGACAACGGTACAAATCTGAATAATACTATGATCACCGCCCTGTGCGAGCAATTCAAGATCCAACATCACAATTCTTCCCCTTACCGGTCGGAGATGAATGATGTTGTCGAAGCCGCGAATAAGAACATTAAAAAGATCATACAGAAAATGCCAGTCACTTACAAAGACTGGCATGAGATGCTACTATTCGCTCTCCACATATATCGTACCACAACTCGCACATCAACCGGGGCACCAACCTATTCTCTGGTATACGGCATGGAGGCTGTCTTGCATATTGAGGTCCAGATCCCCTCTCTAAGAATTATGAAAGATACAGGTTTGAATGAAGATGGTTGGATCCATACTCGACTTGATCAACTAAACTTGATTGATGAGAAAAGGCTTACTGCTGTCTTCCATGGTCAAATGTATCAAAAACGGATGATCAAGGCTTTCAACAAAAAGGTCAGACGCCAAGTGTATAAAGTTGGATATCTGGTGATCAAACACATCATACTACCACAAGGTGATCCTAGGGGCACATGGACTCCTACATACGAAGGACCATTTGTAATCAAAAACATATTCTATGGTTGCGCAATGATCTTGACCACCATGGATGGTGACGACCTACCGCACCCTGCAAACACAGACATAGTCAAAAGATACTACACATAAGAGACTCGCTAGGTTGACACACCTAGGAAAGACAAGGGCATCCCGACGAACCAAAAAGGTTCGGGCAAAAATTAGGGATAAAACAAAAAAATATGTACACCCGGCAAGCTGAAAACCCGAAAGGGCGGCTTGGGTAAAAAAAGGTATCCCGGTGGATTGAAAACCCGAAAGGGCGGTCCAGGAAAAAGTTAGGGAATTAAAGCGTATGACTATGTCCCGTTGGATCACCTTATGGACAACCTTTGGCTTCAACTGACAAAGTCAGAGGTTCTGATCAATTCAATCATCTTCGGACGAGGGAACAAATATACAAGATGCCCAGAGATACAAAGGCTATAGCAGAATAGGGCCCCCATGGGATTATTGCACATAGCTATCTTTTCTTTGTATCAAAATTTTCATTTTTTACGACAGTATTCTCTTACTAGAATATTTGTCTCATTGTACAAAAATACTTACTCAAAGTCAATACAAAGATATCCCTTTAAAAGTGCAAAACTATCTGGTTTTTTTTCTTTACTCTTGTGTTTTGTTTACAAAAACATCCAATGATTCATTTTTGAACATATGCATTTGAACATAATTACTGTTTACAAATAAACAAAATAGAAAGACAATCACTGATGGCTTTAAGAGATATGGGAATTTCTCTAAGTTATTTCAATAAAATCCCCTGCAGTGTGCAGTTTAATCCCCAGCGGAACAGAGCTTCCAGTTATCAATCCCTAGTAGAAGTCGTCAAATTTCTCCAAATTCCCCAGACAGGATATTTTCAAGCAGTACACTGCATTTCCCTTACAACAGAGTTTATTTCTCTAAGCAAAAATTAATCAACACTTAGACTTCACAACATGAAGACTTACACTCTATATCCTCGTCAGCAGTCAGTGATTTGTTTTCCCCTATCCAACAACAGTGCAACAAATTAGCTCACATACGCATACGTCGCATCCATATATCATGAACATTGATAACACGAATGCATATCTCACAATCTCATTGTACCATGCATTTCATACATCATGACATTGCTTACAACTAATGTTTTACCCTTTTCAGGATAAGATTAGTCAATGGCTATCATCACCAAATTACAAAGGTCAGAGGTTGATACCTAAGACAAGCCATGACAATTATCTACACGACCAACTGAAGCAATCCAACACTGGTTCTTTAGATTCAACTTCAGATACAGTTTAGATATGCTCCAGATACGGATGCCATTCTGATACTCATTCAGATTTAGATTTCAGATATAGTTCAGATACGCTCCAGACACGGATGCCATTCTGATACTCATTCAGATTCAGATTTCAGATACAGTTCAGATACGCTTCAGATACGGATGCCATTCTGATACTCATTCAAATTTAGATTTTAGATACAGTTCAGATCGCTCCAGACACGAATGCCATTCTGATACTCATTCAGATTCAGATTTCAGATACAGTTTAGATATGCTCTAGACACGGATGCCATTCTGATACTCATTCAAATTCAACTTCTCAGA
Source organism: Vicia faba (assembly GCA_948472305.1). NCBI lineage: Eukaryota > Viridiplantae > Streptophyta > Magnoliopsida > Fabales > Fabaceae > Vicia > Vicia faba. The sequence continues at coordinate 1,070,392,796 of OX451735.1, read as the reverse complement.
TACAGTTCAGATACGCTCCAGACAAGGATGCCATTCTGATACTCATTCAATTCTCAACTTCCAGATACAGTACAGATACGCTCCAGACACAGACGCCATTCTAATGCTCATTCAAAATCAGCCTCCAGATACAATTCAGATACTCTCCAGACACGGATGCCATTCTGATACTCATTCTTTCAGCTTACAAATCACAATTCAACAATCACTTTGGATGGAATCTACAATCCCATATCCAATAACTTTCCATCACCTCTCCAAATGGCATCTTTAAGCCCATTCCCTCTACCATCACATCGCCGAGTGCAAATTTCTGGGCACTCTAGTGTCTAATCATCTTCCACCTTCGAGTCACGAATGGAAAAACTAGCCAATCTAACTCTTCAGGCTTAAGAATATTGAACAGGGGAAGCTGTTGTACCCCAAAATTTTCCCTCTCACTTATCAAGAATTTTCTCACAAAGATCCCCTTGGGCTCAAGACTGCACTAGGGTTTGGTCAGCTCAAGACACCTCCTTATGCACTGATGACCAAAATTAGGGTTTGAGTTTGCACAAGTACATTTGAATTTTCAATGCCTCATATTACTTTCATGGATCATTATGTACCCCCAAGATCACTCATCTCAAGTTTCAAGCTTTGGATCACACCTTTGCTCAGCCAATTGAGCAGTTGACCTAAAAATCAGCTGTATTGGGGAAAAAGTCAATCATGGCCAATTTACAGTCAAAATTCATAATTTTTTATCTAAATTAGCATTATAAACTCATATGTATCATTTGATCAAGTTTGAACCACAACTCCTCAAGAAATTTGATCAAATCCCCAAAAGGGCAAAATTGTCAAAATTAGGGTTTTGACTGGGAGAGGGAAATCTCTGATTTTTAACCTAGAAAATGGTCACTTAGTTTAATACATGATCTCAAGAGTCTAATTGAACCATTTTAACCTAATGACATGATTCAAAACATTTCAAGTCCATTGGATTGACAGATCAAATTTTCAGTCAATTGATCAAAAGTCAACTGTATATTGAAAAGTCAAACTTTGACTTTTTGGTCAAATTCAAGTGCCAAAGATCATAATTCATCAAAACATGTCAAAATATGAAAATCATTCATCAAGAAATCAAAAAGTCAAGATTTCAATTTGAAAAGTCAAAATTTCTAAACTTAGAAATTTTTCTAAGTGTTGGAAATTTCTTATTTTTTCATAACTTTGAGCAACATTTTCACCATGATGCAAGATGATTCAAGAGAAACTTCCAGCATGAAAGCTGTAGATCTCCATGAAACCTACAACTTTTCTTCACATAACTTCTTCCAAAATTGTTTGTATCTCAAGTTATAATTTTATGAACATAGGGTCATGAAACTAAACACTTAGTGAAATTTTGCCCTAATTTGGTCAGGATTTTGACCCAACTTCATGGCACTTTTTCATATAGTTCCAAGGGGAATATTCAAAAGAAATTCAAAGATGGGTTGTATAGAACATTGCAATCTTTCCAAAATGTCCAAGAACTCCTTGAGATCATTCTTGAGTAGGGAGAATCGAAGATATCAAGTTAGGGTTTTATCACTTGAGTTACAAGTCATTTTTGATGAACACATGAACCAAATCCATGCTAGGCTGCGTAATCTTTGCTTTGCAGGCCTCAAAATTGTTTGTCACTCCATAATTAAATGTTTACACAACTGTTAGGGCTTTGATTCAAGCAATTGAGCTATTATCCAAGTTGCATTTCCATTAATGGCACAAAGTTAACATTGCCATTCTTGTAAAGCAAGCTTTTTGCATAAAGTTCATTATTGAGCCTATAACTTGTTCCCTTTGATCACACTCCATCCACAAAGTTATAAGTAATTTTGTTTAAAGCATAACCACTATACCTTAGCAAGTACACAAGACTTTGAAACTTGAATTTCTCAAAAACCACATGTTATGCATAAACTTGTGATTTTGAATTATGATAAACAAGAGGTCTCCAAACTGGTTGCTTATAAATAGAGTCACTATTTGTGAGCTAGAAGACGAGCTGAAGCACCCTGAAATACACAAAAACTCCCTCAAATCAGAAATTTCCCAAAAACTCCATTGTTGCACAGTTTTTGACCTTGAACATCAAACTCACATTTCCCTCGTGCGTTTCTTGGCCTTTTAGTTTCTAAAGCTTCCTTACATCAAGTGTAACCTATCCCTGTCTCTGTTTCATTACTGTAACATAATTTCCCATATCCTCCAAAACCAAAAACAGAGCATTGCACATTGACTTCTCCAAGTCATTTCAGCCACTCTCAACTTAAGCAAACCATTGCATTAGCTTCCTAGGTGCTCAAGGAAGCTAACTTGATCATCACCATCACTTGAAACAAGCTTAAACTCAAAACACGGTTTCCAATTTTAAGGTAAGTTTTCTTAACTTGGAACTCTTCATACATGCATCATCAATAGTTTATTTGTGAAAAAACATGTAGATATCATTGCCATGAAGCTATCCATGTCCATAGTTTCCATTAATTTTGCTTGAGCTTAGAGAATTTTGAAACTGAAATTTCTGATAGTTTTAGGGTTCTGATTAGAGCCATTAAAATTCATGCTCATATTTGATCTATACTTTTAATGCTTTACATTTAAGAAACAGTGAGAAAATTTGCTACAAGTTTCATGTTTACAGTTTTCATTTTTGATGAGAAATGAGCAAGTTATAGTTGGTCTGGCTGGAGGTTGAAGATGAAGTAATCAGGGTGCATTTTGCCTTATATATTTATTGTTTTCATATATTAATGGATGTATAGTCACCCCAGTGGTAGAAGCGTGCGCCTGTAACCTTAGGGACCTTGGTTCGAGCCCTAGTGGTACCCTTTTGCATTTTTTACATATTTTATAATTCTGACTTTTTTTGTTTGCATGGCACTGGGCCTCTTTGGGCCTGACTTATTTTATATTTTTTCTAGCTAACCCCCTGTTTCCTTTATACGCCACTGGCCCAATTTATTTATTTTTTTATTTTTTTATTTTCATTTATTTTCTTAAATATTTTTCTAAATACTGAAAAAACCATAAAATACAAAAAATGATAGATTTATATTTTGACTTAGTTTATTTTATTTTTCTCACAAAAAATATTTTTCTTTCATACTAATTTAAATATATTATTTTTGATATAAAAAAGACGAAATTTTTTTTATAAGGCTATAAATATTTTTAAGATAAAAATACCAAAAAAATACATTTTTCTTAAACTTATGTTCTTTTGATTAATTAATAGAACTAGGGTTTTATTTAAAATCTTTTCTTAATAAAATTCAAATTGAATTAATTATTTTCTTTATTTAATTAGGTTAAGACAAAATCCTTTTTTCATGAAAATCAAACAAAGATACATTTTCTTTCCATTTTGCATTTTTAGTACATTTATTCATTTTATACTTTGCATTTATTTATTTCCTTGTACATTGATATCAATTCAATATGGTTGTAATAGACTAATTAGGCTTTAAATTCTTGCAATCCCCATTAAATTTGTACACCCCCTCACCACAAATGTTGTAATAGCGTAGTAACTTTAAATTTCGCAATTTATCGCTTTTATATAACATGCTAGTAATTAGGGTTTGTATGAAAAGACTAAAACCAATGTTTAGAAAACCTTAATTCAAGACAAAAACAAGCATGAAAATAATACACTTGCACACAAGTACCCCTAGGGTTATTCCACTTGGTTTCCTTATACAAAATGGCCATATTACACATGTAAGGTATCTTAGCAAAAACAAGCAAAATACAAGATCATAGTCCCTCGATGACGCTATCTAAGTTGCCTTTCAAATGATCTTAGTCCCTAAAAAGAATTCTAAGATACCTTGCAATATTTCTAATCATGGTTACACGATGACCCACGTCCGCCCCATTCACATCCAATGATAGGGTTTGTTATTAAATCAATGGTAGGACAACAGTGCCAAAGGAAAAGAAAATGAACAAGAAAGACTTTTGAGTAGGTAGAATGCTCCTAATTACTTGCTCCATTTCAAAACAAAACATCCTTGCTATTTTCAAAACAAACACATACACTTTCAAACATCTTACAAAATTGAAAACATCTTCAAAAGATCAACCTCTTTGTATACATTCTTACGAACGAGAATCATTACAAAGATTGCCTTAAAATGGCCTCTTTGCAAAATACTTTAAAAAACCACACAAAGCACAATTTCAAACAAATGCAAGTGATCTAGCAAGTAACTAAGAGCCCATGGAAAACCATGTATGAAAAGGGTTCTAATACCTTCCTTTTTCATAATCTATCCCCCGAACTCAAAAAATAATCTCAAAGGTCTTTCCTGTGCTTTTTCACCTTTCCTTTTGGATAAAAGAAAAGTCAGTGGCGACTCTTGATAACCGCAATATTTGCGATCAAATTAAAAACCTTTCAAGTCAGTTCTCTCACCGTATCACATATATAATTCCAAGTATTCATTTGATACATAGAAGCCAGAGTTGTCAGAGCATCCTCCATTTGATTTTCGTCTCTAGGGATGTGATGGAATTCAACTTTATTAAAGAAGGGTAACAATCTTCTAGCATAATCTTTGTAAGGGATCAAGTCGGGGTGATGAGTATCCCACTCTCCTTTAATCTGATTTATTACCAAAGCTAAATCTCCATACACATCTAGAATTTTAATTTTGAGATCAATAGCTTCCTCGAGACCCATGATGCAAGCATCATATTCTGCCATATTATTAGTATAATCAAATGTCAACCTTGTAGTAAAAGGAATGTGTGATCCATGTGGAGTGACAACCGCAACACCAATTCCTTTACCATAGACATCCACAGCTCCATCAAATATAATACTCCAGCGACATTTAGGATCAGAACCTTCCTCATGTAATGGTTCATCACAATCTTTCACTTTCAGAAACATCACATCCTCATCGGGGAAATCATACTTCACAGACTGATAATCATCAACTGGTTGGTGAGCAAGATAATCTGCCAACACGCTGCTTTTAATAACTTTTTGAGTGCGGTATTCAATGTCATATTCAGATAATAACATCTACCAGCAGGCAATTCTCCTAGTAAGAGCAGGCTTTTCAAAAATATACTTGATTGGATCCATTTTAGAGATCAACCAAGTAGTGTGATTCAACATATACTGCCGCAAACGTTTTGCCGCCCAGGCCAGAGCACAACATGTCTTTTCCAGCATGGAATACCGCGACTCACAATCAATAAATTTTTTACTGAGATAACAAATGGCATACTCTTTCTTCCCTGTTTCATCTTGTTGTCCCAGAATACAACCCATGGAATTATCTAACACTGTCAGATACATAATCAATGGTCTTCCTTCAACATAAAGGAGCAAGATAGGAGGTTCAAGAAGATATTCTTTAATAATTTTAAATGCCCTTTGTCAGTCATCTGTCCACAACAACCTTAATCTTTCTTTAATAACTTAAAGATCGGTTCACACGTTGCAGTCATATGGGAAATGAATCTGGAAATATAATTCAAACGCCCGAGGAACCCTCTAACTTTCTTTTCAGTTCTCGGCGCTGGCATTTCTTGAATTGCTTTGACTTTATCAGGGTCAACTTGAATCCCTCTCTGGCTAACAATGAAACCCAACAATTTCCTTGACCGAACACCGAAGGTACATTTATTTGGATTCAAGCGGAGACGATACTTCCTCAAACACTGAAACAACTTCAACAAATCATCAACATATACCTTAATTTCCTTATGCATCAGATCATGGAATAGGGTTGTCATAGCCCTCTGGTATGTTGCACCAGCATTCTTCAACCCGAAGGGCATCACTTTGTAGCAGAATGTTCCCCAGGGTGTGATAAATGTTGTTTTTTTCCATGTCCTCAGGAGTCAACCTTATTTGATTATACCCGGAAAATCCGTCCATGAACGAGAAATATTTGAATTTTGCCGTGCTATCCACTAACCTATCAATGTGTGGCAGTGGAAAATCATCTTTTAGACTAGCTTTATTTAGATCTCTGTAATCTACGCACATGCGAACTTTTTCGTCTTTCTTTGGTACTGGGACAATATTGGAAATCCACTGAGGCTACACTCATGTCATAAGAAAACCGACATTAATCTGCTTTAGAACTTCCTCTTTGATCTTCACTGCCATATCTGGGTGAGTTCTTTGCAACTTTTGTTTGATTGGCGAAAACTCTGGCTTCAAAGGTAAACGGTGCTCTACAATATTTGTATCTAGACCAGGTATATCTTGGTAAGACCAAGCAAAAATATCCATATACTCTTTCAACATCTCAATCAACCTGCTCTTCACATCAGGATGTAGTAATGCTCCAATCTTGACTTCCTTCGAATCTTCTTCTGAACCCAAATTGATTACTTCTAATGGCTCTTTATATGGATGAATGGAATTTTCCTCGCGCTCAAGCAATCATGAGACCTCTTCTGGAATCTCATCATAGTCTTCTTCTTAGGCCCCATACACAGGACATTCAAAGTTGGGAGAGGGTGCAAGGTCATTGTATTCAACGAGTTTTTTAATTAATCTGCACATATGATTTATGATTGCTTTTAGAAACTGACACATATAACAAGTGATCATGCAAATTGAATTTCAGTTATTATTTATTTTGAAAGGTTTTTTTATGATTACCATTTACCAAGAAAAAGCATAAAATAAAGACGCAATTTGGCAAACAAAGACAACTTTTATTATTGATTTTAAAATCACAGCAAACAGATAAGCCCATACAATATTAATACTTTCACCTTGGGCAGAGTGAAAGTTTTTTTCAAAAATATTAACACAAACAAATTACTTTGAAACATGTATGCAAGAGGGAACATCAATGGTGATCCAGTTCTGAACCCTAACTCCGTGCGTCACATAATTTGGCATTTCTGGCTCTACTTCATCTTCCACAATGACATTAATCCCAAAAACAGTTGGATGAAGATAAACACCGCTACAAAAGATGTCTTGATACTTTCCTGCAGAAGACATCGACTTCATGCCCTTTCCTTTATCATTCTTCGGAAAGAACCCCAAACCAGCTCTATTCTTGTTCACAGGTGGATCAACAATCTGTCCCTACACTTCACTATGGCCTTTACGCACAACCTGTTGGGCATCCTTAAATGAAGCCATAGAGTTCTCATCTCCTCTTACATTATCAATGGGTAAAGCTTGGAACTGGGTTCCAACAACAGCTTCATCCGCCTCCACAACGCTGAACAAGGACAAATGAGATATTAATAATGCATCTTCTCCATTCATAATTACCACTTTTCCTTCACGCACAAACTTCATCTTCTGGTGTAAAGTTGAAGTGACAGCCCCTGCCTCATGTATCCACGGTCGTCCCAACAAGCAGCTATAAGCGGGTACAATATCCATGACCTGGAAAGTAATCTGAAACAAATGTGGGCCTATATTAATAGGCAAGTCCACTTCACCAATAATAGATTTCCTTGATCCATCAAACGCTTTCATAATAATACCACTTGGGTGCATGGGCGTTCCTTAATATTTCAACTTTATAAGAGTGCTCCTCGGTATAACGTTCAATGCAGATCCATTATCGATTAGCACATTGGATAATGAATCATTCTTGCAGTTCATAGAGATGTGGAGGGCCAAATTGTGATTCCTACCTTCATCAGGCAGTTCATTATCAGAGAAACTCAGGTTATTACATAAGGTAATGTTCCTTACTACACTGCTGAATTGGTCTACAAGCATATCACTTTCCACAAAAGCTTGGTCCAATACCCTCATCAAAGATTCTGTGTAGCAAAAGAGTTCATTAATAAAGCCAAGATAGATAATTTTGAAGGAGTCTGCAGCAGATGATCTACAATTATATAGTCGCTCATCTTTATTATCTTCAAAATATCATCCACCCCCTTTTCTAGTGTAGCTCCACTAAATTCACCTGCAACTTTCTTGGGTTCAACATCTTCAACATTTTTCTTTCCAGTATTAACATCTCCACAAACAACTAGTGCAAATACACGACCACTGCGGGTCACTTTTCTAGTCCCAACAAAATTTCCAACATTTGGCATTGGATGGACGGGAACTTCCACACCATCCTCTAAGATTGTAGCATTATATTTATAGGGTACAACCTTATCTGACTTGTAGGGGACAGGACCCGGCAAACTAATCACCAATGGAGTAACAACTGTCTTGCTATGATATTAAATTTCAAAAGGGGTAGGTGCACCAAAGTAAGGAACAATAACATTTACTCCCTCTTCAACACATTCAGTCATTGTAGAGTCATCTCTGGAAAACAAATCTTCATCTGAGGAGAAGTACTCATTTGAAGAGGCATACTCATCATCTGAATTTTCTTCAGCCAAACAAACCTCAATCACATCGAAATCATGGTATTCATCCTTTTGACCCATAACCTTGATAGTTCCATTATCCAACAACAACTGGACACCTTTCCTAACAATTGAACATCCTCGGGAGTCCCGGCAGCAAATTTGGCAAGATTCATACTGATGTTCTACCTGACCAACTATGTGGCAGAAAGTAGCGTGAAATTGTACAAGATCCTCATTCATATGTTCCACATCAAAGATTCTGAACTCTATAGGGCATCAAGAAACCATATTTACTTCCTCTTCATACTCTGCCCTAGGCATGATTATGTGGATGAGGCCCTCATCCATCATCTCCTGCAAATCAGCCTTTAACTTGTCACAACCCTGTATATCTGTACTGCAAATAGCACAACCGGCATGGTCATGTGTATAGTAGCTAAATTCACAGAGGTCTGCATGCATTTTCACCAAATATCCTCTAACCAGATTAATATCAAAAATCCGGAAGTCGCTTGGATAACCGGCCACCCTATTCACAACATTTTCTCCTCCATGCTTGGGCAGAGGATTGTCTTTCACATTAGGGCCAACATCCTTGAAAGATAAGATATCAGACTTTACCAATTTCTGTACTTCAGTCTTCAAAGGTTAGAAATTATCAACATTATACTCTGGTGCTCCCTGATTAAAAGCACATGTTTGGTCTGCTTTGTAATACCAAGGCAACAGTGATGGTACAGCGGGAGGTGATTTGGTCTAAACCAACTTATTCTAAATTAACGCAAGGAGTAATTCTATGTAATTCATAGGAATAGGGTCATAACTCTCCCTTCTTTGATTATACGCCAACAACTAGAGTAATTGAGGCGACTTACTGATGACGCTGATAATTTCTTCTAGGAGTGTTAACCCTACTCTCTTGCATAACAACATTTGTATCTCCTTCCTTCTTCTTGGTAAACCCATAGGATGGATTCTTCGTATTTCCGGAACTTTCACTTTTTGTGAGACGACCCTCTCTTACAGCCTCTTCCAAATGGATACCCATGCCCACCATTTCAGTAAAGTCACTTGGCGCACTCGCTACCATCCTCTCATAGTAGAAAGCAACAAGAGTATTCAAGAAAACCTTAGTCATCTCCTTATCTTCTATGGGAGGAATCATTTGGGCGGCTACCTCACGCCATCTTTGTGCATATTCTTCGAATGATTCCCTGTCTTTCTGGACCATGGCCCTGAGTTGATCATGGTCAGGAGCCATGTCCATGTTGTATTTGTATTGTCTGATAAATGCTTCTCCAAAGTCGTTGAAAGTATGGATATTGACGATGTCCAAACTAATATACCATTTCAACGCAACACTAGTCAAACTATCCTAAAAAAAGTGAATCAACAGACGCTGATCATCAGCATGAGTAGACATTCTTCTTACATACATCACAAGATGAGCACGAGGACAAGTGTTGCCCTTGTACTTCTCAAACTCCAGGACTTTAAACTTCTCAGGTATCTTGACATTCGGGACCAAGCATAAATCATTCACATTATGCCCGAACAATTCCTTTCCCATGAGGGCCTTCATCTCTCTTTGCATCTTGTTAAACTGCTCTTGAAAATCATCCATTATATCATAGAGACCCAAGTCTTAACTTGGTGGAGGAAAAGGACGACACATATCATCATTAACAACTGGTATCATATTCACCGAAGGAGGTGAAGTAGGAGAAACATGCACCATGGGAGGTGCAGGAGTAACAGTAATCTGAACAATTGGAGTATCTTGAGGACCCAGATTGAAACCTTCAGCACACAGTTCTCTGGCATTCCCCATGGATAACCTTGAGGCATGCGATTCTGAATAACAATTGGAGCAGCATACACAGGAACAATCAGAGCTTCAGTAGTAACCATTACTTGTTGAGGTTGAACACTCAGTGGCTGATTTTGGAAGCCACCAAAGATTCCATCAGAGCAGTAAGATTGGCCATGCCGGCCTTCAAAGCAGAAACTTCCTCATGCAGCTCAGGATTCTCTTGTTCTAAGTTGTCCATATTCCTTCTGAAATTATCTCAAGTGTTGTAGTGGTGAGACAGCTTGCTGAACGAAGTAAAGAAGCTTGGTAAGACACTTGGATATGCAAAGAAATGCAAGAAAGATGTGCAATATGATGCATGATATGCAATGCACATGATTTATTTTCTTATTAATATTTCAAGGGACTTAAAGATTTATAGACACATTTCAAATATCAAAGTAATAACATATTTGAAATACTGAAAAATTTTATAATAATAACTTCAAAATGGATCACTCTATACGCTGGTGCTTCCCTGTAATCTTGGCAATCTGATCCTTCAACCTCTGGTTTTCTTCCGCATATCTCGTGGCAACCTCCTTCTAATCACCTGAATTAGGAAGTGAGCAAATAGCATCTAACTGAGGCTTAGGAGAAAATAAATCCCCTTGCCTCTCCATCATCTCTACAGCCCGACTCTCAAGAATCTCAATCAAGTCATCTTTCTCCTTCAAGTCTGCTTTATAGGAAATCTCTAAAGTTTGGCACTTATTCTTCCAAGCGTCCTTTTCCTGCTGCATCCTAACTAAAGCAAGTTGTAGCTCTTATATATCATCCAATAAGGGAGAAGTGTTCTTTATAAACAAATCAGGCATGAGTGCTTCCCAAGAATACGACATCTTCAACTGAATAGCTCTCATTTGGACCCACTGAAGATAAGGCTCCAAAGAAACAACCCCCCATAGGTCCCAAGTCTTTCCTACTCTTCCCGTGAATATGACGCCAGGCCTTCGCAATCTGCTCCCTAGCTTCCTTATAGTCTTCTCCCTCCTTCAGAGAGAAACTACTCAAATGAATACTATTTGGTTTATCCGTCATCAGATAACCAATCTGTCTTCGTGAAAGAACAGGGTTGTAGTTAATTCCTCCCTTTGTACCAAGAAGAGGTACATTGGGGAAACTACCACAACTGTCGACAATCTCTATATCCTGGTAAGCTCGATGATACCAATTAATATCCGAGTGATTAAGTGCCATGATCTTAGGAGCCCAACGGGGTTCCTTCCTGACATCCCCAAAAGCATCAGATTGAGGCATATGAGAAATAAACAATCAGTACAACAGAGGCGTGCAACAGACAATCATCCCCCCATGATAAGAATTCCGAAGATGAATAGAGTAATAAGCATCACCCAACAATGTAGGAACTGGGTTTCCAATCATGAAGATCCTGATATCATTAACGTCAACAAACTTGTCCACATTAGGAAATAAGAATAACCCATAAGCAAGTAGAGCAAAGATGGCCTCAAAAGCAACTGTACTCTTCATCCTGACAATGTAACGAGCTTTCTCCAATAAGAACTGAGCTGGTAATCCTCTAATCCCTCCTTTAGTAGTCATATGGGCTTCAACCTCAGACTTCCCCAGATGGATCAAAGCAGCAATCTCGTGTGATTTTGGCTCACCCTTCAAACCAGTAAAAGGAACACGAGCGGTAACAGGTAAATCCAACAGATAAGAATACTCCTCCAGTGTAGGCATCAACTGATAGTTAGGGAAAGTAAAGCAATGATACATCGGATCATAGAACTGGACCAGGGTCGAGAGAATACCCTCCTTCATCCTAAGCTTCATGAGAGGAATAATGGATCCATACTTCTTCCGAAAATCTGCAGAATACACAATCTCGGGAATTAGACTGATCAACTCATCTATCTTGGGATCTTTGAAACTGTATTTCCCGGTCTTTCTTTTTCCAGAATCCATGGTCAAAAGGTACCTGAGATATTTACAAATGGTCAACTTTTAAGTCCCTTAAAATGAAATTTCTCCAAAAGATGCTTATGAGTGCATGGATGCATGATGCAACAATCACACACAAGATAACAAACATAGGTTTCATAGGTTCAACGTCACGAGCATGAGGTCGAAGGTACTACCCATAAGGTATGGTCTAAATTATATCACCTACCGAACAAGGTTCTAAAGGTTCCCAGAGTCTACATCCTTCCTTCGGATATTACCAACTTCTCGATTAACTCGGTAATTAGTAATATTCTCAAAAAAAACTCATCTGAGCGTAGTATCGCATGACAGCTATTTCCAGATTACTCCGTCATGGCTTCTACAATACACCTAAAAGGTCAAGATGGGTTAGGTACTCTACGGTCCTCAGCTTTAGCAGGCTCCCAGGTCGAAAGCAGTATGTCTTCCCGATTACTCGGTAAAAGACACTACAATCAAAGGGGCCTCCACTGAGTGGGGGATCTCATGCCTCCTTTTTTAGGATTACTCCCTCAAAGTTAACATGACTATATCGCCCATCCTATCTTAATGTTTTCCCAAGTCCGGGTATAGGACTTACAAGTAATCACCAAGCACCCTGAAAACCAGGAAAAACCAAACAAACATATATACAACATATAACACATAAACAACAATAGAACATATACAGATATAAACAAAGATAGGTTTAACCCACTATAGGATGGACCAGCAAGATATCAATCTTTCCCCAGTGAAGTCGCCATTTTTCTGTAGCGGTAGAAATGTTTAAGACTAAGCCATTGGATTGACTTGACTTGTACAGATCAAAATAAAAATCGCCACCGTGCTTTATTGTTTCCAAAGGAATGGGAAAAGAATGAGTAACCCAAAAAGAATGGGAAATATTCAAGGTAAGGGGGTTGGTTATGCAAAGGGAAGGTATTAGCACCCTAAACATCTACGGTACTCCGTAGGAACCTCTTTGAAAAATCTGTATATTTTGGCTATAAAATGTTGTATGTAAAGTAGATGGTGGAGGTGAGAAAAGAACTATATTTTTTATGATTTTTGCACCCGCCGCGGTTGTGAACCTTTAGTGCCTACATACCACCTTTCATGCAATGGGGGATCAGGGTACACATAGTTCACCTTTAAAATTTTTAAAACACAAGTGTGTTGATTAATTTTAAAAGATAAGACATCATCGTCATTGTCTATGTGGGAAACATACTTACTACCCACAATCATGAGAAAGGAGAATTTGCATCATCTCAAAGTGGAGGATATGGCTTGGATTTTAAAATCAACAATGCCTCACTCAACACCCAAGTGGAAAATATCTCTCTTCACTACATATTGTAGAAGTATAGTTATTTTCATCACTACAAGGATTGACAAGAGTTCAATCTTTTGAGAAAGGTTTTAAAATAAAAAGCCTAAGTGGCAAAATGGTTTGAAATGAGATTCATTGACTTTTAGTCTTCTCACAAAAAAAGGTCAAGGTTTTATTAAATTGGTTGGAGTTTATTTATGAAAAATGTTTTGAAAATGCATGGACCTAAGTCCAACTTTATAATGAAAGTGGTTCAAGTTTAGAAACAAGAAGAGTTTTCAAAAGGAGGGAGAGGATTTTTGAAATTAAAGAAGATGGGAGGAGAAGAAGGGACTATCCTAAAGCATAAGGTAAAAGCTAGGGATAAGAACCATCTAACCAACGAGAAGCCAATACTTGACATTATGAGTCAAGATAGAATTCCCATTCTTTGGATTGAAACCGGGCAAGTAGAGATACTAGACCTCTTAAGAGAATCAAACTTCAAATGTGTTAAGTCTTCATAAAAATTGGGCAGAGTAACGACTGTATACAGGTGAATTCCATATTACAAACAAAGTATGTAATCACAATAAACTTCACACAAAACAAATAAACAACCCAATGTCTTGAGGTAAACCTCAAGAACTCCAGACAAAATATCAATTAAGGTCACAAGGTCTCCAACATAGGCCAAGGTTTCTAATCATAAGTCCAAGAAGTCCAATACTCCATAATGCCAAGGATAATAACCAAATAGTCCAAGTATCATTAATGTTTTTTATGGTTCATGTTGAATATTAAGTATCTTAAAAAAAAAAGCTCAAGTGAGCAAAATAAAAATGACAAGAATATAAAGGTGCTCAAGTGAGCTAAGATAAAAAATAGCATGAAATGAAATGCTTAAAGTAAATGGTGCATAAAATAAAAGAGCATATAATAAAACACAAGATAAAGTCAATTATTAATAATTAGTGGTTAGTTGGATGACCATCTTGAAACTTACATTTGGAACTCATTAGAGGATTGGTAGAACCAAAGCCTCTACACAACAAGTTTCATTTGCTTTTTGTCAAGTATATCATCCATTTAGGAATTCTCACAAGTACCATTTAATGATCAACGATGTTTAAGTGATCCGCATTGACCAAAAGTGATGTAGATCCATTAGAGGATTTGTAGAACCAAAGCCTCCACACAATGAATCTCAAGGTTATTGGATCAAAGAGGTCAAATTAACATACTTGGGCTTGCAAACATAGGTTTGGGCCATGAATGATCATTTATTCCAATTGGGACATAATTTAACGCTATGTTAAGCAATCGTAAGTGGACTTATATAGAATTCGCACCTATTTTGAGGCCGGTCAATAGCAATCAATGCACCATTTATTTTGAGACATGATATAGAGATCATGCTCCAATAACACTTAGTGCAATAAGAAAGGGATGAGATGAAGAAGGGTGGGGGAAAATATACAAACCACATTTAAATTAAATTTTAATCAAACTATTATTAAAAGCATTCATCCATTTTTATGGAGTTAAACTCAATAGCATGGATCCAATGATGTTAATAAAGTTCATGATCAAAAATTCAACCCAAGATCATCCAGAAAATAATCATAAAATAATAATACATTTATTATATACATTAAAAAGGGTTTTAAAATAGAAAATATAAGAGAAAAATATCAACCATGTTCAAATTAATCAAGAAATAATAAGTAAGACCATAGAAAAATCAGAGATGAACTCAAATATTTTTGTAAATTTTTTAAAGTCAGAAACTATTTTTAAACTAATTAAAATTTCTCAAACAAATATAAAATAGATCAAAAATAGTAAACATCCATATAAAATTCCATAAAATTTTAAAAAAGTCAGAAATATGTAAAATGATATTTATGAATTTTTTTAGAATTAAAAAATGTCAGAAAATATTTTTAAAGTAATTAAAAGGAAGCAAATAATGCAAAAAAATTTAAAAATATCAAACGTCAAAATAAAAATGTGAAAAGTAGTCATGAGATCAGAAATAATTCAAAGTATTTTTGTGAATTTTTTCATAATTTTTGGATAAAAAATAAAAGAGTTATGAATTTTTGAAAATTAAATCAATTAAAATATAAAATCAGAAAATAAAATAAAACCAAAAAGATGTGGGCCATCAGATCATAGTCAAAACGCGTTAGTAAGCTGATCCAATGGGTTAGACGTGCTGTGCTTGATATGGACCTTAGTGAGATATGCATAGTATCAGAAAAAGGGCAACCAATGAAATTAAAACGTTTGGCACGCTATCATTGGCTGAGACTAGACATGTCATAGTCTTCAGCCTCCAGACACCCTGCAATGGAGATTTTGTGAGATCCTTCAAATGGAAAAATTAAGATCCCAGACTAGTATCATTGGATTTGTCTCTTCAAGACGATCTTCACATCACCATCGCGCCAAATTTATATAAGGTATGCAAAGAGATATGAATCAAAAACCCAGAAAATAGTGAGCACCTTCAATTTGAGATTTCTCTCTCAATTCTCAATGTATTTAAA
Source organism: Vicia faba (assembly GCA_948472305.1). Classification (NCBI taxonomy): domain Eukaryota; kingdom Viridiplantae; phylum Streptophyta; class Magnoliopsida; order Fabales; family Fabaceae; genus Vicia; species Vicia faba. The sequence goes on along the minus strand of OX451735.1, from coordinate 1,070,376,793 downwards.
AATTGTAAGAAGCACAAGAATCAGGAGAAAGAGTAGAATAGGTTAGTGCTTTATTTGGATCCAAATGGTGGAGAATTCTACCTTTTCAAAGTTCCAGAAAAAAGCTCTGAAACTGGACTTCTGTAGCTTGAATTATGGCTCATTTTGCTTGGTTTAAGTGCTTGAGAGTTTGTATGATTCTAAAGGATGATGAATGTGAAAATAATTTTGGAAGAAAAGGCTTGAATCTCAGAAACTGATTTCAAAAATTTGAAGTTCGTGTGAGGTTTTGACAAAGTGTATTTGGCTCTCCAAGCTTGAGGAAATGAATGGGGAATGGCCCTCTATTTATATGGAATCAAATGGAATGTTCAAGCGTGTGAAACAATGAAGTTTGGAGGGAATCATGTGAACCTGATACATAGGAAAGGTGTGATCTGTTTTGCATCAAAACACATCCAATCCTTGCGTTTTAAGGCTCTAATCCACTTTGGCAACTTGGTTAAACATGTTTAGATCACAAACGCGTGCTAATTTGATGTTTAGAAGCCAAAACATGAATTTCAAATTTTGACATGAAGAAACTTCAATTCCAAGTTACCAAGTTCAACTCAGTGGCATTCCCATCTCAAGGAGTCTTAAGGCATGATTCTTGATGCTTTAGAAAGATGAGATTACAAGCTTTTCAATGGAAAAAGAATGGAATCAAATGGATGTTTGAGCTGAAAGTTGCAATGAGTCAAAGTTGGGGAAAAAAGTTGACTTTCCATACTTAGAAATATTTCAAATTTTTCTTCAAAAGTGACCTATAATGTTTTTCATCCAAACATGGCCTTCCACTTGGAAATTGCTCTTGACCAAAAAATAAGGCATGAAATAGACCTCTTGAATGACATTTTGAGACTTGAACCCTTCAAAATATCCAAATATTGAGAGAGTTATGAATTGTTGAAGTTGGCAAAAAAATCATGAAATGACCTATAATATTTTGTATCCTTAGGGCATCTTCCATCTATTTTCTCACGTTGCACATAAAATAAGGCATAAAGTTCACATCCTCAAGATAATTTTGGAAAAATAATGGGTTCGAGGTGATATAAATTGACCAAGTTATGATCATTTGAAGTTACACTTGAGAAATTGGAGGCTCATTTAGAGGACTTGTAATCTTTCTTCAACATCAAGTTTCTTCCACATGAAAAATCCTTGAAACTTTTGAAGTGATTTGTTTATAACCCTTTGAACAGAAGGATGTTGTTGTACCCCAAAATTTTCCCTCCCATATTCCTCAAGATTCGCCAAGAATAATTCTCAAATTGCTCAAGATTGCTCAAGGATTGCACAGTCCAAATACCTCCTAAGCCAGCTGGAATTAGGGGTTTTGGTTCTCTCAAGGAATTTGGGATTTTCAATGGTTCAAACAATTCTCATAGGCCTATATACATTATCAAGCATCTACATACCAAGTTTCAAGACTCACATGGCCAATTTGCACAGTCAAAAGCTCCATTTGATCTACAGTCAACTACAAGGGCAAAATGGTCATTTTGCAGTCAAAAGTCAGATTTTTTGGTAAACATCTTATTTTGAGTTCACAATCATCATTTGATCAAGTCTTGATCATGATTCAACAAGCATAGCTCAAAAATCATCAAGATGCAAAAAGTTACAATTTTTGGATAGTAGAAAAGTCAACTGTATCTTGACCAGGGCATAACGTTTTCATGGTTCATCAGAAAAATCCCATCCAATGCTCATTTTTAAGGGGATTCAATTTACTACAATCCAGCTTCACACTCCAAGTCCTATAAATGCTCTCACAAGAAGTTATCAATTTCTACATTATAGGTCAATTTCAAAACTCAACAAAAGTACACTTTGAGTCAAAGGCCATAACTTGAGATTGATAAATCCAAATGAAATGGGACCAAAGGCATTAGTTAGAGGACTTCAAGACCTTTCCAAAATGTCCAAGAACATGGTCATATGATCAAAATTGAGCAAATTGTGCATTGGAGAAGTTGGGAAATTTTTATGAATTTGCAAAAGTCAAGTTTGCTCAAAACACCTTATTTTTGCTAATGGGCCTCAAATCTCTTCTTGAAACTTCATCCATAACTTATGCACGACCCATCAAGCTTAATGGAATTTATTTTCTTATTTTTATTAATTAATTGGATTTTTAATTGATATTAATTCATTTAATCAATTTAAATTGTAGGAAAATACAAGATTTGGTTTTTCAATCTTTTTGTGAAGCAAATATGGTCAAAATATGCTGGCAAATTCGTGCTCAAAGTCAAAGATGCAAAATCTCCAAAATTGGAAACATTTTCCAATCATGAAAAATCAAAAAGATTTGATTTCCAATCAAGGATTCAATCATCATTGCAATGGATTCTTGCTCAAGTTTTTGACCTAATTCATTTCCTCTATATATATGCAAGCAAATCCTAACCTCATGGACATGAAAAAGCTGCAGAAAAAAAGCCATAGCATATTGAGAAATTTCAAGAAAAAGTGAAAACCTATTCCTGTATTCCAGACCAATTCAAGGCAATTTGTTGATTCAAATACATTGCAGGAGGTCCCAGGGATAATTTGCAATTGAAATCACGCACTAAAGCTCACAGAATCATCACACACAGTTTCATGGTTTGCCTTTTTATCTCAGAATCGTACAGCTTAATTCATGCATATTTAACATGCTTTTGTGTTTGATTTGTGTTGCAAGGAACCATACGAAGCTAATGGTATGGTTTAATTGAACTGAAACGCCATAAATCAAAAGATGCCATGAACGATTTCTAGGGTTCTTAAGCTTTGAAATTGGGGCTTTATGAACAAGGAAAAATTAGGACTTATAAGACATATGACTGAATTCGTGAGGACAAGACGAACAAGAAGGACCCCTCGCGAAATATTTATATGTGCTGTATCTCTAATCGCTATTATTCGTGCAACTAGTTTGTGGGGGTTAAAAACCCCCGCTATCTAATATTCTTTTTACAGGGCAAACGAAGAAGACGAGGGCGTGTTGTCACCTGATTGGCCAGTTTTAAATCTTAGCGCGTTTTTCATAATTTCAGCATATTAATTGATTTTTACATATTATGTTTACTTGTTATTATCAAAATGAATAAACGCGCTAGTAGGAGTGGAAAGCGGGTGGGTGGAAAGGCTATTGGGACCTGGGTTCGAATCCCAGGTCCCCCCAAAACATTTATTCTATTTTGTTTCACATGATCACATGCAGGTTTCAAAATGAGGTCCATCATATACCTCCAGTTATCAACGCGCCAGGTGTCTTCCAACAGAGATCTAGTGGCCAAAGCTGGGTGATCACCATACTCCCCAGTCAACCAGCGCATAGACAATCACCAAAGTCAAACAGGCTTGTAACAACTGGGCTTCAGATTTCCAAATCAACCTTCTCTTTGGGCCAACACCCCCCTGGGTTCATTCTTTCTTTTCTTTTATATTTTTATTTTTTCATTTAATTGTTTTATTATTAATAATTATAATTATTATTTTTACTAACCAAATTAATTTTTTCATAATAAAATCAGAAAACTAAAATATAATATTTTGTATTATTATTTATTAAATTAAACCTTAATTTATTATTTTTGTAAATAAAAACTAACATAATTAATTTAGTTGTTTTAATTAGGTTAATTTTTGACATTTTTGCAATAATCTAAAACTAATGTAGAATTAGGGTTCTTGACTTTTAATCTTCTTATTTTTATTTATTTCCTAAAAAAACATAAAAAACTCAAAAATATATTTCTTTTAATTAATTAATTAGCTTAGGTTTAATTAAAATGCAAAAGATAAAAACTTCTTTCTTTCTCAAAAAGGGTCAAAACCCTAAGGACTTCTCCGATTCAATTTTCTCTCGCGCGTATGTTTGTTTTATTAATTTTTGATCATTATTATGTAATTGATCCGAGGATGTAATAACGTTAATTAGGACTTTTTATCGCTTTCTTTAATTTTCCGCAATTTACTTTTCAAGGGTTTGCTTTTGGCGATGTAAATACCCGACGCCTTGTAATAGCGTAGCTTTACTTTCCGCAATTTCTTTCCGCAACTATTAACTGTTACATGTATGTTAATTAGGCTATACATGACAAGACTTATCTCTGAAATTAAAATCGATCGTAGCTCACCATAACATATGCAAAGATAACTTAATTGAAACCTGACACACTCGCACATGCCACTCTTAGGGTACGCCTCACTTGGTTTCCTCGACGTGGTCATTGAGTATAGGGTGTTTTAGAGGTCGCCCTCCTGTCTAAAGATCAAAAGTTGCCTCGAAACGGTTGCCTCGATAAAAAACGATCTAAGACATTAGGGTTACCGCTAAGGCGTCCTACTATTGATTTGGTGACCACATGTCCCTATAATCGAATTGACCCGAAACTCCAACGGCGGTGCTACCTACTTCTCAATAGTGGGATAGTACTGTCTAAAGGACATTTACACAGCTTAATTTCTTTTGAGTAGGTAGAGTTTCTTAGATACTAGCTCTTTAAAAAAAAACAAAAATACTTTTCGCACCTACACTTTTTCCGACAAAAGTTTTCAAACAACACTTCATACACTCTTGAGGACAGATACAAGAGTTAAATCGAAGTTTTCAAACAAACTTTTTCAAAACCCACAAACACAAGAAAAGAAAAACCTTTTGAAAACATAGTGAGCAAGTACCTAAGAGCCCGTGGATAACCACAGATAGAAAGGGTGCTAACACCTTCCCTTTCTATAATCTACCTCCCGAACCGAGAAACATCTCGAAAAGGAATTTTGCTGTGCTTTTGTCCTTTCCTTGTTGGAGAAAATAAAAGACGGTGGCGACTCTTGCTTACCGCGACATTTTGCGAAACGCAAACGCGAACCAGCATTAAAAACAATCAGTTCTATTTCCACCGATCACAAAAATGGCGACTCTGTTGGGGAATTAATAAGTGAGGTGTACCTTAGGATTAGATCACTCTATGTTTTCAATTGTATGCCTTGAATGCTTTAAAATTGTTGGCTTGCATCGGAGTTTTATAGATCCTAACCCGGATCTGGGGAATACCCTTTAGGTAAGTAGCAGTAAATTGTGAGGGACCTGTCCGGCGTAGACCGACACGAGTGAAGCAGTAGCTACATTGGTGTGACACCTTGGTCTGTACCGATATCCTTTGTGTTGGAACGAGGAGAATATGGGTCTTCTGAGGAGTCATTAAGAACCAACTGACCTTAGAACCTTAAATTGACCAACTTGGCCATAGAACAGTAGCAGTATGCTACACTCATTGAGGCTAAACTCTCGCGATGGTTCCGGCTGCAAGAAAAGGTTGCTAAGTTGGAGTTATGACCGATTGAGGGTAGTCAGTGATATTGAGATCCTCTAGAACCCGGTTACTATTTTCTAGGACAGGTCTTAACCAACTGAAACTGAAAGAGGGTAGTACCTAAACTTCATGCTGGCCTGAAATCTAAGGGCTCTTATGTGACTTGTGTGCCTTACCATGTTTGCCTTTTGTGAATACTTGTGGTGTGCCTTTACCATGACATCATACCATCATACCATTGCATGCATCCTGCATAAGGACTAACCCATTTCAAAGACAAGAGGGTTTCATCTTTGCTCTGTTTTGTAGGACATCATGATGCCCGTGCGAAGGAATACTATCCGGCTCAACTTTGTTCAACCACCTGCTTTGCTTACAGAATTGGTTGATAGGATTCTAAACACTACTTCCTTCATCAAGAGGCATGGTTCTCTTCTCGGTTTAGTCACTTCAAAGGGGGACCAACAATTGGTGAGCGTCCTGGCCCAGTTTTATGATCCGCTATACCATTGCTTCACCTTTCAAGACTTCCAGCTGGTCCCTACCCTGGAAGAATTCTCTGATTTGCTTGGTATCCCTGTTTTGGAACAGACTCCATTCACTGGTTGGGATAAGGCTCTTAGGCCTGAAGAGATTGCTGCAGCCCTTCCCTTGACCAAAGAAGAGGTAATGGCTAACTGGGAGACTAGAAGTGGAGTTAAGGGCTTTTTGGCTAAGTTTCTGGTTGGCAAAGCTAATAGTTTCTGGAATGACTTAGACTTCAGGGCGTACGAAGACATTCTGGCTCTCTTAATCTATGGTCTGGTATTGTTTCCAAATCCTGACACCTTTGTTAATGTCAACGCCATAAGGATCTTCATCTCTCGGAACCCTGTACCCACTCTCTTGTGTGATATCCTGCAACAACTCTATGCTCGTACTGCCCGAAGACGGGGAACTTTGTGGTGTTGTGCTCCTTTATTGGTGAGGTGGTTTATTTCGCACCTCCCTAAGTTCGTACTGAAGAACAAAGAAGGAAGGGGCTGGGCTCATAGGATAATGTCTCTCACTGATAATGACATCATTTGGACTCTCATAGGTTTAGATGAGGTGGCCGTTATTGATCGTTGCGGAGAATATCCTAATGTTCCATTGATCGGAACCCAGGGAGGAATATCTTATAACCCATGTTTAGCTCTTCGTCAGTTTGGAAGAGCCAGAAGAGAGGGGCCTCATGAGATGTTGATACCTCACATCAGTTTTGAGTTTCAGGTAGATAGTGACGAGCTGCGTCGTAGATTCATCCGGGCTTGGGATAGAGTTCACAAAGCTGACCCACATGAGTTGGGACCGAAGACTTCTCTACCAATGGAATCCTACTTCATATGGGTCCGCATCCGTGCTCAGAAGTTAGGTATGCCATACGAAGCTGTCAGGCCTATTACTCTTGAAGTTGCTGATAAAGACGGGGTTCCTCCAACTGTTCTCCATCCTCAGATACCCACTGATATTGGTACACTAAATAGGTCTTAGGCGCAACTGCAGGAAGAACGGGATTCTTATCGGGAAAGGTTCAATGAACAAGAACAAAAGATCCAGAAGCTGACTAAACAATTGGAGAACGAGTGGATCCTGAATGACTATATCCATACTGAGAAGAGGAGGCCATGGGAGCATTGATGGGCCTTGGATGTTTCTTTTATTTACTTTTCCGTATTTCCATTCTTGTAACGCCTAAGGGCAATTTGTTGAACAATCTAAATTCCAAGGTTGAATCTAATAAAGTTTGTTTCCCTTCTTGTCTACAAAGTTGAATCCCGATTGTCTTTGAAAACATAAATCATACGCATTTCATTCCATCATATGCATAACAGGTACACTTTTTACAGGTCACTTATCTTCTTCGCTGTTTATTTCAGCAATCATCATGTCTACTGAACCTTCCACTGAACAAGCTATCAAGGCCCTCCAGGCCCAGAATGCCCAGTTCCAAGAGTTGGTTATGAGCTTAGCCAAGGGTCAACAGGAGTTGAAGACCCTGATTCTGAAGAAGAAGAAGAAGAGGACCGTCTTGTTCAACACTGGATGCAGATTTGGGAATGGACTGCAGAATGAGGTTGACTTGGCTACCTCATATGTAGGAAAAGACGGCCCACAAGAGAGAAGGGTTCCTAGTCCCGTGGTCTCTGACAACGAGACGAATTATGATGAAGAGCAGTATCCTCCTGCTGAGGATAGGTATAAACAGCTGGAGGACCGCTTAAGTGCTATGGAGATACAGAATGTGCCCGGGTTGGACTTTGGAGACCTAGGCTTATCCTCTGGGGTGGTGATTCCCCATAAGTTCAAGGCACCTGCCTTTTCCAAATATGACGGAGCTTCCTGCCCAAAGCTGCACCTCCGATCGTATGTAAGGAAGATCCAACCTTACACTGCTGATAAGAATTTGTGGATCCATTTCTTCCAGGATAGTCTTTTAGGGACTCAACTCGAATGGTTCTATCAGTTGGATGGAGCCAACATTCGTAACTGGGAGGATTTGGCTACTGCATTCTATAAGCAGTATCAGTATAATTCCGACCTCGCTCCTACGCGTACCCAACTCTAGGGTATATCACTAGGGACGGGTGAAGGATTTAAAGAGTACGCCCAAAAGTGGAGAGACCTGGCTGGAAGGGTGCAGCCACCTTTAACCGACCGTGAGCTTGTTGATATGTTCTTGGGGACCCTGTCTGGTCCGTTCTTCAACCATTTGATCGGAAATTCTTCTGCCGGGTTTACAGACCTTATCTTGTCTGGTGAGAGAATTGAAGCTGGTATCAAGTCTGGGAAGATACAGAAAGGTGCCTCCTCGAGCACTGAGAAGAAACCCTTCAAGAAAGAATCTAGTGCTGTCTATGGTTCAAGGAGATAGAATAGACCGGAACGCCGCCAAGCTGTCAACGCGGTGGTTATTTCAAAGCCTGCTGCTGCTCCTCAGCATCACAACCAACAAAGGGGTGAGAGACCCAGAAGGCAGTTTACTCGCCTCAGCATGACCCTGTCTCAGATATTGTCGCAACTACTGACAACCAATATGGTGACTATAAAAGAAGCTCCGAAGGTTGTAAACACAACATCTCCAAAGTACAATCCTAACGCCCATTGCGCTTATCATTCTGATAGCCCGAGGCATACTACGGATGATTGTTGGGCTCTGAAGAATAAGGTTCAGGACCTAATTGAGGCTAAAGAGATAGAGTTCGAGGAGCCCGAAAGGCCCAATGTTGTGACTGCTCCCATGCCCAAGCATGGAGTGAATGCTGTAGAGGAATACCTGTTTGTAGCCTCTGTGGATGATATCGTTACTCCGCTGTTGACTGCCAAAAGGAACCTGTTGCTAGCCGGTTTATTTCCGGGATGTAGTAAAGGTTGCCATCTGTGTTCCGTCTCACCTACTGGTTGTCCATCGTTGAAGTCAGGCATCCAAAACCTGATGGATAATAAAGAAATCCTGTTTTAAAAGATTATTGTTCCTGCTACCCCTACTGAAGAAGTCTCCATTGTTACTATTTTCAATAATTCTCCCAAGGCTCCCTCAAGGAAGCCTGTCAAAATTATGGCTGTTCAGAAGATTGCACCCATAATTATCACTGTTCCGGGGCCCATCCCCTATACATCCGACAAAGTTGTCCCTTGGCACTATGGGGCAGATGTTTATGTGCTTGGAGTTAAACAAGAGTTTGATACTAACACCGGCGTCAGCAACATCACCGGGCCTGCCAAAGTCACCCGCAACGGTAGACTCTTCTCACCAGATATTGTGCCACCAACGATCCAGAGACCTATTGTCATCACACCTGCAAGTGTGCCTATGTCTCTTCCTGACCAAGTTCCTATCTCTACCCTTGCTGCCGAGTCATCTGGCACTCGGGGCAAAGGGATCTCCACTGATATGCCTGCCCAGACGGAGGCACCAAAGACCGTCAATGTTGAAGCTTCCAAGCAGAAGATGGAAGAGATCCTTAAGATTATCAAGAAGAGTGATTTTAACATAGTTGAGCAACTGGGGCACACCCATCTAAAATTTCTATGCTATCACTGTTGTTATGTTCAGAGGCCCATGCCAAGGCTCTGATTACCTTCCTGAAGACGGCCCACGTGCCACAAGAGACATCAGCTGGTCAATTTACCGACTGTGTGGCCAACTTAACTGCTGATAATGGTTTGGGTTTCTCCGACGCTGATCTGACTGCTAAAGGGAAGAACCATAACGATGCCCTGCATGTCTCCATTGAATGCAGGAGCACTACTCTTGCACATGTGTTGGTGGACACTGGTTCCTCATTGAATGTATTGCCCAAGAAAGCTCTAGACAGGATGGATTGCGAGGGTTTGGAGCTGAAGCCAAGTAATATCGTGGTCCGGGCCTTTGATGGGTCTAAAAGGATGGTGCATGGGGAGGTTGACATTCCAATCAGAGTTGGTTCTCAGGTCTTTGATTCTACATTCTATGTGATGGACATTCGGCCGTCCTATTCTTGTTTGCTGGTTCGTCCATGGATCCATAAGGCTGGATCTGTGACCTCCACACTACATCAGAAGCTAAAGTACCCGATCAAAGGGAAGTTTGTGACAATTCAGGGAGAGGAAGAGTACATGGTCAGCCACCTCAACTCATTCCGGTACATAGAGATGGATGAGGAGTTCATTGAGACCCCATTTCAGCACTTTGAAGAGGTCCCTCAGACACTGGCATCAACTGAGACTTTGATTGAAGATTCTCCTTTGAAGATGGCTTCCTTAAAGGATGCCCGGGCTGTTATTGAGAAGGGTGAGTGTGCAAACTGGGGCCGACTTCCTGATTTCACTCAGAAGACTGACAAGTTTGGTTTGGGTTTCACTGTAGAAGCCCAGAGGGCTGTTCGTAGTTCAAGGATTGGAAGACCTCCTGTGTTCATCAGTAACCCGGGAGTAAATGCTATTGAAGATGACGTGGAGGAATCTGAATTTGACAGCTGGATCTACCCTATGGCCAACGGTGGACCAAACAACTAGACAGCGAAAGACTTCGTCCCTATTACTCTTGTGACTTAGTAATGAACTCCTTTGTTTTGAATTTGTAACATACAATATTGTGAAACTTTTATGGCCCGGTGTCTTACCCGGGGCACTGTGGCTTCATTTGTGAGGGCTTTTGTGTGTCATTTTCATATATCATTAATAAAAGCATTGGACGTTTTTTGCATTTCAAATCTTGCGCTCCTTGTCTTTCTCTATTATATATTTCAAAACAGCTATTTACACACACTCACATATATAGGTCTCAATCCACTCTGGATCTCACTGGTAACGACTCTGCTACTTCCAGTTATGACTTCGAAAATCCGATCAACTTAGCCAAAGACGAAGGTGAAGATGATTGCGAAGTGCCTGGTGAGCTTGCAAGACTGCTACTCCAGGAAGAGAGGGCCATTCAGCCACATGAAGAGCCAGTGGAAATGGTAAATCTGGGTACTGAGACAGATAAAAAGGAAGTCAAGATTGGTGCCAATCTAGAGCTTAGTGTGAAACAACGGTTGATTCAGATGCTGCATGACTACGTGGAAATATTTTCCTGGTCTTACGAAGATATGCCTGGGTTGGATACCGACATTGTGGTTCATCACCTGCCTACCAAGGAAGAATGCCCTTCGGTAAAACAGAAGGTTCGCCGTATGCGTCCAGAGATGTCCGAGAAAATTAAGGCTGAGGTTATGAAACAATTTGATGCCAGTTTTCTAGCAGTGAGTTCTTACCCTCAGTGGGTCGCCAATGTGGTTCCAGTGCCGAAGAAAGATGGTAAGGTCAGAATGTGTGTTGACTACAGGGATTTGAACAGGGCGAGCCCTAAGGATGACTTCCCGCTGCCTCACATCGACTTTCTGGTTGACAACACTGCTCAGCATAAGGTATTCTCCTTCATGGATGGGTTCTTCGGTTATAATCAGATCAAGATGGCTCTTGAAGACATGGAGAAGACCACTTTTGTTACTCAGTGGGGCACCTTCTGTTACAAGGTCATGCCTTTTGGGTTGAAAAATGCTGGGGCAACCTACCAACATGCCATGGTTGCTTTGTTTCACGACATGATCCATCACGAGATCGAAGTATATGTCGACGATATGATTGCAAGGTCCCAAACTGAGGAAGAACACCTTGACCATCTACAGAAGCTGTTTGACCGGTTGAAGTTGTACAAGCTGAGATTAAACCCGAACAAGTGCACCTTTGGGGTGAGATCTGGAAAACTACTAGGCTTCGTCGTGAGCGACAAAGGTATTCAAGTGGACCCTGCCAAAGTGAAAGCCATACAAGAGATGCCAGTTCCCAAGACAGAGAAAGAGGTCAGAGGCTTTCTAGGACGGCTGAACTACATTGCCCGATTCATCTCACATCTAACTGCTACCTGTGAACCAATCTTCAAGCTACTGAAGAAAGATCAGGTAGTACGTTGGAATGATGAATGTCAGGCCGCTTTCAAAATAATCAAAGAGTATCTCCAAGAGCCACCCATTCTTATGCCACCAGTTGAAGGGAAACCTATAATCTTATACTTGAAAGTACTTGACAACTCAATGGGGTGTGTGCTGGGTCAGCATGACGAGTCTGGCCAAAAAGAGCACGCTATTTATTACCTTAGCAAAAAGTTTACCGACTGTGAGACCCGATACTCACTGCTCGAGAAGACTTGCCGCGCTTTGGTATGGGTTGCTCGCCGGCTGAGACAGTATATGTTGACTCACACTACTCTGTTGATTTCAAAGATGGATCCAATCAAGTATATCTTCGAAAAACCTGCCTTGTCCGAAAGAATAGCAAGATGGCAGATGATCTTGACTGAGTATGACATCCAGTACACGACTCAAAAAGCAATCAAGGGAAGTGTGTTGGAAGACCATTTGGCACATCAAGAAGTAGATGATTACCAGTCGATGAACTTTGAGTTTCCAGACGAGAATATCATGGTAGTGACTGATTGTGAAGTACCTGGACCAGATGAAGGACCTGAGGAAGGATCCCGATGGTCTATGCACTTTGACGGAGCCTCAAACGCTTTGGGTAATGGTATTGGCGCTGTGATCAGATCTCCTAAAGGCACTCATACTCCACTGACCGCCCGGCTATGTTTCAACTGCACCAACAACATGGCGGAGTATGAAGCATGCATCATGAGTCTTCGAGCTGCAATTGACCTAAGGATCATGTTTCTGAGTGTCTTCGGAGATTCCGCTCTCGTGATCAGTCAGATCAAAGGCGAGTGGGATACGAAACACCCAAATCTTATTCCTTACAAGGAATATGTATTGACGTTGCTTCCCCATTGCGAGGAGATAACCTTTGAACACTTCCCAAGAGAGGAGAATCAGTTGGCGGACGCGCTAGCTACGATGTCTTCTATGTTCAAAGTCAAATGGGACAACGAGGCTCCTCGGATCATTATTTGGAAATTGGATGAACCTACACATTGATGTGATCTTGAGACCGAAGAGGTAACAGAAAAACCTTGGTATCATGAAGTAAAGAGGTACCTTGAAGCTCAAGAATACCCTGAGGGCGCATCTGTTAATGACAAGAAGTTTCTGAGAAGGTTCGCAGCAAAGTTCTTCATCAGCAATGGCATTCTTTACAAACGTAACCATGATTCAACCTTACTGCGTTGTGTGTATAAGATTAAAGCAGAAAGGATCATGACAGAGCTGCATGAAGGTACCTTCGGAACTCATTCCAGTGGACATACCATGGCAAAGAAAATCCTTCGGGCAGGATATTACTGGTCCACAATGGAAGCCGACTGTTATCAGCATTCTTGGACATGTCACAAATGCCAGATCTATGCTGATAAGGTGCACATTCCTCCAGTTCCTTTGAACGTCTTGACATCACCTTGGCCTTTTGCAATGTGGGGCATTGATATGATCGGCGAGATCAGACCTACGGCATCCAACGGGCATCGTTTCATCCTGGTAGCAATTGATTACTTCACGAAGTGGGTCGAAGCAGCTTCCTTTGCCACCGTAACCAAGAACGTCGTGGCACGGTTCATTCAGCACAACCTGGTCTGTCGATACGGTGTACCAAAGAGGATCATTACGGATAATGGTACCAATCTTAACAACAAGATGATCACTGAGCTCTGCGAGCAATTCAAGATACAACACCACAACTCTTCTCCCTACCGGCCGAAGATGAATGGGGCTATAGAGGCGGCTAATAAGAACATCAAGAAGATTGTGCAGAAGATGACAGTGACCTACAAAGATTGGCACGTGATGTTACCGTTTGCTCTTCATGGGTACCGTACCTCATCACGGACGTCAACAAGGGCAACACCCTATTCTTTGGTCTATGGCATGGAGGCAGTCTTACCCATCGAATTTCAGATACCCTCTCTCCGGATCATGAAGGATGCAGGTTTGAGCGAAGATGACTGGATCCAGACTCGGCTTGATCAATTAAACCTAATCAACGAAAAGAGACTCACTGCTATTTGTCATGGTCAGACGTACCAAAAATAGATGATCAAGGCATTTAACAAGAAAGTCAGATGACAAGAGTATTAAGTTGGGGACCTGGTAATCAAGCGCATCATTCTACCTCAAGGTGATCCCAGGGGAAAATGGACCCCTACGTACGAAGGGCCATTTGTGGTTAAGAATATCTTCTCAGGAGGAGCAATGATTCTAACCACCATGGATGGTGACGACCTTCCTCACCCCGCCAATGCAAACATAGTAAAAAGATACTACGCATGATTAAAGTCCCGCTAGGTCGACTGGCCTAGGAAAAAATAAGGGCTTCCCGGCGAACCAAAATGGTTTGGGAAAAAATAAGGATGAAAAAAAAAATTTGTACACCCGGCAAGTCGAAAACCTGAAAAGGCGGCTTGGGCAAAAATGGGTATCCCGGTGGACTGAAAACCTGAAAGGGCGGTCCAGGCAAAAATTAGGGATAAGCGTAATACTATGTCTCATTGGATCACCTCGCATCCAGACTTCGGTATCGACCATCAGGCTCGGAAGGCACCAATCAATCAGATTCCTCTTCAACTAAGCAGCAAAGTGATGAGACGCTTGAAGACATAAAGGCGATAGCAGAGTTGGAACCCAGTGGAATTTTTCACATAGCTGTTTTGTTTTCCTTTTTACAAATTTTATAAACTCTATTTTATTCGGCGACGTTCTCTTACTAGGACGTCAGCCTCTTGTACACAAAACGCCTATTTACAGGCAAATTTCAAAATCAATACAAGTTCATTTTTCAAATAAATTTCAAATTATTTTCCCTTTATCTGTTTTGTTTTGCAAAGAACGTCCAATGTTCATTTTGATATATGCATTTGACATTAATTTCTAATCACAAATATTTGCATGTGAAACAAAGGACTAATCACGGGTGACATCGGAAGTAGGGGCAATAAGAATTGTCTAAGCGATCTAGTTGCTCTGTCCACCGAGATACCAAGGTAAGTTCAGCTGAAGAATTTGACCAAGATACCTTCACTCCCCGCAGAGTAAGGCAAGAATCAGCAATACTCTCCCCAAGCAGAGTTGGTCTCCCATCATCCCTAAAAAGGCACAGTATCCCCATCAAGTCAGCAATACTCTCCCCAAGCAGAGTTAGTCTACCATCAGCCCTAAAGAAGTCGGGTATCCCCAGTAGATCTTAATATTCTCCAGCGGAATATACAGATATTCCTCAGCAAGCATCCCCGACAGTCTTAATATTCCTCAAACGAAATATAAGAATATTCCCCGACGGAATACAAGATACCCCAATGGAGCCATTTCCCAATGCAGTCTAAAAAAGCTTCCCCGCCAGAGTTGGATCATCTTACCCAGTAGATTCTGGAAGCTCGTCCCCTGCAAAGTACAAAGGTTATCCCCCACCAGAGTCTAACTGGGTTATCCTCAGCGAGTTACAACTAAAAGATCATCCCCAGCGAAGTTCTTTCTATCCCCAACGGAGTTCATCATCAAAATCCCCAACAGAGCTTATCAACGGAATCCCCAGCAGAGTTATCGTTAAAATCTCAGCAAAGTATCTCTTCCCCACAGAGTAATTCCCTGCAGAGTAATCTCTTCACCAGGTTTATTCCCCAACGGAGTCATCTTCTCCTACCGGTTTATTCTTGCAATCATCTTCGTTCATCATCCCCAGCGGAAACGAAGAACTCTACTCTTCAAATATCAGCCCAGGATTTAACAAACTCCCCGGAACTCGTCAAGGATTTATTTTCCCAGACGAAAATACATTCATAAACATATCACATTCCACATCTCCTATTTACATACATGATAAAGTGCATACGACACGATCTCATTTATTTTTGAGAATATCATGACATCATGCATTTCATACATCATGACATTGCATACAACTAATGTTTTGCCTTTTCAGGAAAAGGTCAATCAAAAGACGATTACCATCAACTTTTGCAGTTCCAGATCAACACCTGTAACTAGCCAGGAAATATCTGTGGATGACTGATTATAGGTTAACACCTGAAACCAGACAGGAAAGCCACCTATATGAAGAGATTGAAGATCAACACCTGTAACAGGCCAGGAAACTATCTTTCTTTCTCCGGTCAGAGATTAATACCTAAAACCAGCCAGGACATCTATCTCCTTGACCAAGATTTCTTAAGTTCCAGATCAACACCTGTAACTAGCCAGGAAATATCTGTGGACGACTGATTATAGGTTAACACCTGAAACCAGACAGGAAAACCACCTATACGAAGAGATTGAAGATTAACACCTATAACGGGCCAGGAAACCATCTTTCTTTCTCAAGTCAGAGATTAATACTTGAAACCAGACAGGATAACTATCTCCTCGACCAACCTTTCTTAAGTTCCAGATCAACACCTGTAACTAGCCAGGAAATATCTGTGGACGACTGATTGTAGATCTATACCTGAAACCAGACAGGAAAGTTATCTACATTGAAGAGATTGGAGATTAATACCTGAAACCAGACAGGAAAACTATCTTTCTTTCTTAAAGTCAGAGATTAATACCTGAAACCAGACAAGAAAACTATCTCATCGACCACCCTTCTTAAGTTCCGGATTAACACCTGTAACTAGCCAGGAAATATCTGTGGATGACTGATTATAGGTTAACACCTGAAACCATACAGGAAAGCCACCTATATGAAGAGATTGAAAATCAATACCTGTAACAAGCCAGGAAGACTATCTTTCTTTCTCAGGTCAGAGATTAATACCTGAAACCAGCCAGGACAACTATCTCATCGGCCAACCTTTTTCAAGTTCCAGATCAATACCTGTAACAAGCCAGGAAAAATTTGTGGACGACGGATTATAGATTAATACCTGAAACCAGACAGGACAACTATCTACTTGACCATCGTGAAGCAACCCTACACCGGTTCCTTCTCTTCCAAGATGCAGTTTTACACGGAATCATCATCAGGAAACCCTACACCGGTTCCTTCTCTTTCAGATGCAGTCTTACACGGATCATCATCAGGCAACCCTACACAGGTTCCTTCTTTCAACCTACCAAGTTACAATTCAACAAACATTTCCAGATGGCATCTTTAAGCCCATCTCCACAACTACCCATTACATTCCCAGATAGCATCTATAAGCCCATCCTCCTATCCATCATCTCTCCAAATGGCATCTGTAAGCCCATTCCTGATATCACATTGCTGATACTACACCATGCGAGTGCAAATTTCTGGGCACTTTAGTGTTCAATCATCTTCCACCTTCGGATCACGAAAGGCACGCAAGCCAATCTACATCCTCAGGTCTAAGAAGATTGAACAGGGGCAATTGTTGTATCCCAAAATTTTCCCTCCCATATTCCTCAAGATTTGACAAGAATAATTCTCAAATTGCTCAAGATTGCTCAAGGATTGCACAGTCCAAATACCTCCTAAGCCAGCTGAAATTAGGGGTTTTGGTTCTCTCAAGGAATTTGGGGTTTTCAATGGTTCAAACAAGTATCATAGGCCTATATACATTCTCAAGCATCTACATACCAAGTTTCAAGACTCACAGGGCCAATTTGCACAGTCAAAAGCTCCATTTGATCTACAGTCAACTGCAAGGGCAAAATGGTCATTTTGTAGTCAAAAGTCAGATTTTTTGGTCAACATCTTATTTTGAGTTCACAATCATCATTTGATCAAGTCTTGATCATGATTCCACAAGCATAGCTCAAAAATCATCAAGATGCAAAAAGTTACTATTTTTGGACAGTAGAAAAGTCAACTGTATCTTGATCAGGGCATAACTTTTTCATGGTTCATCAGACAAATCCCATCCAATGATCATTTTGAAGGGGATGTAATTTCCTACAATCCATCTTAACACTCCAAGTCCTAGAAATGCTCTCACAAGAAGTTATCAATTTCTACATTATAGGTCAATTTCAAAAGTCAACAAAAGTACACTTTGAGTCAAAGGCCATAACTTGAGATTGATAAATCCAAATGACATGGGACCAAAGGCATTGGTTAGAGGACTTCAATACCTTTCCAAAATGTCAAAGAACATGGTCATATGATCAAAATTGAGCAAATTGTGCATTGGAGAAGTTGGGAAATGTTTATGAATTTGCAAAAGTCAAGTTTGCTCAAAACACCTTATTTTTGCTAATGGGCCTCAAATCTCTTCTTGAAACTTCATCCATAACTTATGCACGACCCATCAAGCTTAATGGAATTTATTTTCTTATTTTTATTAATTAATTGGATTTTTAATTGATATTAATTCATTTAATCAATTTAAATTGTAGGAAAATACAAGATTTGGTTTTTCAATCTTTTTGTGAAGCAAATATGGTCAAGATATGCTGGCAAATTCGTGCTCAAAGTCAAAGATGCAAAATCTCCAAAATTGGCAACATTTTCCAATCATGAAAAATAAAAAAGGTTTGATTTCCAATCAAGGATTCAATCATCATTGCAATGGATTCTTGCTCAAGTTTTTGACCTAATTCGTTTCCTCTATATATATGCAAGCAAATCCTAACCTCATGGACATGAAAAAGCTGCAGAAAAAAAGCCATAGCATATTGAGAAATTTCAAGAAAAAGTGAAAACCTATTCCTGTATTCCAGACCAATTCAAGGCAATTTGTTGATTCAAATACATTGCAGGAGTTCCCAGGGATAATTTGCAATTGAAATCACGCACTAAAGCTCACAGAATCATCACACACAGTTTCACGGTTTACCTTTTTATCTCAGAATCGTACAGCTTAATTCATGCATATTTAACATGCTTTTGTGTTTGATTTGTGTTGCAAGGAACCATACGAAGCTAATGGTATGGTTTAATTGAACTAAAACGCCATAAATCAAAAGATGACATGAACGATTTATAGGGTTCTTAAGCTTTGAAATTTGGGCTTTATGAACCAGGAAAAATTAGGACTTATAAGACATATGACTGAATTCGTGAGGACAAGACGAACAAGAAGGACCCCTCGCGAAATATTTATATGTGTTGTATCTCTAATCGCTATTATTCGTGCAACTAGTTTGTGGGGGTTAAAAACCCCCGCTATCTAATATTCTTTTTACAGGGCAAACGAAGAAGACGAGGGCGTGTTGTCACCTGATTGGCCAATTTTAAATCTTAGCGCGTTTTTCATAATTTCAGCTTATTAATTGATTTTTACATATTATGTTTACTTGTTATTATCATAATGAATAAACGCGCTAGTAGGAGTGGCAAGCAGGTGGGTGGAAAGGCTATTGGGACCTGGGTTCGAATCCCAGATCCCCCCAAAACATTTATTCTATTTTGTTTCACATGATCACATGCAGGTTTCATAATGAGGTCCATCATATACCTCCAGTTATCAACGCACCAGGTGTCTTCCAGCATAGATCCAGTGGCCAAAGCTGGGTGATCACCATACTCCCCAGTCAACCAGCACATAGACAATCACCAAAGTCAAACAGGCTTGTAACAATTGGGCTTCAGATTTCCAAATCAACCTCCTCTTTGGGCCAACACCCCCCTGGGTTCATTCTTTCTTTTCTTTTATATTTTTATTTTTTCATTTAATTGTTTTATTATTAATGATTATAATTATTATTTTTACTAACCAAATTAATTTTTTCATAATAAAATCAGAAAACTAAAATATAATATTTTGTATTATTATTTATTAAATTAACCCTTAATTTATTATTTTTGTAGATAAAAACTAACATAATTAATTTAGTTGTTTTAATTAGGTTAATTTTTGACATTTTTGCAATAATCTAAAACTAATGTAGAATTAGGGTTCTTGACTTTTAATCATCTTATTTTTATTTATTTCCTAAAAAAACATAAAAAACTCAAAAAAAATATTTCTTTTAATTAATTAATTAGCTTAGGTTTAATTAAAATGCAAAAGATAAAAACTTCTTTCTTTCTCAAAAAGGGTCAAAACCCTAAGGACTTCTCCGATTCAATTTTCTCTCGCGCGTATGTTTGTTTTATCAATTTTTGATCATTATTATGTAATTGATCCGAGGATGTAATAGCGTTAATTAGGACTTTTTATCGCTTTCTTTAATTTTCCACAATTTACTTTTCAAGGGTTTGCTTTTGGCGATGTAAATACCCGACGCCTTGTAATAGCGTAGCTTTACTTTCCGTAATTTATTTTCCGCAACTATTAACTGTTAGATGTATGTTAATTAGGCTATGCATGACAAGACTTATCTCTGAAATTAAAATCAATCGTAGCTCATCATAACATATGCAAAGATAACTTAATTGAAACCTGACACACTCGCACATGCCACTCTTAGGGTACGCCTCACTTGGTTGCCTAGACGTGGTCATTGAGTATAAGGTGTTTTAGAGGTCGCCCTCCTGTCTAAAGATCAAAAGTTGCCTCGAAATGGTTGCCTCGATAAAAAACGATCTAAGACATTAGGGTTACCGCTAAGGCGTCCTACTATTGCTTTGGTGACCACATGTCCCTATAATCGAATTGACCCGAAACTCCAACGACGGTGCTACCTACTTCTCAATAGTGGGATAGTACTGTCTAAAGGACATTTACACAGCTTAATTTCTTTTGAGTAGGTAGAGGTTCTTAGATACTTGCTCTTTCAAAAAAAACAAAAATACTTTTCGCACCTACACTTTTTCTGACAAAAGTTTTCAAACAACACTTCATACACTCTTGAGGAGAAATACAAGAGTTAAATCGAAGTTTTCAAACAAACTTTTTCAAAACCCACAAACACAAGAAAAGCAAAACCTTTTGAAAACATAGTGAGCAAGTACCTAAGAGCCCGTGGATAACCACGGATAAAAAGGGTGCTAACACCTTCCCTTTCTATAATCTACCTCCCGAACCGAGAAACATCTCGAAAAGGAATTTTGTTGTGCTTTTGTCCTTTCCTTGTTGGAGAAAATAAAAGACGGTGGCGACTCTTGCTTACCGCAACATTTTGCGAAACGCAAACGCGAACCAGCATTAAAAACAGTCAGTTCTATTTCCACCGATCACAAATGTCTTTGGAATCACTAAAAAATACCAAAAGATGAGCAAGATATACTTTTTTGAAGTTCAAAATCCTAGCTCCTAGATCAAGAAAATGCTTTGAGGAACTTTGACAATTTTGGACAAACTTCTTGTACCAACACTTTTGCTTTGTTAATAGAAGTTGTTGAGGATGATAATGAGAACTCATAGCAACCAAAACCACTTCCATATCTTGAGAATTGATAGAAATTGTAATTGCAAGCTTCTCAAGTCATATTTAAAGCATGTGTTTTGATGAAGACAACTTGGACATCAACTTTCAAAGGATGTGCAAAAAGCTTATAAACATCAAATAAAAGTCTTGAAGATTATTGAAGATTATTGAAGAATTATTGAAGAAATCATCAAATGTCAAAATGGTATAAATAATTCTTAAAATCTTGAATATAGATGTTCACAACATGCATTCATCAACATATACATATTCCATAACTTTAACATCAAGAAAAACTTTGTTTGAAATATCTTTCAAAAAGTATTTTTGAAAATAAACCTTTAGGAACCGGTTCCTCCCTAACAGGGAACCGGGTTCCAGCTTTTCTCAAAAAACATGTCCCTGGATTTTGTACCAGGAACCGGGTTGTACCAATAGGGGAACCGGTTCCTGCATGATAAATTTGAATTCCAACTTATAACGTTCACTAAGAACCGGGTTCTGTCAGTGTCGGAACCGGTTCCTAGCGAACCAATGCAGCTTTTACTTTGTTTTTTGAACATTTTTCAAGTGGTATCTTTTCATGAATGCATTGTAACTTTTCATATAAATTGGCATGAATGAAGAGGTTCTTGCAACTTTATAAAATGCAGATTTTCTTATTTTCAAACAAGGTTCAATGTTCAATACTTCAATTTTCAAATTAACAAATATACTTCTTCATTAACAATTTTCTCATTTACTCACATTTGAATTTAAACTTTCATGTGTTCATAATTTTGTGAAACTTGCCATATACACTTTCATTATCATTTCAAGTTTCATTCATACATTGTGAACATTTATATACATTGTTGAGAATTGTTTTTATCTTGAAGAAGAAGATCAATTGAAGATTGATAAAGCTCTCCATATACTTCAAAACTAAATCATTGTATTACTTAAAGGTTTTCCCTTACTATCCAGGATTGTTGGAAGTAAGTGTTGTGATTTGAAGAGGATTGTTCTTCATTCACATTAGTGTTTGTTTGGTCTTAAAGGTGTTAAGAACCTTTGATCACCCTATAGGTTAGATAGTAAGCATAGGCTGTACAATCATTCTAACTATAGTGAAATCTCTTTCGTGTTGGAAAGGGGACTGGAGTACTCTCGGATTGTGAGGGGAACCAGGATATATCACCGTGTTCTTTACTTTTCCGCATTTATCGCTTTCATCACCATAATCAGGAAAAGATAAATATATAATCAAAACCTTCAAACACTTAACCGAAAAATTACTACCAAGCATTCTCATAAAACCGAATAAATTTTATAAGACCTAATTCACCCCCCCCCCCCCCCCTCTTAGGCACTCTGAGACTTATAATTGGCATCAGAGCAAGTTATAGGTAACTTGTTCCTAAAAGATCCAGAATGGCTTCCACAAATCATCAACCAGTCTTCAGAGATGGTGGTAGTAATAACAAGCCTCCTCTATTCTGTGGTGAATATTTTGACTTCTGGAAAATACGCATGAAGGCGCATTTAGAAGCACAAGGAGAGGAAGTATGGGATGCTGTTGAAAATGGTCCATTTATCCCAATATCAGTAATCAATGGCATTGGTTTTGTAAAACCCAAAACTGCATGGGACGACGATGATAAAAAGAAAGTTCTCTATGACAAAAAGGCAATAAACCTTCTTCAAGGTGCACTCAGTATGGACGAATTTTTCCGTGTCTCGAACTGCAAGACAGCAAAAGAAATATGGGATACCCTGGTTCAAACTCATGAAGGAACGGCTGAAGTAAAAAGATCAAGGCTAAATACCTTGAGTCAAGAATATGAACTATTTCGAATGCAGCTCGGAGAATCCATTCTTGACTTACAAAAGAGATTTGTGCATTTGACAAATCACTTAAATGCTCTTGGTAAAACCTTGACAAATGATGAACTCAACTTGAAAATCCTTAGATCATTGACTAGGGAATGGAAACCAAAGGTAACGGCAATCTCGGAAAAGAAGAGTCTCTCCGTAATGACTTCCGCTACATTATTTGGAAAACTTCAAGAATACGAAACGAAACTCGGTAGACTTGAAAAACATGAAAATTTAGAGAAGAAATCCAAAGGCATTGCCTTGAAAGTTGATTCAAAGGAAAGTCAAGATAAAGATGCATCAGAGGAAGATGAAAACTTCTTGCTTCTTGTAAAAAGGTTAGGAAAATATTTTGGTCATAAGAATAATCTTCATAATGCTAACTTTGTCAAGAGGAAGAAATTTTATAATCATAAAGATAAAGAAGCCTCCACATCAACACAAGATGTCACATGTTATAAATGTGGAAAGCAAGGTCACATAAAGCCGGATTGTCCAAAACTCTCCAAGAAAAATGGATTCAAAGGCAAAAAGGAGTTCAAGAATAAAAAGGCTTATGTTGCATGGGAATATAATGAGATAAGTTCTTCATCCGATTCGGAAAGCGAGGAATGTGTAAATCTAGCATTAATGGCTTCACATCACTCCGACAATGAAGAAGAGGTTAGTAATGAATTTAATCTTTTTGATGATGATGTTCAAGATGCTATTGATGAACTCTTGAAAGAATGCAAAAGTTTATACAAAAAGGTGTCAAATCAAGAAAAATAACTTCTAAGTTGTTTAGAAAAAATTGACACCATGACTAAAGATTTTGATCTTCAAAAACAGAATTTTATTAAAGAAAAAGAAAACTTTGCATGCTCCAAGTGTGAATCAAATGTCTTTCAAATTGTTCAATTGAAAAGAGTCATTGAACGATATGAAAAAGGACAAATAGGATTGGAAGGATTACTAAGCCAACAACGTTATCCTAATGATAAAAGGGGTCTTGGTTATATGAATTCTAAGAAACCAAGTAACAATCCCACTATTTTTGTAAAGGCTAGTAATAGTTCCAATCCCAAGAAAGTAGAAAAGAAGCAAGTTGTTCATAATCATCAAAATAAAAAGGCTAATGTATCGAAAAAGAAAACATTTCCTAAGAAGAAATCTTATCCTGCTAGATATAGAAGTAACTTTGAACCTACTTGTTTTTATTGTGGTATTAAAGGCCATACACCTAATGCTTGCTATGTTAGAAACTTTAGTATAGCAAGTGGGCATTATGTGTGGGTGAAAAAGGGAACTAACTATGAAGGACCCAAGGCAACTTGGGTACCTAACAAAGAATAATTTGTTTGTGTAGGTATGCTTGAAATCCACATCAAATGTTTGGTATCTTGATAGTGGATGTTCAAAGCATATGACAGGAGATGTACACCAATTTTCATATCTAGTACATAAAGCTAAAGGGTATGTCACCTATGGAGACAACACCAAAGGAAATATTCTTGGCGTTGGAATAGTTGGCACACCTCCATCCATTCAAATTGAGGATGTTCTCTATGTTGAAGGATTAAAACACAATCTTCTTAGCATAAGTCAACTTTGCGATAGAGGGTTCATGATCAAATTCAACAAAGATGAATGTCTCATTATGGATGAGGCAACCAATGAGGTAAAACTCAAAGGTATAAGAACTAACAATATTTTTATGATTACTTTAGATGATTTGTCTCTGAAGGTACAATGTCTTATAGTAAACAACAATGACGCTTAGTTATGGCACAAGAGGATCACTCACATTCACATGGAGCACTTGAACAAATTTGTTAAGCATGACTTAGTTATTGGTCTACCAAAGATGAAGTTCATCAAGGACAAATTATGTAATGCATGCCAAAAGGGCAAACAGACCAAAACAACTTTCAAATCTAAGAATGTGGTGTCTACTACAAGGCCACTACAATTGTTACACATGGATCTCTTTGGTCCATCAAGAACAAAAAGCTTCGGAGGTAATGTATACGCTTTAGTCATTATTGATGATTTTTCTAGATATTCTTGGACTTTGTTTCTTGTGCAGAAAAGTGATGCTTTCAAAGCCTTTAAGAAGTATGCTAAGCAAATCCAAAATGAAAAATCACTAAAGATTGTATCCATAAGAAGTGATCATGGTGGAGAATTCCAAAATGCTCAATTTGAAGAATTTTGTGAAGAACATGGTATCTCTCATAATTTTTCAGCACCTAGAACTCCACAACAAAATGGAGTAGTTGAAAGAAAGAATAGGTTTCTAGTGGAATTTGCAAGAACAATGCTTAGTGATGCAAATCTTCCTAAATATTTTTGGGCGGATGCGGTTAGTATGGCATGTTATGTTGGAAATCGAGTTATCGTTAGACCTATAATAAAGAAGACTCCATATGAACTCTTCAAAGGAAGAAAGCCAAATATTGCTCACTTCCACATTTTTGGATGCAAGTGCTTTGTTCTTAACAATGACAAGGATAATCTCGGTAAGTTTGACGAGAAATCTGATGAAGGTATATTTCTTGGTTATTCGCTTTCTAGTAAAGCATATAGAATTTATAATAAAATAACCTTTCTTCAAAATCCGAAGAGAACTTGGTATTTTGGATGAAGGTGCTCTCTAATGTTTCTCTTAAGATGCACGTCTTAATTTTTATATGTATCTATTTCACTCTTTTTCCCCCATCCTTTTTGATGTTAACAAAGGGGGAGAAGAGTATGCATGTGTATTGTTTTGTCTCAAAGAAATTGCAGGCCCAAATAAATATCAAACTCTCTCTAAAATTCAAAGAATCATGGACTTAGGGGGAGCATACAATTTAGGGGGAGCCTTGCATTTGCTCAACATGTTTGCTACACAAAACAACATGAACATTTCAAGAAATCGTTTTCAAGACTTGGTTGTCATCATCAAAAAGGGGGAGAATGTAATTGCAAGCTTCTCAAGTCATATTTAAAGCATGTGTTTTGATGAAGACAACTTGGACATCAACTTTCAAAGGATGTGCAAAAAGCTTATCAACATCAAATAAAAGTCTTGAAGATTATTGAAGATTATTGAAGAATTATTGACGAAATCATCAAATGTCAAAATGGTATAAATAATTCTTAAAATCTTGAATATAGATGTTCACAATATGCATTCATCAACATATACATATTCCATAACTTTAACATCAAGAAAAACTTTGTTTGAAATATCTTTCAAAAAGTATTTTTGAAAATAAACCTTTAGGAACCGGTTCCTCCCTAACAGGGAACCGGGTTCCAGCTTTTCTCAAAAAACATGTCCCTGGATTTTGTACCAGGAACCGGGTTGTACCAATAGGGGAACTGGTTCCTGCATGATAAATTTGAATTCCAACTTATAACGTTCACTAAGAACCGGGTTCTGTCAGTGTCGGAACCGGTTCCTAGCGAACCAATGCAGCTTTTACTTTGTTTTTTGAACATTTTTCAAGTGGTATCTTTTCATGAATGCATTGCAACTTTTCATATGAATTGGCATGAATGAAGAGGTTCTTGCAACTTTATAAAATGCAGATTTTCTTATTTTCAAACAAGGTTCAATGTTCAATACTTCAATTTTCAAATTAACAAATATACTTCTTCATTAACAATTTTCTCATTTACTCACATTTGAATTTAAACTTTCATGTGTTCATAATTTTGTGAAACTTGCCATATACACTTTCATTATCATTTCAAGTTTCATTCATACATTGTGAACATTTATATACATTGTTGAGAATTGTTTTTATCTTGAAGAAGAAGATCAATTGAAGATTGATAAAGCTCTCCATATACTTCAAAACTAAATCATTGTATTACTTAAAGGTTTTCCCTTACTATCCAGGATTGTTGGAAGTAAGTGTTGTGATTTGAAGAGGATTGTTCTTCATTCAAATTAGTGTTTGTTTAGTCTTAAAGGTGTTAAGAACCTTTGATCACCCTATAGGTTAGATAGTAAGCATAGGCTGTACAATCATTCTAACTATAGTGAAATCTCTTTCGTGTTGGAAAGGGGACTTGAGTACTCTCGGATTGTGAGGGGAACCAGGATATATCACCGTGTTCTTTACTTTTCCGCATTTATCGCTTTCATCACCATAATCAGGAAAAGATAAAGATATAATCAAAACCTTCAAACACTTAACCGAAAAATTACTACCAAGCATTCTCATAAAACCAAATAAATTTTATAAGACCTAATTCACCCCCCCCCCCCCCCCTCTTAGGCACTCTGAGACTTACAGAAATGTGCACTTGTGACCAATGGGAACAAGGCCTTGCCCAACCATGACAACTTCTTCAATCAACCCCTTGTACTTTTGAATCAATCTTGATAACTTTGAAATGTCATGAACCAAAATGAACCTTGCCATGCCATTATTCCAAAATAACTTCAATGGTGAGGTTTTAATTTCTCAAGCTCTAATGACCAGGGCATGGAAATAAACTCATGGACCTATGGATCAACTTGCTAAGCCACATTGCCTTTACCTACATTATTAACAAGTAAGACAAACCAAAATTGCATTTTGTTAATTAGAAAGAAAGTCAAAACAAAACATGCATAATCATAAAAGAAAAACAAGTCAAGGTGTTTGGTGATCTATCAAAGATCAAAGATAAGGATAGGGAGGAGAACCAAAAGCCCTAATGTAATCTTGTTGTGATTGAATCAACATGGTATGGTGAAGGGATCTTAGGGGAAAAAATTGGGGTACAACAGGTACATGCCAGAAGCTCTAAGGTGACTTATATTTGGATGATTCGTCTCAAATTATCCTTCGATCAAACCATGCTTGAAGATGGCATGTCCTTCTAACCATTAGACTTCCACGTGTTTCTTTGGATATACAGCTTGTATGCACCAATCGAAGGGTAACCTAAGAGTATCAGAACTTCTCTTCAAACATCCAACACCTGTTCAGGTACATTCCAGAAGCTCTGAGGTGACTTATATTTGGCTGATTCATCCCCAACTGTCCTTCGATCACACCGTGCTTGAAGATTACATGTCCTTTGAATCATGAGCCTTCCACATGTTTTATTTGGATAATGATGAAAACTTTTTGAATACCAAATATCCTTCTTTTCAAAGCGCCCATTCAGGCAACATGTTAATCGAAAGGTGTCTTCCTTGTAATGCTTCGAATGGCTTACATTCTAGTGAAAACGAACCCTTTGAAGCTTCTTACTAACTCTTCCAATCGAAGACTTCATAAAAGCCTTCTCAACTTTCTTTTGCGCCATTCTTCCTTTGATCCTAGCGCTTCGTTGGGCATCATACTATTGTCGAAGCTTCTTCGACCCAAAAGCCCTTAGGCATATTTTCAGCCTTTGACCTACACTTTTCATGCACACTTCTTTTATTTCTTTCAGCTGTGCCATTATGCTGAGGCATATAGGGTGTCATGGAAATCATTTGAAACTTTGGAACTCACACATCTTGGTGAAAGTGAAATTAGTTGAAAGGTTATTGCTTAGGAGGAGAATTTATCTGATCAATTCTTGGTCAACCTTGAGCAATTGGGGACCTTAATGAGCATGCCCTGAATAAAATGGGAAGGAAAATTTTGGGTACAAAAGCTGCCCCTGTTCAATATTCTTAAACCTGAATATTTAGATTGGCTTGTCTGCCTTTCGTAATCTAAAGGTGGAAGATGATTGAACACTAGAGTGCCCAGAAATTTGCATTCGCATGAAGTAACACCGTTGGTTGATGATATCAGGAATGGGATTACAGATGCCATTTGGAGAAGATGACCGAGAGTTATCGGAGATTGGCTTAAAGATGCCATCCAAAGTAGATGCTGACTTCCTGAGAGGTCTCTTAGTGGGGATTCATGTTCCTGTTGTCTGAGGAGGACTCCATTGGGGAATGTTGATTTTTGTTGTTCTCCTTCTTGAGGAAAACTCTGTGGGGGAATAAAGTCTAGGAGCTTTAGTTGTCCATGGCTCTACTGAGGAGTTATCTCTGGACTTGAGAGATGAAAGATAGCTGTTTTCTGGTTGAAATCCAGGCTTCACAGTAACTTGCTGGGGAGAATGAAATTAACTGTTATCTGGAAAAGTATTAGAAGGAGCCTATGTAGGGCTGCTTCAGGATTAGTCCATTTTAAACTTCATATGGAGATTGTGAGAAGAAACTCGTGTAGAATTGCTTCAGGATGAGCCCGTAAAGCTGCATCTAGAGATTGAGAAGGAATCCATGTAAGATTGCTTCAGGATGAGCCCATGTAAGGTTGCATCTGCGTAAGATTGCTTCATCTGGTCGTGTAGATAGTCACCCCGTCTTGTTTCTGGAATTGATCCATAGTCAGCTGTTCACAGATAGTTGTCATGTCTTATTTCATGTATTAATCTGGAACTTGCTTTTGTTGGTCGTTGAGATAGCTGCCCTGTCTGGTTTTAGGAATTAATCTCTGACCTAAGAGAAAGAAAGATAATTTCCCCATCTTATTTTGGGAGTTAATATTCAATCTGATCATGTAGATAGTTGTCATGTCTAGTTCTAGGTGTTAATCTACAATCATTCGTTCACAGATAGTTGTCCTGTCTTGTTTCAGGTATTAATTCGGAACTTGTTTTTGTTGGTCGTTGAGATAGTTGCCCTATCTGGTTTCAGGAATTAATCTCTGACCTTAGAGAAAGAAAGATAGTTTCCCCGTCTTGTTTAGGGAGTTAATCTTCAATCTGCTCATGTAGATAGTTGTCCTGTCTAGTTCTAGGTATTAATATATAATCATTCGTTCACAGCTAGTTGTCCTGTCTTGTTTCAAGTATTAATCCATAACTTGTTTTTGTTGGTTGTTGAGATAGTTGCCCTGTCTGATTTCAGGAATTAATCTCTGACCTTAGAGAAAGAAATATAGTTTCCCCGTCTTGTCTCAGGAGATAATCTTCAATCTGCTCATGTAGATAGTTGTATTCTCTGGTTCTAGGTATTAATATACAATCAGTCGTTCACAAATAGTTGTCTTGTCTTGTTTCAGGTATTAATCTGGAACTTGTTTTTGTTGGTCATTGAGATAGTTGCTGTTGTACCCCAAAATTTACCCTCCCATATTCTTCAAGATTTGCCAAGATCAATCTCATGATGATTCAAAATCCCTCAAGGATTGCACAGTCCAATTGCATCCTAACACAGTCAAAATTAGGGTTTTGGTTCTTGCAAAGAAATTTAGGTTTCCAAGGGTCCAATCAAGTCCCACATGCCTACATACATTGTCAAGCATCTATATGTCAAGTTTCAAGACTCACAGCATCAAGTTGCACAGTCCAAAAACCCTAATTGCTCCACAATCAACTGTAGGGGCAAAATGGTCATTTGACAGTCAAAAGTCAAAATTTTTGGTCAACATCTCATTTTGAAGCCACAAACATCATTTGTTCAATTCTTGATCATGATTTCTCAAATCATGGCTCAAAAAGTCTCAAGATGCAAAAGTTTCTATTTTTGGACAACTGAAAAGTCAGCTGCAAATTGACCAGGGCATAACTTCCTCATGGTTTATCAGAAAAATCCACTCCAAAGGTCATTTTGAATAGAATGACATTTCCTACAACTCATCTTCACACTTCAAGTCCAAGAAATGCTCTCATAAAAAGTTATCAATTTCAACATTATAGGTCATTTTCAAAAGTCAACAAAAAGGCACTTTAAGTCAAAGACCATAACTTGATATTGGTAAATAAAAATGACATGGGACCAAAGGCATTGGTTAGAGGACTTGAAGACCTTTCCAAAATGTCCAAGAACATGATCATAGCTTAAAAATTGAGCAAGATATGCATTAGAGAAGTTGGGAAATTTTTGGGAATTTTGAAAAGTCAACTTTGCCTAAAACACTTCAAAATTGCTAATGGGCCTCAAATTCTTCCTTGAATCATTACCCAAAGCCTATGCACGACCCATTGAGCTCAAAGGGATTTATTTTCTTATTTTTAATTAATTAATTGAATTTTTATTCTTATTAATTCATTTAATTAGATTTAATTATGAGAAAATATCAAATCATGCTTTTTTAAATCTTTTTGTGCAACAAATCAAACTAGGGCAAGGTGGCAAGTCGTTTCACATTCAAAAAGGGAAGATTTTCCATGATTGGCAAGACTTTCAATGGAAAAAGATTGAAATTGATATGTTGAAAATCAAATCTTCAAATCATCAATTCATGGACCTTTGGGCTTGTTCTTTGACCTAATCTCGTTCCGATACAAAGGCATAGTGAAACCTAATTCATAGACACGAAAAGCTGATCACAAATCCATACTCACTTTGCAAAATTCTCATAAGAAGCTTGAAACTGATTTCATAGGGAGAGGACAATTCAAGGCCTAAAAACGATTCTAACGCATTGCTGGACCTTCCAATAGTCCATTGGCATCAAGAATCAACCCTAACACGTGAAGAATCCAAGAACACAGGCCATACGATTTATCTTGTTTTTCAAATTCGCATAGCATGATTCATGTGCTTTTAATTGGTTTTCTTGTTTGATTTACACTAATAGGTACCTCCTGAAGCGATTGGCATAGGTTAATTGACCTAACTCTTCCTAAACTGAAATCTACCTTTGAAGGATATCTAGGGTTCCAGGACTTGAAAATTAGGGCTTTCCTTATACAGTAAAATTGGACCTTAAAACCTGTATGGATGAATTCGTGACATCAAGACGAAACAAACCAATACCTCGCGCTCAATTTCTGTAACCCATGGGCGTAATCGCTATTTTTACAGGTTGCAGTTTGTGGGGGTTTAAAACCCCCGCTATTTATTTTCTATTTGCAGGAAAAACAAGGAAGAAGATGGACGTGGCCTGATGTTACTGGGAGGTTCAAATATTGGAACGTTTTTCTTTGTTTCAGTATAATTGCTTTTTTTTCACATATTATAAATCGTTGTTATATTATATACAAAGAAACACAATAGCGCAGTTGGCTGGCAACGTGTCCCTCCAGCGTTGGGACCTGGGTTCGATTCCTAGGTCCCCCCACTTAATCCATGATTTTGGTTATAATGCTTTCCAGTGCAGTGTATTCTCTAACGTCTCACCATACATCCTCGCGCATGGCTTGCCAAGTGGCTTGGATGATTAATCTGAAGGTTATTGAATGAGATCCAGGGTGTGGCGCAGTCAACCAACGTGCGTACAAGCATGGAAAGTCAAACAAGGCTTTGTTCCAGTGGGCCTGAATTTCTTGCAATTTACCTCCATTTGGGCCTGACACCCCCTTTGGTTTGCACTTTTATTTTATTTTATTTGATTTTCTTTTCTAATTCTTTTAATGTTTTAATTGTTTTTAATTAATTCACCATAAAAATAATTAATTTTCATAATAAAAAATCAGAAACTAAAAAATGTTTTTTTAATTAATATTTAATTTCACCATTTGAATATTTTTGTAAATAAATGTTAAGTAATTGATTTTGTTAAATTTGGTTTCGATTTTAGCACTTTTTCTTAATAAATAAAAAATATGTAGAAATTAGGGTTTTTGACATTTTCATCTTTTTTTTCTTAAATATATAATTTTCTCTCATTATTATTATTATTAATTACTATTTATTTTTGTAAATAAACATGTAATTTAATTAACTAGTAAATTAGGTTAACTTTAATATTTTCATTAATAATCAAAAATAATTTAGAATTAGGGTTTCCATTTAATTTTAATTTTCTTTATTTTCATAAATACGAAAACATAAAAAAAAAACAATTTCTTTTCTTTAAATTAAATAATAATTAGACTTTAATTTCAATTTAATTTCAAAAGGGTCAAAACCCTCAGACGTTCTATTTTTATTCTTTTTGCGCATTTATTTTCTTTTGAATATTATGTAACTGCTCAAGGATTGTAATAGTAATTAGGTCTTTTTACTTTCCGCATTTTTATCAAACGGGTCTTTGTAATTTGGCGATGTATAGACCCGCGCCTTGTAATAGCGTAGTTTTATCTTTCCGCATTTAAATTTCCGCACTTTTAAATTCTAAATTGCATGAAAGAATGTATGGCTAATTAAAAACAAGCGTAGCTCACAATACCATGATCAAAGATAAACTTAACATGAAAATAATACACAAATTCACACACCACTTCTAGGGTACGCCTCACCTGTGGCCTTCGAAACGTGGTCGTAAAGTATGGGACGTCTTAGTAAGTCCTTATGTCCATGATCCAGTTGCCTCGAAACAAGTTGCCTCGAAACGATTGCCTCGGAATAGTTGCCTCGAAACGGTTGCCTCGGAATAAAAAAAGGATCAAGGACATAAGGGTAGCTTCTAAGGTGTCCTAACTGTTGCTTCGGTGACCACACTGTCCCTAAACTCGAATTGACCCGAACACCTCCAACGGTTGTGCTACCTACCTCTCAATGGTGGGATGGCACTACCTTAAGGACATTTACACAGCCTAATTCCTTAGGGTAGGTAGATGACTCGTAGATACTTGCTCTCTAAAAAACAATCAAAACATCTTTTCACACCGACACTTTCAAAAAGCTTTCAAAACAATTTTTCAAACACTCTTGAGGACTGATACAAGAGTTATTCCGAAATCTTTCAAAGAAACTTTTTTAAACCCACTCACACTTGAAAAGAAAACAAACATTTTGAAAACATAAGAGCAAGTACCTAAGAGCCCATGGATAACCATGGATAGAAGGGGTGCTAATACCTTCCCTTTCTATAAATCTACCTCCCGAACCGAGAAATTATCTCATAAGGAATTTTGCTGTGCTTTTGTCCTGTCCATGTTGGAGAAAACAAAAGACGGTGGCGACTCTTACTTCCGCGACATTTCGCGAACCAGCGTTAAACAGTCAGTTTTAAATCCACCGATCACAGAACTGACGACTCTGCTGGGGACTCTTATAAAGTGAGGTGTACCTTAGGACTAAGATCACTTGTGTTTTCAATTGTCTGAATTGTTTGCTTTAAATTGTGGGCCTGTCTTGGGAGTTCTATAGATCCTAAACCTGGATCTGGGGGATACCTTCTTAGAAAGTAGCAACAAGACTGCGAGGGAACTGTGCGGGGTATACCGACATGGTTGAAGCAGTCTGCTACGTTGATGTGGCACTTTGGTGAGTACCGGTAACCCTTGAGTCCAGTCAAGGAGAGTACGAGGCCTCCGCGTGGTGTCGTGAAGCATCAACTGACCTTAGGAACCTTAATTGAACCATCTTGGCCTCTTTAGGGTAGTGAGATAACTGACTTTGGTGCAGTCCGAGGTTGGTTGATACTCGATACTACACTCAGTTGAGGGTTGT
Source organism: Vicia faba (assembly GCA_948472305.1). Classification (NCBI taxonomy): domain Eukaryota; kingdom Viridiplantae; phylum Streptophyta; class Magnoliopsida; order Fabales; family Fabaceae; genus Vicia; species Vicia faba. The sequence continues at coordinate 1,070,342,618 of OX451735.1, read as the reverse complement.
TTTCTTGGAATATTTCGGTCGCCAGTTCAGTGGCTAAATCGAAACGATGAACAATGAAAGAAATCCAATGATATTGGGACCCTTAGAACCCGGTTACTTCTGATAGGACAGGTTTTGAGCCCACCAACTTCAAGAGGGTAATACCTAGACCCCATGCTTGCCTAAACTCTAAGGTCTGTCTTGTGTGACTTGTGTGCCTTACCATGTTTGCCTTTTGTGAATACTTGTGGTGGGTTTAATCATAGCATCATAACATCATACAGCATCATATGCATTGACTAACCATTTCAGGGGTTTGAATCTTCATCTTTGTTCTTGTTTTGTAGGACATGGAAACTATTCGCAGAAAGACAATTCAGATCAGCCTTGTAAGGATCCCTCCTCAGCTTAAGGAACTCATATCCAGGATTCCCGATAGCTCTTCTTTCAGTGAGAAACATGGAAGACTCGTCAGCTTGGTCAACACCAACATTGAGGAAGATATGATAAAGGTCCTCTTCCAGTTCTTTGACCCTCTGCATCACTGCTTTACTTTCCTGGATTATCAACTGGTGCCTACATTGGAAGAGTTCTCCCGGCTTCTGAAGATCCCTATCCTTGATCAACTACCCTACAACGATACGGAAAAGGAACCCAAACTTGAAGAGATTGCTAAAGCACTACGCCTACAACCATCTGACATCAAGGGACACTGGGAAGCTAGAAGTGGTATCAAAGGGTTCTTGGCCAGGTTTCTGTTTGAGAAGGCCCAAGAATGTTGGAATTCCCTTGACTTACAAGCCTTTGAGGAAGTTGTGGCCCTCCTTGTCTATGGGTTATTGCTGTTCCCTAATCCAGACCAGCTTATAGATATCAATGCTGTCAAGATCTTCATGTCTAGGAATCCTATACCTACGTTGCTTGGGGACATCCTTCACTCATGTTACACTCGAACCATGAGAAATAAAGGTGTTCTTATGTGCTACACTCCTCTCCTGGGAAGGTGGTTTATTTCGCACCTTCCACAATCAGTTTTGAAGAACGAGCGGGGTTTGAGATGGTCACAACGATTAATGACTCTTACACATGCAGATATACATTGGTGGTCTCGGTCCGGAGAGGATGTCACTATCATTGATCATTGCGGGGAGTTTCCTAATGTTCCTTTACTTGGAATCAGAGGAGGTATTACTTACAACCCGTGTCTGGCTTGGAGACAGTTTGGTTATGCTCGGAGGGACGACCCTCATGACATGTTAATTCCTGACATAGTTTTTGACTTTGACGATGATGCACAAGGACTTCGCCAGAGATTTATCAGAGCTTGGAGGATGCCCAACGAGGTAGACAGCAAGACACTGGGGCACAAGAACTCCATCCCGTTGGAGCCTTATCTCAAGTGGGTACGAGCCCGCTCCCAGAAGTTGGTGATGCCATATCCTCATGTTCTCCCTGTGATCAAAGAGCCAGTTTTAGAAGGAGAGGTGTCCTACACCATTCAACATCCTGATATGCCTACATCCTGGGAAGAAATGCAGAAGAGCTGGATCCCGCTTAAGGAAGAACGGAATTCTCTTGAGTCCAGTCTACATGCTAGTGAGAAGAAGGTCTTGGAGATCACCCGCCTACTGCACGAGGAAAAGACTCTCAACACCTACATTGCTCCAAAGAGGATGCGCAACGTCTTTTGGGATTGATTTATTTTGTAATATTTTGCCCATGAGGCCTTGACGTACTGAACAATTATTTCTTAATGATAACGTGTGTTCCCTTTTGTCTACAACAAATTTGAACTTTCGAACCCTTGAATGCATTGCATAAACACATATCATGCATCATGTGCATAGCAGGTACTCTTCTTTTCAGGTTGCTTAATGTTCTTCGCTGTTTATTTCAGCATCATGAACCATGAATCATCTACCGAGCAGTCCATCAAGGCCCTTCAGGCTCAGAACGACCAGTTCCAAGAGCTGATCATGAGTTTGGCCCAAGGTCAGGAGGAGTTGAAGGCTCTGCTGGTCAAGAAGAAGAAGAAGAGAACAGTACTATTCAACACTGGCCGGAGGTTTGGTAACACACTGCAGAATGAGGTTGATCAAGCTGGTTCTTCTGTAGGGAAAGGCAGTCCCCAGGGGGGAAGGGTTCCTAGTCCGGTGGTCTCTGACAACGAGACTGATTTCAATGAGGAGCAGTATCCTCCAGCTGAAGACAAGTACAAGCAGTTAGAGGATCACCTGAATGCCATGGAAATTCAACAAGTACCTGGGTTGGATTTTGGAGACTTGGGTCTATCTTCTGGTGTGGTGATCCCACACAAATTCAAAGCACCATCTTTCGCAAAGTATGACGGGGCGTCCTGCCCTAAACTACATCTCAGATCTTATGTGTGGAAGATCCAGCCGTACACTATGGACAAGAACTTGTGGATCCATTTCTTCCAGGAGAGTCTTTCAGGGACTCATCTCGAATGGTTCTATCAGCTGGATGGGACCAAGGTTCGTAACTGGGAGGAATTGGCTACTGCTTTCTACAAGCAGTATCAGTATAATGCTGACCTTGCTCCTACACGTACCCAACTCCAGGGTATGTCGCTAGGATCAGGAGAAGGTTTTAACGAGTATGCGCAGAAATGGAGGGACCTGGCTGGCAGGGTGCAGCCACCATTAACCGACCGTGAGCTTGTGGACATGTTTTTGGGGACCCTGTCCGGGCCATTCTTCAATCATCTCATTGGTAATTCGTCTGCAGGGTTTACAGATCTCATTCTGACTGGGGAAAGGATAGAGGCTGGTTTGAAATCAGGGAAAATTCAGAAGGGTGCGTCCTCAAGCTCTGAGAAAAAGCCTTTCAAGAAGGAAGCCAGTGCTGTGTATGGGCCTAGAAGGCAAAATAAACCAGATTGCCGCCAAGCTGTCAACGCGGTGGTAATTGCAAAGCCTGCTGCCGCTCCTCGGCAACCTAATCAACCAAGGGCTGAGAGACCCAGAAGAGAATATACCCGGCTTAGTATGACCTTGTCACAGATCTTGCCGCAACTGCTATCGACCAACTTGGTGACCGTCAGAGAGGCTCCGAAGGTGGTGAACACGACCTCTCCGAAGTATAATCCAAATGCTCGCTGTGCTTATCACTCTGATAGCCCGGGGCATTCTACTGACGATTGCTGGGCCCTGAGAAACAAGGTTCAAGACCTTATTGATGCTAAGGAGGTTCAGTTCGAGGCACCCGAGAAGCCTAATGTGGTGACAGCTCCCCTGCCTGACCATGGGGTGAATGCTATCAGAGATGGTGACGAAGTGGAAGAATCTGAGTTCAACAGCTGGATCTGCCCGACGACCGATGGTGGACTGAACAATTGGACTGCAAAAGACCGCATACCTGTTACTTTTGTTACGCAGTAATGAATTCCTTTGTTTCTTTAATTTGTAATGAACAATAAATTGAAACTTTATGGCCCGGTGTCTTACCCGGGGCACCGTTGGCTTCATTTGTGAGGGCATATTACTTGTCATTTCCATATATCATGAATAAAGACATTGGACGTTTTTCGCATTTCAAATCTTGTGCTCCCTTTCCTTCTTTCTTTCGTTATATATTGTAAAACAGCTGTATTTACACACACTCACTCATACAGGTTTCAATCCACTCTGGATCTCACTGGTAACGACTCTGCTACTGCCAGTTATGACTTCGAAAATCCGATCAACTTAGCCGAAGACGAAGGTGAAGATGATTGCGAAGTGCCTGGTGAGCTTGCAAGACTGTTACTTCAGGAAGAGAGGGCTATTCAGCCACATGAAGAGCCAGTGGAAACGGTAAATCTGGGTACTGAGACAGATGGAAAGGAAGTTAAGATTGGTGCTAACCTGGAGCTCAGCGTGAAACAACGGTTGGTTCAGATGTTGCATGATTATGTGGAAATATTTTCCTGGTCCTACGAAGACATGCTTGGGTTGGATACCGACATTGTGGTCCATCATCTGCCTACCAAGGAAGAATTCCCTCCGGTTAAACAAAAGGTCTGCTGTATGCATCCAGAGATGTCCGAGAAGATCAAAGCTGAGGTTATGAAGCAATTTGACGCCGGTTTTCTTGCAGTGACTTCTTACCCTCAGTGGGTTGCCAACGTGGTTCTAGTGCCAAAGAAAGATGGTAAAGTCAGAATGTGTGTTGATTACAGGGATCTGAACAGGGCGAGCCCCAAGGATGACTTCCCTCTACCTCACATCGACGTTCTGGTTGACAATACTACTCAGCACAAGGTGTTCTCCTTCATGGATGGTTTTTCAGGTTATAATCAGATCAAGATGGCTCCTGAAGATATGGAAAAGACTACCTTTGTTACTCAGTGGGGCACCTTCTGCTACAAGGTCATGCCTTTTGGACTGAAAAATTCTGGGGCAACCTACCAACGTGCCATGGTTGCTTTATTTCATGACATGATCCATCATGAGATAGAAGTATACGTTGATGATATGATTGCAAGGTCCCAAACTGAGAAGGAACATCTTGACCATTTACAAAAGCTGTTTGACTGTCTGAAGTTGTACAAGCTGAGGTTGAACCCAAACAAGTGCACATTTGGGGTAAGATCTGGAAAGTTTCTAGGCTTCGTCGTAAGTGACAAGGGTATTCAAGTGGACCCTGCCAAGGTTAAAGCCATACAAGAGATGCCAGTTCCTAAGACAGAGAAAGAAGTCAGAGGCTTTCTAGGACGTCTGAATTACATTGCCCGGTTCATCTCGCATCTAACTGCTACCTGTGAACCAATCTTCAAGCTGCTGAAGAAAGATCAGGTAGTACGTTGGAATGATGAATGTCAGGCCGCTTTCGACAGAATCAAAGAGTATCTCCAAGAACCACCCATTCTAATGCCACCGGTTGATGGGAGACCTCCAATACTATACCTGATAGTACTTGACAGCTCAATGGGGTGTGTGCTGGGGTAGCATGACGAGTCTGGCCGAAAAGAGCATGCCATTTATTACCTTAGCAAAAAGTTTACCGACTGTGAGACCCGATACTCACTGCTCGAGAAAACTTGTTGCGCTTTGGTATGGGCTGCTCGCCGGCTGAGACAGTATATGCTGACTCACACTACTCTATTGATTTCAAAAATGGATCCAATAAAGTACATATTCGAAAAGCCTGCTATGTCTGGAAGAATAGCAAGATGGAAAATGATCTTGACAGAATACGACATCCAGTACACGACCCAGAAAGCCATCAAAGGAAGTGTATTAGCAGACCACTTGGCACACCAGGCAGTAGACGACTACCAGTCAATGAACTTCGAGTCTCCAGACGAGAACGTTATGGTAGTGACTGATTGTGAAGTACCTGGACCGGATGAAGGACCTGAGGAAGGATCCCGATGGTCTATGCACTTTGACAGAGCCTCCAACTCTTTGGGTAACGGTATCGGCGCTGTGATCATATCTCCCAAAGGCACTCATACTCCACTTACTGCCCGGCTATGTTTCAACTGCACCAACAACATGGCGGAGTATGAGGCGTGTATCATGGGTCTTCAAGCTGCGATTGACTTAAGGATCAAGTTTCTGAGTGTCTTCGGAGATTCCGCTCTCGTGATCAATCAGATCAAAGGCGAGTGGGATACGAAACATCCGAATCTTATTCCTTACAGAGAATGTGTGTTGACATTGATCCACCACTTCACAGAGATAACTTTTGAACATTTCCCAAGAGAGGAGAATCAGTTGGCAGACGCGTTAGCTATGATGTCTTCTATGTTCAAAGTCAAGTGGGACAATGAGGCTCCCCGGATCATTATCTGGAAACTGGACGAACCTGCATACTGTTGTGATCTTGAGGCTGAGGTAGTAACTGAAAAACCCTGGTATCATGAGGTGAAAAGGTACTTAGAAGCTCAAGAATACCCTGAAGGTGCATCCATCAATGATAAAAAGTTTCTGAGAAGGTTCGCAGCAAAGTTCTTCCTCAGCAACGGCATTTTATACAAGCGAAACCATGATTCGACCTAACTGCGTTGTGTGGATAAGACTGAAGCAGAAAGGATCATGGCAGAGCTACATGAAGGTACCTTCGGAACACATTCCAGTGGACACACCATGGCAAAGAAAATCCTTCGGGCAGGATATTTTTGGTCCACAATGGAAGTCGACTGTTACCAACATTCTCGGACATGTCATGAGTGCCAGATATATGCAGATAAGGTGCACGTTCCTCCAGTTCCTCTGAATGTCTTGACAGCACCTTGGCCTTTCGCAATGTGGGGCATTGATATGATCGGTGAGATTAAACCTACGACATCCAATGGGCACCGCTTCATCCTGGTAGCAATTGATTACTTTACAAAGTGGGTTGAAGCAGCTTCCTATGCTACAGTAACCAAGAACGTTGTGGCACGGTTCATTCGGCATAATCTGATCTGTCGATACGGTGTACCTGAAAGGATCATTACGGACAATGGTACCAATCTCAACAACAAGATGATCACTGAGCTCTGTGAGCAATTCAAAATACAGCACCACAACTCTTCTCCTTACCGGCCGAAGATGAATGGGGCTGTAGAAGCAGCTAATAAGAATATAAAAAAGATTGTGCAGAAGATGACAGTGACCTACAAAGATTGGCACGAGATGTTACCGTTCGCTCTTCATGGGTACCGTACCTCAGCAAGGACGTCAACCGGGGCAACTCCTTTTTCCTTGGTCTATGGCATGGAGGCAGTCTTGCCGATTGAAGTCCAGATACCCTCTCTCCGAATAATGAAGGATGCAGATTTGAGCGAAGATGACTGGATCCAAACACGACTTGATCAATTAAACCTAATTGACGAAAAGAGACTCACTGCTATTTGTCATGGTCAGACGTACCAAACACGGATGATCAGGGCATTTAACAAGAAAGTCAGACCACAAGAGTATCAAGTTGGGGACCTGGTAATCAAACGCATCATTCTTCCTCAAAGTGATCCTAGGGGAAAATGGATCCCCACCTACGAAGGGCCATTTGTGGTTAAACATGTGTTCTCAGGAGGAGCCATGATCCTAACCACCATGGATGGTGACGACCTTCCTCACCCCGCCAATGCAGACATAGTAAAAAGATACTACGCATGATAAAAGACCTGCTAGGTTGACATACCTAGGCAAAAATTAGGGCTTCCCGGCGAACCAAAAGGGTTCGGGCAAAATGAGGGATGAAATAAAAAAATCTGTACACCCGGCAAGTCGAAAACCTGAAAAGGCGGCTTGGGCAAAAATGGGTATCCCGGTGGACTGAAAACCCGAAAGGGCGGTCCAGGCAAAAGTTAGGGATTAAAGCGTAATACTATGTCTCATTGGATCACCTTGCACCCAGAATCCTGTATCAACATCAAGTTCAGACGGCATCGATCAATCAGCTTCATCTTCAACCGAGCAGCCAAGTGATGAGACACTCGAAGATATAGAGGCAATAACAGAGTTGGAACCCAGTGGGATCATCTTTCTTCACATAGCTGTTTTGTTTTCCCTTTTCATAAAATTGTATAAACTCTGTTGTTCGGCGGCGTTCTCTTACTAGGACGTCAGCCTCTTGTACATAAACGCCTATTTGCAGGCAGATTCAAAAAATCAATACAAATTCACTCTTTTCAGACCAATTGCCATTTGTTTTTCCTTTTTTCTGTTTTGTTTTGCGAAGAACGTCCAATTTTCAATTTGTGATATATGCATTTGACGCTAATTGCTAACTCATAAATATTTGCATACGAAACAAAGGATTAATTACAGGTAACATCAGAAACAGGGGCAATAATGAGTTGTCTAAGCAATCTAATTACTCTGTCCACCAAGGTACCAAGGTAAGTTCGGCTGAAGAATGTAACCAAGATATCTTAATTCCCCAGAGAGTGAGCCAGCAAGTCAACGATACTCTCCCCAAGCAGAGTTAGCCCACTATCAGCCTTAAGGAAATTGGGTATCCCCAGCAGATCTCAACATTCCTCAGCGGAGTATACAAACATTCTTAACAAGCATCCCCGGAAGTCTTGATCTAAGATTGTTCCCCGGAGGTATACCAGACATCCAGTGGAGCCACTTCCCCAGCGCAATCTCAAAAGTTTCCCCAGGAAAGTGGAATCCATCTCCCCAGCAGGAAACTTATCCCCAGTAGATTCTGGAAGCTTGTCACCCGCATAGTACGAACGCTCCCCCGGCTTTATTCAAAGGTTATTTCCCCACCAGGATATAACTGGGTTATCCTCAGCCAATTGCCACAGAAAGACCATCCTCAGCGTAGTCTTCCTATCCCCAGCGGAGTTCATCAAATCTTCCAACAGAGCTCAACAATGGTATCCCCAGCAGAGTTATCATCAACCTCAACAAAGTACCTCTCTCCCTACAGAGTTCACTCCCCGCAGAGTAATGTCTTCAACAAGTTTATTCCCCAACGGAGTCATCTTCTTCTACCGGTATTCTTGCAACCATCACTCCCCAGCGGAAACAAAGCTCTACTCTTCAACATCAGCCCAGGAGTTAACTGCCCGGCATTCGTCAAGGATTTACTTTCCTAGAAAAAAACATACATTCATGAACATCACATTTTCATACATTATAGCATGCATATACGCATCACGAACATGCAATCTCATTTATTTTTGAGGACATCACGCACGCCATACATCATGACATCGCATACAACTAACGTTTTGTCTTTTCAGGACAAAGGTCAATACAAAGATGAATACTATCAACGGTCGCAACTAAAGATCCGATTCCTGTATCTTGCCAGGGTGTATCTGTTGACGACTAATTCCAGACTCGATTCCTGTATCCTGCCAGGGCACGTCTGAAGAGTTCGAAGATCCGATTCCTGTATCTTGCCAGGGTGTATCTGTTGACAACTATATTCCAGACTCGATTCCTGTATCCTGCCAGGGCACGTCTGAAGAGTTCGAAGATTCGATTCCTGTATCTTGCCAGGGTGTATCTGTTGACGATTATATTCCAGACTCGATTCCTGTATCTTGCCAGGGCACGTCTGAAGGGTTCGAAGATCCGATTCCTGTATCTTGCCAGGGTGTATCTGTTGACGACTATATTCCAGACTCGATTCCTGTATCCTGCCAGGGCACGTCTGAAGAGTTCGAAGATCCGATTCCTGTATCTTGCCAGGGTGTATCTGTTGACAACTATATTCCAGACTCGATTCCTGTATCCTGCCAGGGCACGTCTGAAGAGTTCGAAGATCCGATTCCTGTATCTTTCCAGGGTGTATCTGTTGACGACTATATTCCAGACTCGATTCCTGTATCTTGCCAGGGCACGTCTGAAGGGTTCGAAGATCCGATTCCTGTATCTTGCCAGGGTGTATCTGTTGATGACTATATTCCAGACTCGATTCTTGTATCCTGCCAGGGCACGTCTGAAGAGTTCGAAGATCCGATTCCTCTATCTTGCCAGGGTGTGTCTGTTGACGACTATATTCCAGACTCCATTCCTGTATCCTGCCAGGGCACGTCTGAAGAGTTCGAAGATATGATTCCTGTATCTTGCCAGGGTGTATCTGTTGACGACTATATTCCAGACTCGATTCCTATATCCTGCCAGGGCACGTCTGAAGAGTTCGAAGATCCGATTCCTGTATCTTGCCAGGGTGTATCTGTTGACGACTATATTCTCCGGACTCGATTCCTGTATCTTGCCAGGGCACGTCTGAAGAGTTTGAAGATTCGATTCTTGTATCCGGCCAGGGCACATCCACATAAAGAGTTTGAATATCAACCCCTGTAACAGTCCAGGTAATTATCTTTTTTTTCTCAGGTACGCAAGTTCTCGCTAAGGAATCTCTTACGCGATCGACACCTAGATGGCATCTATAAGCCCATCCACATACCAACAGCTCCAGGTGGCATCTATAAGCCCATCCTCCTATCCATCATCTCTCCAAATGGCATCTGTAAGCCCATTCCCGCTATCACACTACTGATACTCTACTATGTGAGTGCAAATTTCTGGGCACTCTAGTGTTCAATCATCTTCTACCTTAGGATTACGAAAGGCACGCACGCCAATCTACATCCTCAGGTCTAAGAAGATTGAACAGGGGAAACTGTTGGACCCCAAAATTTGCCCTCCCATATTCTTCAAGATTTGCCAAGATCAATCTCCAGATGATTCAAAATCCCTCAAGGATTGCACAGTCCAATTGCCTCCTAACACAATCAAAATTAGGGTTTTGGTTCTTGCAAAAAAATCGAGGTTTCCAAGGGTCCAATCAAGTCCCACATGCCTACATACATTGTCAAGCATCCATATGTCAAGTTTCAAGACTCACAGCATCAAGTTGCACAGTCCAAAAACCCTAATTGCTCCACAGTCAACTGCAGGGGCAAAATGGTCATTTGACAGTCAAAAGTCAAATTTTTTGGTCAACATCTCATTTTGAAGCCACAAACATAATTTGATCAATTCTTGATCATGATTTCTCAAAGCATGGCTCAAAAAGTCTCAAGATGCAAAAGTTTCTATTTTTGGACAGTTGAAAAGTCAACTGCAAATTGACCAGGGCATAACTTCCTCATGGTTTATCAGAAAAATCCCATCCAAAGCTCATTTTTAAGAGAATGACATTTCCTACAACTCATATTCACACTTCAAGTCCAAGAAATGCTCTCATAAAAAGTTATCAATTTCAACATTATAGGTCATTTTCAAAAGTCAACAAAAAGGCACTTTAAGTCAAAGACCATAACTTGAGATTGGTAAATCAAAATGACATGGGACCAAAGGCATTGGTTAGAGGACTTCAAGACCTTTCCAAAATGTCCAAGAACATGATCATAGCTTAAAAATTGAGCAAGATATACATTGGAGAAGTTGGGAAATGTTTGGAAATTTTGAAAAGTCAACTTTGCCTAAAACACTTCAAAATTGCTAATGGGCCTCAAATTCTTCCTTGAATCATTACCCAAAGCCTATGCACGACCCATTGAGCTCAAAGGGATTTATTTTCTTATTTTTAATTAATTAATTGAATTTTTATTTTTATTAATTCATTTAATTAGATTTAATTATGAGAAAATATCAAATCATGCTTTTTTAAATCTTTTTATGCAGCAAATCAAACTAGGGCAAGGTGGCAAGTCGTTTCACATTCAAAAAGGGAAGATTTTCCATGATTGGCAAGAGTTTCAATGGAAAAAGATTGAAATTGATATGTTGAAAATCAAATCTTCAAATCATCAATTCATGGACCTTTGGGCTTGTTCTTTGACCTAATCTCGTTCAGATACAAATGCATAGTGAAACCTAATTCATAGACACGAAAAGCTGCTCACAAATCCATACTCACTTTGCAAAATTCTCATAAGAAGCTTGAAACTGATTTCATAGGGAGAGGACAATTCAAGGCCTAAAAACGATTCTAACGCATTGCTGGACCTTCCAATAGTCCATTGGCATCAAGAATCAACCCTAACACGTGAAGAATCCAAGAACACAGGCCATACGGTTTGTCTTGTTTTTCAAATTTGCATAGCATGATTCATGTGCTTTTAATTGGTTTTCTTGTTTGATTTACACTAATAGGTACCTCCTGAAGCGATTGGCATAGGTTAATTGACCTAACTCTTCCTAAACCGAAATCTACCATTGAAGGATATCTAGGGTTCCAGGACTTGAAAATTAGGGCTTTCCTTATACGGTAAAATTGGACCTTAAAACCTGTATGGATGAATTCGTGACATCAAGACGAAACAAACCAATACCTCGCGCTCAATTTCTATAACCCATGGGCGTAATCTCTATTTTTACAGGTTGCAGTTTGTAGGGGTTTAAAACCCCCGCTATTTGTTTTTTATTGGCAGGAAAAACAAGGAAGAAGATGGACGTGGCCTGATGTTACTCGGAGGTTCAAATATTGGCGCGTTTTTCTTCGTTTCAGTATAATTGCTTTTTTTTTTTCACATATTATAAATCGTTGTTATATTATATACAAAGAAACACAATAGCGCAGTTGGCTGGCAACGTGTCCCTCCAGCGTTGGAACCTGGGTTTGATTCCCAGGTCCCCCCCACTTAATCCATGATTTTGGTTATAATGCTTTCCAGTGCAGTGTATTCTCTAACATCTCACCATACATCCTCGCGCATGGCTTGCCAAGTGGCTTGGATGATTAATCTGAAGGTCATTGAATGAGATCCAGGGTGTGGCGCAGTCAACCAACGTGCGTACAAGCATGGAAAGTCAAACAAGGCTTTGTTCCAGTGGGCCTGAATTTCTTGCAATTTACCTCCATTTGGGCCTGACACCCCCTTTGGTTTGCACTTTTATTTTATTTTATTTGATTTTCTTTTCTAATTCTTTTAATGTTTTAATTGTTTTTAATTAATTCACCATAAAAATAATTAATTTTCATAATAAAAAATCAGAAACTAAAAAATGTTTTTTTAATTAATATTTAATTTCACCATTTGAATATTTTTGTAAATAAATGTTAAGTAATTGATTTAGTTAAATTAGGTTTCGATTTTAGCACTTTTTCTTAATAAATAAAAAATATGTAGAAATTAGGATTTTCATCTTTTTTTCTTAAATACATAATTTTCTCTCATTATTATTATTATTAATTACTATTTATTTTTGTAAATAAACATGTAATTTAATTAACTAGTAAATTAGGTTAACTTTAATATTTTCATTAATAATCAAAAATAATTTAGGATTAGGGTTTCCATTTAATTTTAATTTTCTTTATTTTCATAAATACCAAAACATAAAAAAAAAACAATTTCTTTTCTTTAAATTAAATAATAATTAGACTTTAATTTCAATTTAATTTCAAAAGGGTCAAAACCCTCGGACGTTCTATTTTTATTCTTTTCACGCATTTATTTTCTTTTGAATATTATGTAACTGCTCAAGGATTGTAATAGTAATTAGGTCTTTTTACTTTCCGCATTTTTATCAAACGGGTCTTTGTAATTTGGCGATGTATAGACCCGCGCCTTGTAATAGCGTAGTTTTATCTTTCCGCATTTAAATTTCCGCACTTTTAAATTCTAAATTGCATGAAAGAATGTATGGCTAATTAAAAACAAGCGTAGCTCACAATACCATGATCAAAGATAAACTTAACATGAAAATAATACACAAATTCACACACCACTTCTAGGGTACGCCTCACCTGTGGCCTTCGAAACGTGGTCGTCAAGTATGGGACGTCTTAGTAAGTCCTTATGTCCATGATCTAGTTGCCTCGAAACAAGTTGCCTCGAAACGGTTGCCTCGGAATAAAAAAAGGATCAAGGACATAAGGGTAGCTTCTAAGGTGTCCTAACTGTTGCTTCGGTGACCACACTGTCCCTAAACTCGAATTGACCCGAACACCTCTAACGGTGGTGCTACCTACCTCTCAATGGTGGGATGGCACTACCTTAAGGACATTTACACAGCCTAATTCCTTAGGGTAGGTAGATGACTCGTAGATACTTGCTCTCTAAAAAACAATCAAAACATCTTTTCACACTGACACTTTCAAAAAGCTTTCAAAACAATTTTTCAAACACTCTTGAGGACTGATACAAGAGTTATTCCAAAATCTTTCAAAGAAACTTTTTCAAACCCATTCAAACTTGAAAAGCAAACAAACATTTTGAAAACATAAGAGCAAGTACCTAAGAGCCCATGGATAACCATGGATAGAAGGGGTGCTAATACCTTCCCTTTCTATAAATCTACCTCCCGAACCGAGAAATTATCTCATAAGGAATTTTGCTGTGCTTTTGTCCTGTCCATGTTGGAGAAAACAAAAGACGGTGGCGACTCTTGCTTCTGCGACATTTCGCGAACCAGCGTTAAACAGTCAGTTGTAAATCCACCGATCACATTTGCCCTGTTTGGTTTATGGAATTAATCTCTGACCTTAGAGAAAGAAAGATAGTTTCCCCGTCTTGTTTCGGGAGTTAATCTTCAATCTGCTCTTGTAGATAGTTGTCCTGTCTGGTTCTAGGTATTAATCTACAATCAGTCGTTCACAGATAGTTGTCATGTCTTGTTTCAGTTATTAATCCAGAACTTGTTTTTGTTGGTTGTTGAGATAGTTTTCCCGTCTGGTTTCAGGCATTAATCTTTGACCTGCTATGCATAAATTGGTAGTGTTCGTCTGTTGATCTTTCCTAAAAAGGTAAAGAGTTAGCTGTACGCAATATCATGATGCATGAAGTGCATTGGGTAATTATGTTCTCAAAATAAATGAGATTGTGATATATGCATTTGTGCTGCATATGCTATGATGCTTGTAGAATGATGTATGGATACAATGTATGAACATATCAGTTATTCTATTGCAGTGTTTCTGAATTGGGGAAAATAAATCCCTGATTGTTGCTGGCGATGAAGAATGTAAGTCTTCAAATTTTGTTGAAGTTGAAATGCTGAGAGACGGATTTCCGTTGTTAAAGAAATAAAATTTATTGAGGAAGGGAAACTCCGTAAACCGCTTGGGAATTTTTATGAAACCCTTATTGGGAAACCCAAGAAGCTTGTGAACCAGGATAAGGAATTCTTTGATATATCGGGTAAGTAATTCGAAATTTTTGCTCCGCCGAGGATATAAGAACACCTGGCATCATTAGGCTGTATGTTGAGGATATGGAAGTGACTTTATAGTAGGATGCCCCTGCCTCTATACTCGCTAGAGAAAGTATCTGCAGGGATTTGCAGAGGGCCTTTAGACATTGTTTTCTTAAAGCCATTAGTAACTATATTTCTATTTTTATGCGTGTATTTGTAAACGGTAATCACATTCAAATGCATATGTCCAAAAGTAATCACTGGACGTTTTTGCAAACAAAAGAGAAAGATAAAAAACAAATAGTTTTGCACTTTCAAAGAGGTAGTTTTTGTATTAATTTGAATAAGCATTTTTTGTACAAGGAGACAAACATCCTAGTAAGAGAATGTCGTTGTAATAATGAAAACTATACAAAATAGTATACAAAGAAAAACGATTATGTGAAATAATCCCATACCTTTGAGCGTCTCATCTGTTTTGCTGCTTGTCCGAAGCTGACTAGACTGATTAGCACCATTTGAGCTTGACAGTTGTTACCGAAGATTGGATGTAAGGTGATCCAACGGGACATAGTTATACGCTTTAAATCCCTAACTTTTTCCAGGACCTCCCTTTTGGGTTTTCAGTCCACCGGGATACCCTTTTTTGCCCAAGCCGCCTTTTCAGGTTTTCGACTTGCCGAGTGTACAGATTTTTTCCATATGTATATCCCTAATTTTTGCGGAACCCTTTTGGTTCGCCGGGATGCCCTTATTTTTGCCTAGGCCAGTCAACCTAGCGGTCTTTGCTCATGAGTAGTATCTTTTAACTATGTTTGCGTTTACAGGGTGCGGAAGGTCGTCACCGTCCATAGTGGTTAAGATCATGGCTCCACCAGAAAATATGTTCTTGATCACAAATGATCCTTCGTATGTGGGAGTCCATTTCCCCTTGGATCACCTTGCAGAAAGATAATGCGCTTGATTACTAGGTCACCAGCCTGATATACATGACGTCTGACCTTCTTGTTAAAAGCTTTAATCATACGTTTTTGGTACATCTGACCATGACAGACAGCTGCAAGTATCTTTTCGTCAATCAAGTTTAATTGATCAAGTCGGTCCTGAACCCATTCGTCTTTATTTAAACCTGCATATTTCATGATTCTCAAGGAAGCAATCTGGACCTCGATAGGTAGGACAACTTCGATACCGTATACCAGAGAGAAAGGAGTTGCCCCTGTTGATGTGCACACTGAGGTACTGTAACCATGAAGAGCAAATGGTAACATCTCATGCCAATCTTTGTATGTCACTGTCATCTTCTGTATGATCTTTTTGATGTTTTTATTAGCCTCCTCTACAACGCCATTCATCTTCGTCCGGTAAGGAGAAGAGTTATGGTGCTGAATCTTGAATTGTGTAAAGAGATCAGTGATTATAGTATTATTAAGATTGGTACCATTTTCCGTAATGATTCTTTCTAGAATACCGTACTGAAAAATAAGGTTATGTCTGATGAATCGAGCCACAACGTTCTTGGTAAGAGAAGCAAAAGAGGCTGCTTCGACCCACTTTGTGAAGTAATTAATGGAAACTAGGATGAAGCAGTGTCCATTAGAAGCGATAGGTCTAATATCTCCAATCATATCGATGCCCCATATTGCAAATGGCCAGGGAGAAGTCAAGACGTTTAGAGGAACCAGGGGCACATGTACTTTATCAGCATAGATCTGGCATTTGTTACAAGTTCGTGAATGCTGATAACAATATGCTTCCATAGTGGACTAATAGTATCCTGCCCATAGGATTTATTTAGCCATTGTGTTCCCACTAGAGTGGGTGCCAAAGGTGCCTTCATGCAAAGTAGAATCGTGGTTGCACTTGTAGAGGATTCCGTTACTGAGGAAAATCTTGGTAGAGAACCTTCTTAGGAACTTCTTATCATTGATGGAAGCTCCCTCGGGATACTATTGGGCTTCGAGGTATCTTTTGACTTCATGGAACCAAGATTTGTCCACTACTTCTTCATTATCAACCTCGTAACAGTATGCTGGTTCATCCATTTTGTCAATAGTGATCTGAGGAGCTTCATTATCCCACCTGACCTTGAACATGGATGACATAGTAGCTAGCGCATCCGCTAACTGATTTTCTTCTCATGGGAAATGCTCAAAGGTAACTTCTTTAAAGTGTGGAATCAATGTCAGCACATGCTCCCGGTAAGGGATGAGATTAGGATGCTTCGTGTCCCATTCTCCTTTGATTTGGCTGATCACTAAGGCAGAGTCTCCAAATACACTCAAGAATTTAATTCTCAAGTCGATAGCAGCTTTGAGACCCATAATGCATGCTTCATATTCAGCCATGTCGTTGGTACAGTTGAAACATAGCCTGGTAGTGAATGGAGTATGACAGCCTTCCGGAGATATGATCACAACACTGATGCCATTGCCGAGTGCGTTGGAAGCTCTGTCAAAAACCATAGTCCATCGGGATCCTTTTTCAGGTCCTTCATCCAGTTCAGGTTCTTCACAATAGGTCATTAACATGATGTTATCATCCGGGAACTAAAAATTCATGGATTGGTAGTCGTCCACGGCCTGTTGAGCTAAATGATCAGCTAGTACAGTTCCCTTAATTGCTTTCTGGGTTATGTACTGAATATCATATTCAGTCAGGATTATTTTCCATCTTGCTATTCTTCCGAAGAGAGAGGGCTTCTCAAAGATGTATTTTATAGGATCCATTTTAGATATAAACAAGGTAGTGTGAGTCAACATATACTATCTCAGTCGGCGAGCAACCCATGCCAAAGCACAGCAAGTTTTCTCGAGTAGTGAGTATCTGGTCTCACAGTCGGTAAATATTTTGCTAAGGTAGTATATTGTATGTTCTTTTCGACCAGTCTCGTCATGTTGTCCCAACACACCCCATTGAATTCTCTAACACTATTAAGTACATGATCAGAGGTCTCCCTTCAACCTGCGACATCAAATTTTGGGGCTCTTGAAGATATTCCTTGGTTTTGTCAAAGGAGGTATGGAAATTGTCATTCCATTTCACTGCTTGATCTTTCTTCAGTAATTTGAAGATTGTCTCACAAGTAGCGGTTAGATGAGAAATGAATATGGAAATGTAGTTTAGACGCCCCAAGAATCCCCTAACCTCCTTCTCAGTGAAGGGAGTTGGCATTTCTTGTATAGCTTTAACCTTTGCAGGGTCTACTTCAATACCTTTGCCGCTGACAACGAAGCCTAAGAGCTTACCAGATCTTACCCCAAAAGTGCACTTATTCAGGATTAGTCTCAGTTTGTACTTTTCCAGTCTTTCAAACAGCTTTTGTAGGTGATCAAGGTGCTCCTCTTCATTCTGAGCCCAGGGTATCATATCATCGACATATAACTCTATCTCATGATGTTTCATATCGTGAAACAAATCTACCATGGCACGCTGATAGTTTTCCCCGACGTTCTTTAACCCAAATGGCACAACTTTGTAGCAGAAAGTGCCCCACTGCATGATGAAGGTTGTTTTCTCCATATATTCAGGCACTATTTTGATCTGATTATACCCGGAGAAACCATCCATGAAGGAGAATACCTTATGTTGTGCCGTGTTATCAACCAGAACATCAATATGGGGAAGCGGAAAGTCATCCTTGGAGCCTGTCCTATTTAGGTCTCTGTAATCCACACACATACGTACTTTACCAGCCTTCTTAGGCACCGTAACAACATTAGCAACCCATTATAGATAAGAAGTAACAGCTAAAAAACCAGTGTTGAACTATTTCATCACTTCAACCTTGATCTTTTCTAACATCTCTGACCGCATACGACGAACCTTTTGCTTCACAAGAGGGCAGTCTTCTTTTGTTGGCAGACGATGAACCACAATATTAGTGTCCAGCCCTGACACGTATGACCAGGAAAAGACCTCAACATAGTCATGTAACATCTGAATTAACCGCTTTTTGACATTATGCTCCATATCGGCACCTATCTTGACTTCCTTCTTATGCTTCTCAGTACCCAAGTTTATTGTCTCAACCGACTCTTCATGAGGCTGTATTGCCCTTTCCTCCTGTTGTAATAGTCTAGCAAGCTCTCTTGGTACTTCACAATCTTCCTCACCTTTGTCTTTGGCTTGGTAGATGGGATTTTCAAAGTCATAATTGGCAATAGCAGAACTGTCACCAATGGGATCCAGAGTGGATATGGATCTACAGTTTGATATCTGGGTGTGTGTAAGAGAGCATAGCTATTTTGATAAAGTAAAAGCAGAAAAGAAAGACAGAGCGTAAAATTTGCATGCAAAATGTCCAATGATTTATTAATGACATATGAAGATGAAGTAATAACCCTCACAAAATAGACCATTGTGCCTCGGGTAAGACACAAGGCTTTAGAGTTCAAATTGTTCAAATATTACATATCCCAAAAAAACAAAAAGACAATTACTCCTGAATAAAAGTAACATGAACAAAATCCTTGGCCTCCCAATTGTTGAGTCCACCGCTGATAGTTGGGAAGATACACTTGTCCACATCGCAATTATTGTCAGCCTCTTCTGTAGCGGAAACAAGTTCAATAGCACTGATTCCTGGTTCATGCTTGGGAATTGGTGCAGTTATGACATTGAGAGTCTTAGGAGGATCAAAATCAATCTCCTTTGCCTCAATAAGATCTTGCACTTTGTTCTTCAGAGTCCAACAGTCATTTGTATCATGCCCTGGACTTTCGGAGTGGTAGGCACATCGAGCATTTGGTTTGTAGTAGGGAGATGTAATATTTGGATTCTTAGGAGCCTCCTTTAGAGTAACTAGATTAGACTTTAACAAATGTGGTAAAACCTGAGATGAGGTCATGTTGATCCGGGTGAACTGTCTTCTGGGCGCATCCTGTCTACGCTGATTGTTTTATTGTTGATTTGATATAGGATTGGAAATTATAACAACTCCTACTGTTGGACGGCGTTCAATATTTCTTTGATTCCTCTAGCCATAAGCAACACTGACCTCCTTCTTTCCAGTGAAGGCTTTCTTCATTGTACTTGAAGATGCTTCCCTCTGAATCTTACCACTCTTGATACCCGCTTCTACTTGTTCCCCAGTCAATATCAGCTCAGTAAACCCCGCTGAAGAGCTTCCAATCAAATGGTTGAAAAATGGACCAGACAAAGTGCCCAAGAACATGTCTACCAGTTCTCTATCAAACAGAGGAGGCTGGACTCTTCCCGTAAGATCCCTCCACTTCTGGGCGTGATCTTTGAAACCCTCGCTGGAACCCATATACATGCTTTGAAGTTGTGTACGGATTAGAGCGAGGTCAGCATTATATTGGTACTGCTTGTAAAAAGCAACATCCAGATCTTCCCAGTTGTGGATGTTAGTTCCCTCCAACTGATATAACCATTCCAATTGAGTCCCTGATAGACTCTCTTGGAAGAAATGAACCCATAAATTCCTGTCACTAGTGTGAGGTTGGATCTTTCTAATGTATGACCTTAAGTGCAACTTAGGACAGGAGACACTGCCATACTTAGAAAATGTGAGGACTTTGAAATTCTAGGGAATGGCCACTCCAGAGACCAGCCATAACTCTTCAAAATCCAGACCAGGTACCCTCTGAATTTCCATAGCATTAATACGATCCTCCAGCTGCTTGTATTTATTATCAGCAGGAGGATGCTGCTCCTCAGAGTAATCAGCTTCTTCCTCATCAGTCTCGGGGTTGTTTTTTTCTTCTGTTGGCTTCTCTTCTTGATTGTCCACCTCATTTAAAGGGGTTGCGAAATCTAGAGCTCGCTTTGCCGGTCCTATAAATCTTCTTCCCATATTCAAGACGCCGATTAGATTCTTTGCCTTCTTCTTCTTCTCTTCGGTGATGAGAGCTTTCAGATCTTCTTGTCCCTTAGCCAAAGCCAGGAACATTTGTTAGAATTAAGAGTTTTGAGCTTGAAGACCCTTAACTGTTTGTTCAAGAGCCATTTCATTTTTTTTTGCTGAAATAAATAGCGAAAAGATAAGAAACCTGTCTCGAAATACCTGCTTATGTAATGATATGCATGATATGCTTATGCAATGTTTTCAAGGACTTTTAAGATTTAAATTTGATTAGACAAAGAGAGAACAAAAATTAATTGCATTCATAAGTTTAAATGGTTACAACGATGCCTCTTGGACATACAATGGAAGAAACAAAGATAAAATAAAACTCCTAAATCAAACAAGATTCAGGCTTCCCATGATCACATCCTCTTTGGTGTAATGTAGGCATTCAAACTCTGTTCTTTACGCAGTTGTCTTGTGAGCTCCAAAACCTTCTTCTCGCATGTGTAGAACTGGGTTTCAAAGGTGTCTAGTTCCTCTTTAAGTTAAATCCAAGATCTTTGTAACTCCTTGAGAGTAGTCGACATGTTATGATGGAGAATAGTATGAGGTGCATCTCTCTCGGCAATAGGTTCCATGATGATAGCTAGGATGGCGGGGTAAGGCATCATGAGATTTTGAGAGCGTGCTCGCACCCACATAAGATAAGGCTCCAAAGGGATGGAGTTCTTATGCCCCAATGTCTTGTTATCCACTTTGTTCACCATGCCCCAAGCTCGAATGAACCTCTGACAGTACCCTTGGACATCGTTCTCATAGCCAAATGCAATTCCTTGAACCAGTGCATCATGAGGACCATCCCTCCTAGCATACCCAAACTGTCGTAATTCCAAACAAGGGTTATAAGTGATTCCTCCCCTAATGCCTAGGATAAGGACATTATGGAATTCCTCACAGCGATCAATGATGGTAACGTCTTCCAAAGATCGAGGGAACCAATGCATATCCGAATGCGTGAGGGACAACAACCTATTAGACCACCTCATGCCTTGCTCATTTTTTAAAACAGATCGAGGTAGGTGCGAAATAAACAACCTATCCAACAGAGGAGCATAACACATAAGGGTCCCTCTTCTCTTTACGGTGTGCGTGTGAAAAGAGTGCAAAATGTCTCCAAGTAAAGTAGGCACCGGGTTATGAGACATAAAAACTTTGACCGCATTCACATCTATGAGTTGGTCCGGATTAGGGAACAATACCATCCCATAGATGAGAAGGGACAATAGCTCTTCAAAGGCTTGTAAATCCAAAGTATCCCAAAGATAGTGAGCTTTCTCAAACAAAAACTTGGCTAG
The DNA here is from genome assembly GCA_948472305.1 of Vicia faba. Lineage (NCBI taxonomy): Eukaryota > Viridiplantae > Streptophyta > Magnoliopsida > Fabales > Fabaceae > Vicia > Vicia faba. The sequence continues at coordinate 1,070,320,929 of OX451735.1, read as the reverse complement.
AAACCCTTTGACGCCGCTTCTTGTTTCCCAATTTGCCACAATGTAGGAAAGTTGTAAATATAGAGCTTGAGCAATCTCCTCAGGTTTTGAATCTCTTTCCATACCGTTGAAGGGTAATTGATTGAGAATAGGCACTCCCAATAACTGAGAAAACTCTTCCATGGTAGGCACCAACTGGTAATCAGGAAATGTAAAGCAATGGTGTAAAGGGTCAAAGAACTGAAAGAGAACTTTCACCATGTCTTCATCAGGGCTTGAGGTGACCAAATTGAGGAGTCGACCATGTATTTTGGTGAATGGAGAATTCTCATGAACCCTTGATACCAACTCTTTGAGTTGAGGAGGCACCCTTACGAGTTTGACTTGGATAGTATTTCTGCGAGTGGGAGCCATGTCCTACAAAACAGACACAAAGATAAGTCCTAAAAGTCCTTGAAATGGTTAGTGTGACATGCCATGTTATGATGTTATGTACAAACAAATATATACAAGCATACAAATAAGTCCTTGGGTTTTAGGCTTGCATGAGTTCCATAGGTAAGTACCCTCTTGAAGTATAGTTGGTTCAACCTGTCATAAAAAGTAATCGGGTTCTATGGAATCTCAATATCAGTTATTTTTCTTCACCGGGCATTGTTTCAGTGCAAGCCTCTTTATTGGCGACCAAAATATCCCGAAAGTCCGATCTCGATGAGCGTAGTATCGAGTATCAACCAACTTCGGACTACACCAAAGCCGGCTATCGCACTACTTCCTAATGGCCAAGTTTATTCAATTAAAGGTTCTAAGTCCAGTTGGTGCTTCATGACACCAAACAGCAGCCCCGTATTCTCCTTGACTATTCAAGGGCTACCGATACCAACAAATGTTCCACAAACGTAGCTATCGTTTCAAACGTGTCGGTATACCCTGCACAGTCCCCACGATCTATTGCTACTTACCTAAAAGGTGCCCCAGATCTGGGTGTAGGATCTTTTAGTAACAGCCCAAACAAGCCCTCAAAGATAAAGCAAACAAAACACACAATGAAAGAAAATTAAAATTAACTAAGCTCTAAGGTAACCCCACTTTTTTATTTTCCCCAACAGAGTTGCCAGTTCTGTGATACGGTGGCAGAACTGAATGTTGTACAGGTTTTTCATTTGTATTCATAAATTTTGCGGTAAGCAAGAGTCGCCACCGACTTTTCTTTTATCCAACAAAGGAAAGGGTGAAAAGAACAGAAAAAGACCTTTCGAGATTTCTCTGACTAAGGGGGTAGATTATGGAAAGGAAAGGTGTTAGCACCCCTCCCATCCGTAGTTATCTACGGGCTCTTAGATGCTAGATTATTTGAAAAAATACCTTGTGCTTTGAAAAGTATTTTTGAAAGCGTCTTAGTGCGGCGAACTTTGTAATGTTTCTCGGAATGGTAGAGAACATATACAAAGTGTTTGAAAATGTTTTTGGAAGAAGTTTTGTGTAACTGTAAACATTGTTTGATCAAGTATCTAACAAATATCTACTTTACTCGAAAGTTTGTTCTTTTCCTATTTTCCTTTAGATAGTGCTATCCTACTATTAGTGAGTAGGTATCCCTAGTCGTTGGATGTTTTGAGGGACATTCAAAGGGATGTTTATGGTCACAAAGGCAACTGGGCAAGAAATCTTAGTAACTACCCTAGGGTTTTAAGATCATTTTTACCGAGGAAACATCGAGAGGGTTATTTTTTGATCTTTAATTTAGAGGGTCGCCACTAAAATCTCTCACGTTCCAAGAGTTGTGACTGTTTTTCGAAGGCAACCAAAGTGGGAGTAGTCTAGAGGTGCGCATGTGAAAGTGTGTTGTATTCAGTTATTTTAGTCTTTGCATTTAGGTTTGCTAATGTTTTGATTTTAAGCTCTTGTCATGCAATCATATTACCATACATCTAAAAATTTAATATATGTACATGAAATATAAAGTGCGGAAATTAAATCCTACGCTATTACATGGCTTCGGGGAGGGGGGAATTTACAAGTCCAAACAGGGAAATAAAGCTGAAAAAGGTAAAATCCTAGTTTAAAATTATTACATCCCATAAGCAGATACATTAATGATAAAAATAACAATGCTAAAATAATAAACGTGCGCGAATTGAAAGGACGTCTAAATCCTAAGAAATGAAATCTTTTTGTTGTTTTTTTGCTTAATAAAAGAGAATAAAATATAAGTCTACTTAATTTAAATTTTAAGAAAGTGTTAAGGTAATTAATTAATTAACAAAGTTAATCTTAATAAAAAAAACTAAAACCTAATTTTTTGTGATTTTTTTATCTGATTTTATGTTGATTAAAACTAGAAGAAATAAAATAATAAACAAAAAAAAATAAATGGACCAGGTAATAAATGAAAAACAAAGAGGTGCAATTTGCAGGACGCAGGTCCGGATCGAAAAGAGGCCCAAGTTGCCTTTCGATCCAATGAAGAAGATTGTCGAAAGTGCATGATGGACTGCACGTTTAGGGGTATTGGATCTTGATTGGCTAGCATATGGCAGCAGGAGAATGATGGTGTATGATGTGCTCCTTCTATCTGGGAACACTAGATATGTAGGAAATTCGTTAGAAAAAACAAAAAAAAATCAAACTTGGGTCAAATCTGGTTTTGGATTCGATAGATTATGGTCGTATCATCCTAATCTGAAACCCCTGAGTCTGAATCGAAAGTTATTTTATCTTGAAACGTCATGAATCATGAGATTCGAATGTAGATACAGATCGTGCCCTAACAATGGCATGATCTCATCCCTGCACTTAAACTTGTATGTGACACGTCAAAACAATCACAAACATCAGCAATAACATGGATATATGATTAGTATGGATTTAAATTACACATTGAATGAGTTTGAGATCAAAGGCAAGTTACCAACGGTGGGATTGTGTGAATGATGCTCCTGCGTGCATTAGACCTGCTTAATGCTTGGAAATGTCTCCTGGAACCTTTATGGAGTGAGTGGAATGGTTGTTTTGGGTTGGTGAGGCCTGCAAAGATTGTTTTGATTCTGACAACTTCGTGAAGGTTTGGAGAATTTAGTGTGGTTTTCTGGGGCAGCTTCTTGTGTATAGGAAATGCGTGTCATTTTTGCTTGCGCTTTAGCTCTGTATTTATAGGGGCGCAATGGTGACCCAAAATGGCAAGAATCAGCCATTAACCATGGCTTTGAAGGCAGAATCAAAAGTCTTTAAAAAGTTGCCATTTTTGATGATTTTCTACCATTTTGGGTTTTGAGTGAACCTGGACAGGTTTCACATCTTGATTCTTTCAAATGCTCACAAACCTTATTCTTCTATTGGCTTTGAGATCCAATTCGAATGGCTTAAAGCCTCATCATCGTGGCTTCTTCGATTAGGCTACTATCTGCATTAGTTGCTCGATCTGAAAACTATCCAATAAGCTCAATCGAACAGTTCTTGTTCCCTTCAATTCGACCATCTCTTCCTCTTGGCCTGTCGAAGCTTTGTTTTGTCCTTTCCTTCTAACATAGTAGTGTAGGTGGTCCTTCGATTCTAACTCCCACCCTTTGCTTGTCTACAAGAAACACCTTTACTGCAGACTAGTCCATCTTCGATTGGTGAATACAACTTGTACACACCAATCGAAGGGTAACCTAAGAGTATCAGAACTTCTCTTCAAACATCCAACACCTATTCAGGTACATTCCAGAAGCTCCGAGGTGACTTATATTTGGCTAATTCGTCTCAAATTATCCTTTGATCACGCCATTCTTGAATATGGCATGTCCTTTGAACCATTAGACTTCCACGTGTTTCTTTGGATATACAGCTTGTATGCACCAATCGAAGGGTAACCTAACAACATCAAAACTTCTCTTCAAACATCCAACACCTGTTCAGGTACATGCCAGAAGCTCTGAGGTGACTTATATTTGGCTGATTCATCCCCAACTGTCCTTCGATCATTCCATGATTGAAGATTACATGTCATTGGAATCATGAGCCTTCCACATGTTTTCATTGGATAATGATGAAAACTTTTTTAATTCCAAATATCCTTCTTTTCGAAGCGCCCATTCAAGCAACATGTTAATCGAATGGTGTCTTCCTTGTAATGCTTCCAATGGCTTACATTCTAGTGAAAAAGGACCATTCGAAGCTCCTTAATAACTCTTTCAATCGAAGACTTCATAAAATCCTTCTCAACTTTCTTTCACACCATTCTTCCTTTGATCCTAACACTTCGTTGGGCATCATACTGATGTCGAAGCTGCTTCGACCCAAAAGCCCTTAGGCATATTTTCAGCCTTCGACCTATACTTTGTCATGCACATTTATTTTCTTTCTTTCAGCTGTGCCATTATGCTAAGGCATATAGGGTGTCATGGAAATCATTTGAAGCTTTGGATCTCACACATCTTAGTGAAAAGTGAAATTAGTTGAAAGGTCATTGCTTAGGAGGACAATTTATCTGATCAATTCTTGGTCAACCTTGAGCAATTGGGGACCTTAATGAGCATGCCCTGAATAAAATGGGAGGGAAAATTTTGGGTTACAACAGGGATGATAAAAGATTCTCAACATAATTAACTTCAAACCATCCTTCAGCTATGGAGATTAGAGAATTCTTGAACAAGAAATCTTTATGAAGTGACTTCCTCGGGGAATAGGAGAAATTTCTAAATGAACTCTCGACTTAAATTGGGGATGAGAACACTCCACTTCAGGGAATAAACATTCTTTTTCTAGGTGATGCTGGGGAGACAAAAATTCAAGCACTTGGAGGATAAGACTCTCTTAATCCGAGATTCTAATTAGTCAATCTTTAAAATTCTCCGCTTGGGGAGATTTTCTAGGGAGCAATAGAAACTTCAGATCTCTGTAGAAACCCACGATTAATCTCAAACAGATTTATTCTTCATGAAGTGACTTCACCGGGGAATAAGAAGATATTTAACCAAATCTCCAGTCAGGGTAATAATGCTATGCTACGAGGAACAAATATTCTCTTACGAACACAAACATGTTAGGTTTGCCGGTGAAATGGAAATCCATATCAAAAGATCACAACTTTGTTGGGCGGTACTGGGAGACAAAGTTTTATGCATCCAGAGAACGAGACTCTTTTAATCTAGAATTCCAGTTGGTCATTCTTAAAATTTCTCACTTGGGAAGACTTGGGAGAAATAGAAACTTCAGTGTTGCTTCGGAGGAAACGATCCAGGTTAGGGATACTTTAATCATCTTGGAAGACATTACTCTGGTAATGGAGAATTAAACAGGTAAACAAAGCAAATGAAAACTCATGCGAAACAGATCAATGATCGTGCCCCAGGAATAATGTGACAACTTTTTTGGAAAGGGTCCTTTTGACCTGAGATAATCTTCCCCAGATTATTCGAGCTCTGAATAATTCTTTGACACAACAAGTCCACAGAGAGATTCGTCGAATTTCGATGTATCTGTTTCAGGTTGACTAACCTTTGAAGAGATTATCCTCGAGAGGACTTCCTGAGATCTGTAACATCCATACAAACTTCCCCAATGTTAAAAAACTTGAAACACGACTTCCGATTAATCAATATTAGAAGTGGATTCAATAAATCTTGGGCAACGGTCCCTGATCACTCGGCACTTTGAGAGATTTGTCGAATCTCAACATAACTACCCCAAATTGACGAAACTTTGAGAGTCAATAGATCTTGACTTTATTGCCCCAGAATAGCAGAATCTTGGCAAACCATTTCCTTACCTCCTGCTTACAGAGGAATCAGAAGTTCACGGAATTGGGAAGATAACACCTCCTCAGGATAATTGACTTATGTCTTTAAAACAGGCTAGTACACAATCATACTTCTCAACTCGAACTGCTACGCGTGCAAGAAGATTCTTAAAGAAAACCGTCCTTCAGGACCAACTGGAAATGATACACCATTGCTTAACAGAGACTTGTGGGCCGACAAAATTTCTGCACAATCATCAAACAAATAATTCTTGATCAATCTCTCAGACTAGTCTTCTTTAATTCAAAAGACTAACTAAAAAGAATGCCCCAGATTAAGATAATTCTTTTCAATAGATTATTGAAGCAATTCATCCCTTAGGATAATCAAACTCTTCATTTGATGCTCATTATGCAAGCTCGCTTGAGGTTTAAGCACTTTTCATATGCAAAGAATGTTTTTCCTATGAATGATAAATCTAATGCAAATCATATACTTGTCTTGAAGTTAGAAAACTTTTATTGAAAAGATGCCGAAACATAAAAAAATTTCTATAAAAAAGGGAGTGATACCAACTCAAAAGTTTTAAGCTAGTCTCCTAGGAGTCAGGTTACCGTATTCTCGTAACAGTTTTTCTTTCGACCAACCCTTGCTTCAGTTAGGACTTTAAGGGTTGTAACGTGGCCTAGTTCATAGTTTTAGAAACAAGGATTTAAGGCTCAAAATTATTTTGTGCCCACCCCCTTCATGATGTTCTCCAGTCCTAAATAAAGTTAACTTGATACGAGCACTCATCTCTTAAAAGACTTTATGATGGTTGAGGAAGCACATCGATTTCTTGGACACGAAAGTCACTTAACGTTTGGTTTTTAGGTGTTCGATTGTACGACTTTTCTTTTGATGAGGATTATTATTGGGTAATCCTTTTCTTACTTTCAGGCTTTTCAAATTTCTTTTCGCTTTCCCTAGCTTTTGACTGGACAAATTATTTTTAGTTTTAATTTGGAAGTCTAGCGGGATGCCCTATCTTTTGCCTAAGCGACTTGTTTTTAAGTTTCGACTTAGCGGGGATTTTTTTTGCTTCTTCCTTATTCATACTTTTCCTTTTGAACAAGTCATGTGATCCTGAGACTTTTGGCTTGTTGGAAGTTTAGTGACTGCCTTATTGGTTAGTTGATGAGGGATAACCATTATGGTATCATCGTCTTTCGTCCCCCTGTTGTGCGAGAGATACTCATTGGGATATAGCTCTCTTTAATGCACACTGCTGATATGAGGGTTAGCCATTGCGGTTTTGTTCTTCCTCAACCTTTTGAAGGATAAACATTGTTGTATCCTTTGATGCGCACTTCTGATGAGTGTTGAACACTCGATCAGATTAACTGAAATCTACCCTTCCCCGGGTTAAATGTGAGGGTTTTTTTATCAGAAAAGAAACTCCTACTTCGAAAGCTCAGAGGGGTTAACGAGGGTCTATCTCCCTTATATATCCAGTGTTTGGGGATTGAAACAAGGCCTGTAAATCGTCAACAAGGTTTTTACTCGAAAGCATACCATTTGAGGTTTCAGGTAAATTTTTGTCATCCTCCCTCTAGATTTATTGCTTTTTAACAAGAGTTGAATATCAAAAACATAGTAAAATAATTAAGAGTGATAACGAATGGATTAATTCAAGACAAACATATTCAGTGTGTTATGATTAACATTAAAAAAAGTGAGCAAGTTTGAATACAAGAAAGTACTAAATAAAATAATTAAGATTGCAAATGAAAATGCAAATGAAAATTGAAATTTCCATGTTGAGGAGGCAAGTCTCCGTATGGACTGATTGCTTGAAACGATCTTCAGCAACCTTGAGGCTCACTTGGATAAGAGATTCCCCGCTGATCTCGATACAATAGTCTCTAAATTTATCCAAGCTTGGACTTTATCTCTGGATAACCAACCGTCTTCAACTGAATAACCGAGTACCCCAGAAATAATGTTCACAAAAGATTCTCTCAAGAGAGAGGATGAACGTTGTACCAGGAGAAAAGTTCAAAATTGTCCATAACCTTAGAAATTAGAATTTGAGAGAAATGTCGGACCTTACTTAAACCAACTTGGAATTTTCAACATCACAGACAAATTCCCTAGAATGAGAGACACGCCTAGCATTTACATTGGAAGAGAGAATAATCAACTTAATAGTCTCCAAAGCATGAAGCTTAATCAAATGAATTCCTAACGGACGAGGAAGTTCCAGGATGCAAGGCATTGAGATGGCCCAAAGTTATAGAGAATACCCCTGATTAAATAATCGGGTACCCCGGTGTGGTGACCACATATGACGTTGATAACAAGATTTGGAAGGGGATTTTTAGACGATACTGAAGTACAGAGCCTAATCCGCTTAAGCTCAAACAAGTGTGGAAACAAATGAGAATAAAGTACTGAGATGGGTTCAAAACCATTCTCCAGGCTTCTTTTGTTCTTGCTGATAAAACAAACCTCTTGAATTCAATTGGTAAATGGGAACCATCTGCTGATAATTCGTTCCACGCACTCAAGATAGTGGATGAAATCCACAAGGCACTGTATGGTTTGAAAGAAATCCCAAAAGATGAGGAGAAGATAATAACTCATGCTGCGACAGTCGGTTCAAGATTGCTGACACTATCATCAAGACTTCCATGACCTGACTCCACTGGGTCTTCAACTGATTATCTTCCTTCTCGAAGAGTTCCCGATCACAGGCCAAGACTTGCATGTATACCAAACAACTCCATCTGAATCTTCGAATCAATCAATACCCCACGAAGTTGTTCAATAACTGATCTTTGAACACGTGCAATAAGAGTTAAAGTTTGTAACTCTGAAGAGACTACCAATCTGAATATAAATTCCCAACTTTGGGTACCTGTTATGAATGCATAAATATGCATGAGGTGTGTGAGTTCATGCAATGCCATGTTCAATCATTTTCAAGGAACCCACATGCTTTTAAATTTGATTTTAAATCAGTAAAAGGTGGAGAAGTGCAACACAAAGCTCATAAGCATGGTTCCTTGGAAATGGGAAGAAAATGTGTGTCAAAATGATGTTAATAGAGTATGTATGCAAGAACACGGGATCAAGGTTCCATAAACATGGAAAATGGTTGCACTGTCTATACATTGAATGATGAAAACACCAGATCAATGGTTCGACGCCACCTCAGAACACAAAAGAACCAAGTACCAAGTGGATAAGCCATTGCATGAGACCAAAATCTTCCCATCATAAAATATAACTGTTGAAATGCCGAAATAAATAGCCATCACAACGTGAGAAGTCTATAACAAAAACAAGAGATCAATTAGTCCCTGACAGTATCAAGTCTCCATAAAAAACACACCATAACTATCAGAACATGGTCACCAACAGAACTCAAGTCAACAACATAACCAGAATCACCGTCAGAACAAATAGTCACCATTTGTACCTATAAGAATCAATCATCCCTCCCCACTCACAGGAGAAACTAGGTCAAGGTAAGGCCGTGTCACTCAGAATCGAGGGTACTCCTGGAAAACTATCACTATATCACCTAAGTGAAAATGATAGCCGCTCATTTGTACCTCATCTGAGCGTGGATGACATGACGACAATAGTGAAACCTAAATCAACTAGCCAACATGTTCCACTCTATTCCTAGGGATCCTATGGTTGTCACTTGGCCTGGGTATTGGGCCTTTCACCTCTTGCAACACCCACCCATCAAAGAACACAAATCCATCACAACAACCATATATGGAAAGCGATAAAATGCATGCACAAACATATGCAAGCAGTGTATATAAATATGTAAATAACTGGAAATAAATAAACACCCAATGAAAAGAAAGTAAGAGCTAGGATCAACTCTGGGATGAACCAGCATTTGGTCGATCTTACTCCCTAGTGAAGTCGTCAGCTGAAAAAACCGGCTGAACAGTCATCTGATAAAATATCAATGAAGTCTCCATCGAACGTCTTTTATCCCAATAAGAAGGGAAAGGTAGACATCGAGAAAACCTGAAGGGGTGAAATCACGGTCTTGCGACCAAGAGATCGGGTAAGGGAGTCTATTACGCGAGGGGAAGGTATTATCACCCCACACACCCGTAGTACTCTATGGTATCCACTCTTGTTGTTCTAATAAAAGGGTGTGTAAGAATCTATATCTAAGTTGTACAAGGAATGCATGCAAAAGAAAGGAGAAAAGAATGTAGGGAAAAATAAAAGTTGTGCTCATTCGGGCCCTACCCTAATGCCTACGTATCCCTTTTAAGGAATCAGAGCAACCGTAGTTCGGCTCATATATTTTGGTTGGTTTGTGTTTTTTAGTTAAGAAGAGAAAAACAACAATCAAGATAGCAAAACATCAGATAAAATGACAAAACATTACACCTAACAATGATATCAAAAATCAAAGTAGGATGACAAATATACACGATGGCGAAACATCGGCAACAAACATATGCGATGGTGGAACATCGGCAAAAAGGTAGCAAAATAGCATGGAAAAGATGACGAGACATCAACAATCCAGATGATAAAACATCACACCTAACAATGATATTAACAATCAAAGTAGGATAACAAACACATGCGATGGTGAAACATCAGCAACAAACATATGCGATGGCGAAACATCGGCTACAAACATATGCGATGGTGAAACATCAGCTAAAAACATATTCGATGGTGAAACATCGGCTACAAACATATTCGGTGGCGAAACATCGGCTACAAACATATGCGATGGCGAAATATCGGCTACAAACATATGAGATGGCGAAACATCAGCTACAAACATATGCAATAACGAAACATCGGCTACAAATATATGTGATGGCGAAACATCGGCTACAAACATATGCGATGGAGAAACATCGGCTACAAACATATGTGATGACGAAACATCAGCTAGAAACATATACAATGGTGTAACATGGTGGGAGAACTGATTTCGGTGTTTTGCGTTTAATCGCAAATGTTGCGGATAGCAAGAGTTTCCACCGACTTTTCTTTTATCCAAAAGGAAAGGCTGAAAAGTACAGGAAAGGCCTTTAGAGATGTTTTCTTGAGTTCGGGGGGTAGATTATGAAAAGGGAAGGTATTAGCACCCTTTTCATCCATAGTTATCTACGGGCTCTTAGTTGCTTGCTAGATCACTTGCTTCTGTTTGAATGTGTGCTTGTGGTATGGGTTTTGAAAGTATTTTGAAAATGTCTTTGTAATGGTTCTCGTTTCTATAGGAACGCGTACAAAGTGTTTGTTTCGAAAATAGTTCAAAATGTGTTTGTGGAATGTGTTTTTTGGAAGTGATTTTGAAAAAAAGGTGTATTTGTAACGGTTCTCGTCTCTATAAGAACGCGTACAAAGTGTTTGTCTTTCGAAAAATGTTTCAAAATGAGAGTGTTGGTGTATAAAATGTTTTTGTTGTGAGAAAACGAGCAATTAAGATCGAATCTACCTACTCAAAAGGTCTTAGATGTTATTTTCCTCCTCCTTTAGATGTTTCTACCTTACCATTGATTGATAAGAAGCTCCATCATTAGATGTAAAAGGGACGGGCACAGGACGTTTGTATAGTCATAGAAGGCAACCTATGGAATGTTTTAGCAATGTCGTTTTAGGGGCTAGATCGTTTACCGAAGGCAACATTGAGGGTCATCGAGGGACTACAATAGTTTATCGAGGGTCTTTGCTAAAACGCCCATATTCGAGGGACATGACTATTTTCCAAAAGGCAACAAAGTGGGATTACCCTAAGGATGCTAGTGTGCAAGTGTTATTGATTGCATGCATTTAGTATTTTATTTTTTAGGTTGTCTATTTGTTGTTTTTCTCTTTCCATACACACCCTAATTTCTAACAATATATGAAAGAAATAAAAGTGCGGGAAAAGTAAAGTCCTACACTATTACATCATTAAGGGGATGGGGTGTACAAATTTACAAATGAGGATTGCAAGAAATTAAAGTCCTAATTATCTATTACAACCATATTGAAATAATGTACAAGAATTGAAATAAACTTATCTTATTTTTGTTAAGAAATAAGTTTACTTAAGAAAATATTTTGATCTTTTTATTCTCAAAGAAATAAAACAAAACATGTGAATATGAAATATTTTTTGGTGTTTTTGGTTATTAAAAGCTGAAATAAGATAAATAAGAGAAAAAGGAGTCAGAATCAGCACATTGCTGAAACGAGAAGGAACAGAAGTTCTGACTCTGATGCGCTGCAAAAGAGAAAATGTTAGTGAGAAAGTGGAGGGTAAAAAGTTCTAGGCCTGGGTACACCAAGCTCTGAGGTTGAGGGGTTCAGAAGCTATAGCGTAGCTGGGGACCTAGAAGTTTATATATCTCTGGAAAGTCAGAAGTTATAATTGTTTGAGAGAGCGAAGTGATTATGCTGTTAGGTGAGGATATCTAGAAGTTCTGATCTAGGAGTATCGTCTGACAGATAAATGGGTAAAAATGTCAATAAATAAACCTAAAAAGATGCTTCTGGGGCTAGAACCCAGGATCCTTAGCACTAATGTCTTATGCGCACACATTGTCTACCACTGGGGTGGCTGTACATCCGATATTATAAGCAAAAGCATAAACATGTATCACAAAGTAAGCTCTGATGATGAACTCCAATTCTTTCTTCATGCTAATCAGAACATCTGCAACTTAGTTAAATCTCAACAGAACATAAAACACAGACATAGCAATTATGGAAGTTTTTCCATCATGGTTTCAGAAGCATAAAAAATGTCAAGACTATAAATCAGAAACAAGCATGTATCTGCTAGTCATAGTTTCCTTAAGAAGTTCTAAACTGATGTTCTTCCTATTTAGGCAGGAAAATACATGAATCCTCAGAATATGTACAACATCAGAATCAGGATGTCTACATTGTATTTTGATCATGCAAGTCTAACAATGCTTAAGTGATATGATGAGGGTTAGCAGAAGCTTACCTTGCAGCTGAAAAATGTTCTGTGAGCTGGAGTCTGGTTCTGACTGCTTGTAATGTTCTGATCAGCTTCCTCACATATTCAGCAGGTTGGAACAACCTTTAACTTGGGTTATGAATGGTGAATGGAAGATTCAGAAGCTGTATGGATGATTTGGTCAAGAAACACTTCAGGGAAGTTGGAGTTTGAATGCAAGAATAAAAAACTAGCAGGTTTTGTATTTGTGTTTGCAGTTTCGGATTTCTGGAATTTTTAGCAAGGTTTCAAAGCTTTTCCTTTCAATTTTTCTGACCGACCCCTCACAGTTGCAAATGAAGTTCAATTTATAGGCAAGAACTTTGTAGCTTGGAGAAGTAAAAAGTACCACCATCATTGCTAGCGTGCTGGCTTGTTCTTGAAGCAAGTTAAACAGGTATGGTGGTTAGCAGCTTTTAGCCGTGCCTAAGCTGGAATTGTAAGCATGAATTAAGGAAAAGTACCCTCAGAAGTAAAAGAAAAGCATGGCCCCAGCATACTCTTCGTACAAAAGTTTTCTTTTCAAGGACAATAATGGTGCTTCTATCTCACACGTGGGGAAATCCTTTGGATAAAAACTCAATAGTGGTTGTAAGCATTAAATGATGATGAGATTTATCAAACCAGAAATCCTGAGCTATGAGATTGTGCATCATAGCTTAATTTTGGGCAAGAAGTTCATCATCAACGCAACTTAGAACAAACATCCAACTTCTGATCTTTGAATCCCTTTGCTCCAGCATATTCTGTAGGATTTCTCAGACTTTCCCAAAAGCTTGTAACACGCTTTGTAAATCATCTTTGAATTTCTCTTGCAAATTCTGACTGGACCTATATGAAAACTGGCCCAAAAGTTCTAACCAAATCCTGTTTTGGAAAGGTCCAGAATTTGCTGAAAGCTTCAGCTTCATGGACGTGTCTTCAAGGATTTGTAGCTTGAAATCCTAACATTTATAGGAGAAATTTTGTTCTGCAATGTTTGAGATCTCATTGAGATTCACAACTCTTATGTTAGAAGTTCTTCCATAATCAGCTTGCATCATGGTGAAAACCTGGCCAGAAGTTCTGAGCTTGTCATATTTCTTAAACACTTAGAAAAATTCTAAGTATTTAGAATTTTGACTTTTTCAACATGAATCTTGACTTATGATTTTCATGGTGAAACAAACTTCATGCCTTGATGAAATATGATTCTTGAAACTTAATTTTGATCTAAAAGTCAAAGTTTTGACTTTTCAATGTGCAAAGGACCATTTTGCCATTGTGAATGACTTTCTTGGGAAATTTGTAATTCAAGGCTAGAAATTGAATGGAAGCAAATCTGAGGGTCCAGGATGATCCTTTGAGAAATGAGAGGGTAAATTTTGGGGTACAACAGATGGCAAAACATCGGCTAAAAGATATGCAATGGCGAAACATCGGCAAAAAAACATACGCGATAGCGAAACACCGGCTAAAAGATATGCGATGGCGAAACATCCGCAAAAAACATATGGGATGGAGAAACATCGGCTAAAAACATATGTGATGGCAAAACATTGGCTAAAAACATATGTGATGGCGAAACATTGGCTAAAAGATAGCAAGGTAACATGGCGAAGATGGCGAGGCATCACAATTCAGATGATAAAACATCATACCTAGCAATGATATTGAGAATCAAGGTAGGATAACAAACATGTGCGATGGCGAAACATCGGAAAAAATATAACAAAATATCATGGCAAGGATGCAAAAACATCAATTTGACAAGGTTTAAAATAAAGCTAAAAGGAGCACAAACAATTAAGATTGGTTTATATTTTTTACCTTGAAGAAGGATTTAAATTCATTAGAGACGTTTTTATGATTTGCCAAGAAGAAGTTTTAGTTTTAAGATGTAATATGCAAAGAAAGGAAAAATAAATAAGGGAGACTAGCCTAGCACTACCCCTAATGTTATCTTACAATGATTGACAATAAGGTTGAGGACGAAAGAGGGAAGTTTCTACCCTATGTTAGCATACATGGGTGAATATCCTAATGTCTAGCTCAAGGACTAACCCTACACGAACAATCCTATGGTAGCATGGTATGTACAAGGATAAAACAAGCAAGCTAGAAAGAGCACATACATAAAATGGTAAGGAAAAGAAGCAAAATGGTTTAGCCAAGGGGAGCGTATCACCCGAGACAAACAAGCGGGAGTAGGATGAAAAAGCAAAAATGTGATGTCCAAAGCGACTAAACACCTAACCAAGATATGGGAGATCGAGGTAGGCGACATAAGGCAATATGAACAATCACTAAGTATCAGCATCGGCTAATGCAAACTCCTGACAAAGTGTGGGAGTTCGATTGCGGAACCCTTCCCCACTTGACGACTCGATACACATGAGCAGGTACAACTCCGAAGCATCATGGTGCGTCATGAGCTAAGGATGACACTGACCAAATTGAGGGGGTTGATTGCTAACCCTCCCTGCTCACCTCCTTTTGAGGACTCCAATAAGGGATAGCGGGATAATGCAGGCACAAAATTTAAACACACCTGCAAAATATCTACACAAAGGTAGGGTTTTAAACAAACCACCCACAAGTAGCACAGAATGGCAAAATGCGGAATCACCCTAAATGGGTCTTTAAATAAACCAGAGGTATTCCTGACATGATCAACAATGGAAATCCCTATTATACATCTCTACTCCTACTTCTCATGGTAAGGAAAGCAATAAATTCCTACTTCTCATGATCTCTAGAAAAGAGGTAAAGAATCCTATAACGAATGCGGTAAAAAGGCATGAGAGAAATACCAAACGGATATCAATCCGTAAATACCGAGCAATAGCAAAGAAACCCGGAAAACTTCATAAGCTGCTAGCATCAACAAAGAAATTCAGTGAGAATATGCGTCAAGTAATCAATAAGTAAGATTAGAATGTGTAGCGGACACATCCGTATCACAGAGTGCTTCCACAAAATACAATTGGGGAAACCAAGAACAGAATGTGTATCGACACATCCGTATTTTTGAGCACCTGCACAAAGTACAACCAAAATAATGGCATGCGTGTCAAACGCAAAATTGGACCATAAATAGAAAGTCCAAACAAGTTTTCTGATCAAATAATCGAGTAATAATTCAATGATCGGAAACTATCCAAATGTACCTTGCACAATCAACACACATGTTAAAAATAACAAGGAAAATTAAAGTATAAAAGAGTAGAAGGAAATTTGGAGCAAACAATAGGCAAAGCAAAGCCAAAAAAGCAAAAAGCAAAAATTTGGAAAAGATGCATCGACCGTAATAGGGCATGAGTCGACTCATGCCTGAAATTTTCTCAGTTTGCATCGACCGGAGGGTCGACGCAACACTTCCCGCAGGTGACCAGAATGTTTGCGTCGACGGAAATAGGGCTTGAGTCGACTCATGCCTGGGATTTATCTCAATTTGCATCTACCAGAGGGTCGATGCAACACTTCCCGTGTGTGGTCCAAACTGTTTGTGTCGACTCAAAAAGGCTATGCGTCGACTCAAATGCAGTCTTGTTCAATTGAAACTTTGAAGCAACATCACTTTTGCATCGAGTATCCGTTTCGCACATGGTTCGTATTTTTGGAAAGCTTGAAAATCATAGAATATCCATGGCACAAAATGGGAACCAAGACAACAAAAATTATGCGACAAAATCCATGATCTTAGCACGATCGACACGTGAATTCATGATCCGATTTCATGAGTTTCGAAGCATTTTTATCGGATCAAAAACCAAATTCACACCAATTATGATATGACCATAACAACATGAAATTTGTACACAACCAAAAATCAATTGAATCACGCGGTAATATCAAGACACAATGGCTCAAGCATTTTATCAAACACATAATCTCCGAAATTCAACTCATGATTTTTGCACAATTAGAGATCCAAATTATGCCACACATAATCAATCAATAATCATCAATTAAGCTTGAAACAACTTCAACATTTTATTTTCTCAAATAAGCACTTTCATGAAAATCAATTAATTGAATAAGCACTTATTTAATCATCCAATTTCGGATTTGCACATCATGATTCAAGATCAATTCACATTTTCATAATTGAAATCACTTTCACAATTCAAATTAGATCAAAGTTCAATTTATTGATCCACAAAAGTGCTTATTTAAGAATCACTTATTTGAAAAGTGCTTAAATCAAGAAAAACTTACCGTAGAATTGAAGAGGAAGCTTGGGTATAGAGATCGCAACAATCGGATTCGAGATCGGAGAAGAACTGAGCTTCTTTTACTTTTGGATCTTGAAAAAGTTGTTGGTGTTTTTGATGAAAATGAGAGAAAGTTACTCTTTGATCCTTGAGCAAGATGAGAGAAAGTTTTTTGAGTGTTTTTGAGAATTGTTCAATTATGAGAGTCCTCCCTTTGAAAATTGGAGTGAATTAGAATATATAGTGTGCCCCCTTTTTTGAATGAATGAGCCTCCAATAAACACAAGTAAATGTGTAAATTTTCAGTTCATCAGAGTCCGACACCTTCCGGTCAAATTCGCAGGTCCCTCGGCGTGACTTTTGAAGTTGAAATTTGAAACTAAAATGTAGCCAAAATTCAGAAAAACATCGTATCCGAAGATAGTCTCAATCGGATAAACGGTGAATTAGTTATGATTTTTTGAAGTTTCGTCTCAGATGAAAATATTTCTCGGTTCAGGATTTTCAAAGGAATTACACGTGTTTTGGACCAAAAATGAAGGCCTTCAGGATACTGTTCGAATTGGAAATATGAAAGCAATATTTAGCCAACTAAATTTATGAACCAATGCCATCGGAACCAGCTCGATGCAATAATAATCGACCGAGTTATAATTTTCTGAAGATGAAGCAAGTGAACATTTGCCACAATTTTCTTGTGCGAGCATATTTGACAAATTCATATATTCGAAGACACTCTGAGTAGAACTGGCTTCAAGATGTGACATACGAAATGTAGATAATATCAAGAAGGAATTTTTGCCACCTGAACGGGTTTAAAACGATAAACAGTCTTCGAGTTATGAATTTCCTAGTATGCGAAAAATATACCTCCAACACTTTTTCATAATATTTTCACTTGTACATCTTTAGAAAATCCACTTATTCAGAGGTTTTCCCTGAGGAATTGGCTCTTGGTCCGAACATACAAAATGGAGTATATATCGAGACGATTCTTTTGAGTTAGAAAACCAACTTGAGATGATGAACCAAATTAGAGTTATGAATTTCAGAATTTCCGCAAACAACGAATCAACAGTCGATTACAATTATGCCCTGTCTCAAATTCACTGAAACATCCAACTTCTTTTCAACTCTAAGCGCACTGATACACCTAGAAACCGGTGAAATTATGAATTTCTTGCTTGTTGATCATATAGCCTTGATCCCATGAAATGCAATGTATGGAATATGATGTTTATGATGAAACATAAGCCTCAATCAAGAGGGTAAATTTTGGGGTGCAAAATAGTTCAATCCAGGTTTCTTAGTTGTTACGCTTATCCTCAGTGGATTGTAAATGTGGTGCGGTACCTAAGAAGGATGGTAAGCTGCATATGTGTATAGGCAACAGGGATTTGAATAGGGAAACCCCAAAGATGACTTTCCACTTATGTATATTGATGTTCTGGTTGACAACACCACTCAACACAAAGTATTTTCCTTCGTGGATGGTTTCTCTGGTTATAATCAAATCAAGATGTCACCTAAAGACATGGAGAATAATACTTCTGTGACACAGTGGGGCACTTTCTGTTACAAAGTTATGCCTTTTGGTTTGAATAACGCCAATGCAATATATCAGCGTGCTATGGTAGCTTTGTTCTATGATATGATCCATCATGAGATAGAGGTTTACGTTGATGACCTGATAGCCAGGTCTTAGACTGAAGAAGAATATCTCAACCACCTGCACAAGCTGTTTGAGAGATTGAAGAAGTAAAAGTTAAGATTGAATCTAAACAAGTGCACCTTTGGGGTAAGATCCAGTAAACTCCTAGGTTTCGTCGTCAATGGTAAAGATATTGAAGTTGATCCTGCCAAGGTTAAATACATTCAAGAAATTCCAGCTCCCCGTACTAAGAAGGAAGTCAGAGGTTTCTTGGGAAGATTGAACTACATTTCCAAATGTATTTCCCATTTGATCGATACTTATGAGCCAATCTTCAAGTTACTGAAGAAAGATCAAATAGTGAAGTGGAACGACGATTTTCAGATAACCTTCGACAAAATCAAGGATTACCTCTAAGAACCTCCAATTCTGATGCCAGCGGTTGAAAGACCTATGATCATGTACTTGACAGTATTAGAGAACTCAATGGTGTGTGTATTTGGGAAACATGACGAGTTTGGTCGAAAAGAGCATGCAATATACTACCTTAGTAAAAAGTTTACCGACTATAAAACAAGATACTCACTGCTCGAGAAAACTTACTGCACTTTGGCATGGGCTGCTCGCCGACTAAGACAATATATGTTGACTCATACTACTTTCTTGATCTCTAATATAGATCCAATAAAATACATATTCGAGAAAACCACTCTCTCCGAAAGAATAGTAAGATAGCAAATGGTCTTGACAAAATACGACATTCAGTACACTATTCAGAAGGAAATCAAAGGAAGTGCATTGGCAGATCATTTGGCTCATCAAGCTGTAGATGACTATCATTCTATGAATTTTGAATTCCCAGATGAGAATATCGTGTTAGTTACTGATTATAAAGAGCATACACCATATGAAGTACTTGAATCGGGATCCCAATGGACTATGGTTTTTGATGGAGCTTCTAATGCGCTTGGTAATGGAATTGGTGTTGTAATTGTCTCTCCCAAGGGTTGCCATACGCCCTTCACTGCCAGATTATGTTTTGACTGTACCAACAATATGGATGAGTACGAAGCATGCATCATGGGTATCAAAGCTACCATCGATATGAGAATTAAATTCTTGAATGTATAAGGGGACTCAACCCTAGTAATCAGTCAGATTAAGGGAGAATGGGACACGAAGCATCCAAATCTCATTCCTTATCGAGAGCATGTAAATGAAGATTGATAAAATCAAAGCCTCTCAACAACAAGTTTCATTTGATTTTTGTTAAGTATATCATTCATTAAAAATTCTCAATGCAACAATAAATGATCAACAATGTTTAAATGATTCACTTTGACCAAAGCTTATGAAGATTCATTAGAGGATTGATAAGACCAAAGTCTCCTAACAATGAATCTCAAGGTTATTGGATCAAAGGATTCAAATTAACATACTTGGGATTGCAAACATGGTTTTGGGCCATGAATGATCATGTCTCGAATCGGGACAAAATTTAGCGCTATGTTAAGCAATCGTAAGTGGACTTATATAGAAGTCACACCTATTTTTAGGCCGGTCAATAGCAATCTTTGTGCCACATGTATAGAGAAATGATATATAGATCATTCTCCAACAACATATAGTACAAGTGAGAAATGGATAATATGAAAGGGAAGGGGATGTGTTAGATGAAATTTTAGTTTCAAATATCGTCGACATCATTCATCCATCTCGGTGGATTTGGTTTTTCAACCTATCAACACCCAAGATCCAATGATAATGAAGAATTTGTCCCAAAATAAACCCCAAGTCAGTATCACATGTCATGTCAAGAATTAAACAAGAATTATTTACAAAAATTCTTAATCACAAACTTTGATCAAAAGAAAAACCCTAAATGCAACCCTAAGTCAAATATTAGGTTTAAAATAGTAAAATAACTTGTAAAAATTATGATAGTTAAACCCTAACTTCATAAGGATCTATAAAGGTCATAAATGGAGTTTAGAGTTCTTGGATTGAGGTGGAAACTTGATTTAAAAAATGCAAACATTGAGACTAGCTAGCAAAATGCTTAAACTAGAGGTGTTTTGAAAAACATTTTGTAAAAATTATGAAATCACATTTAAAAATTCAAGGAAAATGATATTTATGACTTAAACTTGTACAAGCACTTAAACAAATCTATTTCTTATTTTACAAGCATGGGAAGTTAGAATTTTCAAGCAATCAATGTGAATGATCAACCAAAACCCTAAAACTGGAGAAATTAAGTTAAAAATTAATCTACTTAATCTAAAATTCAAATAAATTTGGTTTAAGACTCCCTAAATTTCAAGAAAATTATAAGGATCAGTAAGTGTATTTTTGAAGATTTTTAAAATAGATGGAAAATTAAAAATAAAATCAAAACTCTAAAAGTGCAAAAATATTTACAACAAAAACACATTTAACTAATCAAATTAATTTTCGTGTCCCTGATTTTTTAAAATAAAAATGAAAAATATAGAAAATAATAGACTCTCTGAGGATTTATGAAATATTTTTTTATAATTTTTTAATGATTAAAACTATTTTTAATAAAATCTAGAACTTAATAGAAATAAAAGAGGGGAAATTAGAACAAAAATTCAAAACAATAATATAATAATGTGATGGCACGCAGAAGTGGGTCCCAGAAATTCAAATGGACCAATCGCGTGCTTTCTTCTTCATTTGAAATAACCAGAAAAACCCTAAAACCGTGTTCTTATGGTGAACTTCATATCCATATAGCTTACTCGTTTTTGTGTGAAAATGGATGAGATATGAAGAAAAGTTGTAGATCTCATGGAGTTCTACAATGTGATATCAAGAATTACGTTAAACGAATGTGAATTCACACAGAAAAACAAACCACAAGTTCACTAATTATCACTTCTCACAAATGTTTAGAACATCAAGCAAGCTTAGATTTACTCAAATTCATTCATCAACCCTATCATTTGGCCAACTAAGAACGCAAAGAACATGAATTTAACAATTAAAGGCAACTGGACATCGAGATGCAAGCTCAAATTAGAATCTATGGAGTTTGGATAATTTACCTAGTGGAGGAGTTCCACTGACTCTTCAGATTGAGCAAGGAGATAATAGAAACTCAGAAAATCACTTGAGAAGGATTGAAGGAGAAGAGATGGCGACGGAGAACAAGGACTTCTTTGAAGAAATTCCAGAACCTTGAGAGAATTTGGAAGTAATTTGATGGAGAGAGAGAGAGGAAGTTCTGCTTCTTTCAGGATCATGTGTTTCAAATGAAGAGAGAAAAACTCTCTTTTATAATCGTTGGAGTGAGGTTAAGAACTAAAAGTGGTTAATCACATTTTGTCGAGCAAGCTTGATCAAAAAATGTGATTGCATAATTTTGTACCCCAAAAGTTTCCCTCCCATATTTCATAAAACATTTCAAGAAAGACCCTCAAGTTGCTCAAGGAAGTCCAAGGGTTGACCAGACAGACTCTCTCCTAAGGCAGTCTACCCAAAATTAGGGTTTCATGTTGCATCAGGATATTTGAGTCCAAGGGATCCCAAATGCTCACCATTGTCCTAATATGTTCTCAAGATCATCCATGTCAAGTTTCAAGCCCTATAGAGAAAGTTTGCTCAGTCAATTGCTCAAAGGCCTGAAAATCGACTGTGCTAGGGCAAAAGTCAACTGTGGCCCACATATAGTCAAACTTCAAGATTTTGGGTCAACATACTCATTTTGAAGTATCATTCATCATTTGATAAATGGTTGATCATGATTCATCAAGGATTTCTCACAATGCATCAAAACCCAAAAATTGCTAAATTAGGGTTTTGCAGGAAAAGTCAACTCAACTTTGACCAAGCATAACTTTCTCATACTTTATGAGAAATGACCCATACAAATCTCATTTTGAAGAGGATGCAATGCTATACAATTCATCTTCATCTCCAAAGTTCAAAATATGCACTCACAAGAAGTTATGAATTTGGACATTATAGGTCATTTTGAAAAGTCAACAAAAACACCTTTTTTTGTCAAAGCTTCATACATGAACATGGAATACCAAATTGAGATGATACCAAAAGGGTTGCTTATAGGACATATCAAGCTTTCTAAAAAGTCCCAGAACACCTTCAAAGAGTCAAAATTGAGGAAGTTATTCATTGGTGAAGTTGACCTTTTTTGCAAAATTGCCAAAAGTCAAAAGTGCCTCAAATTGCAATTTTTTGCTAAATGGGCCTAATTTTTTGTACTTGTTTTGAGTTGGTAGCATGGTCCAAGAGCCCTATCCCTTTCAATTTGTCCTTATCTTATTTTTCCTATTTATTTTGATTTTTTATTGCAATTAAATCAATTTAAATCAAAACAAATCATGAAAAAAATCCAAATCATTCAAACTTCAAGATTTTGTGCACATTTCTGGTCCCATACACAGCTAGCAAGTGAATCAATTTGTGCAAGGAATAGGTGGGCACAAAAATATTGATTTTGGCCTATTTTGGAAAGATTTTCAAGTAAATCAAATCAAGATCACAAATTATAATTGGCAAGGATTGAGATCATATTTGTAAACCTAATTCATCCCTTGGTATATAGTGAACAATTGCAGCCAGAAACAACATGCTTTGGAGGCGTAGAGAGGAAGAACAAAACATGGAAAAAATCAAAGAAAGTGGTGATCTGTTTTCGTATTTGCAGGTGCTTTCAAACCTTTCCAAGTATCCCTTTTGCTTCCTGAGCACTCAAGCAACCTATACCAATCAAGAACAAGGATTTTCCTGCACTAAAACCCAATGTAAGTGGTTCACGACTTTGGCTTTTTCTTGAAATCGAAACACATGATTTTGGAACTTATAGCATGAATTACCTACATAATCTTGTTCCCTGAAGCATTTGCAAGCTGTTCATAACAATTACTTGCATTTTTTCTAACTCTATAAAGATTTGCCATTATTAGGGTTTTGTATCTCGTTTTAGGATCTTTTCATACAGGAAAAATTGGTCCACAAAAAGGGCACCATAATGCTCAGCAGGCCAAGGCGGTTTGATTCATGGCTTTAGATTCCATTTATCACGCCTGAGTGAGATTTTGAAACAAGCCAGGGTTGTAGTGACAGACATTTGTCCGTAGGTAAAAGTCTTTGACTTTTACCAACGGAGAGAGGTTGGGGACGACCTGCGTGGCACCATCTGACTTGTCCATTTGAATTCTGGCGCTTTTTATTTATTTATTCCCACTAAATCTCATTATTATATATTATCCATTATTTTTATTCCATGTACAATAAACACGCGCAACTCAGTTGGTGAAGAGGTAGTGGAAAAGGCCATAGGACCTGGGTTCGAATCCCAGGCCCCCCCATTATTTCATATTATTTTCACTTGTATGATCAGGTGTGCATACAAGCGTGAGGTTCATCATATGTCTTCAAGGCTCAACCACTAAGATCTCCAGGAGGCCAGATCTGAAGGATATCACAGGAAGGACCATTGTACACCATAGTCAACGCATAACATTGAATCCAGGAGGTCAAACATGGACCATTTGGTTTGGGCCCAGAATTGCTATTTGCACACCTCCAAATTACTGATTTCAGGCCCATTTTCTTTTACTTTTCCTTTTATATTTTCCTTATTAATTCATTTAATTTATTTTTACTAACACAAAATAAATTCTTTTTTATCAAGAAATCATAAAAATAATTTTTCCATCAAATTAGATTTTAGTTTATTTTTATCAAAAAATTTATTTAATTATTTTATTTTATTTCTTAGGTAACTTTAATTCTTTCTTGTAAATAAATTAAAATTAATTAGAACAATTAGGGTTTTGTTTCTAATTTGATTCTTATTTTCTTTTCTTAAACAAAGCACAAAAATACAAAAATAAGTCAAATTTAATATCTTCTTAATTTAATTTAATTAGTAATTAGGTTTTTGCATATTTAATTTAAAACCCTTTTTTCTTAAAATAACCAAAAAAAAACAACCAAAAAAAAAATCTTTTCTTTTAATTAGGTTAGACGGGGTCAAAACCCTAATTTCCTTTCGTTCTCCATTCGTCACGTGTTTATTTTATTTTACAATATTGATGTAACTTCTCACTGGATGTAATAGATTAATTAGGACTTTTCTTTTCGTTCATTTATCGTTTCATTACGGGTTGTTTTTGGCTATGTAAATTAATACCCGAAGCCTTGTAATAGTGTAGCTTTACTTTCCGCACTTTAAATTCCGCAAAATATTAAACTGTTAGATGTGTGGTAATAGGGATGCATGATAAGAATGTATGTAAACTTTAAAACGGTTAGCAAACCCTAAATGTGCAAAGATAATAAACCTGAAATTGAATCACTCGCACATGCGCATTCCTAAGGTATACTCTCACTTCGGTTGCCTTCGGTAAACAATCATTAAGTATAGGGTATTTTAGTGGTCACTCTCTTGTCTAAACAAAGATCAAAGTCCCGTTCGGAAAAGTTGCCTCGGATATGTTGCCTCGAATATTGATCTTAAGACATTAGGGTTATTACTAAGACGTCCTAACATTGCTTTAGTGATCGTACGTCCCTTTTTGAATTGACCCTTAAAACTCCAACGACCGTGCTACCTACTCACTAATAATGGGATAGCATTGTCTAAAGGAAACAAGAACAGAAACATTCTCTTTTTCGAGTAGGTAGATTAGTTCTTAAGTACTTACTCAAAACAAACTTTTTCCACACTTACACTCTTTTCAAACAAAGTTTTCAAAAACACTTCAGAACACTCTTGAAGACAGAAGCAAGGGTTAAATCGAAGTCAAACAAAAACTTTTTTCAAATCAAACACACACAAGCAAATTTAAAAATGATGAGCAAGTACCTAAGAGCCCGTGGAAAACCACAGATAGAAAGGGTGTTAATACCTTCCCTTTCTATAATCTACCCCCCGTACTCAAAATCTCGAAAAAGGAATTTTTTTGTGCTTTTTTCCTTTCCATGTTGGATAAAATAAAAGTCAGTGGCAACTCTTGCTTACCGCGACATTTTGAAAACACAAACGCAAACCAGCATTTTAAAACAGTCCGGTTCTGGCCACCGTATCACAAATAATCCATGTGTTTTGTGTGTAAAGGAGAGTGAGTTTGATGCGTTTTGGAGGGAATAAGAGAGTGAAAGTTAGGATACGCGTGAGGAGTGAGCTGGCACATGTGGGAAAATGGGTGGGAATAATTTTTCTATTTTGGGAAAACATGAGGGAAGCATGTGCATGCATAATAATGCATTTTGTCTGGCCTTTTTAGGAAAAGAACAAAGGTGATGATGTAGCCTCGAGGCCTGTTGTGCAATGCCCTCAAACAACTGCATGAAATCCTTAATGACCAGTCATGCTCTCTACTCGATACCTCTCTCACTTATTGATTACTTGAAATAACACCTGGCTTTTTAGAAATATGGTACCATAGCCAACAACTTCCATGTTGAATAAAACACAATTTGAAAACTGGAAGCTCCTTGAAACCAAGCTAGAAAATGCCTTCTTGCAGCTGATTATGAGCATGTCACAAATATCTCCAAGTGAGTTGCCATTTTTAACAATTAAAACAACTAACTTTAAGTGACTATAACTCATACTTAAATGAACCAAAAAGGAAGATTTTGAGCTTATTGGAAAGTTAGGAGATAAAGCAATAACTTTGAAGTTCAACACAACTCCAAACAAACCTTTAATCATGGAGAAAATTGACCATGAAGGCATACTCGTGCACTGTTTGATGAAATGCCAGGTCTAGCTGGGCAGGTGATGTGCGCGTGTGCCTTGTGTGCTGGGCAAAAATTCAATATCATGGTACCCTGTTCCTATGATTATATCTCAAAATGTAGGAGTTATTTTGAAAAACTTCCTGAAGCAACATTGTACCTCATACATGTATCTTGATCTTTCATGTTGAAAACTGTTCAAAATAATGAGTAACTCAGAGAGAAAAAATATGTTGAAGGAATGATGTTTTACCCCAAAACTTTCCCTATCATTTATCAAGAATTTGCTCACAAGATCTCCTTTGGCTCATGACTGCACTAGGGTTGATCAGCTAAAGACACCTCCTTAAGCACTGATGACCAAAATTAAGGTTTAAGATTGCACAAGGATATTTGAACTTCCAATGACCCATATTACTTTCATAGAACATTATGGACCCTCAATATTACTCATGTCAAGGTTCAAGCTTTGGATCACACTTTTGCTCAGTCAATTGAGCAGTTGACCTAAAAATTAGTTGTATTGGGGAAAAAGTCAACAGTGGCCAATTTATAGTCAAAATTCATAACTTTTTGTTCAAATAAACATTTTAAACTCATATGTATAATTTTATCATGTTTGGACCACAATTCCTCAGGAAATTTGATCAAATCTTCAAAAGGGCAAAATGGTCAAAATTAGGGTTTTCACACAGAAAAGGCAATTTCTGATTTTTGACCTAGCAAATGATCAATTGGTTTAAGGCATGATCTCAAGAGTCCAATTGCATCATTTTTACCAAATGAAATGGTTCAAAACACTGCTCAAGTCCAATGGATTGATAGATGAATTTTCAGTCAACTGATCAAAAGTCAATTGTATACTGAAAAGTCAAACTTTGACTTTTTGGTCAAAATAAAATGTCAAAGATCACAATTCATCAAAGCATGCCAAAATATGAAACTTATTCATCAAGAAATAAAAAATTCAAGGTTTCATTTTAAAAAGTTAAAATTTCTAAACTTCAAATTTTTTCTAAGTGTTGAAAATTACTTATTTTTTCACAACTTTGAGCAAAATTTTCACCATGATGCAAGATGATTCAAAAGAAACTTTCAACATGAAAGTTGTATATCTCCATGAAATCTACAACATTTCTTTACACAACTCCTTCCAGAAGTGCTTGGATCTCAAGTTATAATTTTAAGAACACATGGTCATGAAACAAAACACTTAGTGAAATTTTGCTCTAATTTGGTCAGGATTTTGACCTAACTTCATGGCACTTTTTCATATAGTTCCAAGTGGAATTTTCAAAAGTGATTCAAAGAGGGTTTGTAGATCACATTACAAGATTTCCAAAATGTCCAAGAACTCCTTGAGATCATTTTTGAGTAGGGATAATCGAAGAGATGAAGTTAGGGTTTTCACACTTGAATTACAAGTCATTTTGTGATGAACAAGATTCAAAATTCAAACTTATGCTGCATAACCTCTACTTTGCAGGCCTCAAAATTGTTAGGCACTCCATAATTAATTGCTTGCACAGCTGTTAGAGGTCTCAATTCAAGCATTAAATGCAAGGCCATGCTTTATATCCATTTTGGGAAGAAAGTGCACAATGCCATTTTGAAAAAGTAGCTTTTTGCACAAAACTTGTTCTTGAGCCTTGCAATTGCTTTCTTCTGATGATACAAGTCCCATACCTCAAGAGAATATCATCTAGACACTTACAATCACTGGGCCAATGCTTGTACTTCCTCTTGAAACTTGTTTTCCCACTTTTCTTGAAAATCAAGTGACATAGCAATTAGCTTGTAACTTGTACTTCTGACTCTCCAAAGCACTCAAACCTTTGGCTTATAAATACACAAGTTATTTGACACAAATACCACACACGCTTAAGCTCTGAAAACACCAAGAACATAAAATCACCAAAAACACTTCAAAACTTGCCATTTCTGAGTTTTGAATCCAATCTCCAAATTTGCTCGTGCATTTTTTGGCCTTTTACTTTCAAAAGCTTCTAAATAACATACACAAATAATTCCAACACATGCAACACCACTGTAACAGCTCCATCATCATCCACTATTTTCAAAAACAACACCTTGCACCTTGACTTCTCCAGAACTCCTCAGGCACTTTCTGCTCAAGCTAAGGATCACAGTAGCTTCCTGGGAACTTGAGGAAGCTAATACAATCATTAGAACTCACTAAAAGCTACTCAAACTCCAAACACGATACCCTCTTGCAAGGTGAGTTTTCTGACTTTTGAACTCTTCATACAAGCATCATTAATGGTTTATTTGTGAATGAAAAATGTAAATATCATTGCCCTAAAGCTAACCATGTCCATAGTTTTCATTTATATTGCTTGAGCTTAGAGAATTTTAAGGTTGAAGTTTCTGAAATTTTTAGGGTTCAGATTAGGGCCATTAAAATTCATGCTTGTCTTTGATCTATAACTTTATTGCTTTGCATTTCTGAAATCGTGAGGAAATTTGCTACAAGTTTCCTGTTTACATTTTTTATTTTTGTTGAGAATTGAATAAGATACAGAGGTTCATGTTGGGCGTGAGGTTGAAGATGGAGTTGGCCTCAGGAACGTGTATACCATATATATTTATGGTTTGATTTTTATAAACAGATGTATAGCCACCCCAGTGGTAGAAGCGCGCGCCTGTGACTATTGGGACCTGGGTTCGAGCCCTAGTGGTACCCTTTTTACTTGTTTTTTCACATTTTCCATATTTTTGTCATTTGTTTGCAGCGCTGGGCCTCATCCCTTGGGACTTATATTTTTTTTCTTACTACTGACACCCCTTGTTGGATACTCACACCCCTGACCTTTTTTTTTTCATTTTTATTTATTTGTTTTCTTAAATATTTTATCTAATACTAAAAAATCAGAAAAAATATAAAAAAAAACATTAGATTTATATTTTGATATAGTTTATTTATTTTTTACGCAAAAAAATATTTTATTTAATCATACTTTATTTATTTTACTAATTGATTTTGTAAATTTAATTAAAAAACTAGGGTTTTAGTTACCTTCCTTTACACAATTTAAATATGTTATTTTAAAATATAAAAAGACCAAAATTATTTTATAATAATATAAATTATTTTTAAGAATAAAAATACCAAAAATATTCTTCTTATAAACTTATTTTCTTTTTTAATCAATTAATAGATTAGGGTTTTATAAGATTTCTTTTCCTAGTATGTTTAGGTTTTACTTTTTACTAATTTAATTAATCATTTTTCTTTTAGTTAATTAGGTTAAAACAAAACCCCTTTTCCCTAAAAAATCCAAACAAAACATTCATTTCCTTTACATTTACATTCTTGTATATTTATTTATTTTTGTACATTATTTATCCAAATTCAATATGGTTCTAATAGATAATTAATTTTATTTTCTAGCAATCCCCATTTTTAATTTGTACACCCCCTCCCACAAGTATTGTAATAGCGTAGTAATTTTAAATTCCGCAATTTATCGCTTTATATGCAAATGCTAGTAATTAGGGTTTGTATGGAAAGACTAAAACCAATCAATTAGAAAATCCTAATCAAAGACAAAACCAAGCATGAAAAACAATACACTTGCACACAAGCACTCTTAGGGTAAAACCCATTTGGTTGCCTTACAAAATGGCCATATTATGCATGTCAGGTATCTTAGCAAAAACAAGAAAAATATAAGATCATAGTCCCTCGACGACGTTATCTATGTTTCCTTTCAAATTATCTTAGTCCCTAAAAGAGAATGCTAAGATACCTTGCAACATTGCTAATCATGGTTATGCGATGACCCACGCCCGTCCCGTTTACATCCAAAGATAGGGTTACTTACCAAATCAATGGTAAGATAACAATGTCAAAGGAAAGAGGAAATGAACATGAAAGACTTTTGAGTAGGTAGAATGCTCCTAATTACTTTCTCCATTTCAAAATGAAACATCCTTGCTATTTTAAAAAAAAACACCTACACTTCCAAAACATCTTACAAACTTGAAAACATTTTCAAAAGATCAACATCTTTGTATACATTCTTACGAACGAGAATCATTAAAAAGTTTGCCTAAACAATGGCCTCTTTTCAAAAAACTTTCAAAAACCACACAAAGCACATTTTCAAACAAAAGCAAGTGATCTAGCAAGTAACTAATATGCCATGGAAAACTATGGATGAAAAGGGTGCTAATACCTTCCCTTTTCGTAATCTACCCCACGAACTCAAGAAATAATCTCAAAGGTCTTTCCTGTGCTTTTTCACCTTTCCTTTTGGATAAAAGAAAAGTCGGTGGCAACTCTTGCTCACCGCAACATTTACGATCAAACATAAAACACCC
This sequence comes from Vicia faba, assembly GCA_948472305.1. NCBI lineage: Eukaryota > Viridiplantae > Streptophyta > Magnoliopsida > Fabales > Fabaceae > Vicia > Vicia faba. Next base: position 1,070,290,308 of record OX451735.1, on the reverse strand, counting down.
AAGTCAGTTCTCCCACCGCATCACAGAACTGGCAACTCTGCTGGGGAAAATTCTAAAAGTGGGGTTACCTTAGGGTTAGATCACATTTACTTGCCTCCTTTGTTTGACTTGTATGCTTTACATTATGTTTCTTTGTTTGGGTTTGAATCCTCTACCCAGATTTGGGATACCTTATAGGTAAGTAGCAATACATTGTGGAAATTGTGCGGGGTATACCGACATGGTCTAAGCAATAGCTACGTTAGTGCGACATATTTGTGGGTACCAGTAGCCCTTGAGTAGTCAAGGAGAATACGGGGCCGCTGAGTGATGTCATGAAGCACTAATGAACTTTTAGAACCTTCACTTGACCAACTTGGCCTTTAGGAAGTAGTGAGATGACCGACTTTGGTGCAGTCCGAAGTTGGTAGATACTCGATACTACACTCATTGAGGTTTTGTTATTTGGGATATTTCGGTCGCCATTAAAGAGGCTTGTGCTGAAACAATGACCAAGGAAACAAACCAGTGATATTGAGCTCCTTAGAACCCGATTACTATTGCTAGGACAGGTTTTAAGCCAACTAAACTTTAAGAGGGTACTTACCTATGAGACTCCATGCAAGCCTAAACCTAAGGACTTGTTTGCTTTGTCTGTGTATATTTGCTTGTACATAACTTCATGAACATCATAACATCATACTCATATTCACTAACCATTTCAAGGATCTTGGGATTTATCTTTGTTCTGTTTTGTAGGACATGGATTCTATTCGCAGGAAAACTATTCAAGTCAATCTTGTAAGGATCCCTCCACAACTTAAAGAGCTAGCATCAAGGATTTCTGAAAAATCTCCATTTACCGAAAGACATGATCTCCTACTAAACTTGGTCACCTCCAACACTGATGAAGACATGATGAAGGTGCTCTTTCAGTTCTTTGATCCTTTACACCATTGCTTCACATTTCCCGATTATCAACTTGTGCCAACTTTGGAAGAATTCTCCCAACTCTTGAGGATTCCCATTCTCAATCAACTACCTTTCAACGGTATAGAAAGATATTCAAAGCCAGAAGAGATTGCTCAAGCTCTACACTTGCAATCATATGATATCACAACTAACTGGGAAACAAGGAGTGATGTCAAGGGTTTCCTAGCAAAGTTCTTGTTTGAGAAAGCCCAAAACTGTTAGAACTCTTTGGATGTGCAAGCTTTTGAGGAAATTGTGGCTCTCCTCGTATATGGGATGGTTTTGTTTCCAAATCCTGACCAACTCATAGACGTGAACGCCGTCAAGATCTTCATATCCCACAACCCGGTAGCTACTTTGCTAGGAGACATCCTACATTCTTTCCACACTAGCACTATGAGGAAAAGATGTATCCTTATGTGTTGTACTCCTCTATTGGAAAGATAGTTTATTTCACATCTTCCCCAATCTGTATTGAAGAACGAGCAAAGTTAAAGGTGGTCATAAAGGTTGATGACGCTCAAACATTCAGACATTCATTGGTGTTCCCGATCCTTAGAGAATGTTACTATTGTCGACCGTTGTGGAGAATTCCCTAATGTCCCTTTACTTGGAATTAGAGGAGGTATAACCTACAACCCTTGCTTAGCCTTAAGACAGTTTGGTTACACCCGAAGGGATGGCCCACATGAGATGCTCATTCAAGGTTTGGTATTTGACTACGAGAACGACAATCAAGGTCATCGCCATAGATTTATCCGAGCCTGGAGGATGTTAAACAAGGTAGATAGCAATACATTAGGGCATAAGAACTTCATCCCTCTTGAGCCTTACCTAAAATGGGTACGAGCTCGCGCTTAAAGTCTTATGATGCCTTATCCCTCCATTCTCCCGCTAATCATTGAGCTTGTTATGGAAGGAGATGTTCCATACACTATCCTACATCTTGACATGCCCACCTCTCTTGAAGACTGTTGTACCCCAAAATTTTCCCTCTCATTTCATCAACATTTCTCATCACAAGACTCTTGGAACTCAAGATCAAGTTAGGGTTTGCCCTGCTCAAGACACTTCCTTGCACTGTTGACCTAAATTAGGGTTTGAGTTTGCACAGTGATGTTTTGACCTACAATGCCCAAAGTGACTTTCATATTTCATGTTGGACTCACAAGTTTGTCCATACCAAGTTTCAATCCTTGATTCAAATTTTTGCCCAGTCAATTGGATAATTAACCTAGAAATCAGTTGTATTGAGGAAAATGTCAACTGTGGCCCATTGACAGTCAAACCTCGTGAAATTTGACCCACATCAACATTATGAACTCATATGAACCATTTGACCAAGTTTGGATCACAATTCCACAAGAAATTTGATCAGATCATCAAAAGGGCAAAATGGTCATTTTTAGGGTTTTGACGATACAAAGGCAATTTTTGACTGTTTGACCTAACCAATGGAAAATCAAGCTCAACCATGGACTCAAGGAATCAATTACATTATCTTTATCCATTCAACAAGTTCAAAAGATCTCAAATGCATAGGATTGACAGATGAATTTTTCAGTCAACTGATCAAAATTTGACTATATACTGAAAAGTCAAACTTTGACTTTTTGGTCAAAATCAAGTGCCAAGATTCATTTTTCATCAATACATGTCAAATTATGAAACTTGTTCATCAAGAAACCCAAAAATGCAAATTAGGGTTTAAAATGGAAAATTTTCATAACTTAGAAATTTTCTAAGTTATAAAATTTTCTTATTTTTTCCTAACTTTGTCCCATTTTTTGACCAAGATGAAAATGGATTCAAAACAAACTTGAAACATGAAAGTTGTAGTCCATCACAAAGTCTACAACTTTTATTCACAAAGTTTTCTCAAAAGAAGCTTGTATCTCAAGTTATGATTTTTGGAACAAGGGTACCTAAAACTTTTAACTTAGAAAAATTTTGCCCTAGTTTAGGCAGGATTTTGACCCATCTTCTTGGCCATTTTTCACATAGTTCCACTTGGAGTTTCAAGTTGCGTTTCAAAGATGGATTGTATTACATGTTGCAATATTTCCAAATTGTCTAAGAACTCCTCAAACACCTTTGTGGTTAGGGAGAATCGAATGCTTGAAGTTGGCAAAAACTCACTTTGATCCATGGCCAATACATGTTCATACCACTTGCCAAATCTGATCTAGCTAGCTTGGTTCACAATTACAGGCCTCTAAACCAGTTTGTATTCCATAATTTAATGAAAATCCATTGAGCCAAGGTATTGTCTTGATCATTAGGGTATTGTACACTAGATTAAGCCTTAAATGAAAAAAGTAACAATGCCATTTTTGCTTAAACTTTGCTTTATGTCAAAACAACATCCTAGAGCATTGAACCAGATCTTATGCTGCAAACAAAATCCACTAATTAGAGGGGCCAAGAGGGTTGTGTGCAGGGTGATAGGATTGCATGTACAAGTCTATAACCTCACTTCCACTCTTTTGCTTCAAGAAGAAGAAAACTTGCAAAACACAAGGCATCTCTCACATATGATAAAACCAACTAAAACAAAGTTGTCAAACAGTTTTCATACACCCTAGCAAGCCAGAAACACGAGTCCTTGACCTCTCAAAACTCCTTGTGCACAAATTCCCCATTTTCTTGCAAAACAGGGCCAATTCTGCATTTTGCAAGCCATCATCAAATTCCAGCGTGCGTTTTGCCCAAAGATACTTCAAATACCTTCCAACCAACACACCTGAACTATTCCAGACCTCCATTGCTAGCTGTAACACCATTAACACACATTGCCATTTTTGTTTCAAAGCTTTGCAGGTTGAGTTCTGTAGCACGATTCAAGCCACTTCAAAACAAACTAAGCATTGGGAAAGCTTCATTGGACATCAGGCAAGCTCAAAAGAACCTGAAGCACCCTTGGAAGTTACTGCATTGTCCAGCTCAAAGTCAACTGAAACAGGTATTTCATGAACTTCTATCTCTCTATTTAGGAATAGTTAGACTTAGGTTTGTGAATGAAAGATGTTGTATTCATATCCCTGAAACCATACATGTGCTTAGTTTTAATTTATATTAATCGTGCTAGGAGAATTTTGTTCATGAACTTTCTGAAAAAACTAGGTTAAGAATTAGGGCCAGAGAAATTCTCTCTGGTCTTTGAGAGTTAGCATAAGTTTTTTATATGGTTAGATTCGTTGTTTGATGCTTACAAGTTTCATGTTATGAGTTTTGTCAAAAAAGCAAGGAATCAGGAGATAGCATTTTGTATTACACAACACGCGCGTTTCTGTTCAAAGGAAGAAGATGAAGTTGTGTTTGGGTTGGGCATGTACAGGCTTACTTTTGGCACCCCCCTCTTTTCTTTTTACACCCCCCTGGCCCATTTCTTGTACATTTGTCATTTTTGCATTTTTATTTCATTTCTGATTTTGATATTTTATTTTCTAATATAAAAAATACTTAAAAAATATTTTCATAAATTTTTGTATTTATTTGGTATTTATTTTAATTATTTATAGTTTTAATACATTAAATACTTTATATTTACTTTTGTTTAAATGTAAAAATAATTTAAAAAATACTTTTATTTTTATTTATTATTTTTATACACATTTGAAAATATTTTCTAGAAATATATACATTTTCTTTGTAAAATAATTTATTTTATTCACATATTTAATACATATATATATACATATATAATTAAATAATTAGGACAAAAAACACAAAAATAATACATTTTTATTTTTATTAATATTTTATACTAAAAATACCTTTTTTTAATATACTTATATTTTTGCATAAATTAATACATTATTGTATATAAATAATAAATAATACAATTAATTTAAGAAATTAGGGTTTTTGCCCTAAAAAACAAAATAATTGAAATTGACTTTTATTTATTTACATTTCACATAAAAAATACTTTTTCATACATAAAAAACATTTTTTGCATAATACATTTTATTTAATATTTATTTATTGTATTTATTTAAATATTGTACATTTAAATATTATGCCTTACCCATTCAATATGGTTGTAATAATTTAGGATTTAATTTCTTGCAAAATAATCCCCAATTCAAATTTGTACCCCCCCTCCCTATATCATGGTGTAATAGTGTAGAATTTAAATTCTCGCATCTTTAAATGCTTTCAATTATGCCATGATTAGACCTAGGGTTTGTATGCAAAATAAAATCAACAAATAGCTTGACCTAATCCAAGATAACAATGCATGAAAAACAAATACAATTCACACTTGCACCCCTAGGATTTCAATCCACTTGTTGCCTTCAAAAATGGGCCATGGTATGCATGCCAAGTACTTTGGCAAAACAAAAACAAAACAAAAACAAAACAAAAGATCAGAGTCCCTCGATTATGCTATCTAGGTTGCCAAAACAAAATGATCAAGTCCCTCAAGAAAATTGCCAAAAATGCTTGACACCATTGCTATCATGATCTATACGATGACCCGCGCCTGTCTCGTTAACATCCTAACACAAGGTTGTTCACCAAATACAATAGTGAAACAACACTGTTAAAAGGGTTAAAAACATAAGGAAGATCATTGAGTAAAATAGGGTAGATAACTCTTAGTTACTTGACCAAAGCTTGCAAAAACAAACTTGCTATCTTCAAAACACACTTCACAACACAATTTCAAAACCCTACTTTCAAATATTGAAAACTTTTCAAAAGACAAAAACACCTTTATATACATTCAAACAAGAATCATTATGAAGGTTTCCACAACGATGGCCTCTTTTCAAAACATATTTCAAAGCCACACACAAAGCACCATTTCAAACAATTGAAAAGCAAAGGCAAGTGATCTAAGAAAGTAACTAAGAGCCCATAGATAACCATGGATAGAAAGGGTGCTAATACCTTCCCTTTCTATAATCTACTCCCCGAACCCAAGAAAACATCTCAAAGGTCTTTCCTGTGCTTTTTGACCTTTCCTTAGGATAAAATAAAAAGTCGGTGGCGACTCTTGCTAAACCGAAACATTTGCGAACACAAACGCAAAATCCCAAGTCAGTTCTCCCACCGTATCACAAAACTGGCGACTCTGCTGGGGAAAACTTTAAAAGTGGAGTAACCTTAGGGCTTAGATCACCCTTTACATGATTATATTGTTTGCCTTGATTGCTTTACATTTGGTTCTCTTGTTTGGGCTTGAAATCCTCTACCCAGATTTGGGAAACATTCATAGGTAAATAGCAATACGTTGTGGAAACTGTGCGGGGTATACCGACATGGTTGAAGCAATAGCTATATTAGTGCGACATATTTGTGAGTACCGGTAGCCTTCGTGTTAATCAAAGAGAATACGGGGCCGCTGAGTGATGTCATGAAGCACTAATGAACTCTTAGAACCTTACTTGACCATCTTGGCCTTTTATTAGGGGTAGTGAGATAACCAACTTTGGTGCAGTCTGAAGTTGGTAGATACTCGATACTACACTCATTGAGGGTTGTTTTCTTGGAATATTTTGGTCGCTAGTTAAGTGGCTAAACCAAAATAATGAACATAGAAAACAACCCAGTGATATTGAGCTCCTTAGAACCCGGTTATTATTTATAGGACAGGTTATGAGCCAACTAAACTCAAGAGGGTACTTACCTATGAAACCTCATGCAAGCCTGAAACTAGGGTTTTGTGTGACTTGCCTGTACATGTGCTTGTGCATACATCATAAACATCATAAATCATCATATGCATCCACTAACCATTTCAAGGGTTTGGATCTTCATCTTTGTTCTTGTTTTGTAGGTCATGGAATCTCTTCGCAGAAAAACAATTCAAATCAACCTTGTGAGAATCCCTCCTCAACTCAAGGAGCTTACTTCTAGGATTCCAGAGAATTCTCTCTTCAGTGAAAGACATGGTAGACTCCTCAACTTGGTCAACACCAACATTAAAGAAGACATGGTGAAAGTCCTCTTCCAGTTCTTTGACCCCCTACACCACTGTTTTACATTCCCAGATTACCAGTTAGTACCCACTTTGGAGGAATTTTCTCAACTCTTGAGAATTCCTATTCTTAATCAACTACCCTACAACGGTACGGAAAAATAACCAAAGCCTGAAGATGTTTCTCAAGCATTACACTTGCAACCATCTGACATCAAGAGACATTGGGAAACCCGAAGTGGTGTCAAGGGTTTCTTGGAAAAGTTTATGTTTGAGAAGGCACAATACTATTGGAATTCTCTTGATCTACAAGCCTTTGAAGAGATTGTGGCACTCCTCATCTATGGGTTGGTCTTGTTCCCAAACCCTGACCAACTTATAGATGTGAATGCTGTCAAGATTTTCATATCCAGGAATCCTATACCTACATTGCTTGGGGACATCCTACACTCATTTTACACACGAACAATGAGGAAAAGAGGTGTTCTCATGTGCTGTACTCCTCTCCTAGCAAGGTGGTTTATTTCTCACCTTCCACAATTAGTTTTGAAGAATGAGAAGGGTTTAAGGTGGTCACAATGATTGATGACCCTCACACATTCTGATGTACATTGGTGTTCTCGGTCCAGAGAAAATGTCATCATCATTGATCGTTGTGGAGAATTCCCTAATGTCCCACTAGTTGGCATTAGGGGAGGCATTACCTACAACCCCTGTTTAGCTCTATGACAGTTTGGATATGCTCGGAGGGATGGCCCTCATGACATGTTGATTCCTGACCTAGTTTTTGACTTCGACAACGATACGCAAGGGCTTCGACAAAGGTTCATCAGAGCTTGGAGGATGCCCAACAAGGTGGATAGTAAGACACTGGGGCATAAGAATTCCATCCCCCTTGAGCCTTATCTCAAGTGGGTACGAACCCGCTCCCAGAATCTTATGCTGCCATACCCTCACATTCTCCCTTTGATCAAAGAGCCTGTTATGGAAAGAGAGGTTCCATACACCATCCTACATCCTGACATGCCAACATCATGGTAAGAAATGCAAAAGAGTTGGATCCAACTCAAGGAAGAACGAGATACTTTTGAAGCCAGCTTCTATGCCAGTGAGAAGAAGGTTTTGGAGCTTACCCGCCGACTTCATGAGGAGGAAACTCTCAACACTTACATCGCACCAAAGAGGATGCGCAATGTCTTTTTACATTAATAATTTTGTAATATTTTTCCCATGGGGCACTTATGTACTAACAATTTCTTCTTAATATGACGTGCGTCCCTTTTTGTTTGCAACAAATTTGAATTTCTGAATCCTTGAATGCATTACATGGATAACATACCATTCATCATATGCATAAACAAGTCTTCACACCAGGTTTCCTTATCTTTCTGCTGTTTATTTCAGCAAGATGGATTTGGAGCAGACGGTAAAGGATTTGTAGGCACAAAATTCACAATTCCAACAACTCCTCATGACCTTGGCAAAGGGTCAAGAGGACCTCAAAGCTCTGTTGGAGAAGAATAAAGAGAAAAAGAAAAAGAGACCTGGAGTAGCCACTTTTGGAAGAAGGTTTGAGATCAATGCTAGGAAGGTTCTTGAGTTCCCCTCAACGTCTGACGAAGGGGCCGGTAAAGGGAAAGGGACTGCTGTACCTTCTGAATCTGAGGTTGAAGAGGAGGAAGAGGAGGAAGACAAAGACTACTCCGAACAACAGTATCCTCCAGCAGATGATAAATATAAGAATCTTGAGGATAGGCTGGCAGCCATGGAGTTGCAGAGGGTCCCTGGTTTGGATTTTGAAGAACTAGGGCTGGTAGCTGGGATTGTTATTCCTCCCAAATTCAAGGTGCCAACATTCGCCAAGTACGATGGTCTGTCTTGACCAAAGATGCACTTGAGATCGTATGTCAGAAAAATCCAACCCCACTCATCCGATAAAGACCTATGGGTACACTTTTTCCAAGACAGCTTGTCTGGAACGCAGTTGGATTGGTTCTATCAACTCGAGAAATCAGAGGTTCACAATTGGGAAGACTTAGCAGCTGCTTTTTACTGTCAGTATCAATACAATGCTGATTTGGCGCCCACTCGTACTCAGTTACAAAGTATGGGGATGGCTTCCAATGAAGGGTTTAAAGAGTACGCCCAGAAGTGGCGTGATCTGGCTGGAAGGGTGCAGCCACCGTTGTTAGATAGGGAGTTAGTTGACATGTTTCTAGGTACCCTGTCTGGCCCCTTCTTTAATCATCTAATCGGGAGTTCTTCCGCGGGATTTACTGAATTAATTTTGACCGGCGAAAGGGTCGAGGCCGGTATTAAAAGTGGCAAGATTCAAAAGGATGCTTCCGCATCCACAGCTGTTAAGAAACCCTTACCAGCTAAGAAGGAAGCATCTGCTGTGTATTCTCAGAAGGGTCAGGGAAGAACCGAGCGCCGGCCAACTGTAGGGGCTGTGATGATTCAAAACTCGTCAAATGATCAACCTCGTAACAATCAGTCGAGACCTAATCAACAACGGGTAGAAAGGCTACAACGGTAGTTCACCCGCATCAACATGACGCCCGCTCAGGTATTCCCTCATTTGTTAAAGATGAATCTTACCAGTTTGAAGGAAGCGCCAAAGAACCCTAACACCTCCTCTCCATACTACCACTCCAATGCCAAATGTGCTTACCATTCCGACAGTGTTGGGCACGATACCAATAATTGCTGGGCGCTTAAGAACAAAATCTAGGACTTGATTGACGCCAAATAAGTAGAATTCGATGCGCCTGAGAAGCCCAATGTGATCTCTACTCCGATGCCCAAGCACGGTAATAATGTTCATGCTGTTATAGAGGGCCTTCATGTTACTGATGTTGTTGACCTGTTGACACTGTTACTTGTGATCAAAGAGAAGTTGATGAGAGCTGGGATCTTTCCTGGTTGTGGTAAAGACTGCTATTTTTGTTTGAACATACGAGGTGATTGCCCAATGTTGAAGTCAGGTGTCCAACGCCTGATGGATACCCAAGAGATACTTTTCCAGAAAACCCCTGTTGATACCTTCAATCCTGTTACTCCTACTACTTTGGCTACTTCAACCACCGATATTGCAATCATAACCATTTCCGACAATCCTCCCAAGGCTTGCAAAAGGCCTGTTAGGATTACACCAAACTCTAAATGTGTACCATTAAAGATCACCATGCCGGGACCTGTCCCGTACCAATCCAGCAAAACGATACCATGGAACTATGGAGGAGAAATCTTCTACCATGGTATCAAACAAATTGAGGCAGTCCAAGAAAATTATGAAGAAGAAGACCCTGATATAGGGAACATTGCGGGTACAAGCAAGATAACCCGCAGCGGCCAGATTTTTTCTCCGGAGATTGCTCCCCCTCGAGCAGTTTTCGGACCCTCGAAAGCTTCCGTACCTGTTAGGCCATCTGTGCAAGGCCCGATGATTGAAGAATTGGATACTCCTGAAATAAGACCATCTGTTGATACTATCAATAAGGGTAAAGGGATACTGGAAGTGCCTGTCAGGACGAAGGCTCATGCTGTGGTTATCCCTGAAACCACTCAGAAAGAAATGGATGAAATCTTGAAAATAATCAGAAAAAAGTGACCACGACGTTGTGGAATAGCTAGGGCAGACCCCTTCTAAAATTTCAATGTTGGCTCTTCTACTCTGTTCTGAGGCCCATGCAAAGGCCTTGATCAAATTTTTGAAGGCGGCACATGTACCCCAAGAGACTTCGGTTGACCAGTTTCAAGAATGTGTGGCCAGTCTTACTGCTGATAATGGCCTTGGCTTTTCTGATGTTGACTTGACTCCCAAAGGAAGGAAACACAACGACGTGCTACATGTCTCAGTTGAATGCAGGGGAACCACCCTCGCCCATGTCTTAGTTGATACTGGTTCTTCCTTGAATATGCTGCCAAAGAAAGCCTTAGACCGTTTGGACTGCGAAGGATTGACCCTCAAACCTATTAACATCGTTGTTAGGGCTTTTGATGGTTCCAAAAGAATGGTTCATGGAGAGGTTGATATTCCTATCAAAGTAGGCACAAAAGTTTTCAACTCCACCTTTTACGTGATGGACATCCGTCCGTCATATTCGTGTTTGTTAGGAAGACCGTGGATCCATTATGCCGGGGCAGTTACCTCCTATTTGCACCAAATGCTGAAATATCCTATTAAGGGTAAGATTATAACAGTGCACGGAGAGGAAGAGTACATGATAAGTCATCTCAATTCCTTCCGCTATGTGGAGTTGGATGGCGAGTTCATCAAAACGCCTTTCCAACATTTTGAGGAAGTTTCTCCTGAGGTAGCAGTTGCGAGGACAATGGTTGAGGTGCCTATCATTCCCAAGCATGTATCTAGAATGGCATCTCTCAAGGATGCAGAGGCTGTAATTAAAGAGGGGAAGAGCACAGTGTGGGGGAAATTTCCTGATTTTCCCCATGAGACAGACAAGTTTGGATTAGGGTTCACTGCTGCAGGACAAAAGGCTATGCGTCACTCCAAGGTTGGAAGACCACCCGTCAAGATCACTCACCATGGAATCAATGCTGTAGAAGATGAAGATGAATAGATCCACTTTGAATATTGGATCTTTCCGACCGTCGAAGGGGGTTTAAGCAACTGGGAAGCAAAGGATTTTATTCCTATCACCTTTATCAACAAGTAATTTTATCTTAGAACAAATTCCCATTTATGGTCTGTAATAACTAAACAATTTGCACACTATTTTCACCTCATTGCCTTGCCCGGGGCATGTAGGTCCGTTTGTAAGGGTTTGATCTTCTTTATTATCATATGCCATGTTTTAATGAATCATTGGACGTTTTTCATCTATAAATTGTTGTGTTCATTTTCTTTCCATTTGCATTTTTGTTTGTTTTGAGGATGGCTATCCCTTACACACACACACACTCACAAATGCAAGTACCCATCCACTCCAGATTCCATGGGTGACTATTCTACTTTAGCCTTCGATAACTCTGAAGATTTGGTCAATCACGCTGAGTACGAAGTTGACGAAGATTGTGAAGTGCCGGGAGAGTTAGCCAAACTTTTACAACAAGAAGAGAGGGTTATTCTACCTCATGAAGAGTTGCTAGAAACCATTAACTTGGGGACAGAGGAAGACATGAAAGAGGTAAAAGTGGGTGCCAACCTGGAACCAAGTGTCAAGGAGCGCTTAGTGCAGTTGTTGAACGAATATGTTGAAATCTTCGCCTGGTCTTATGAAGACATGCCAGGGTTAGACACAGATATCGTGGTCCACCATCTCCCTACAAGAGAAGACTGTCCACCGATCAAGCAAAAGGTCCGCCAGATGAGACCTGACATGTCTGAGAAGATCAAGGCTGAAGTAATGAAGCAATTCAACATTGGCTTTCTGGCTGTTACTTCCTATCCACAATGGGTTGCTAACATTGTGCCCGTGCCTAAGAAGGACCGCAAAGTCAGAATGTGTGTGGACTATCGGGATTTGAACAGGGCTAGCCCCAAAGATGATTTTCCACTGCCACATATCGACATCTTGGTTGACAACACAGCTCAACACAAGGTTTTTTCCTTCATGGATGGATTCTCGGGATACAACCAGATCAAAATGGCCCCCGAGGACATGGAGAAAACTACTTTTGTCACGCAATGGGGTACCTTCTACTACAAAGTGATGCCTTTCAGACCGAAGAATGCAGGGGAAACCTACCAACGTGCCATGGTAGCTTTATTTCATGATATGATACATCATGAGATTGAAGTCTACGTAGACGACATGATAGCCCGATCACAGACGGAAGAAGAACACCTTGATCATTTGCAGAAGCTGTTTTCCAGGTTGAAGGAGTATAAACTCAGATTAAACCCAAGCAAGTGCACTTTTGGGGTTAGGTCTGGTAAACTTTTGGGATTTATTGTCAGTAACAAAGGCATTGAGGTTGATCCAGCTAAAGTAAAGGCTATACAAGAAATGCCTGCCCCCCGTACTGAAAAGGAGGTTAGAGGATTCTTGGGACGCTTGAACTATATTGTGGGGTTCATCTCTCACCTGACATCTACCTGTGAGCCAATCTTCAAGCTGTTGAAGAAAGATCAAGTGGTTGAATGGAACAATGATTGTCAAGTTGCTTTTGATAAGATCAAGGAGTATTTGCTAGAACCTCCTATTATGATGCCACCCGTCGAAGGAAGGCCGTTAATCATGTATCTGACTGTTTTGGATAACTAAATGGGGTGTGTACTGGGCCAACATGACGAGTCTGGATGAAAAGAGCATGCAATTTATTACCTTAGCAAAAAGTTTATCGACTATGAGACTCGCTACTCACTGCTCGAGAAAACTTGTTGCGCTTTGGTATGGGCTGCTCGCCGGCAAAGGCAGTATATGTTGACTCATACCACTTTGTTGATTTCTAAAATGGATACGATTAAGTACATCTTCGAGAAGCCTGCTTTATCTGGAAGAATCACTAGATGGCAAATGATCCTGACAGAGTATGATATCCAGTATACTACCCAAAAAGCTATAAAAGGGAGTGTACTAGCTGACCATCTAGCTCATCAAGCCGTCGAAGATTACCAATCTATGAGATTTGACTTCCCTGACGAGGACATCATGAAATTGGACAACATTGAAGGTAACGGACCGTATGACGAACCTGAACAAGGATCCCGATGGACCCTGTACTTTGATGGTGCTTCAAATGCACTTGGCAACGGTATCGGTGCGATACTCATTTCTCCGAAAGGTTGCCATACACCCTTCACTGCCCGACTTTGCTTCAGCTGTACCAACAACATGGCTGAATATGAAGCTTGCATCTTTGGTCTCAAGGCTGCTATAGACTTGGGAATCAAATCTTTGGTCATATTTGGGGACTCAGCTTTGGTTATCAGTCAAGTCAAAGGAGAGTGGGACACCAAGCATCCTAATATTATCCCATACAAAGAACACGTCTTGACATTATTGCCTCATTTCGAGCAGATTATTTTCGAGCACTTCCCGCGAGAAGAAAATCAGCTAGCAGATGCTCTGGCTACAATGTCTTCCATGTTTAAACTCAACTGGGATAACGAGGCTCCCCAAATTACCATTGAGTGAATGGACAAACCTGCGTACTGTCATGAGATTAATACCGAAGAAGTAGTGGAACAACCTTGGTTTCATGAAATCAAAAGGTATCTCCAGACTAGAGAATACCCTGAAGGAGCTTCCGTCAATGACAAAAAGTTCTTAAGGAGATTTGCTGTCAAGTTCTTCCTAAGCAATGGCATCCTTTATAAGCACAGCCATGATTGTGTTCTACTTCGTTGTGTGGACAAGGTTGAAGCAGAGTTGATCATGACTGAGATACACTGTGGCACATTCGGCACCCACTTGAGCGGACATACGATGGCTAAGAAGATTCTAAGGGCAGGCTACTACTGGTCTACCATGGAAGCTGATTGTCATCAACATTCCCACACCTGCCACAAATGCCAAGTATACACCAACAAGGTACATATTCCTCCTGTTCCTCTCAACATTCTGACAGCTCCTTGGCCATTCGCAATGTGGGGCATTGACATGATTGGAGAGATCAAGCCTACGGCATCCAATGGACATCGTTTCATCCTGGTGGCTATTGACTATTTTACCAAGTGGGTCGAGGAAGCTTCCTATGCCTCAGTTACAAAGAATGTGGTTTCCCGCTTCATCAAGAAGAACCTCATATGCCGGTATGGTGTCCCCGACAGGATCATCACAGACAACAATACAAATTTTAACAACACTATGATCACCGCTCTATGCGAACAGTTCAAGATTTATCATCATAATTCATCTCCCTATCGGCCGAAGATGAACGGTGCTGTTGAAGCCGCGAACAAAAATATTAAGAAGATCACTCAAAAGATGACAGTCACCTACAATGACTGGCATGAGATGTTACCGTTTGTCTGCATGGATATCGTACCACGGCATGTACTTCAACAAGGGAAACCCCATTTTCTTTGGTGTATGTCATGGATGTTGTTCTACCCATGGAAGTTCAGATTCCTTCTCTGAGGATTATGAAGGACGCTGGTTTGAGTGAAGACGATTGGATTCAGACCCGGCTTGATCAACATAATCTAATCGATGAGAAGCGACTTACTGTTGTTTGTCATGGTCAGACGTATCAAAAACGGATGATTAAGGCTTTCAACAAGAAAGTCAGGCGTCAGGTATATCAAGTCGGAGATCTTGTAATCAAGCGGATCATCTTACCGCAAAGTGATCCCAGGGGAAAGTGGACTCCTACTTACAAAGGACCATTTGTGATTAAGAGCATCTTTTCTGGTGGGGCAATGATTCTGACCACCATGGACGGCGACGACTTGCCGCACCCTGCGAATGCAGACATAGTCAAAAGGTACTACGCATAAAACGACCCGACAAGTTGAAAACCCGAAAGGGCGGCTTGGGCAAAAATGGGCATCCCGGTGAATCGAAAACCCGAAAGGGCGGTTCAGGCAAAAATTAGGGATAAAACAAAAAAATCTGTACACCCGTCAAGTTGAAAACCCGAAAGGGCGAATTGAGCAAAAAAGGGTTTCCCGGTGGATCGAAAACCCGAAAGGGCAGTCCAGGAAAAAGTTAGGGAATTAAAGCGTATGACTATGTCTCGTCGGATCACTTTAAGAAAAATCTCTTCACCAACAAGCTCCAAGCTTCTGATCAATCCAGTCATCGGCGGACGAAGCAGCGAATGGACAATATATTCAGAGTTGTGAAGGCTATAGCAGAATGGGAATCCCATGGAATTGTTACACATAGCCATCTTTCTTTTGTATAAATTTTTTCAATTTTTACGACAACATTCTCTTACTAGGATGTCTGTCTCCTTTGTACAAAGACACTCACAAAATTTAAATACAAACATACTTCAAAGTGCAGAAATTTGCTTGCCTTTCTTTTTTACACTTATGTTTTATTTGAAAACGTCCAATGTTTTGTTAAATAGGCATATGCATTTGAATATAATCACTGCTTACAAATAAAACGAAATTGAAAAAGGATAATTACTGATAGGTTGAAGGTGTAGGAAGATATCTTTGTTCCATTTCTGAAGAAATCCCCTACGATACATCATTCAGATCCTCAACAAAGCTAAAATTTGGAGTATATGTCCCCAGCGGAGTTAAACTTCAAGATCCTCAGCAGAGCCAGGTCATTCTAAAACTTGATTCTCCAGCTGAGTTAATTTTCAAAATTCCCATCAGAGTTAAGCTTCAAGATCCCCAGTGGAGCCCGAAAACCCTGAAAATCCTATCCCCGACGGACCCAGAATAGTGAACATTTCTCCCCACAGAGTTATCTCCTAACAGATCAAAGATTCTCGGTCTCATTTCTCCAAGCAAAAGCCTCCTAGGTTTTAACTCCCCAGTAGAGATTTTTAGAGTTTTCCCTATTTCCCAGGAAAGTCATGAAGGATTCTCATTCCCTGCAGAAGTCGTTAAAGACGTTGTTAATCACCACAAATCACCAAGGATTTTCAATCTCCAGCAGTGGTCCCAGGATTTATCCTTCTCAACAATCAGAGATCTTTAATCCCCAAGCAGTCAGCAAGGATTTCTCATCTTCAATATTCAAAGATTTTTGGAATCCCCAGCATCGGTCAAGGATTTACTTTCCCCGACAACAATCAAAGATTTCATTATCTCCAGTTGTCAAGGATTTATTTTCCCCAGCAAGACAACTCTCCAGCTTACATGCCCATCCATTACATTTATATATCATAAACATGGATGAAACACAGTTCATTGCATCATACATATCATGCAACATAACTTTGTGCTTTAGCTAACATTTTACCCTTTTCAGGATAAGATTAAAAGGCTATCATTAACAATTATTCAGATACAGTATAGATACACCCCAGACACGGCGGTCATTCTATTACTCATTCATAATTTCAAGTCAAAATACAGTACAGATACACCCCAGACACGATGGTCATTCTACTACTCATTCAGACTTCAGCAATCCGATACAGACTAGATACGCTCCAGACACGACGACCATTCTATCTCTCATTCAGATTCAACTATCAACTTCAAGTTCAGATATGCTCCAAACACGGATGTCATTCTGACCTTTACACCAGCAGTTTGATTATCCCCAGTGCAGTCGCCACGGAAGTCATCCTGTCACTTATTCAGATCCCAGTTACAGTCTCAGATGTACTCCAGACACGGAAGTCATTCTACTACTCATACAGATCTCAACTCCAGTTACAGTCTCAGATATACTCCAGACACGGAAGTCATTCTGCTACTCATACAGATCTCAATTTCAGATACAGTCCATATACGCTCCAGACACGGTTGCCATTATGTCACTCATTCGGAATTTATCCCTCAACCCAGAGATGCTTCATACACAGATGTGTCTCTGTCGCCCATTCAGAATTCAGATACAATACAGATACACTCCAGACACGGCAGTCATTCTGATATTCATTCAAAGTTCAAATACAGTTACAGCTCAGATACGCTCCAGACATGGACGCCATTCTTTCGCCCATACAAACTCATTCTCCAGATACAGTTCAGATGCATTCTAGACACGGATACCATTTTAAGGCTCATTCTTCTGACCTATCACACTGCAATTCAACAACCATTCTTGGATGGCATCTTTAATCCCATCTCCAGCAAGATTCTACCATCTCCAAATGGCATCTTTAAGCCAATTCCCTCATCTATATTCTGACGAGTGCAAATTTACGGGCACTCTAGTGTCCAATCCTCTTTTACCTTCGAGTCGCGAAAGGCAAACTTGCCAATCTAACTCTTCAGGTTCAAGAAGATTGAACAGGGGAAACTGTTGTACCCCAAAATTTTCCCTCTCATTTCATCAACATTTCTCATCACAAGACTCTTGGAACTCAAGATCAAACTAGGGTTTGCCCTGCTCAAGACACTTCCTTGCACTGTTGACCTAAATTAGGGTTTGAGTTTGCACAGTGATGTTTTGACCTAAAATGCCCAAAGTGACTTTCATATTTCATGTTGGACTCACAAGTTTCTCCATACCAAGTTTCAAGCCTTGATTCAAATTTTTGCCCAGTCAATTGGACAGTTAACCTAGAAATCAACTATATTGGGGAAAAAGTCAACTGTGACCCATTGACAGTCAAACCTCATGAAATTTGACCCACATCAACATTATGAACTCATATGAACCATTTGATCAAGTTTGGATCACAATTCCACTAGAAATTTGATCAGATCATCAAAAGGGCAAAATGGTCATTTTTAGGGTTTTGACTGTACAAAGGCAATTTTTGACTGTTTGACCTAACCAATGGCAAATCAAGCTCAAAAATGGACTCAAGGACTCAATTACATTATCTTGATCCATTCAAAAAGTTCAAAAGATCTCAAATGCATAGGATTGACAGATGAATTTTTCAGTCAACTGATCAAAATTTGACTGTATACTGAAAAGTCAAACTTTGACTTTTTGGTCAAAATCAAGTGCCAAGAGTCATTTTTCATCAATACATGTAAAATTATGAAACTTGTTCATCAAGAAACCCAAAAATTCAAATTAGGGTTTAAAATGGAAAAATTTCATAACTTAGAAATTTTCTAAGTTATAAAATTTGCTTATTTTTCCCTAACTTTGTCCCATTTTTTCACCAAGATGCAAATGAATCCAAACAAAACTTGAAACATGAAAGTTTTATTCCATCACAAAGTCTACAAATTTGATTCACAAAGTTTTCTCAAAATAAGCTTGTATCTCAAGTTATGATTTTTGGAACAAGGGTACCTAAAACTTTTAACTTAGAAAACTTTTGCCCTAGTTTAGGCAGGATTTTGACCCATCTTCCTGGCAATTTTTCACATAGTTCCACTTGGAGTTTCAAGTTGAGTTTCAAATATGGATTGTAGTACATGTTTCAAGATTTCCAAATTGTCCAAGAACTCCTCAAACACCTTTGTGGTTAGGGAGAGTCGAATGCTTGAAGTTGGCAAAAACTCACTTTGATCCATGGCCAATACATGTTCATACCACTTGCCAAATCTGATCTAGCTAGCTTGGTTCACAATTACAGGCCTCTAAACCAGTTTTAATCCATAATTTAATGCAAATCCATTGAGCCAAGGCATTGTCTTGATCATTAGGGTATTGTACACTAGATTAAGCCTTAAATGGAAAAAGTAACAATGCCATTTTTGCTTGAACTTTGCTTTATGTCAAAACAACATCCTAGAGCATTGAACGAGATCTTATTCTGCAAAAAAAATCCACTAATTAGAGGGGCCAAGAGGGTTGTGTGCAGGGTGATAGGATGGTCTGTACAAGTCTATAACCTCACTTCCACTCTTTCGCTTCAAGAAGAAGAAAACTTGCAAAACAAATGGCATCTCTCACATCTGATAAAACCAACTAAAACAAAGTTATCAAACAGTTTTCATACACCCTAGCAAGCCAGAAACACGAGTCCTTGACCCCTCAAAACTCCTTGTGCACAAATTCCCCATTTTCTTGCAAAACAGGTCCAGTTCTGCATTTTGCAAGCCATCATCAAATTCCATCGTCCGTTTTGCCCAAAGATACTTCAAATACCTTCCAACCAACACACCTGAACTATTCCAGACCTCCATTGCTAGTTGTAACACCATTAACACACATTGCCATTTTTGTTTCAAAGCTTTGCAGGTTGAGTTCTGTAGCACGATTCAAGCTACTTCAAAACAAACTAAGCATTGGGAAAGCTTCATTGGACATCAGGCAAGCTCAAAAGAACCTCCAGCACCCTTGGAAGTTGCTGCATTGTCCAACTCGAAGTCAACTGAAACAGGTATTTCATGAACTTTTATCTCTCTATTTAGGAATAGTTAGACTTAGGTTTGTGAATGAAAGATGTTGTATTCATAGCCCTGAAACCATACATGTGCTTAATTTTCATTTATATTAATCGTGCTAGGAGAATTTTGTTCATGAACTTTCTGAAAAAACTAGGTTAAGAATTAGGGCCAGAGAAAATCTCTTTGGTCTTTAAGAGTTAGCTTAAGTTTTTTATATGGTTAGATTCGTTGTTTGATGCTCTACAAGTTTCATGTTATGAGTTTTTTCAAAAAAGCAAGGAATCAGGAGATAGCATTTTGTATTACACAGCGCGCGCGTTTCTGTTCAAAGGAAAAAGATGAAGTTGTGTTTGGGTTGGGCCTGTACAGGCTTACTTTTGGCACCCCTTCTTTTCTTTTTACATCCCTTGGCCCATTTCTTGTACATTTGTCATTTTTGCATTTTTATTTCATTTCTGATTTTGATATTTTATTTTCTAATATAAAAAATACTTAAAAAGTATTTTCATACATTTTTGTATTTATTTGGTATTTATTTTAATTATTTATAGTATTAATACATTAAATACTTTATATTTACTTTTGTTTAAATGTAAAAATAATGTAAAAAATACTTTTATTTTTATTTATTATTTTTATACACATTTGAAAATATTTTCTTGAAATATATACATTTTCTTTGTAAAATAATTTATTTTATTCACATATTTAATACATATATATATATATATATACATATATAATTAAATAATTAGAACAAAAAACACAAAAATAATACATTTTTATTTTTATTAATATTTTATACTAAAAATACCTTTTTTTAATATACTTATATTTTTGCATAAATTAATACATTAATGTATATAAATAATAAATGATACAATTTATTTAAGAAATTAGGGTTTTTTCCCTAAAAAACAAAATAATTGAAATTGACTTTTATTTATTTACATTTCACATTAGAAATACTTTTTCATACATAAAAAACATTTTTTGCATAATACATTTTATTTAATATTTATTTATTGTATTTATTTAAATATTGTACATTTAAATATTATGCCTTACCCATTCAATATGGTTGTAATAATTTAGGATTTAATTTCTTGCAAAATAATCCCCAATTCAAATTTGTACCCCCTCCCTATATCATATTGTAATAGTGTAGAATTTAAATTCTCGCATCTTTAAATGCTTTCAATTATGCCATGATTAGACCTAGGGTTTGTATGCAAAATAAAATCAACAAATAGCTTGACCTAATCCAAGATAACAATGCATGAAAAACAAACACAATGCACACTTGCACCCCTAGGGTTTCAATCCACTTGTTGCCTTCAAAAATGGGCCATGGTATGCATGTCAAGTACTTTGGCAAAACAAAAACAAAACAAAAGATCATAGTCCCTCGATGAAGCTATCTAGGATGCCTAAACCAAATGATCAAGTCCCTCAAGAAAATTGCCAAAAA
The DNA here is from genome assembly GCA_948472305.1 of Vicia faba. Classification (NCBI taxonomy): domain Eukaryota; kingdom Viridiplantae; phylum Streptophyta; class Magnoliopsida; order Fabales; family Fabaceae; genus Vicia; species Vicia faba. The sequence continues at coordinate 1,070,269,110 of OX451735.1, read as the reverse complement.
TGCTTGACACCATTGCTATCATGGTCTATACGATGACCCGCGCCTGTCGTGTTAACATCCTAACACAAGGTTGTTCACCAAATACAATGGTGAAACAACACTGTTAAAAGGGTTAAAAACATAAGGAAGATCATTGAGTAAAATAGGGTAGATAACTCTTAGTTACTTGATCAAAGCTTGCAAAAACATCCTTGCTATCTTCAAAACACACTTCACAACACAATTTCAAAACCCTACTTTCAAATATTGAAAACTTTTCAAAAGACAAAAACACCTTTGTATACATTCAAACAAGAATCATTACGAAGGTTGCCACAACGATGGCCTCTTTTCAAAACTTATTTCAAAGCCACACACAAAGCACAATTTCAAACAATTGAAGAGCACCATTTCAAACAATTGAAAAGCAAAGGCAAGTGATCTAAGCAAGTAACTAAGAGCCCATGGATAACCATGGATAGAAAGGGTGCTAATACCTTCCCTTTCTATAATCTACTCCCCGAACCCAAGAAAACATCTCAAAGGTCTTTCCTGTGCTTTTTGACCTTTCCTTAGGATAAAATAAAAATTCAGTGGCGACTCTTGCTAAACCGAAACATTTGCAAACACAAACGCAAAATCCCAAGTCAGTTCTCCCACCGTATCACAAAGACATACAAAGAGATTGGATATAACTCAAGGGGGAGCGAGATACTTTCGAAGCCCAATTCTGCGCCAGCGAGAAGAAGGCTTTGGAACTCACTAAGAAACTTCATGAGGAGCGGACTCTGAATTCCTACATCGCACCAAAGAGGATGCGTATAACCTTTTTATCTTAGAGTTTTTGTATTGTTTTACCCAAAGAGGCATTGATGTACTCAAACTTTAATTTATTAATATAACGTGTGTTTCCTTTTTGTCTAAAACAAATTTGAATCTTTAAAATCCTTGAAATCATTTGATATGCATCTACCATTCATCATAACATAAGCAGGTTTCTTGCAACAAGTCTCCTCATCTTTCTACTGTTTATTTCAGTAAGATTGATCTCGAGCAGACGGTGAAGGACCTCCAAGCACAAAATGCTCAGTTTTAACAGATGTTCTTAACTCTAGCCAAAGGACAAGAAGAGTTGAAGACCTTGCTGGTTGAAAAGAAAAAGAAGAAAACAAAGAAAATAACCGGAGTTCTAAATATGGGAAGAAGATTCCAAGGACAAGCAAGAAGGACCCTAGACTTTGCAACGTCATTTGGTGAGAAAGACAATCAAGATGGGAAAGGCAAGGAAGCAGTTTTCCTGCCAGATTCAGAAGAGCAAGAGGAAGAAGAAGATTATTTTGAAGAACAATATCTTCCATCCGATGACACGTATAAGCATCTGGAAGAACGGTTAAGTGCAATGGAAATTCAAAAAGTGCCTGGGCTAGACTTTGAGGAGTTAGGTCTAGTATCTGGGATAGTCATTCCTCCAAAATTCAAGGCACCGGTGTTCGCCAAGTACGATGGAGTTTCGTGTCCCAAAATGCATCTCCGGTCCTATGTGAGGAAAATACAGCCTCATACTGCTGACAAGAATTTATTGGTACATTTCTTTCAAGACAGTCTATCCAGAACTCAACTTGATTAGTTTTATCAGCTAGAAAGAGCCAATGTTCACAATTGGGAAGATCTGGCCGCTGCCTTTTACAAACAATACTAATACAACGCTGATCTTTCTCCCACCCGTACTCAACTCCAAAGCATGGCCATGGTTTCAAGTGAAGGCTTCAAAGACTACACGCAAAAATGGAGGGACTTAGCTGGAAGAGTCCAGCCTCCCCTATCTGAAAGAGAGTTAGTAGATATGTTTTTGGGTACACTGTCTGGTCCTTTCTTTAATCACTTAATTGGGATTTCCTCGACAGGTTTTACCGAATTGATATTGATCGAAGAAAAAGTGGAAGCCAGGATAAAGAATGGGAAGATTAAAAAAGATGCATCCTCTGCTGCTATAAGAAAACCATTCATTGGAAAAAAAGAAGTTGTTGCTGTATATCCTCAGAGAAATCAAGATAGGGCTAAACGTCGTCCAATGGTGGGGGCTGTCATGATTTCTAAACCCGCACCTGCTCAGCAAAGAAGCAACCAGCCAAGAACGGAAAGACCAGTCAGACAGTTCACCCGAATTAATATGACATTATCTCAAGTATTTCCGCATTTTTTAAGATCCAATCTAGTAACTTTGAAAGAAGCTCCAAAGAACCCTAACACAACCTCTCCTCATTATCATCCTAATGCCTGCTGTGCATACCATTCTGAGAGTCCTGACGATGACACTAACAACTGTTGGGATCTGAAAAACAAGGTACAGGACCTTCTTGAAGCCTAAGAGATTGAATTCGACGCGCCAGAGATTCCCAATGTCATCACCGCCCCTATGCCCAAGCACGGCCGTGATGTCAATGCCGTTGAGGAAGATATGTTTGTTACTTTAGTTGATGAACTTGTGACCCCACTCCTAACTATCAAAAATAACTTGTTGAATGTCGGTGTATTCCCAGGCTGTGACGAAAGCTGTCATTTCTGTTTGTCCTCACTAACCAGCTGTCTTTTGTTAAAAGCAGGCGTTCAAGGCCTAATAGATGACAAGGAGATTTTGTTCGAGAAGACTTCTATTCCAACTGTTCTTATAATGATGTTTCCATAGTGACCATTTCCGCCAATTCTTCCAAGGTCTCCACCAAAAGACCCGTTAGAATTACATCAGTTCCTAAAGTAGCTTCGTTTATAATTACAATTCCTGGACCAATCCCGTATTCGTCAAACAAAACTGTCCCATGGAATTATGGAGGTGATGTCTACTATCACGGTATCAAGCAAGATTGCCAAGCTGCTGAAAATTCAAGTTCTGAGAAAGTTGAATCTGATATCAGTAACATCGCAGGGACTAGCAAGATAACCCGAAGTGGAAGGGTATTCTCTCCAGATATTTCTCCTCCAAAAGCTATTTCTGGACCTATAATCATTCTTGTTGTTATTGCTCCTCCAAAGGCTATTCCCAGTCCTACAATCATCTCTGCTAATGCTCCTGTTGACAAAACTGTTACAATCCCTGTTATCACCCCTACTGACATTCCTACTACCGAGTCAACTGATACTCGAGGCAAAGGTATTCTGGTTGAGCCTTTCCGGATGAAGTCACAATCAGTAGCTATCCCTGAGACCTCCCAAAAAGAGATGGAGGAAATTCTAAAGATTATAAAAAGAAGCGACTACAACATAGTCGAACAACTGGGGCAAACTCCATAAAAAAATTCCATGCTGGATTTATTGTTATGTTCCAAGGCTCATGCAAAGGCCTTGGGAAAATTCCTTAAAGCTGCCCATGTACCCCAAGAAACATCTTCCGATCAGTTCCAAGACTGTGTAGCCAGCTTGACCGCAGATAATGGTTTAGGTTTTTCGGATGCTGATTTAACGCCAAGGGGGAGGAAGCATAATGAGGCATTACATGTCTCAGTCAAATGCAGCGGCACGACTTTGGCTCATGTCTTGGTTGACACTGGTTCGTCTCCGAATGTGTTGCCTAAAAAGGCTCTTGATAGGCTTGACTGTGAAGGATTAACCTTAAAACCTAGCAACATAGTGGTGAGGGCCTTCGACAACTCAAAAAGGATGGTGCATGGGGAAGTGGATATCCCCATAAAAGTTAGAACCCAAACATTTGATTCAACTTTTTATGTAATGGATTTTCTCCCTTCATATTCCTGTTTATTAGGCCGACCGTGGATCCACAATGCTGGTGTCGTTACCTCTTCGTTGCATCAAATGCTGAAATATCCAATTCATGGGAAAATCATCGCTGTTCATGGAGAAAAAGAGTATATGGTCAGTCATCTAAATTCCTTCAGATATGTGGAATTAGATGGTGAATTTATTGAAACTCCATTCCAGCACTTTGAAGAAGTCCCGCAAATTGTGGCAGTAACCAAGGTTGTGTCTTAAGTCCCCGGATTACAAGGCCTCCGCTCAAGATGTCGTCTTTGAAAGATGCCAAGGCAGTGATAGAAGAAGGTGGGTGCACTATTTAGGGCCAACTCCTAGATATCCCATACAAATCTGACAAATTTGGTTTGGGTTTCACTTCAGGAGTCCAGAAAGCTGTACGCCGTGATCGTGCCAGAGGACCACCCTTGAAGATTAGCAACCACGAAGTTAACATAGTGGAGAATGATGAAGACAATTATAACCTGGAGGATTGGATTTTCCCAACTTCCAATGGAGGGCTCATCAACTGGCAAGCTAGAGATTTTGTCCCGATCACTTTTATCCAACAATAATTTGTCTTTAAATTTTGTCGGATCTGTAATATTAAACAATTCAGACTCTTAAAACCTTGTGTCTTACCCGAGGCACAATGGTCCATTTGTAAGGTTTATTATCTCATTTCCATATGACATCAATGAATCATGGACGTTTTTTTTTGTCATACAAAACTTTGTGCTCATTGTTTTTTCTTTTTACATTTTCATTTCTTTCAAAGATAGTTATACTCTTACATACACTCAAATTCAAAATGCATATCTACATCCATTCGGGATCCCATGGGTAACATTTCTGCTATGGCCTTTTGTGACTCTGAAAATCTAATCTACCAAGCCGAAGACGAAGGTGAGGAAGATTGTGAAGTACCACGGGAACTCGCCAGGTTACTACAACAAGAAGAGAAGACCATTCAGCCCCACGAAGAACCAGTGGACACAATTAACCTAGGTACCAAAGAAGATAAGAGAGAAATCAAGGTGGCTGCTAATTTGTAACCCAATGTCAAAGAGCGCCTGATTTAGTTGCTACATGATTATGTTGAGGTATTTTCCTGGTCGTACAAAGACATGCTAGGACTTAATGCATACATCGTGGTACATCGTCTACCAACAAAAGAAGACTGTCCACTGGTAAAACAAAAGGTCCATCGTATGCGACCAGACATGTCAGAGAAGATTAAAACCGAATTCATGAAACAATTCAACACCGAATTCTTGGCCATCACTTCCTATCCACAATGGGTTGCCAATGTTGTTCCTGTGCCTAAAAAGGACGGCAAAGTACGAATGTGCATGGACTACAGAGATTTGAATAGGGCAAGCCCTAAGGATGATTTCCCACTTCCCCACATTGATATTCTAGTTGACAATATAGCACAGCATAAGGTGTTTTCCTTCATGGACGGTTTCTCAGGCTACAACCAAATCAAAATGGCTCCTGAGGATATGGAGAAAACAACCTTTGTCACACAGTGGGGCACATTCTGCTACAAGGTTAGGCCATTTGGGTTGATGAATGCTGGGGCAACCTATCAGCGTGCCATGGTAGATCTATTTCACGCCATGATACATCATAAAATAGAGTTCTATGTGGAAGACATGATAGCCATATCTCAAACAGAAGAAGAGCATCTTGGTCATTTGCAGAAATTATTTGAGAGGCTAAAGAAATACAAACTGAGGTTGAACCCAAATAAATGCACATTTGGAGTGAGGTCTGGTAAACTCCCAGGCTTTGTCCTCAGCAATAAAGGTATCGAAGTAGATCCTGCCAAGGTGAAAGCAATACAAGAAATGCCTGCTCCTCGTACCGAGAAGGAAGTCAGAGGATTCTTGGGATGGTTAAACTACATTGTCAGATTCATTTCTCACCTGACAGCTACTTGTGAACCAATCTTCAAATTACTGAAGAAAGATCAAGTAGTTAAATGGAATGATGAGTGTCAAACTACCTTCGACAAGATCAAAGAATACCTGCAAGAGCCTCCGGTTTTGATTCCACCAGTTGAGGGAAGACCCTTGATCATGTATCTAACCGTTTTGGAAAATTCAATGGGGTGTGTGCTGGGGCAGCATGACGAGTCTGGCCGAAAAGAGCATGCCATTTATTACCTGAGCAAAAAGTTTACCGACTGTGAAACAAGATATTCACTGCTCGAGAAAACTTGTTGTGCTCTGGCATGGGCTGCTCGCCGGCTAAGACAGTATATGATGACCCATACTACCTTATTGATATCTAAAATGGATCCAATAAAATACATCTTCGAGAAAACTGCCCTCTCTGGGAGAATAGAAAGATGGCAGATGATCCTGACAGAATATGACATACAGTATACTACCCAGAAAGCAATAAAGGATAGTGTACTAGCTGATCACCTTCCACATCAAGCTATGGAGGACTACCAATCCATGAAGTTCAAATTCCCAGATGAAGACATCATGATGGTAAACAACTGTGAAGAATTCAGACCATATGACGGACCTTCACAAGGATCCCGATGGACCCTGGTTTTTGATGGGGCGTCCAACGCACTCGGCAATGGTATATGTGATGTACTCATATCTCCTGAAGGATGTCATACTCCATTTACGGCAAGGATCTGCTTCAATTGTACAAATAACATGGCAGAATACGAAGCGTGTATTTTTGGTCTCAAAGCTGCCATAGATTTGGGGATCAAATCCTTAAATGTATTCAGAGATTCAACTTTGGTCATCAGCCAGATCAAATGGGAATGGGACACCAAATACCCTAACCTTATCACCTACAAAGAACATGTGTTGACATTGATCCCACATTTTGAGAAGATTACCTTCGAGCATTTCCTGCGAGAAGAAAATCAACTAGCAGATGCACTAGCCACAATGTCATCCATGTTTAAACTTAAATGGGATAACGAGGCTCCCCAGATCACCATTGAACGAATGGATGAACCAACTCACTGTCACGAGATTAATACTGAAGAAATAATGGACCGGCCTTGGTTTCATGAAGTCAAAAGGTATCTCGAGGCTCAAGAATATCTGGAAGGAGCTTCATTTAATGATAAGAAGTTCTTAAGGAGATTCTCCACTAAATTCTTCCTTAGTAATGGAATTCTCTACAAACGCAACCATGACTCTATGTTACTTCGGTGTATAGACAAGGTTGAAGCAAAAAAGATCATGGTTGAGTTACATGAAGGCACTTTTGGAACCCATTCCAGTGGGCATACGATGGCAAAGAAAATCCTACGGGTAGGTTATTACTGGTCTACCATGGAAGCAGATTGCTATCAACACTCTCGAACCTGCCACAAGTGTCATATTTATGCTGACAAGGTGCACGTACCTCCGGTTCCTTTAAATGTCTTAACGGCTCCTTGGCCTTTTGCTATGTGGGGTATCGATATGATTGGGGAAATTAAGCCAACATCCTCTAATGGACACCGCTTCATCTTAGTGGCCATTGACTATTTTACAAAGTGGGTTGAGGCGGCCTCTTTCTCTTCCGTTACCAAGAATATTGTAGCTCGGTTCATTAAACAGAATCTTATCTGCTGGTATGGTATCCCGGAGAGGATCATCACATACAATGGTACGAATCTAAACAATATTATGATCACCGCCCTGTGCGAGCAATTCAAGATCCAGCATCACAATTCTTCCCCTTACCGCCTAAAGATGAATGGTGTTGTCGAAGCCGCAAATAAGAACATCAAAAAGATCATACAGAAAATGACAGTCACATACAAAGACTGGCATGAGATGCTACCATTCTCTCTCCACGGTTATCGTACCACATCACACACATCAACCGGGGAAACACCCTACTCTCTGGTATACGAAATGGAGGTTGTCTTGCCTATTGAGGTCCAGATCCCCTCTCTGAGAATCACGAAGGATGTAGGTATGAACAAAGACGATTAGATCCGGACTCGACTTGATCAACTGAACTTAATCGATGAGAAAAGGCTTAATGATGTCTGTCATGCTCAAATGTATCAAAAACGGATGATCAAGGCTTTCAACAAAAAGGTCAGACGCCAAGTGTATCAAGTGGGGGATTAGGTGATCAAACGTATCATACTACTGCAGGGTGATCCCAGGGGAAAATGGACTCCTACATATGAAGGACCATTTGTAATCAAAAGCATATTCTCTGGTGGAGCGATAATCTTGACCACCATGGATGGCGACGACCTGCCGCACCCTGTGAACACGGACATAATCAAAAGATACTACACATAAGAGACCCTCTAGGTTGACACACATAGGAAAAACAAGGGCATCCCGGCGAACCAAAAAAGGTTCGGGCAAAAAATAGGGATAAAACAAAAAAAAATTGTACAACCGGCAAGCTGAAAACCTGAAAGTGCGGCTTGGGCAAAAAAGGGTATCCCGGTGGACTGAAAACCCGAAAGGGCGGTCCAGGCAAAAGTTAGGGAATTAAAGCGTATGACTATGTCCTGTTGGATCACCTTACGGACAATCTGCAAACTCGACGGTTCTGATCAATTCAATCAGCTTCGGACAAGGCAACAAATATATAAGATGCTCGGAGACACAAAGGCTATAGCATAACGGGAACCCCATGGGATTATTTCACATAGCTATCTTTTCTTGGTATCAAATTTTCATTCTTACGATGACATTCTCTTACTAGAATGTTTGTCTCGTTGTACAAAAATACTTACTCAAAGTCAATACAAAACTGTCCTTTTGAAAGTGCAAAACTATCTGTTTTTTCTTACTCTTGTGTTTTATTTAAGAAAACGTCCAATGATTTATTTTTGAACATATGCATTTGAACATAACTACCGTTCACAAATGAAAAAAATAGAAAGACAATCACTAATGGCTTTAAGAAATAGGGAAATCTTTCTAAGCTATTTCCATAAAATCCCCCCGCAGTATGAAGTTTAATCCCCAGCGGGACAAAACTTCCAGTTATCACTCCTCGGTAGAAGTCACCAAATCAACACTTCAAAACATGAAGACTTGCACTTCGTATCCTCAGCAGCAGTTGGGAATTTATTTTCCCCAATCCAACAAATAGTACAGTAGATTAGCTCACATATGCATAAATCACATCCATATATCATAAACATCGATAACATGAATGCATGTATCACAGTGTACCATGCATTTCATACATCATGACATTACACACAACTAAGGTTTTACCCTTTTCAGGATAAGATTAATCAATGACTATCATAAACAAATTACAAAGGTCGGATATTGATACCTAAGACAAGCCAGGACAATTATCTGCACGACCAACTGAAGCAATCCAGCACGGCTTTTTCAAATTCAGCTTTTTAAATACAGTTCAGATACACTCCAGATATGGATGCCATCCTGATACTCATTCAGACTTAGCTCTCAGATACAGTTCAGATACACTCCAGACACGGATGCCACCTTGATAATCATTCAGATTCAACTCTCAGATATAGTTCAGATACGCTCTAGATACGGATGCCATCCTGATAATCATTCAGATTCAGCTTTCAGATACAGTTCAGATACGCTCCAGATACGGATTCCATCCTGATACTCATTTAGATTCAACTCTCAGATACAGTTCAAATATGCTCCAAATACGGATGCCATCCTGATACTCATTCAAATTCAGCTTTAAGATACAGTTCAGATATGCTTCAGATACGGATGCCATCCTGATACTCATTCAGATTCAATCTTCAGATACAGTTCAAATATGCTCTAGACATGGATGCCATCCTGATACTCATTCAGATTCAATCTTCAGATACAGTTCAGATACGCTCCAGACACGGATGCCATCCTGATACTCATTCAGATTCAGCTCTCAGATACAGTTCAGATACGCTCTAGACACGGATGTCATCTTGATACTCATTTCAGATTCAGCTTTCAGATACAGTTCAAATACGCTCCAGACACGGATGCCATCCTGATACTCATTCAGATTCAAATTTCAAATATAGTTCAGATACGCTCCAGACATGGATTCCATCCTGATACTCATTCAGATTCGGATCTCAACAATCATTTTTGAATGGAATCTTTAATCCCATTCCCTATACCATCAACCATCACATCACCGAGTGCGAATTTCTGGGCATTCTAATGTCCAATCATCTTCCACCTTCGAGTCACGAATGGCAAAACTCGCCAATCTAACTCTTCAGGCTTAAAAAGATTGAACAGGGGAAGCTGTTGTACCCCAAAATTTTCCCTCTCATTTATCAAGAATTTGCTCACAAGATCTCCTTTGGCTCAAGACTGCACTAGGGTTGATCAGCTCAAGACACCTCCTTAAGCACTGATGACCAAAATTAGGGTTTGAGATTGCACAAGGATATTTGAACTTCCAATGCCCCATATGACTTTCATAGATCATTATGGAACCTCAAGATTACTCATGTCAAGTTTCAAGCTTTGGATCACACTTTTGCTCAGTCAATTGAGCAGTTGACCTAAAAATCAACTGTATTGGGGAAAAAGTCAACTGTGGCCAATTCACAGTCAAACTTCATAATTTTTTATTCACATCAACATTTTAAACTCATATATATCATTTGATCAAGTTTGGACCATAATTCCTCAGGAAATTTGATCAAATCTTCAAAAGGGCAAAATTGTCAAAATTAGGGTTTTGAATGGGAAAGGGCAATTTCTTATTTTTGACCTAGCAAATGATCAATTGGTTTAAGGCATGATCTCAAGAGTACAATTGCATCATTTTTAACTAATGACATGGTTCAAAACATTGCTCAAGTACAATGGATTGACAAATGAATTTTCAGTCAACTGATCAAAATTCAACTATATACTGAAAAGTCAAACTTTGACTTTTTGGTCAAAATCAAATGTCAAAGATCACAATTCATCAAAGCATGCCAAAATATGAAACTTATTCATCAAGAAATAAAAAATTCAAGATTTCATTTTAAAAAGTTAAAATTTCTAAACTTAGAAATTTTTCTAAGTGTTGAAAATTTCTTATTTTTTCACAACTTTGAGCAAAATTTTCACCATGATGCAAGATGATTCAAAAGAAACTTTCAAAATGAAAGTTGTAGATCTCCATGAAATATACAACATTTCTTTACACAACTCCTTCAAAAAGTGCTTAGATCTCAAGTTATAATTTTAAGAACACATGGTCATGAAACAAAACACTTAGTGAAATTTTGCCCTAATTTGGTCAGGATTTTGGCCTAACTTCATGGAACTTTTTCATATAGTTACAAGGGGAATTTTCAAAAGTGATTCAAAGAGGGGTTGTAGAGCACATTACAAGCATTCCAAAATTTCCAAGAACTCCTTGATATCGTTTTAAAGTAGGGAGAATCGAAGAGATGAAGTTAGGGTTTTCACACTTGAATTACAAGTCATTTTGTGATGAACAAGATTCAAAATTCAAACTTATGCTGCATAACCTCTACTTTGCAGGCCTAAAACTTGTTAGGCACTCCATAATTAATTGCTTTCACACCTGTTATAGGTCTCAATTTAAGCATTCAATGCAAGGCCATGCTTTATATCCATTTTGGGAAGAAAGTGTACAATGCCATTTTGATAAAGTAGCTTTTTGCACAAAACTTGTTCTTGAGCCTTGCAATTGATTTCTTATGATCATACAAGTCCCATACCTCAAGAGAAGTTTATCTGGACACTTACAATCACTCAGCTCATGCTTGTACTTCCTCTTGAAACTTGTTTTCCTACTTTTTTTGAAAATAAAGTAATATAACAATTAGCTCGTAACTTATACTTCTGACTCTCCAAAGCACTCAAACCTTTGGCTTATATATACACAATTTATTTTCCATAAATCCCACGTATGCTTAAGCCCTGAAAACACCAAAAACACAAAATCACCAAAAATACTTCAAAACTTGCCATTTCTGAGTTTTGAATCCAATCTCCAAATTTGCTAGTGCGCTTTTTGGCGTTTTACTTTCAAAAGCTTCTAAATAACATACACAAACAATTCCAACACCTGAAACACCACTGTAACACCTCCATCATCATCCACCATTTTCAAAAACAACACCTTGCACCTTGACTTCTCCAGAACTTCTCATGCACTTTCAGCTCAAGCTAAGGATCACATTAGCTTCCTGGGAACTTAAGGAAGCTAATCCAATCATTAGAACTCACAAAAAGCTACTCAAAATCGAAACACGATACCCTCTTACAAGGTGAGTTTTCTGACTTTTGAACTCTTCATACAAGCATCATTAATGGTTTATTTGTGAATGAAAAATGTAGACATCATTTCCCTAAAGCTAACCATGTCCATAGTTTTCATTTATATTGCTTGAGCTTAGAGAATTTTAAGATTGAAGTTTCTGAAATTTTTAGGGTTCAGATTAAGGCCATTAAAATTCATGCTTTTCTTTGATCTATAACTTTATTGCTTTGCATTTCTAAAATCGCGAGGAAATTTGCTACAAGTTTCCTGTTTATATTTTTTATTTTTGTTGAGAATTGAATGAGATACGAAGGTTCAGGCTGGGCGTGAGGTTGAAGATGAAGTTGGCCTCAGGAACGTGTTTACCATATATATTTATGGTTTAATTTATATAAACAGATGTATAGCCACCCCAGTGGTAGAAGCGCGCGCCTGTGACTATAGGGACCTGGGTTCGAGCCCCAGTGGTACCCTTTTTACTTGTTTTCTCACATTTTCCATATTTTTGTCATTTGTTTGCAGCGCTAGGCCTCATCCCTTGGGCCCTATATTTTTTTTCTTACTACTGACCCCCCTTGCTGGCTATTCACACTCCTGGCCCATTTTCTTTTCTTTTTTCTAATTTTTATTTATTTGTTTTCTTAAATATTTTATCTAATACTAAAAAATCAGAAAAAATATAAAAAACATTAGATTTATATTTTGATATAGTTTATTTTTTTTACACAAAAAACTTATGTTATTTAATCATACTTTATTTATTTTACTAATTGATTTTGTAAATTTAATTAAAAAACTAGGGTTTTAGTTACTTTCCTTTACACAATTTAAATATATTATTTTAAAATATAAAAAGACCAAAAATATTTTATAATACTATAAATTATTTTTAAGACAAAAATACCAAAAATATTATTCTTATAAACTTATTTTCTTTTTTAATCAATTAATAGATTAAGGTTTTATTTGATTTCTTTTCCTAGTAAATTTAGGTTTTACTTTTTACTAATTTAATTAATTATTTTTCTTTTAGTTAATTAGGTTAAAACAAAACCCCTTTTCCCTAAAAAATCCAAACAAAATATACATTTTCTTTACATTTACATTCTTGTATATTTATTCATTTTTGTATATTATTTATCCAAATTGAATATGGTTGTAATAGATAATTAAGTTTATTTTCTAGTAATCCCCATTTGTAATTTGTACACCCCTCTCCCATAAGTATTGTAATAGCGTAGTAATTTTAAATTCCGTAATTTATCACTTTATATGCAAATGTTAGTAATTAAGGTTTGTATGGAAAGACTAAAACCAATCAATTAGAAAATCCTAATCAAAAACAAAACCAAGCATGAAAAACAAAACACTTGCACACAAGCACCCTTAGGGTAAAATCCATTTGGTTGCCTTACAAAATGGCCATATTATGCATGTGAGGTATCTTAGCAAAAACAAGCAAAATATAAGATCATAGTCCCTCGACGACGCTATCTATATTGCCTTTCAAATGATATTAGTCCCTAAAAGAGAATGCTAAGATACCTTACAACATTGTTAATCATGGTTATACGATGACCCACGCCCGTCCCGTTTACATCAAAAGATAGGGTTACTTACCAAATCAATGGTAAGATAACAGTGTCAAAGGAAAAAGGAAATGAACATGAAAGACTTTTGAATAGGTAGAATGCTCCTAATTACTTGCTCCATTTCAAAACAAAACATCCTTGTTATTTTCAAAACAAACACTTACACTTTCAAAACATCTTACAAACTTGAAAACATTTTCAAAAGATCAACATCTTTGTATACATTCTTACGAACGAGAATCATTACAAAGTTTGCCTAAACAATGGTCTCTTTTCAAAATATTTTCAAAAGCCTCACAAAGCATATTTTCAAATAAAAGCAAGTAATCTAGCAAGTAACTAAGAGCCTGTGGAAAACCATGGATGAAAAGGGTGCTAATACCTTCCCTTTTCATAATTTACCCCCCGAACTCAAGAAATAATCTCAAAGGTCTTTTCTGTGCTTTTTCACCTTTCCTTTTGGATAAAAGAAACGTCAGTGGCGACTCTTGCTAACCGCAACATTTGCGATCAAATGCAAAACACCCAAGTCAGTTCTACCACCGCATCACACATGCCTACGAACTGTTTTATGAAACGCTTTGCCTAGTGCACGCGTGATATGCCTTGTGACTGGGCAAGATGACAAGTTGAAGCTCCAAATCCTAAGCATTGTATCACTTTCTACACTTAACCATTTAAGGTGATTCTTGAACCAAAAATGAAGAGAACACTTCAAACTCCCACTTTGTCGTTGCCAACTTTTTGATTTGAGCCCAAATGAGCATTCAAAATTAGCCATGAAGAAATCAGATTTTTGTACATATTTAGAAATTTCACTAAGTGTCTAAAAATTTCCAAGCTCCATAACTTTTTCTCCTTTCACTTTTTGGACTTGAGGCCTCTAATACAAATTTGAAGAGTTTTATATCCTCTTTCCAGGCATGTAAAGTTTGTACATTTTCGATACAAATTGAGAAAGTGATGACCAATCAAAGTTCAGCACTATGAACACTTAGAAAAAATCCAAAATTTCAAATAACTTCATTGACAAGTTATCTCTAATTCAAAATTCCTCTTTCTTTTATGCCACCATTGACCATGAAATGTGAAAATAGGGATATTAAATTGATAGTTGACCAAAAGTCCCCTTGGTCAACAACTGACTTTGGTTGACTTCTGACATAATGACCAATTTACCCCCTTTTTGTCAATTGAACCTCTCCAAACCAAAATTGATGATCAAATTTCCAAACGTAGATGCTCATGAACATGTAGAGAAAATGGAATCAAGTGTTGTCTAAAAAGTTAGAGATTTCATGATTAAATTCCAAACCCTACTTTTGATCCTCTATGGTAGGAGATGGTAAGATATATGTGATTGTGCCATTACCTACAAGATGACCTTCAAAGAGACATATATACATATTTTGATGTTAGTCAAAAGGATATATGTACAAGATACACAATTCAAGGTGCTTGGTGATCCCTCATGAACAAACCTAAGGATAGGATAAAGTAGGAGAAATACCCAAACCCTAATGTGTGATCTTATTACATTGTGATGGTAGAGGAATCTTAGGGGAAAAATTAGGGTGCAACAACTGCCCTTATTTAAGTGTCTTCTATCCGGAGATGTGAAGGTTAAAATCTTCGTGTCGACACGATTGAAGATACTTAAATATAAAACAAGCCCTATTTTTGGACCTAAGATGCCATGCAATTCTTATGATTATTAATGTAAATGAACAGATTCGAAAAAGACATAAGACACCACTTAGGATGTGGGAAATAAGGATCAAAAGAAAAACCTGATCAGGAAAATAAATCACTGGTGAACAAAAGAATCTAATCTATTAGGGTAAAGCCCAAGGAGGAGATAAAGCATCATCTACTCAAAGATTATGGAGAGAAGGTAAAGGATAACAGTGATCGGCAAATGAATGCGAACTATCCACTCACTGAGAAGATAGCAAAAAAGTAACATCGGCTCATCGGGAAAAAGAAGTGGTAAGATAATATCGGTAAATATCAATATTAGGGTAAGTAACAAATGATTAGCATCAGTACTTATGATCGGAACCAAATGAATTCTTCAGAGTAAAACGAACCTCGACAACAAACTATCTCCCATAATAATGAGACTAACATTCATCGGAGTAACGAAATCTCAACAATGAACTATCTCCCATAATGACGAGACTACCATCCATCAGAGTAACAAAATCTCAACAACAAACTATCTCCCATAATGACGAGACTATCATTCATTGGAGTAACAAAATCTCAACAATAAACTATCTCCCATAATGACGAGACTACCATTCATTGGAGTAACAAATCATGAATCTCCTCTGGAAACTAACAGACTTACTGGGGAAGTACAAGTTTCTCAAATAAAGAGACATGCCACTTGTTGTTATGAAAGGAAGTTGTAACAATGCTGCTGAGAAAAGAATTATGAGTTCTTGGGGGAATGACAATATATTCTTGCTGAGGAGGTAAAGTCTTATCATGAAAAATAAATGCACATTCTCAAATTAGGGGTCATAGCTTGCGGAAATCAGAATAATCAACGTTGTCGAGGACCATAAATTCAAACCATGAATAAATTGAAATGAAATAGTCAACCAAAATAACACTCGATGAGGAATAAACTCAAAAGGGAAACACATTCCATCCAGATAATGAGCTGAATAGGAAGGATGAAGAAAAATTCTTCCACGAGGGATAAATCAATGGGGAAATTGAAAGGATACACACTTTCTGTTTAAGATCAACACTCTATTGGAGAGAGGGTAACATAAGTCTTCAAAAATAGGGTAACATACCGACAATATAATGCAAATAAGTAATGAGCTTTAATTCAGCTATGCATGATGTATGTATGAATGTTATCATGTGTATGTTGACAAAACAAACACTCAGCACTGGGAATAACCAGACAAAACCAACTTGAGCATAGTCAACACTCGGCTAAGCCACGTCCAGGATGAAATTAAAAAAAAAATTAAGCATCAATTGAGGAAATAAATTTCGATTTCACAGCTTAAATTCCCTGGGAAGAAACATAATCCGAAAGTAATCAAGTCAAAACAGTAAATTAAAACAGATACATGGATATAACATCCTCCTCTAGGCTTCATCGAGGAATATCACCCATCTTTCAATGGAGAAAAAAATGTCTCATTGTTAAGAATGCTACTGGAGATTACAATACTGGCTTCAGTAGTGAAATTCTGGTATCAGACATGTGATGTCGAATGAGATGTCACGACACATATATCTAAGAACAATATAAAATGTAACAATATTAAAAGCAGTAAAAACACAAGGGATTGTTAACCCAGTTCAGTGTACAACAACGCCTACTCCGGGGGCTACCTAGCCAGGGACAAGTCCACTAAATAGTATAAATTCATAGACCCTTAGTAAACAACCCGTTTACAATCTAATCACTTAATCACTACCCGTGCTATACTTCTACCTAAGACACACCTAGGTATGAGGCCCTCCTCAAATCCCTTCAATCAATAATAGTGGAGAACAACAAAATTATTAAGTTTTAAACACTTCAATCATTCAATACTTAAAAGCTTATAAATGATGCACAATTAACAACTCAAATTACAACTCAAGTATTAACCCAATACTTAGAGTGTATTACAATTAAAAAGACTTAAACTTCTTAAACAGAAAGAATATATTCTTCTTCAAAAAGTTGCAGTCAAATGAATACGGATACAAGTCCTTATAAAGGCGCATCAGTGGGCTTGGGCTGAAAAAACAAATATTTCAATCCCTTGAATATTTCCATGAAAACAGGCCAAGATTTAATCCATAAGGATAATGCAAATAGAAAAATATTCCTCCATATTTTTGATAAACTATGAGTCACAAATCCTGAATAATGGCACGCATAAAAATAGGAAACAAAATATTGGAAACAAACATTAAGTCCCATTCAGATCAGGAGGCAGATGTCAAGACATCTGCTTTGACATCATTCAAAACCAGTTTGCTTCAAATGTCAAGACATTTATCAAAAATGTTTACCAAAATTGCTGCCAACAAACACTTACAAACTCCCCCTTTGGAAAATTTTGGCTAAAACATTATTTGAGCACAATATCAGAGCAACAGCACAAGCAAAAACAAAACTCAGTTAGTAGTTAGAAAAAGTGACTGAATCTGCTGTTAGCAGAGGAAGATGTTATAACATCTTCAGAGACATAAGGCTCCCCCTCAAACATTTAGCTCCCCCTCAGTCAATGGTCAATCAGTTTCTCTCAGTCAGTTTCTCTCCCCCTTTTTAGACATAATATGCCAAATAAAACATGCATTCAAGAGAATAGCAGTAATAGAATATGCCAAATAAGTATAGACCATAGAATCCAAGTGTTAAGCACATGCAAGTGCCAGAAAGGAACAAAGGGGTCAAAGAAAATAAACAACAAATGGTCTAACTATCTTCAGGACCAATAGACTTGGCAGAGTCAAAACTTCCTTCATCATTAGAATTACCTCCTTCAGTGCTCACTCTATCATCAAAATTGTTGTCCTTCTGCAGATCTTTGATCATCTTTTCAAAAATTAACTTTCTTGTTGAGCTAACTTTGATCACATCATCAAGTTCTTTGTTGGCTTCCCTTTATTCAGTAATCATGACATCCTTGGTCGAGGTCTTATTTTCAAAAGATGCAGATGTCAAAACAATCAGGGACATGTTTTCCTGAAAACAGCTTGAAGTGAAGGGTCAAAGCAGACTCCCTTTGGAAGACTACATCATTTCCACTCAGAATTCTAGGATGTTGATTAAGAATAATTCCATAAATAAGAGATGTAAAGGAAATAGGAATTTTGATAGAACATGTTCCTGCATGCTTAATAATCAAATAAAAAATTTAAGCACCATAATCACACAGTTTCTTATTTCAAACAACATAGATAAACTTTCCTAAGCCAATTGTAATGGTTGAGGTATGGTTGGTAGGAACTCATTTATCAACTCCAATTTTATGCAAGATATCATATTTCACACTTAGCTTGATAACAAGAAGTTTATTTTTCATGGTCCACTCACTCACTTGGTTTGCAGTGATGGCTTTGCACATTTGATTATCAGTTACTTCCAGCTCACAATAGTTATCTTCAAACCTATCCAGAAATCTATTGATGACATCAGGAGAAAATTCTACACATCTACCTCTAACAAACACCTTCCTATACTCCTTACTTTTATGATCAGCACAATCAATAGGAATATTAACAATAAATTCCTTAACAAGAGTCTCATAACATTTTGCAAACCTGGTGACAGTCTTCATCAATCCAGCAGAAGAAATCAGCTTCATAATCACTTTGCACTCCAGTGCACCAGCTCCTAACTCTCTTTCAAGAGCAATTCTTCTTTGAAATGCATATTTCCACTTTTCAACATTTTTAACAGAATGAAAGGAGATGTTGTCAAGAGGAGAATCACGCACCCTAAAAGAAAGCTTCTTGCTTGCAGATTTCTTCACAGGAGAGATGTCATGGACATCTTCCTCGACATCATAATCAGAGTCAGCTTCTTTTACTAATGCAACTTTCTTCTTACTTCTGTATCTCTTCGCAGGTGAGATGTTATGGACAACATCATCATCATCATCATCTGTGGAGCTATCGGGTCTAGCTTTTCTTTTGTCAGAGGGAGGAACCACTTTACTCCAGAGCTTTAGGGGACCATACATAGCCTTCTTCTTGATGCTCTTGGCAGGGGGCGTGACATCAAAAATATTTCTTTTTCTAGTCTTGAGCCATTTAGAAATTCCAGGCACCACATTAGAAATGAGCTCATTGTCAGAAAGCTCATCAACATTAACCATATTCTCAGCTTTTTTATTCTCTTTAGCTTTGGAGCCAGCAGCATCTTTCATAGCAGGAGAGTCCTTCTCACCAGATGATGTCTAAACATATTTCTCAACATTTGCTTCCACTTCTTCTAGAATAGAAGTAGCAAGCTTGCCAAGTTCACTTTCAGCAGCATCTTTCTTGAAGGTGGATGATTCAGCAGCATTTTTAGGATTATTTCCTTTGTCAGCTGGAGCAGGCACTAAGGCAAGAGGACTTGAAATTCCAGGCACATCAAAACATTCATTTAACACCCAATCTACCAGCCTTCTAATACTTCTATCAATATTGACAATGTCTTCTTATGTCCTATCATCAGTAGCAGTAGAAGCATTACCTTTAGAAGTGTCAAACTCATCTTTCGATTTCTTTGCAGGATACGATCTGGGTTCCTTGACCTTCTTCTCAAGAGGTGTTATTGTTGTTAGAGGAGTAACGTCAAGTACTCTGTCAAGGGAGAGCTCCTCGGGATGGTTGACAGATTTTGAGGGAGACGATGCATGATGTTGAAACATCTTTGAAGATTTTTGAGAAAAGAGATGAAGAATGACAAGGGTTCTTTTTGTGTAAAGGAAAATGAAGAGGTTGTGAAAGTAGAAAGAGGTAATGGCGTAGCGTGTGGGAGAGTATTTGAGAAAGTCTTGAAATGATTGCTTATGAAATTTGATTTGTTGGAAACATAAATAATATAATATTACTTTAATGATATTCCCACACGCCCTTAATTGCTACAAACCCTCATATATGCATATCCCTAGTTTTCCTCTTAAGTTCTCAAACTGGTTTGCATCCAAAGCCTTAGTGAAAATGTCATCCAGTTGTAATTAAGTAGCTACATGTTCTATGGCAACAATCTTTTCTTCCACAAGCTCTCTTATGAAGTGATGACGGATATCAATGTGTTTGGTCCTGCTGTGTTGAATAGGATTTTTTGATATATTTATGGAACTAAATTGTCACAGAATAATGTCATAAAATCTTGTCTGACATTATATTCTGTTAACATTTGTTTCATCCAAACTAACTGAGCACAACTGCTTTCTGCAGCAATATACTCATCCTCAGCAGTGGACAGAGACACATAATTTTGCTTCTTACTGAACCAAGATATGAGATTATTTCCCAGAAAGAAATATCCTCCTAATGTACTTTTTCTATCATCAGCACTTCCTGCCCAATCAGCATCATAATAACCAATTAAGGCAGAGCTAGATCCATAAGAATATAGCATACCATAATCACTTGTCCCAATCACATATTTAAGAATTCTCTTCACATGGTTGGCATGGATAACTTGTGGATCAACTTGATATCTAGCACACACCCCTAAAAAAAAGGCAATGTCAGGTCTACTAGCTGTGAGGTATAAAAGACTTCCTATCACACTTCTGTAAAGACTTTGATCCACCCTTACTCCTTTTTCATCTTTAGACAACTTCAGATGTGTGGGAGCAGGTGTTCTTTTGTGACTGGCATTTTCCATCCCAAATTTCTTTGCATACTTGCTCTGAGATAAGAATATGGAATCTTCCATTTGTTTAACTTGCAGACCATGAAAGTAGGTTAATTCACCAACAAGACTCATCTCAAATTCTGACTGCATTTGCCTGACAAAATGCTAAACCATCTGTAATATGGTAGGAGAATTGACTTTTACTGGTTTTGCATTTTTATTTGCAAATGTTACGGTTAGCAAGAGTCGCCACCGACTTTTCTTTTATCCAACAAAGGAAAGGGTGAAAAGAACAGGAAAGACCTTTCAAGAGAATTTTCTGAGTAAGGGGGGTAGGTTACGGAAAGGGAAGGTGTTAGCACCCTTTCCATCCATAGTTATATACGGGCTCTTAGTTGCTAGCTCATTTTGAAAATTCTTTTTGTGTAAGTGTGTTT
Source organism: Vicia faba (assembly GCA_948472305.1). Lineage (NCBI taxonomy): Eukaryota > Viridiplantae > Streptophyta > Magnoliopsida > Fabales > Fabaceae > Vicia > Vicia faba. The sequence goes on along the minus strand of OX451735.1, from coordinate 1,070,247,805 downwards.
TGAAGATATTTTAAAAAGACGCCTTAGTGCGGCGAACTTTGTAATGTTTCTCATTTCAGAGAGAACGTATACAAAGTGATTTTTGTTTTTGAAAATATTTAGAAAAAGAGTTTGTGTATGTGTAAAAATTGTTTGAGCAAGCAACTAGGAGCTATCTACCTACTTGAAAGGTTTATTCTTTTCCTCTTTTCCTTTAAACAATGTTATCCTACTACTAGTCAATAGGTAGCTCTATCGTTGGATGTTTGAGGGACAGGTGCGGGTCATCATACAGTCATAAAGGAAACTCGTAGGGAACTTTAGCAATTTTATTGTAAGGGACTAGATCTTATACCGAAGGCAGCATTGAAGGGTCATCGAGGAACTACGAACTTTTTAACCGAGGGTCTTTGCTTAAGTGTCTCACGTTGGAGGGACATGACTGTTTTTCCGAAGGCAACAAGTAGAGATACCCTAGAGGTGCGCGTGTGCGAGTGTGTTGTGTTTCATTTATTTATCTTTGGATGTTAAGTTTTGCTAACGTATGCTTTTAGTCTTATCATGCAATCCTGTTAGGCTAAAAAGTTAATATCAGTACGAAATAAAGTGCGGAATTTAAAGCTACGCTATTACATGGCTTCGAGGAAGGGGAATTACAAATCCAAAAAGGGGAAATAAAAAAAGTAAAGTCCTAAATTTACAGCTATTACATCCTTTTGCAGATACATCAATATGAAAGAATCAAATGCGAAATTTAAAATAAGCGCACGAATATGGGAGGCGAAGTAAAACCCTAAAACTCCTAAATGCGTAGAGTATTTTTGTTGTTTTTATTTGTTTTAAGAAAAAAACTTAAATTAAACTAAATCTAATCTTAATTAAATAATTATTATTTTTGGTATTTTATAGAATTTATTTTTAAAAAAAAAAGGAAACTTAATTCTAAATTAAATACAAATTAATTGAGAAATAAATATTGAAACATGATTAAACTAAATTAAATCTATTTGTCGAAAGTTAATTTAATTAAAATAAAACCTAACTAATTTTTTATAATTTTGTTGATTTTTTTTAATAATAAAAGACTGATTTTAAAAACGATTAAACGAATTATAAAAAAATGAGATAATAAAAAAACAAATAAGCCTGTTCTACAGTAAATTAGGGGGTATGTGTGATATTTGCTAGGCCCATGACAGAACCAGCCCAAAGTCCACACGTTGATCTAGTAGTGCTGCTCCTTGAGAGATCTATCGTGAGCGTCTGGATCTAGATCGTTGATCTGGCGCTATGATGGATCCAATGGTGATGATGGTGGGACGCATGTACATGCACTAGCCTCCTGGGACACTTGATCTGCAAACAGAAATTAGAAAAATAATATGGCAAGAGGCAGGGATCGAACCCCTGCCCTTGCCCACAACAACGCCTTAACACAAACTGCTTCCACCACTGGACCATGCAACTCAATCATGAATATAACAAAACAAAAATAATATAATGAGAATTCAGTTATATTCCCAGATTTTCAAATGCACGCGCCAATATATTCAAACAGACCAATCAGGTGATGATGTTTGGGCCACCAGAGTCAATAAAAGTCAACGGTGCCATAGTTTAACTCCGGTCACCTTTTCCGATCGACCAAACATCTTAAACCTGGGAAAACGTGAGATTTGTGAATGGTTAAAGGTCCTATCCTACACAAAATTGAGCCCTGAATCTAATTATGGCCTTAAATTAATATGAAAGCAACTGTACCATGAGGTACGAACCAAATGGAACTTCATGCCCTAATCATGGTGTTTCGTTATCCCCGCGTTAGAACTTGCAAACAATATGTCAAAACAAATCTAAACATGTTCATGAGCACATATGCATGCATAAAATCAATTGAAACCGCATGAATAATGAGTTTGAAATTTATGAAAACTAACAAACCAGTACCACTTGATATGGTTATTTTGGATGCAAATCTACTTCAAGGAGGGTCAAAGAAGGTTCTTGGGACCTTCAGGAAATGGATAGGACACTTGGTTTGGTCTTGAAGCGGTTGGATCATGAAATATAGGTTTTCAATATTCTTTGAAATTTTGAAATATCCTATTGATCCGGATCCCTTGTGTTTATATGTGCTAGCAACTAGTTTAAAAAGTCGCACAAAATCTCTATGGCTTGATGACAAAATATGATTTTTCAATTTTGTATCAAAACTTGCTATTTTTGATGATTTCCTCTTCCATTCTATTTCTGCACGTTTTTTACAGCTTTGTTAGGCTTCTTGGGCTTCAATTTGATCAACAAACAAAGCCCACACGCCTTACATCCTACTTTGCATTTTGTTTTGATTTAATTGGTATTTAAATGAATAAAATTCAAATAAATAAAAATAAAAAATCACAATAGCGCATGAATAATTTTAGGGGTCCTTTAGTAAGTCATAAACATGCTTGAACCCCAAAAAATAGGTCCATGAACTTAAAAATGCATTTTTGCTCAAAGTTGACGTCTTGCATTTTCACCAATTTGCACTGGTCATAACTTGCACAATTTTCATCTTTTGAATATTATTTTAGACTTTCTGGAAAGCTCAATATGTCCTCTACAATCTCTCTTTTGATCATTTTTGCATTTGGAGATTTTTTCTTGATGTAATTTTCCTTGACAAACAATGCCTTTTTTATTGACTTTCAAAAAGACCTGTAATGTTTTGGCTCATATCTTTCCAATGATGCATTTTTTGGATTTTAGGACATAAGAAAAGTTGTACATAATTGAATTTTCTTCACAATGATCTTTGGTTGGGGCAAAATGGATGAAGCATTTAAAATTTATGCTTGGTCAAAGTTCAATTGACTTTCTCTAGGAAACCCAAACTTAGCAATTTTTTATTCTTGATGATTTGAGAGCATTCCTTGAGGAATCATGATCAAACCTTGATCAAATGATGAATATAACTTCAAATGTTGATGTTGACCAAAAATCTTGAAGTTCGACTGCATATTGACCACAATTGACTTTTGACCTAATATAGTTGATTTTCAGTCATCTGAGCAATTGACTGAGAAAACTTATGATGCATGGCATCAAACTTGGAATGGACATTCTTGAGGACATATTAGGGGCCATGGAAATCACTTGAGGCCTTTTAAACCCAAACTTCTTTGTGAAAAGTTAAACCCTAGTGGAAGTCCATTGCTTAGGAGGAGAATTTGTCTGGTCAATTCTTGGTCAACCTTGAGCGTTTGAGGATCCGTAGGAGTTTGTTTTGAATAAAATGAGAGGGAAAATTTTGGGTTACAATAGCTTCCCCTGTTCAATTGTCTTAAATTTGAGTATTTAAATTGGCTTGTCTGCCTTTCGCGATCTGAAGGTAGAAAATGATTGAACACTAGAGTGCCCAGAAATTTGCGCTTGCCGGTGCATGGAGTAACGTTGTCAGTTGATGTTATGCTTGAATGTGCTTAAAAGATGCCATTCAGAGAGATGATTGAGAGTCTTAGGAGATGGGCTTATAGATTCCATCAAAAGTAATTGTTGACTTTGAACTGGAAAAAAGTATCAAAATAAATCTACGGTCGATTTTATCTGAGCCAGAAGAGGTATATATTCTACTTTGACTGGAAAAGTATTAGAATAGACCTATGGTCGGTTCTATTTGAGCCAGAAGATGTCTTTGAACAGAAGAAGTATCAGAATAGATCTTGGGTCGATTTAAACTGAGGCAGTAGAGGTGTCTGTGGTCTTTAACTCGAGGAAGTATCAGAATAAATCATTGGTCGATTTAATTTGAGCCAGAAAAAGGTCTACTGGGAGAAGTATCAGAATAAATCATTGGTCAATTTAATCTGAGCCAACGACTATCTACAACCGTCTTGAAATGGAAAAATCATCAGAATAAATCATTGGTCGATTTAATCTGAGCCAGAAGAGGTCTCTGTTATCTTTAACTGGAAGAAGTATCAGAATAAATTATTGGTCGATTTAATCTAAGCCAGAAAAAGGTCTACTGGAAGAAGTATCAGAATAAATCGTTGGTTGATTTAATCTGAGCCATCGACTATCTACGACCGTATTTAAATGTAAGAAGTATCAGAATAAATCATTGGTCGATTTAATCTGAGCCAGAAGAGGTCTCTATTATCTTTAACTGGAAGAAGTATCAGAATAAATCATTGGTCGATTTAATTTGAGTCAGAAAAAGTCTTTGACTGGAAGAAGTATCAGAATAAACCATTGGTCGATTTAATCTGAGTCAGAAAAAGGTCTACTGGAAGGAGTATTAGAATAAACCATTAGTCAATTTAATCTGAGCCAGCAACTCTCTACGACCGTCTTTAACTGGAAGAAGTATCAGGGTAAATCATTGGTCGATTTAATCTGAGCCAGAAGAGGTCTCTGTTATCTTTAACTAGAAGAAGTATCAGAATAAATCATTGGTTGATTTAATCTGAGCAAGAAAAATGTCTACTGGAAGAAGTATCAGAATAAATCATTGGTCGATTTAATCTGAGCCATCGACTATCTACGACCGTCTTTAAATGGAAGAAGTATCAGAATAAATCATTGGTCGATTTAATCTGAGCCAGAAGAGGTCTCTATTATCTTTAACTGGAAGAAGTATCCATATAAATCATTGGTCGATTTAATCTAAGTCAGAAAAAGTCTTTGACTGGAAGAAGTATCAGAATAAACCATTGGTCGATTTAATCTGAGTCAGAAAAAGGTCTACTGGAAGGAGTATTAGAATAAACCATTAGTCGATTTAATCTGAGCCAGCAACTCTCTACGACCGTCTTTAACTGGAAGAAGTATCAGAGTAAATCATTGGTCGATTTAATCTGAGCCAGAAGAGGTCTCTGTTATCTTTAACTAGAAGAAGTATCAGAATAAATCATTGGTCTATTTAATCTGAGCAAGAAAAAGGTCTACTGGAAGAAGTATCAGAATAAATCATTGGTAGATTTAATCTGAGCTAGCGACTATCTACGACCGCCTTCAAATGGAAGAAGTATTAGAATAAATCATTGGTCGATTTAATCTGATCTAGAAGAGGTCTCTATTATCTTTAATTGGAAGAAGTATTAGAATAAATCATTAGTCGATTTAATCTTAGCCAGAAAAAGGTCTACTGGAAGAAGTATCAGAATAAATCATTGGTCAATTTAATTTGAGCCAGAGACTCTCTACGATCGTTTTCAAATGGAAGAAGTATCATAATAAGTCATTGGTCGATTTAATCTGAGCCAGAAGAGGTCTCTGTTATCTTTAACTGGAAGAAGTATCAGAATAAATCATTGGTCGATTTAATCTAAGCCAGAAAAAGGTCTACTGGAAGGAGTATCAGAATAAACCATTAGTAGATTTTATCTGAGCCAACAACTATTTATGCTTATTTTTATCTGATCTAAGTTGAGCCAGAAGAATGTCCACTCGAGAAAGTATCAGAATAATTCATTGGTTGATTTATTCTAATCCAGAAGACGTTGTCTCGGATAAGACAGCTTGGTCCTACCAGTAATTGATGATGTTGGTCTTGTTGATTTATCTTTTCCTAAAACGGTAAAGAGTTAGTTGTATGCAATGTCATGATGTGTGAAATGAATTGCCGAATGATGTTCTCAAAATAAATGAGATTGTATTGTATGTGTTTTGTAAGCATGTGTTATGACGTTTGTAAATGATGTATGAATGTGAGAGTATCAGTTGCTCTTTGTAGTGTTATCGAAATGGGGAAAATAAATCCATGACTGCTGCTGAAGATGAAGAATGTAATTCCCCATTACTTGTTGAATTTAAATTCTCCAGGGATTCCCTCTTTCTTCTGTCTGAGGATATTCCACTGGAGATTTGGATTTCTTCTTGAGTATATAAGCTTTTAGGAGAGTTGATAACCTGTCATGGTTCTTGAAATGGATGGATTACATGCACTCTGACGCGAGTGGCTACTCCTATGGAGGTGGTTATCTTGATCAATCCTGCTAGAGAAAAGAGTTCTGTTGGAAGATTTTATCAATTTAGAGAAATAAACTCCGCTGGGGGATGGACTTCTGTAGTTAGAGAAATAAACTCCAACGGGGAAAGAACTTTCAAAAACTGCTTAGGGATTTTATGAAACTCTGTAGGGGAATCCAAGAAATTTATAAACCATGTTGGGAAATTCTCCAAGATGCTAGGGAGACGATTGAACCTCTTGATCTGTTAAGAAATGCCAGAATATTTGAAATCATTTGGTTGTATGCTGAAGATATGGCGGTGAAATGTGGGAAGATTCCCCTGTCTTTGTACCTACCGAGGAATGTATCCTTGTTGATGATTAATTTTGTGAAGATAGTTTCCTAGGGGTGGTTTCTCTGTGGGGATTTAGGGATGATGTTGTAGCACAAAATTTGTCCTCCCATTTTTCATAGAAAACAAAACCCTAGGTTTTCTTCAAATATTCAAGATTGGATCAGGAATTGATCAGACATATTTTCTCCTTTGGCGGTAAACCAGGAATTAGGGTTTTTCACGCATTTCTCAAAAGAAATTGAGTTCTCAGAAATTCAATTGATTTTCACATGTTTTCATGCTCTCTCAAATTTACTAAAAAGGCAGTGTTTGTTTGGTTCAGGTTAACCAGATAATTTGCGTCTTTTAAAAACATTTGTTTGTTTATGGAATAAACATTTGTTTGTTTATGAAATACACAGTGCGTGTTTTGATTGGATTATAGTTGCAAGATTACAGAGTTATTGGATTACTTGGAGTTTAAGTTATTTTGATTGGAATTATTGGAATGTTGTTTCAGTTATCTTGATCAAGGAATCTTTAATAATCAATGAAGACACAAAGAGAGAATTACAAGTTATTGACAGTAAAGAATTTTTATTGGACATACTAATACCTCATAAGACTTTTTTTCATTTACTTCAAAAATTGTTACAATACAATTTATTATTTAAGTGCTTTAAGTTTTACAACTTATTGTATTTGAAAAAATAAATTAGTACAATTGTTTGAGTATTTCTCTCTAAATTACAAAGAAGAAATCTAGGCCTAAGGATGACTAAGCTTCCATTCCTCCCATGCTTGCCAAAGAATCTCTTGCTTCCTCTGCTTTTCCACCATCCAGTTTGCGCTCACATGAAGAAAAAAAGACAGAAAAATGATCAGTACAGTTAATTGGACATGGTTAAGAATTTTCAAAAGAGAAAAATGTTCATCATTAAAGTTTGCGACTTGGAATCAGAGGGCTATATTCATCACATTCTTATTTGCAAATCACAAGAATATTATTCTTCTTGGTTCACAAACAAGAGAAATAGAGGCAAGCTATCCAAACAAGAAATGCATGGCCAAAACATATTCCAAACTGCAGCATGCTGTCCAAACAGCATAAACAGGAAATGCATGGCCAAAACATATTCCAAACAATGCAGCAAACTAAACAAAGTACAATGCAGCAAACTAGACAGCAGCATGGCAAACCAGACAACAGCATGGCAAACTGGATGCAGCAGTACAAGCAAACTAGACAGCAGTGCAAGCAATACAAGCAAGCAAAACAAAGTAGCATACAAACAGCAGGCAAAGAGAAAGTACAGCAGTATGGTAAACCAAAACAACAAGCAAGGGGCTTATTTCAATAGCCTTTCATCATTTTCCAGAATTTATGCAAACTTTTCAGAAAAAAACAGAGAAAAAGCATTTTGCTTTTATCATTGAGAGAGGAGAGAGAGGAAAGAGGTCACCTATTTTGTTGGAACTGCACAAAAGGTACAACTTGGCCATCCTGCCCACATGCTGTCGAGGAGAAAAAGCAAATATAACAATAGAAAAAACTACAAGAAAGAAAGAGGAGAACATTTTTTGTCAAACTGAGAAAACAAAACTGCATAGCAAAATAAAACTCTCAAGCCTGTAACATCCCAAGTCCAAACCTGCCCAACAAATCAAAAACCTCAAATTGTCAAACCAGAACAGTTCAAAAATCCTTCAACCTCCAAAACCATTTCAACAAACATAACCATCAAAAGCATCCAAGTCCAAACAGTTAAAAACAAAACTGTAATAAACAGGGCCAAACCAAAACATTTCAAAACTTGCAGAACCAAACTGCAAAAACATTCAAACAAAAACATTCATAAAGCTTGTCAAACTCACAAAAAAACCAAAAATGCCATCTTCCTCAACCAACCTTCAACTGTAACCAGAACAAAAAAAAACATTCAAATCCCAAAACTGCAGAAAAATCCAAACCTGCATAACCATTTTCAAACAACAAAACCTGTTAACAAAAGTCAAAAACGACCAAAGAACTGTCAAAGTTCCAAAATAGTTACAAAGCCTGCAAACTCATCAAACTAACCAAACATAACAAGCTCAAACAATTAAAAATATGCATAGCAAGTTCAAACAACCTTCAGCAGTTCAACAATCACAAAACACTTCAAACCTAGTTCAAAACCAAATTCCAACAAGTTCAAATCAAAGAAACAGAAAAATACCAAAATTGTCCAACAATCTTCAACAGCTCAAAAACCAGTAAACCATCCCAACATTCCATCAACATCATCAAAACCAATAGCAACAATATCAAACCAGAAACTGTAAAACCATCTCAATAAGTTCATAACCCAAAAATTTCAAACACAATATCCAATAGTCAGAAGCAATACCATCATCATTCAAGGTTCAAGGGACAGAAAGAGACTCAGAAACATCATCATCTTCATCAAACAACATCCTTCAAAGCTCAAGGGACAGAAATAAGTTACCAGAAAAGCTCACGCCTCGTCCTCATTTCTTCTCCTCACGCCTCCGGCCACCAGGGAGCTTTATTTTCCATCTCACATTTCCTCTTCTTTTCACAGAGAAAATTCCATAGGTATGACCACTTTATCTCCCTCGTGACACTTCCTGTGTCTCAAGCATAGCACAATAGGTTAAATAAAAAAAAAACATGAACAAAACATATAAAAACAACGAAACTGTTAAGTCCAAAACCAAAGCAGAACCATACCTTTTTTCAAAGCAAAACCATTGATCATTGTGAGGAGGTGAGAGAAAGAGAGCTCCGGCAACTTGAGGGTAGAGAGAAGATCAAATCAACGCGTTTCAAATCCTTTAAAGAATTTCATCTCGAACTTAGGGATTTCCAGAAAAGATGTAAACTGAGTTGAATCAAAGAGGGACAGGGACGAAGAGAGACGTTCAGAGATGGAGAGATGAACGAGATAGGGACGTTCAGTAAGAAAGATGAACTAGAGAGGGACGAAGGGACGATAGCGCCACTGTGAGAAACGGTGCCGCTGTGAAAGGGGAACAACAAACCCTAATTGCGTTTACCCTAATCAGAACAATTATGCAAATTTAAGGTTTTGGGCCAGTTTTTTAAAGCCCACACGTATTCGCTAGCTCACACCCCCCATTCTGGCCTTGTTTCTTTTTTTGTTTCACCATTGACAAATATACCTTTGGGCCTAACCCCCCTTTATTTCCTTTAAGCCCATTTTCTTTCATTTTGATTTAATTTGTTGTTTTTATTTCTTTTTGTTAATAATATATTAATGTTTTTAAAACTTCATTTCATTAAATTAATTTAGTTTTTCTTAAGTGATTAATTTTCTTTTACCATTTTCTCTTTTTTATAAAAAACTCATTTTTATTAATTTTTAATAAAAAAACATCAAAAACATTGATTTAATTAGTTTTCTTTCTTTAAGCTTATAATTAATAAAATACACAAAAAATATATAAATAAAGATTTTTTTAACTGAAATCATTTTCTTTTTAGATTAAGTTTTATTTTTCTTTTTTTAAGTAAATACATTGCATTTCATACTTTATTGATTTCTTTATTTCATAAATTGTCATAGCTTTGTATTAAATCACACAACAATTCGATTTGGTTGTATTATTTGGACATTGCTATTTTTTTATGTGATTCATCCCCATTTGTAATAATTGTACCCCCATTCCTGAACATTCTGTAATAGTGTAGAATTTCAATTCCCGCAATTTACTGTTTTCCATATACTGTATAGTAACTAGGCGTGTATGGAAAGATTCAAAAATCAATCGCTAGATGACCTAATCCAAGAATAAATAACTTGAAATCAACACACTTCTCACACGTGAACCTCTAGGGTAACCTCGCTTGTTGCCTCAGAAATATAATCATGTCCCTCAAATATGAGACACTCTAAGCAAATGACCCTTTGATAAACAAAGATCGTAGTCCCTCGATGACCCTCGATGTTGCCTTCGATAAAACGATCTCGTCCCTTACAAAATTACTAGAGCGTCTCATAAGTTACTTTCAATGATTGTAAAATTGACCTGCGCCTATCCCTTTACATCCAATGATGGGGCTTCTTACCAAATAAATGGTAAGATAACACCATTAAAAGTAAGAAGAAAAGAACAACTTAAGACCTTTCGAGTAGATAGATTCGCTTTTAGTTACTCGCTTGCTCACGAAAAAAACCTTCACACTTACACCTCCATTTCAAAACGCTTTCAAAAGACAAAACGTTTTGCATACGTTCTTATAGAGACGAGAACCATGGCAAAACCTCTTTTTAAAACACTTTTCGAAACACGATTCACAAACACCTTTTTGAACTATTTTTCAAAACAAAACTTTGTATATGTTCTTATAGAGAATAGAACCATTACAAAGAAACTTTCCAAAATACTTTCAAAATCAACACCACAAGCACACAATCAAACAAAAGCAAGTGATCTAAAACGAGTAACTAAGAGCCCATGGAAAACCATGGATGAAAAGGGTGCTAGCACCTTCCCTTTTCAAAATCTACCCCCCGAACCTGAGAAAATTCTCGAAAGGTCTTTCCTGTGCTTTTTTACCTTTCCTTTTGGATAAAAGAAAAGTCGGCGGCGACTCTTGCTAACCGCACAAGTGCGAACGAAACGCAAAACCTCTAGTCAGTTCTCCCACCGCATCACAGAACTGGCGACTCTGCTGGGGACTATTATAAAAGTGGGGTTACCTTAGGGTTTTAGATCACCTTTACATGCTTATCTTGTTTGATTTGTATGCTTTACTTTTTTGGTTCCCTGTTTGGGTTTGTTTTAAATCCTACACCTGGATTTGGGGGCACCTTTTAGGTAAGTAGCAATAAATTGTGAGGGAACTGTGCGGGGTATACCGACATGGTTGAAGCAGTAGCTACGTTGATGTGGAACTTTGGTTGGTACCGGTGACCCTTGAGTTGAATCAAGGAGAGTACGGGGCCGCCGCATGGTGTTGTGAAGCATCAACTGACCTTAGAACCTTACTTGACCAACTTGGCCATTAGGACGTAGTGAGATGACTGGTTTCGGTGTAGAGCTGAAAATTGGTAGATACTCGATACTACACTCATTGAGGGTTGTTTCCTTGGAATATTTCGGTCGCCTGTAAGAGGCTAAATTGAAACAATGAAAAAGGAAACAATCCAGTGATATTGAGCTTCTTTAGAACCCGGTTACTATTTCTAGGACAGGTTGAGCCAACTAGACTTCAAAAGGGTACTTACCTATAAACTCCATGCAAGCCTAAACCTAAGGACTTGTCTGCTTTGTGTGAATATGATTATTTGTATATAACTTGATTACTTCGCATATCTGTACATAACATCATAACATCATACCATAGCATTTTCAATAACCATTTCAAGGATCTCGAGGGTATTTGATGCAGGGTCATGTTGAACCAGACGTCTACCAAAGGGCAAGAGGATTCATTTTCCTCTAAACAAACATCGTCAAAGATCAAGTACAACGACTTGAGTTAAGGGCTATGACCCACTTGACATGGTGAGCTTGATTCTCGTGGAAAGACATCCACCAATACGAATCTCTCCAATCAAAGATGTTGATCGAAATTCAATTTCTAACATTTTCTTGTGTTTACCCCGCGAGATCCTTGAAAACATGCATCCAAATATCATGCATATTATCATGACAGGTTTCTACCTTTCAGGTCTCCTTATCTTCCTACTGTTTATTTCAGTAGAGATGGCTCTAGAGAAGACTATCAAAGACATTCAGGCTCAAAACGCTCAACTTCAAGAGATGTTCTTGAACCTATCCAAAGGGCAGGAAGAAGTGAAATCTCTCCTCACTAGGGGCATGATCATTGGGAATCCTGAGAGCAACAAAGATGATCAGTTGGAGATGCTACATATTGAGATGGCAACAATGAAAATCCAGATGATGGGGCAATTGGTGGGCCAGATGGCTCTCATCCAAAACCTGGCGCAAGGACAAGAAGAACTAAGGGTCCTCATCAACAAATTGCATCGGGATGGATGTAACCAAATGGGGAAAAAAACTAGAGTTGAGGATCAAGTCATCATTCAGCCTCCCTTGAGACAAGAAGCTGAGAGAAAACCTCCCCAGTTTGCTTCAGGGTCACAAGCCCAACAACAACTTCACCTACGTCAACAGGGTAATCAACGTAAGCAAAATACATCTGAAAAGCGCTTCACTGAAATTAAAATGTCATTATCCCAAGTGCTGCAACGCTTGTTAGAAGTCGAACTGATTGTATTAAGGGACCCCCCTCGGCATCCCAACATAGCCTCTCTAGGGTACAATCCAAATGCAAGATGTGCGTATCATTCCAACAGTCCTGGACATGACACCGATAGCTGTTGGGCATTGAGAAACAAAATTCAAGATCTGATTAAAGAAACAAAGCTGGAGTTCACACAAGATGGCCATATGAAAATCTTCCGCTGAGGGCTCTCCACCTAAAATGTCAAGTTCGAACAAAGAGGCTTTCGTTCATTTTGAATTTCCATTTGTAATTTCTTTTGTTATTCAAACAATTATTTGTTATTGTCAAACTTTGTTTCATTAGTGCATTGCGTATGTTTGTCTTGAATTATTTCATTTTCATTACATTTTAACTATGTTTTTTTACTCGCTTTATGACATTCAACTCTTGCTGAAAGATACAAACCTTTAGAGGGAGGATGACGAAAACAATGCCATAAACTCATACAGTATGCTTTTGGACAGACCTTGCTGACGATGTACAGGCGTTTCTTTCAAATTCTAAACACCGAAGTTATAAGGAAGATAACCCCTAGTCAACCCCTTCGAGCCAAAGAAGTATAAGTTTTCTGTTTTAACACAAATTGAAACCTTTAATCAAAACCTGGGGCAGGGTAGTCTCTCAGTTAATTCAAATGCGTGTTAAAGTCACAAACTCTCATCTTGTAATACAATGAATGACATCAAAAACATTCCTTTGGAATCAAAAGACGGTGACGGTTCCCTATGATATAGGCAGTCATTATCTCTCAAAAAAGAAAAGCCCACTGAGTCGAAACCTATAAAGGAGACTTAAGAAAACTGGGGCATCCCGCTGACTATAATCTCAAAAACAGGAACAGTCAGGAAAAAATTAGGGATAATAAATCGAAAGAAAGAGGTCACTACAAACCCTCAGAAAAATAATGTTGCAAAAATGACTGCCTTCCAACAAATTCAGCTTGTGTGAACCATCACCAAAATATCGTTCAGACTCATTTGGAGTTCAAACGCACGATTAACTGAGTTTAGGACTGAAGAACATCACGAAGAGCAGGTGGGTACAAATATACTTTGAGCCTTTATCCTTTGTTTCTTAAACCGTGAACCAAGCCACGTTACAACCTTTCAAAAGTCCTAATTGAAGCATGGGTTAGTTTGAAAGCATATTGTTACAAAAGGTATCCTGACTCCTATAAGGCTTTGCTCTAAATTCTGAGTTGAATTTTTCTTACAAAAGTTTTCTGCTAAAAAACGCATTTTCAAAATTTCAAGACAAGGATAAACTTTGCATTATTTGAATATCGTTGTTTGCATATGGTTATTTTTTTGACAGCAAAGAAATTCACATAGTGAATATCCGATGAACGAAAGCTCTCTCAGTGAACAAAATCACTTCAAGTGGGATGACACTTCCATTGAAAAAATATCCTATCAACAAAGGGACATGACATATCATTGTCCAATACACCCGGGGCAGTCCAGTCAAGAATTCAAGAAATTTTTCAAAGTGCAGAGTAACCAGGGGCAAGCCTCTGTGCCCGTCACTTGGGGCATTGAACGTCAATCCCAACAAAGGGTTGCATACAGTCGAACATTTCCTGGCAAAGCCATAAACACTCGCTACTTGGGGCAATGAAAAATCTCTCTAAAATCTTTCTCATAAGAGGACTCCCAGCTAGAGTTTCAATCTTTGATGACCTCTTCCCAGCTAAGTCGACCTTAAGAATTCCTGAGAATTTTTTCCCATTGAAGTCTACAAAATTTTCACTATCGCCAGCGGAAACAAAGAATTCAACTCTTTTCTCCAGCACCAATTCGGGATTTATTTTCCTCAGCGAGAGAAACATTACACATCCGGACATCAGGACATCATACAACGCAATCTCATTTATTTTTGAGAACATCATTGTTTGATATATGTCATACAACTAACCTATACCTTTCAGGAAAGATGCAATCAAATTCTCACAAAATTCAGGCTATGAAGCCTGGACCACGACCAGATAGTAGTTCATCCAACTTTCCTCTTCAATAGCAGTCCAGGATTTATTTTCCCCGGCATCTGTTGAAGATATTCCAAGACTTTCGTCTGGCTCAGTTATATCGATTCTAAGATTTTTCTGATTCTCATCCAGTCAAAAATTCAAGACCTTCTCTGGCTCAGTCAGATCGACACTAAGATCTCCCTGATTCTTATTCCAGTTGAAGATATTCCAAGACTTCCGTCTGGCTCAATTAAATCGATTCTAAGATTTTTCTAATTCTCATCCAGTCAAAGTAATTCAAGACCTTCTCTGGCTCAGTCAGATCGACACTAAGATCTCCCTGATTCTTATTCCAGTTGAATATATTCCAAGACTTTCGTCTGGCTCAGTTAAATCGATTCCAAGATTTTTTTGATTCTTATCTAGTCAAAGTAATTCAAGACCTTCTTTGGCTCAGTCAGATCGACATTAAGATCTCCCTGATTCTTTTTCCAGTTGAAGATATTCCAAGACTTCCGTCTGGCTCAGTTAAATCGATTCTAAGATTTTTCTGATTCTCATCCAGTCAAAGTAATTCAAGACCTTCTCTGGCTCAGTCAGATCGACACTAAGATCTCCCTAATTCTTATTCCAGTTGAAGATATTCCAAGACTTTCTTCTGGATCAGTTAAATCGATTCCAAGATTTTTTTGATTCTTATCCAGTCAAAGTAATTCAAGACCTTCTCTGGCTCAGTCAGATCGACACTAAGATCTCCCTGATTCTTATTCCAGTTGAAGATATTCCAAGACTTTCGTCTGGCTCAGTTAAATCGATTCCAAGATTTTTCTGATTCTTATCCAGTCAAAGTAATTCAAGACCTTCTCTGGCTCAGTCAGATCGACACTATGATCTCCCTGATTCTTATTCCAGTTGAAGACATTTCCAGATTTTTCTGTTTCAGATAAATCTCTCAACGGTTTATTCTGATTCACTTCCAGATTTTGTTGTTTCAGATAAATCTCTCAACGATTTATTCTGATTCACTTCCAGATTTTGCTGTTTCAGTTAAACCTCTCAACGGTTTATTCTGATTCACTTCCAGATGTGGCTGTTACAGATAAATCTCTCAACGGTTTATTCTGATTCATTCTCTGTTCAGATCTGGTTCAAACTTTCCGTCAGCAATCACCTTTGGATGGCAACTTTAAACCCATGTCCATACACAATCAAATCAGCATGTCATTAAGATCCCCAGCGGAGATGAGACTACCAACTACCAATCCCCAGCAGAGCTGAAACTATCAACCCACGGCGGAAATCATCAGGTTTCTCCAATTCCCCAGCAAGTTATCTTAAAGCCTGGAAATCAACCAGATAACAGTTAATTTTTATCCCCAACCTAGGATAATTCCCCAGTAGATTGGCATACACCCAAACTCCTGATATCCCCGTCAGAATGAAGATTCTCATTCTTGACTCCCAGTAGATTGGCATACACCCAAACTCCTGATATCACCGTCAAAATAAAGATTCTCATTCTTGACTCCCAGTAGATTGGCATACACCCAACCTCTTGATATCTCCAACAGAATGAAGATTCTCATTCTTAAAGTGGTATACAATCCAAGCTCCTGATATCTCCAACAGAATGAAGATTCTCATTCTTAAAGTGACATACAACTCAAACTCTTGATATCCCCGTCAAAATGAAGATTCTCATTCTTGACTTCCAGTAGATTGGCATACACCCAACCTCCTGATATCTCCAACGGAATGAAGATTCTCATTCTTAAAGTGACATACAACTCAAGCTCCTGATATCTCCAACAGAATGAAGATTCTCATTCTTAAAGTGGCATACAACCCAAACTCCTGAACTTTTTCCAAACAGGAATAAGCTTTCCCCCAGAGTCCTGAGCTTACTCTCCAACAGGATAGCTACTCCCCAACAATATAACTATTCCCATTATAGTTTTTACTCCCCAACAGAATGAAGATTCTCATTCTTGATTCCCCAGTGAAGTTGCCAGAGCCTTCTTTACTCTCAGCATGAATTTGTCAGAATTTTTAATCCCCAGCAGATCGAAGATTCTCATTCTTTACTTCCCAGCACGAAGTCCCCAACGATTCAAATTCCCCTAGCAGATTGAAGATTCTCATTCTTAACTCCCCATGGAAGCTATCAGAGTCTTCCTTTATCTCCAGCAGATCAAGGTTTTCCTTTGTCTGATCCCCAGTAGATCGCCAGAGTTTTCCCTATTCCCCAGCTGAGTAAGGATTCCCTTTGTGTAATCTCCAGCCATAATCATCAAAGTTCTCTGGATTCTCCAAACAGATTTCTCAGGCAGTACATGGCATTATTTCCCCAAGCAGAATTTTTCTCAATACTCCAACTCCAAGACTTGAAGGATCCCTATATCCCCAAGAAGGTCGTGAAGGATTCTCACATCCCCACAGAAGTTGTCCAAGGTTTTGAATCTCCAGCAGCGGTCAAGGATTTATTTTCCCCGACAACAGTCAAAGATTTTATTATCTCCAGCTATCAGGGATTTATTTTCCTCAGCAGTACAGCGAATCAGCTTACATGCACATACATTACATTCATATATCATAAACATTGATAAAACAAATATATTGCATCATACATTTCATGCAACATAACTTTGTGTTTCAGCTAACATTTTACCCTTTTCAGGATAAGATTAATAAGCTACCAATATACAATCATGATACAGCTTAGAAATGCTCCAGACACGGATGCTATTCTGTCGCTTATTCAAATACAAGGTTCAGATACCGTCCAGATATGCTCCAGACACGGTAGCCATGCTGTCACTTATTCTGACTTTTTCCCCAGCTTAGAGATGCTCCAGACACGGATGCTATTCTGTCGCCTACTCAGATTTCAGATTCAGATACAATACAGATACACTCCAGACACGGAAGTCATTCCGTTATTCATTCAGATTCAAATACAGTTACAGGTCGGATACGCTCCAGACACAGATGTTATTCCCTTGCTCATACAGATCCAATAAAGTTACGGCTCAGATACGTTCCAGATACAGATACCATTCTGATGTTTATTCTCCTGATTTTCAACAAACATTCTTGGATGGCATCTACAAGCCCATCTCCGACAAGATCATGTCGCCTCTGCAAATGGCATATTTAAGCCCATTCCCTCAACTACACTTTGACGAGTGCAAATTTATGGGCACTCTAGTGTCCAAGCATCTTTTACCTTCGAGTTGGAAACGACAAACTCGTTGATCTAACTCTTCAGGTTCAAGAAGATTAAACAGGGGCAACTGTTGTACCCAAAACTTTGCCCTCCCATTTTTCATAGAAAACACAACCCTAGGTTTTCTTCAAATATTCAAGATTGGATCAGGAATTGATCAGACAGATTTTCTCCTTTGGCGGTAAACCAGGAATTAGGGTTTTTCTCGCATTTCTCAGAAGAAATTGAGTTCTCAAAAATTCAATTGATTTTCACATGTTTTCATGCTCTCTCAAATTTACTAAAAAGGTAGTGTTTGTTTGATTCAGGTTAACCAGATAATTTGCGTCTTTTAAAAACATTCATTTGTTTATGGAATAAACATTTGTTTGTTTATGAAATACACAGTGCGTGTTTTGATTGGATTACAGTTGCAAGATTACAGAGTTATTAAATTACTTGGAGTTTAAGTTATTTTGATTGGAATTATTGGAATGCTGTTTCAGTTATCTTGATCAGGGAATCTTTAATAATCAATGAAGACACAAAGATAGAATTACAAGTTATTGACAGTAAAGGATTTTTATTGGACATCAGAATACCTCATAAGACTTTTTTTCATTTACTTCAAAAATTGTTACAATACAATTTACTATTTAAGTGCTTTAAGTTTTACAAATTATTGTATTTGAAAAAATAAATTAGTACAATTGTTTGAGTATTTCTCTCTAAATTAAAAAGAAGAAATCTAGGCCTAAGGATGACTAAGCTTCCATTGCTCTCATGCTTGCCAAAGAATCTCTTGCTTCCTCTGCTTTGCCACCATCCAGTTTGCGCTCACATGAAAAACAAAAGACAGAAAAATGATTAGTACAATTAATTGGACATGGTTAAGAATTTTCAAAAGAGAAAAATGTTCATCATTAAAGTTTGCGACTTGGAATCAGAGGGATATATTCATCACATTCTTATTTGTAAATCACAAGAATATTCTTCTTCTTGGTTCACAAATAAGAGAAACAGAGGCAAGCTATCCAAACAAGAAACACATGGCCAAAACATATTCCAAACTGCAGCATGCTGTCCAAACAGCATAAACAGGAAATGCATGGCCAAAACATATTCCAAACAATGCAGCAAACTAAACAAAGTACAATGCAGCAAACTAGACAACAACATGGCAAACTATACAGTAGCATGGCAAACTGGATGCAACAGTACAAGCAAACTAGACAGCAGTGCAAGCAATACAAGCAAGCAAAACAAAGTAGCATACAAACAACAGGCAAAGAGAAAGTACAGGAGTATGGTAAACCAAAACAACAAGCAAGGGGCTTGTTTCAATAGCCTTTCATCATTTTCCAGAATTTATGCAAACTTTTCAGAAAAAAACAGAGAAAAATCATTTTGCTTTTATCATTGAGAGAGGAGAGAGAGGAAAGAGGTCACCTATTTTGTTGGAACTGCACAAAAGGTACAACTTGGCCATCCTGCCCACAGGCTGTCGAGGAGAAAAAGCAAATATAACAATAGGAAAACTACAAGAAAGAAAGAGGAGAACATTTTTTGTCAAACTGAGAAAACAAAACTGCATAGCAAAACAAAACTCTCAAGCCTGTAACATCCCAAGTCTAAACCTGCCCAACAAATTAAAAACCTCAACCTGTCAACCCAGAACAGTTCAAAAATCCTTCAACCTCCAAAACCATTTCAACAAACATAACCATCAAAAGCATCCAAGTCCAAAGAGTTAAAAACAAAATTGTAATAAATAGGGCCAAACCAAAACATTTCAAAACTTGAAGAACCAAACTGCAAAAACATTCAAACAAAAACATTCACAAAGCTTGTCAAACTCATAAAAAATCCAAAATTGCCATCTTCCTCAACCAACCTTCAACTGTAACCAGAACAAAAAAAAACATTCAAATCCCAAAACTGCAGAAAAATCCAAACCTGCATATCCATTTCAAACAACAAAACCTGTTAACAAAAAGTCAAAAACGACCAAAGAACTGTCAAAGTTCCAAAACAGTTACCAAGCCTGCAAACTCATCAAACTAACCAAACATAACAAGCTCAAACAGTTCAAAATCTGTATAGCAAGTTCAAACAACCTTCAGTAGTTCAACAATCACAAAACACTTCAAACCCAGTTCAAAACCAAATTCCAACAAGTTCAAATCAAAGAAACAGAAAAATACCAAAACTGTTCAACAATCTTCAACAGTTCAAAAACCAGTAAACCATCCCAACATTCCATCAACATCATCAAAACCAATAGCAACAATATCAAACCAGAAACTGTAAAACCATCTCAATAAGTTCATAACCTAAAAATTTCAAACACAATATCCAACAGTCAGAAGCAATTCCATCATCATTCAAGGTTCAAGGGACAGAAAGAGACTCAGAAACATCATCATCATTAAACAACATCTTTCAAAGCTCAAGGGACAAAAATAAGTTACCAGAAAATCTCACGCTTCGTCCTCATTTCTACTCCTCACGCCTCTGGCCACCAGGGAGCTTTATTTTCCATATCACCTTTCCTCTTCTTTTCACAGAGAAAATTCCACAAGTATGGCCACTTTATCTCCCTCATAACACTTCCTGCGTCTCAAGCATAGCACAATAGGTTAAATAAAAAAAACATGAACAAAACGTATAAAACAATGAAACTGTTAAGTCCATAACCAAAGCAGAACCATATCTTTTTTCAAAGCAAAACCATTGATCATTGTGAGGAGGTGAGAGAAAGAGAGCTCCGACAACTTGAGGGTAGAGAGAAAATCAGATCAACGCGTTTCAAACCCTTTAGAGAATTTCATCTCGAACTTAGGGATTTCCAAAAAAGATGTAAACTGAGTTGAATTAAAGAGGGACATGGACGAAGAGAGACGTTCAGAGATGGAGAGATGAACGAGATAGGGGCGTTCAGTGAGAAAGATGAACTAGAGAGGGACGAAGGGACGATAGCGCCATTGTGAGAAACAGCGCCGCTGTGAAAGGGGAACAACAAACCCTAATTGAGTTTACCCTAATCAAAACAATTATGCAAATTTAAGGTTTTGGGCCAGTTTTTTAAAGCCCACACGTATTCGCTAGCTCACACCCCCCATTATGGCCTTGTTTCTTTTTTTGTGTCAGCATTGACAAATATACATTTGGGCCTAACCCCCCTTTATTTCCTTTAAGTCCATTTTTATTCATTTTGATTTAATTTGTTGTTTTTATTTCTTTTTGTTAATAATATATTAATGTTTTTAAAACTTCATTTCATTAAATTGATTTAGTTTTTTTTAAGTGATTAATTTTCTTTTACCATTTTCTCTTTTTTATAAAGAAATCATTTTTATTAATTTTTAATAAAAAAACATCAAAAACATTGATTTAATTAGTTTTCTTTCTTTTAGCTTATAATTAATAAAATACACAAAAAATATATAAATAAAGATTTTTTAACTTTAATCATTTTCTTTTTAGATTAAGTTTTATTTTTCTTTTTTTAAGTAAATACATTGCATTTCATACTTTATTGATTTCTTTATTTCATAAATTGTCATAGCTTTGTATTAAATCGCACAATAATTCGATTTGGTTGTATTATTTGGACATTGCTATTTTTTATGTGATTCATCCCCATTTGTAATAATTGTACCCCCATTCCCGAACATTATGTAATAGCGTAGAATTTTAATTCCCGCAATTTACTGTTTTCCATATACTGTATAGTAACTATGCGTGTATGGCAAGATTCAAAAATCAATCGCTAGATGACCTAATCCAAGAATAAATAACTTGAAATCAACACCCTTCTCACACGTGCACCTCTAGGGTAACCTCGCTTGTTGCCTCGGAAATGCAATCATGTCCCTTGAATATGAGACACTCTAAGCAAATGACCCTTCGATAAACAAAGATCGTAGTCCCTCGATGACCCTCGATGTTGCCTTCAATAAAACGATCTCGTCGCTTACAAAATTGCTAGAGCGTCTCACAAGTTGCTTTCAATGATTGTAAAATTGACCCGCGCCTGTCCCTTTACATCCAATGATGGGGCTTCTTACCAAATCAATGGTAAGATAGCACCATTAAACTTAAGACCTTTCGAGTAGATAGATTTTCTCTTAGTTACTCGCTTGCTCACGACAAAAACCTTCACACTTACACCTCCATTTCAAAACGCTTTCAAAAGACAAAACGTTTTGCATATGTTCTTATTGAGACGAGAACCATGGCAAAACCTCTTTTCAAAACACTTTTCAAAACACGATTCACAAACACCTTTTTGAACTATTTTTCGAAACAAAACTTTGTATATGTTCTTATAGAGACGAGAACCATTACAAAGAAACATTCTAAAATAATTTCAAAACCAACACCACAAGCACACAATCAAAAAATATCAAGTGATCTAAAACGAGTAACTAAGAGCCCAAGGAAAACCATGGATGCAAAGGGTGCTAGCACCTTCCCTTTTCATAATCTACCCCCCGAACCCGTGAAAATTCTCGAAAGGTCTTTCCTGTGCTTTTTTACCTTTCCTTTTGGATAAAATAAAAGTTGGTGGCGACTCTTGCTAACCACACAAGTGCGAACGGAACACAAAACCTCTAGTCAGTTCTCCCACCGCATCACATATGACCTTTGACATTGTCCCAATTCTTAGAGCCCTTAGTAACCGTCTTTCTGTTTTTATGCATATACTTGTACATAGTAGTCATATTTAAATACATATGTTCATTAAAAATAATCACTGGACGTTTTTTGCGAACAAAATAGAAAAATAAAAACGAATAGTTTTGAACTTTAAAAGAGGTGGTTTTGTATTAATTTGAGAAAGTCTGCCTATAACAGGCGTCTTGGTACAGGGAGACAAACATCCTAATAAGAAAATGTAGTCGTAAAAAATGAGAAATACATAAAGTGTTACACAAAGAGAAAAGATCTATGTGAAATAATCCCATTGGGTTCCCATTCTGCTATTGCCTTTATATATTTGAGCGTCTCATCACTTTGTTGCTTGGCAGAAGCTGACTGGATTGATCCGTACTATTTGAACTTGACACTTGATAACAAAGTCTGACTGTAAGGTGATCCAATGGGACATAGTCATACGCTTTTAATCCTTAATTTTTGCTTGGACCTCCCTTTCGGGTTTTCTGCCCACCGAGATACCCTTTTCTGCCCAAGCCGCCTTTTCAGGTTTTCGACTTGTCGGGTGTACAAATTTTTCATACAACCTAGCGGGTGCGTAGTATCTTTTAACTATGTACACGTTTAAAGGGTGTGGAAGGTCGTCACCGTCCATAGTGGTTAATATCATAGCTCCACTGGAAAATATACTCTTGATCACAAATGGTCCTTCGCATGTAGGAGTCCACTTTCCCCTGGGATCACCTTGTGGCAGGATGATGCGCTTGATTACTAGGTCAGCTACCTGATATACTTGACGTTTGACCTCCTTGTTAAAATCTTTGATCATACGTTTCTGGTACATCTGACCATGACAAACAATTGTGAGCCTCTTCTTGTTAATCAGGTTCAATTGGTCCAGTCGAGTATGAGTCCATTCATCTTTGTTAAAACCTACATCCTTCATGATTCTTAGGGAAGGGATCTAGACTTCGACGGGTAAAACAACTTCCATATCGTAGACAAGAGAAAACAGGGTTACTCATGTTGACGTGCACACCGAGGTACGATAACCATGAAGAGCAAATGGTAACATCTCGTTCCAGTCTTTATATGTCATTGTCATCTTCTGTATAATCTTCTTTATATTTTTATTGGCGGCTTCCACAGTGCCATTCATCTTCGGACGATAAGGAGAAGAGTTATGATCCTGGATCTTAAATTGCATACAAATCTCGGTGATCTTAGTATTATTGAGGTTGGTACCATTATCTGTGATGATTCTTTCTGGGATACCATACCGACAGATAAGATTATGCTTGATGAACCATTCCACAATGTTCTTGGTAACATAAGCGAATGAGGCTGCCTCTACCCACTTCGTGAAGTAATCAATGACAACATGGATGAAATGGTGCCCATTAGAAGCCGTATGTATAATCTATCCAATCATATAAATTACCCACATTGTGAACGACCATGGAGCTGTCAAGAAATTTAAAGGAACCGAAGGCACATGTACTTTGTCAGCATAGATTTGATATTTGTGACAAGTCCAGGAGTGATGATGACAGTCTGTTTCCATAGTAGACCAATAGTAACCTGCCCTCACAATCTTCTTAGCCATCATGTGTCCTATAGAATGGGTGCCAAAGATACCTTTATGCATATCCTCCATGATCTTCTCAGCTTCTCTCTTATCCACACATCGAAGTAAAGTGGAATCATGGTTGCGCTTGTAGAGAATTCTATTACTAAGGAAGAACTTGGCAGAGAACCTTCTCAGAAACTTCTTGTTATTTATGGATGCTCCTTCAAGGTACTCTTGGGCTTCAAGATACCTTTTCATCTCGTGGAACCAAGGCTTTCCCTCTACTCCCTCAGTATCAATCTCATAACAATATGCTGGTTCGTCTAATCTTTCAATAGTGATCCGAGGGGCTTCGTTATCCCATCTGACCTTAAACATGGACGGCATGGTATCTAGCACGTCCACTAACTAATTTTATTCTCACAGAACATGTTCAAAGGAAATCTTTTCAAAATATGGGATCAATGTCAACACATGCTCTTGATAGGGGATGAGATTAAGATGCTTCGTGTCCCATTCTCCCTTAACTTGGCTGATCACTAAGGCAGAATCTCTGTATACTTGTAAGAACTTGATCCTCACATCAATAGTAAACTTGATACCCATAATGCATGCTTCATACTCGACCATATTGTTGGTTTAATTAAAACATAGTCTGGCATTGAAGAGTGTATGGCAGCCTTCGGGAGAAATAATTACAGCACCAATGCCATTTCTGAGCGCGTTGGAAGCTCCATCAAAGACCATAGCCCATCAGGATCTTTTTTCAACTCCTTCATCCGGTTCAGGTTCTTCACAGTCAGTTACTAACATAATTTTCTCGTCCGGGAACTCAAAATTCATTGATTGGTAGTCGTCTATGGCCTGATGAGCCAAATGATCAACTAGTACACTTCCCTTGATTGCCTTTTGGGTAGTGTATTTGCAAGTGTTTGTTGGAAGCTGTTGTACCCCAAAATTTTCCCTCCCTTTTTACTCAACACATGCCCATTGAGGTCCCCAACTTTCTCAAGGATGACCAAGAATTGACCAGACAAATTTTCCTCCTAAGACAATGAACCTCTAACTAAGGTTTCAAATTTCATCTAGATGTGTGAGCTCCAATGGTATAAATTTTTTTCCATGGTCCTAATATGTCCTCAATATTATCCATGCCAAATTTCATGCCTTGCACAACAAGTTTGCTCAGTCAACTGCTCAAATGCCTGAAAATCAACTATATTAGGTCAAAAGTCAATTGTGGCCTATATATAGTCAAACTTCAAGATTTTTGGTAAAAATCAACATTTTGAAGTTATATCCATAATTTTATCAAGGGTTGATCATGATTCTTCATGAAATGCTCCTAATTCATCAAAAGTCAAAAATTGCTAATTAGGGTTTCTATAGGAGAAGTCAACCAAACTTTGACCAGACATAACTTTCTCATACTTTTTTAGAAAATTTTCCACCAAAGAACATTTTGAATAGAATCCAATTCCCTACAATTTCTATTCAGCCCTCAAGTTCAATAAATGAACCATTTTAAAGATACAAGCTCAGACATTACATGTCATTTTCAGAAAGTCAACAAAAGCCATTTTTTTACAAGACCTTTTACATCAAGACAAAATATTCAAATGAAAAATTGATCAAAATAGGGATTGAAGTAGACATCTTGGGATTTCCAAAAAGTCAAAGATCATCATCATGAGATAAAAATTGATCAAGTTATGGCTTGCCCAAGTTTAGAAAATTTTGGAAATTTCAAGAATGGTGCATTGAGCAAATTTGAAATTTTAAGTTAATGGTGTAACTTTTTATGGTTCAAATATTTTCTTAAGTTTATAGAGGACCTCTAATCTTATTTTTGCATGGCTTTGCATTTTCAACCTATTTTTTACATATTTATTTTAATTTATTTCAAATAAATATAAATAAAACTGTACAAAATGTTTGGAGACGGGCCTTGACCTTTGGGCTATTGATTTAGCCTGCCTAGAAGCCCATAATTTCGTGCCAAAGTGTCCAGGTACATTCAAGCATGGAAATGGCAATATTTTCAAGTTTTGGAAACTATTAATTTGTTTGATTTTGACATAAAAGCATGGCATTATGGTGAAGATTCTTGCCATGAAAGCTCATCTCTTCCCTCTCCACTATAAGTACAAGCTATTTCCAAGCCAAACTGACACAAAAAATTGCTTGATAAGAACAACACAAAAATTGCCAAAAATTCTCAAAGTTGTGAAATTCAAAACTGAATTTCCAGCCATCATCCATCCAAATCAAGCGTGTTATCTTCTTCCTGAAGATCCCAGGATTCATTCCCAGCCCTCATTCAAGCCATCACATGACCAGAAGAGTCCAAACCATAATCTCTGATTTGGTAAAACTTCTTGCATTCGAAGTTTTATATTCATGCAATGTTTACTAATGTTCTGTGGCTAGATGTGATCAGGGTGATGTTTAGGACTGAAATGAGTCTTTACATGCAAGCTCAGACGTACGCATGGTTGTTTTCCATTTTTAACTGTGCAATTTGCATTTGTATCGTAACTCTCTTTCCATTAGTTCCCATCCACCTTTGACCCCGGATTCGGACTAAGGGTGAAATTTCATGCAGGATAAGGCCTTTTCTTTTTCAAATTAACACATTTTTACAAGTTTGACGTTGAAGGCTGCTGGAGAAGACGGTGGTTTCTACCATCTCCATTTGTTTTTATTTTTATTCTTTTAACTTTGTTTATTTTATTTAATCAGTTGAAATCAAATAATTAGGATTAGTTTTGTTTAAATCAAATTAAAAAATCAACAAAACTTAGGATTAGTTTTTTCTTTTTAGAATAATTAATTTCTGAAATTAATTAATTAATTAACTTTAACATTTTTAATTAAAATAAGTTATAACTTAGGGTTTAATTTGTGTTTAAATTATTTTCTCAAATAAAAATACAAAAATATTAGCATTAGGCTTTAAATTCATTTAGCAATTATCTTTTTAAATTAAGATTAGATTTAAGTTAATTTAATTATTTTCTTAAAATAAACAAAAACAAAAACAAAATTATTTTACTAAGCTAAATTCTTAGGTTTTCTTAGACGTTTCTTTATTTCGTGCGCGTTATTTTATTTTCGCATTTTTACATTATTGATGTAACTGTTATTTGGGTTGTAATAGTTATAAATAGGACTTTTTATCACTTTCTTTATTTTTCTTCCCCCAATTTTTTGTACATTGTAAATACCCCCTCCCCGAAAGCCATGTATGAAGATGTGAAAAACACAAGAAGGGGGGTTGAATTGTAAAACTTAAATCAAAGGTGCAGACAACACTGTATTTTTATCCTGGTTCATTTGATCTCAAACTACTCCAGTCCACCCGTCAAGGTGATTTCGCCTCTCTCCAACGAGGTCTTAATCCACTTTATTCAACTGAATACAACAACTACTTTAACAACTGTTAAAGCCTTCTTGAGTCTAACCACAGACCGGTTTATTTCAAGGAAATTATCTTACAGATAATTGAACAAAAGTGTGTTTGGTGTTTTCTAATAAAACTATATATCACTACTGTGATAATACAAGATATTAAGCTTAGAATGAAACTGGGTTGCTAATGCTTTTGTGTAGGCGTGGTTGAAAGCTTTAGCAAATTGTATGAGTGAGTGCATTTTCGTAGGTGTGTATATGCGTGAAGATTATTAACCTTTTCTTTTCTCACACTGACTTGTTTATATAGCCTTGGAAGAGATACGTTGTTGTCCATAAATCCATTTCAATGCTAATAACATTCTTTCCTTTTTTGAGAAGATCTTGTCTTGGATAAAGCCGTTGGTAATTAATTTGTCTTGAATGCATAGTAACGCTACAGAGTGTTCTGCTAATGATAATCAAATTGTTCTTTCCTTTATGCTGACGCTTCTGAGTGCTGATGACTTGGTTAGGATCTTGATCAGAGTTAGAGTATTTTATGCGCAGATTCTGTTCATCAGGATTCAGCGTATGATCTAGTAGCTTCAGCGTGTAGCACATGTTATTTGATCTTCTGATGTTGACATATCTTCTGATGCTAATGTTGATACTGATCTTCTGATGCTGATTCCATCAGAGTTTCTGTAAACACAAAACATAATTTTAAGTAGCATATATGTCTTATATATAAATCTTACAATTTATTTATTCGTGTATTTTGTTATCATCAAAACTCTAATTGAGGGTTGTAGAATCAAACTATGTTCTAACAATCTCCCCCTTTTTGATGATGACAAAAACCAGATTTTTTCAATTAAAATTAAAGAATAAAAGTTATCAGAGATTAAAGATAAAGAATAAAAGGTATCAGAGATGAACAAATAACGAATAAAGGTATCAGAGATAAGAAGAGAAAACTCCCCCTGAGTTGGTTAATTCCATTTACTTCAATGAGGCTTTGAGCATCAGATCTTTACTGTATCAGAGTTCATCAGAGTTTTGTACTTGTAAGCTTTTCAGAAGAGAAGAAAATTAAATGGATCGGAATGTTTGAGACTTATGTCTCAGTAATCCATTATTGAAAAATATCATTCTTTCTCCCCCTTTTTGTCAGTTATCAAAAAGCACAATTAATCAGAGTTAAAAAAAATGATCAGAGCTAAAAGTGCGTTTATATTAAAAACAGAAGCAATGATAAGTTCAGAACCTGTAAAAATATTACAGATAAATAAGTTATAAAAACAACAAGGAAATTCTAAGAAGGAGGAGGAAGTCGTGTGAACAGAGCTTCCAACATGCTCTTGATTTGGGTGCTGGTTTCCTGTTACTGAGATAACATGTTCGCTACTGCATCAATTTTGGTGTCCTGCTTATCCATTATTTCATTCATCAGCATATCAGATCTTTTCAAGTCCTCCAGAGTCTGCCTGTCAAGAGAGGAAGCTTGAGGGTCTTCAGAAACAGGATGCTTCTCAGAGCTTTCTTCAATATCTTCTTCTTGAACCTGTTCTTCAGCTGGGATCATCTGTTCTTCTGACTCTGGTTGACGATGTTCAGACGAAGGAGCATTATCCATCGGGAGAACTTCTTCCTTAAGCAGCTTGCTCAGAACTGGACCTTCAATTTCCTTCAGCAGATTGCTGAAGTTCTGGACCATTGTAGCCTATCAAGCGTGAAATGAGGTCTTCAGTGATAACAATCTTCTTTCCCATAATATAAGACGTAACTTGATGATTTCACGAAGAAGCGTGAATCCAAAATTCCTTTACCAGAATAGGAAATGTTGGACCCACCAGCCTGTCAAAATACTTTTCACAACTTTGAGCTTTAACCTCTTCAGATAAATCAAACCCATTCTCTTTGAGACTGTTGAAATCCACGATTAATTCTGACAGAACCTCAAGGTTTTTGACTGGAGTTAGAAGCGTTCTGAAGGGTACTTCATATTGTTCAGATGAAACAGTTTTCTGGGAACCTGAAGAAGGAATGCTGGAAGAAGCCATGTTCACACGAGGTTTTTGTGAAAAAGATTGAAAGGTTTTCTTGAGAAAGTAAGAACACTGAAATCAAAAATATTCAGAGAAAATGAAAGTGAAGGTAAAAAGTGTAAATGGTGTGAAGTGTGTTTAAATGGATTTCTAAAAAAGTTTTGAAAACATAAACGTTAAGAGAGAGAAATTAATAATGATTATTAGCATTTAATGATAGCTGATTTTAGGGGATTTAGAAAGATATTTGGAACGGTTACCCATGACATGTGTCTCAATGCATCCAATCAGCGCTTTGCCTTTTTCAGAAACGTGAACGCGTGTTCAGCCTCAGAAAATAGCTGATGACTGGATGACACTTGTTTGCTTGAGTGAACAGCACATTTCTATCCTTGAAATGAAGCGCTCAGATCTTCATGGATAGATTCTGATACAATCTACACTTCTAAAGTTCTGAAAGAAGATTGATCAGTAGTTCACAGAAAATAAACAAAATTCTGAAGGTTAAGATATAAAATCAAAACAATTTTATTCTGGACAGAGCTTCATGATGAGATGTTTCAGAATGAAGTTGAACCTATCTTCAGAAAGTGGTTTTGTAAAAATATCAGCCCATTGATGGTCTGTGTTAATAAATTTAAAATTTAAAATCCCTTTCTGAATATAGTCCCTAATAAAATGATGTTTTATTTCTATATGCTTAGCCCTAGAATGTAAAATTAGATTTTTACAAAGACAAATAGAAGAAGTATTGTCACAGAGGATAGGAATGTTACTCTCAAATATCTGGAAGTCCTCAAGTTGACTTTTCATCCAGAGCATTTGTGTGCTGCATCCAGCTGCTGCTATGTATTCAGCTTCTACTGTTGATAGAGCAATTGTGGATTGTCTTTTGCTGGACCATGAGATCAGATATTCTCCAAGAAACTGGCAGCTTCCAGAAGTACTTTTACGTTCTACTCTGTCTCCAGTGAAATCAGCATCATAGTAACCTACTAAGCTGTAATCACTTGATTTTCTATAAAACAAACCCAAATTAGTAGTACCTTTCAGATACTTAAAAATTCGCTTAACTGCTGTTAAGTGAGATTCTCTAAGATCTGATTGGAATCTAGCACAAATGCAAACACTGAATAAAATGTCAGGCCTTGAAGCCGTCAGATATAGAAGAGAACCATTCATACCTTTGTAGACTTTTTGTTCTACCTTTTTACTTACCTCTTCTCTTTCCATAATGCACGTGGGATGCATTTGAATCTTTGATGGCTTACATTCTGAGAGATCAAATTTCTTCAGAAGTTCTCTGACATATTTGCTCTGATGAATGTAAGTTCCTTCTGGGGTTTGATTAATCTGAATGCCCAGAAAGAATTTTAGTTCCCCCATTAGGCTCATCTCAAATTCTGCCTGCATACACTTAGCAAACTTTCTTCCCAGAGAGGGTTTAGTAGATCCAAATATGATGTCATCAACATAAATCTGACATACTAAAATGTCATTCTTAACTGTCTTACAGAACAAGGTTGTGTCCACTTTCCCTCTGGTGAATTCCTTTTCTAACAGAAAGTTACTTAGTCTTTCATACCAAGCTCTGGGAGCTTGTTTCAGACCATACAGTGACTTCTTTAGTTTGAAAACATATTCTGGATTTTTGGAACTTTCAAAACCAGGGGGTTGGTGCACATATACCTCTTCTTTTATATATCCATTTAAGAATGCACTTTTAACATCCATCTGATACATAGTGATGCCTTTATTAACAGCAAATGAAATTAAGAGTCTGATAGATTCTAACCTGGCGACTGGAGCAAAGTTTTCTATATAGTCTATCCCCTCTTGCTGACTATAACCTTGTGCTACCAGTCATGCCTTGTTTCTGATGACTTCACCTTGTTCGTTTAGTTTGTTTCTGAACACCCATTTTGTACCAATGACGTTGAATCCTTTTGGTTTGGGGAACTAGATCCCATACGTCATTTCTTGTGAATTGATTTAGCTCCTCTTTCATTGCTAGAATCCAGTCATTGTCCAGAAGTGCTTCATCAATTGTTGTTGGTTCAATTAGAGAAACCAGTCCCAAGAGGGATTCTTCAGAGTTTCTGAAGCTAGATCTTGTTCTGATTGGATCTTCCTTTCTTCCTAAGATTGTTTCTTCTGGGTGATCCAAGCTGCTTCTAGATAGCCTTTTCTGGAGTTGATCAACAGAAGGTGTTGGATTGCTTATAGTTACTCTTTCTGATGTTGAGGGAGTGTCTCTGTTGAGAGCTTCTGATGGTTTGTCTTCAATACCTGTGAGTTCAACTTCCATACCTGCAAGGAATTCATTATGCTTTGACTTTTGAGAGTCAATCTTATCATCAAAACGAACACTGATTGACTCTTCCACAATTTATGTTTCTGTATTGTATACTCTGTACCCTCTTGAGCGTTTAGAGTATCCTAACATAATACACTTTTGTGCTTTAGAGTCAAACTTGTTCAAATAATTTTTTGTATTCAGAATAAAACATGTACATCCAAATGGATGAAAATAGGAAATGTTGGGCTTTCTGTTCTTCCACAATTCATATGGAGTCCTTTCTAGAATGGGTCTTATGGAGATTCTATTCTGAATATAACACGCTGTGTTTATTGCCTCTTCCCAAAAGATCTTAGCAACGTTAGTCTCGTTGATCATGGTTCTGGCCATTTCTTGCAATGTTCTGTTCTTTCGTTCTACAACTCCATTTTGCTGGGGAGTTCTAGGACAGGAGAAATCATGCAGAATGCCTTTTTCATTAAAGAATAACTCAAAGTCTTTGTTTTCAAACTCTCCACCATGATCACTTCTGACTTTGACGATTCTAAGATCCTTTTCATTCTGAACTTGGTTGCAGAAGGTGACAAACACAGAGTGTGACTCGTCCTTGTGTCTTAAGAACTTTACCCATGTCCATCTGCTATAGTCATCTACGATTACTAACCCATACTTCTTGCCACTGACTGAAGCAGTTTTAACTGGTCCAAATAAGTCAATGTGCAGAAGTTCTAATGGCTTAGAGGTGGAAACAACGTTTTTATATTTGAAAGCTGGTTTTGCAAACTTGCCTTTCTGACATGCTTCACACAGAGCATCTGAATTGAACTTCAGGTTAGGAAGTCCTCTGACCAAATTGAGTTTGTTAATCTAAGATATTATTCTCATACTTACATGTCCCAATCTTCTGTGCCAGATCCATTGCTCGTTGTTAACAGACAGAAGACACTTTACATTCTGACTTTTTAGTTCAGAAATTTTTATTTTATAAATGTTGTTTCTCCTCTTTCCATTAAATAGGATAGTCCCATCTTTCTGACTAACAGCTTTGCATGAATTTTGATTAAAGATTATATCATAACCGTTATCACTTAATTGACTTATGGATAACAGGTTATGCATTAATCCATCTACTAATAACACATTATTTATAGAGGGAAGATTTCCATTACCTACTGTTCCAAAGCCAATGATCTTTCCTCTCTGATTGCCTCCAAAGCCTACGTGGCCTCCAGGATTAAGTTCCAGGCTTTGGAACATATGCCTTCTTCCCGTCATGTGTCGTGAGCAGCCAGAGTCCAGGTACCATGACTGGTGTTTCTGCTTTGCTGCTAAGGATATCTGCCACATGTATTATTTTATCCTTAGGTACCCATATTTTCTCGGGTCCTGATTTGTTAGTTTTACCAAAACTCTGGTTGAATTTTGGCTTGACAGAATAATTACTACTAGTGTATTTGATGTCATGTGTGTGCCCATATACAAAGTGTGAATCAAGTGAAGTGCGTTTTATAACTAAATCCATGGCATTCTTTGGTGTAGGTACCTTACCTTGGAATCCTATTCCTTTTCTGCCATTTCTGCTAACTCCATAAATCATTGAAGCCATTTTGATTCTATCTATGTTTTTAGCTAGAAACTTCTGAAAGCTGTGATCATACTCCTTGATGATCTCATCAGCACTGCTGGGAGTTTCAGGGATTGTTTGCTTCTGAGAGTTTTGCAATAGATTTTCTAATTTTGAAATTTTATCTTTTAACTCAGAATTCTCCAATTTGAGAATCTCAGTCTTATCAGAGTCAGAAGCAAGATTCCTTTTCAGGTTTCTGAATTTGACTCTGATCTGCTGATATCTTTCTAGAATTTCATTAAGGCTTTCAGCTAGTTCAGCCTTAGTAAAGTTTATAGCAAAGTCAGGAAATACCTCTTATGTATCTGATTCAGATTCTGACTCAGAAGCTTCACTGTCTTCTGTTATGTTTTCCATGAGAGATATGTTTTCTCTTTCAACATCTGATTCTCAGTCAACTTCAGATGTGTCAGAATCATCCCATGTAGCCATGAGACTTTTCTTCTTTTCCTTGCCAAACTTCTTTTTGGGCTTTTCCTTCTGAAGCTTTGGGCAATCACTTTTGTAGTGCCCTTGCTCGTTACATTCATAGCAGATGATGTCTTTGTTGTTTGGATTTCTGCTTCCTGAAGAGCCTTCAGATCTTCTGTGTCTTGAGGAGGATTCTGATCTTCTATATCTGGAGAAAGATTCATTCTGATTCTCTGATCTTCTGGGATTCCGGAACTTCCTTTGCCTCTGCTTCCATAATTGGTTCACCTTTCTGGAGAGGAGAGATAGTTCATCTTCTTCTGATGAAGACCCATCAGAGGTTTCTTCTACAGCCTGCAAAACTTTGGAGTCAGATTTTCTGTTAGATTTTAAAGCTAATGGCTTACCTTGCTTTTGAGGTTCATCTGCTTCTAGCTCTATCTCGTGACTTCTGAGGGAGCTGACAAGTTCCTCCAGAGAGATTTTGTTGAGATCCTTGGCTAGCTTAAGCGCTGTGACCATT
The DNA here is from genome assembly GCA_948472305.1 of Vicia faba. Taxonomy (NCBI): domain Eukaryota; kingdom Viridiplantae; phylum Streptophyta; class Magnoliopsida; order Fabales; family Fabaceae; genus Vicia; species Vicia faba. The sequence goes on along the minus strand of OX451735.1, from coordinate 1,070,213,575 downwards.
GACCTCCATTGTTTTGGCAAGCTTCTGATGATCTTCTTAACATGATCAGCAGTAGAATACCCTTTGTCAAGAACTTTGAGACCAGCAACCATAATTTGAAATCTTGAGAACATCGTTTCTATTGATTCACTTTCTTCCATCTTGAATGCCTCATACTTCTGAATGAGCGCAAGAGCTTTGGTTTCTTTGACTTGAATGTTGCCTTCATGCGTCATTCTCAGAGAGTCAAAAATTTTCTTTGCAATGTCTCTGTTTGATATCTTTTCATATTCAGAATAAGAGATGGCGCTGAGAAGAATTGTTCTGGCCTTGTGATGATTTCTGAAGTCACGCTTTTGCTGATCAGACATTGCTTTCCTGTCAATCTTCTGACAACTTCCATCCACTTGGTGCGTGTATCCATCAGTCACCATGTCCCACAGATCAGCATCATGGTCTAGAAAGAAGCTTTCAATTCTGTCTTTCCAGTAGTCAAAGTTCTCTCCATCAAAGACTAGAGGTTTGTCACTGAATCTGTCTCTTTCTTCATTGTTGTCATTGCTGATGTTTTGATGTGGTCCTGCAATTGATTTTTTCTGACGCTGGATCTTGTACTGACACGGTTAAGTGTAATAAGCTCAGAACCAGGCGCTCTGATGCCAATTGAAGATGTGAAAAACACAAGAAGGGGGGTTGAATTGTAAAACTTAAATCAAAGGTGCAGACAACACTGTATTTTTATCCTGGTTCGTTTGATCTCAAACTACTCCAGTCCACCCGTCAAGGTGATTTCGCCTTTCTCCAACGAGGTCTTAATCCACTATATTCAACTGAATACAACAACTACTTTAACAACTGTTAAAGCCTTCTTGAGTCTAACCACAGACCGGTTTATCTCAAGGAAATTCTCTTACAGATAATTGAACTAAAGAGTGTTTGATGTTTTCTAATAAAACTATATATCACAACTGTGATAATACACAATATTAAGCTTAGAATGAAACTGGGTTGCTAATGCTTTTGAGTAGGCGTGGTTGAAAGCTTTAGCAAATTGTATGAGTGAGTGCTTTTTCGTAGGCGTGTATATGCGTGAAGATTATTAACCTTTTCTTTTCTCACACTGACTTGTTTATATAGCCTAGGAAGAGATACATTGTTGTCCATAAATCAATTTCAATGCTAATAAAATTCTTTCCTTTTTTTAGAAGATCTTGTCTTGGATAAAGTCGTTGGTAATTAATCTGTCTTGAATGCATAGTAACGCTACAGAGTGTTCTACTAATGATAATCAAATTGTTCTTTCCTTTATGCTGACGCTTCTGAGTGCTGATGACTTGGTTAGGATCTTGATCAGAGTCAGAGTATTTTATGCGCAGATTCTATTCATCATGCTTCAGCGTATGATCTGGTAGCTTCAGCGTGTAACACATGTTATTTGATCTTCTGATGCTGACATATCATCTGATGCTAATGTTGATACTGATCTTCTGATGCTGATTCCATCAGAGTTTCTGTAAACACAAAACATAATTTTAAGTAGCATATATGTCTTATATATAAATCTTACAATTTATTTATTCTTGTATTTTGTTATCATCAAAACTCTAATTGAGGGTTGTAGAATCAAACTATGTTCTAACAATGTAATAGTCTAGATTTACGCTTTCCGCACTTTATTTTCTATACATATTAATTGTTAGTAACTAGGCGTGTATGGAAAGACTACTAACCAAACATTAGCAAACCTAATAACATAAGATAAATACTTGAACTAAATCAATTGCACATGCGCACCTCTAGGGTACCCCACTTCGGTTGCCTTCGGAAAACGGTCACAATTCTCGAAATGTGAAAATCTTTAGTGGTTGTCCTTTAGTTCAGGAGATCACAAGTCCCTCGATGACCCTTTCGATGCCGCTTCGGTTAAAAAGTGATCTTAGAACTTTAGGACAATTACTAAAAGTTCTTGCCCAGTTGCCTTAGTGATCGTAAACGTCCCTTTGATAGTCCCTTAACATCCAACAGTAGGGCTACCTACTCACTAATAGTAGGATAGCACTATCTAAAGGAAAGGAGGAAAAAAAATGCTTTTTTCGAGTAGGTAGATAATTGTTAGGTACTTGCTCAAAAAACAATTTTTTCACACTACACATTCAAAAAAATTTCAAAAATGCTTTATCAACACTCTTGAGGACAGATACAAGAGTTATCATAAAGCAAACAAACTTTTCAAAACACACAAACACAAAAGCAATTTTCAAAAATGAGAAAGTATCTAAGAGCCCGTGGTAAACCACGAATGGAAAGGGCGCTAGCACCTTCCCTTTACATAATCTACCCCCCTTACTCAGAAACTCTCGAAAAAGGTCTTTTTCTGTTCTTTTCACCCTTTCCTTTGTCAGATAAAAGAAAAGTCTGTGGCAACTCTTGCTTACCGCACATTTGCGAATACAAAACACAAACCAGTATAACAGTCGGTTCTGCCACCGTATCACAAAACTGGCGAATCTGCTAGGGAAAATAAAAGTGGGGTTCACCTTAGGGTCTATTTCATTTTTAAATTGCTTTATTTTTTGTGTTGTACCCCAAAATTTACCCTCCCATTTCCTCAACATTTTCTCATCACAAGACCCTTGGAGCTCAAGATCAAGATAGGGTTTGCTCTGCTCAAGACTTCTCCTTGCACTGTTGACCCAAATTAGGGTTTGAGTTTGCACAAAGATGTTTTGACCTAAAAGGCCCAAAGTGACTTTCATTCTTCATGTTGGACTCACAAGTTTATCCATACCAAGTTTCAAGCCTTGATTCCAATCTTTGCCCAGTCAATTGGACAGTTGACCTAGAAATCAGCTGTATTGAGGGAAAAGTCAACTGTGGTCAATTGACAGTCAAACCTCATGATTTTTGACCCACATCAACATATTGAATTCATATGAACCATTTGATCAAGTTTGGATCACAATTCCACAAGAAATTTGATCAGATCACCAAAAGGGTAAAATGGTCATTTTTAGGGTTTTGACTGCACAAAGGCAATTTTTGACTGTTTGACCTAGCCAATGGCAAACCAAGCTCACATATGGACTCAAGGACTCAATGGCATTGTCTTGACATGTTCATCAAGTTCAAAAGATCCCACATGCACAAGATTGACAGATGAATTTTCCAGTCAACTGAGCCAAATTTGACTGTATACTGAAAAGTCAAACTTTGACTTTTTGGTCAAAAATCAAGTGTCAAGATTCATTTTTCATCAAGACATGTCAAATTATGAAACTTGTTCATCAAGAAATCAAAAATTTCAAATTAGGGTTTTAAAATGAAGAATTTTCATAACTTAGAAATTTTCTAAGTTATGAAAATCCCTAATTTTTCCCTAACTTTGTCCCATTTTTTCATCAAGATACATTTGGATTCAAGGAAAACTCAAAACATGAAAGTTGTAGTCCATTGCAAAATCTACAACTTTTATTCACAAAGTTTCCTCAAAAGAAGCTTGTAGCTCAAGTTATGATTTTTGGAACAAGGGTGCAAAACATTTTTAACTTAGAAAAATTTTGACCTATTCTAGGCAGGATTTTTGCCTAACTTCATGGCCACTTTTCACATGCTTCCACTTGGAATCTCAACTTGCATTACAAATATGGATTGTAGTACACATTCCAAGCTTTCCAAAATGTCCAAGAACTTCTCAAACACCCTTGTGGTTAGGGAGAATAGAATTTGTCAATATGGGCAAAAGTCACTTTGTTCATGAGCCATTTCCATGTTCATAACTTTGCATTTTGAACTCAGCATGTGCAAGCTACATTACAGGCCTTTTATCTCATCCACACTCAATAATTTAATGCAAATCCTTTGTTTTCAAGCCTTATCTTATGTGTTTAACCATTACATGCCAATTTAGAAAAAGTAACTTAGCCATTTTTGAAAAGGTGAACTTTATGTCAAGTTTACAATCTATGAGGTACAATGCAGATCTTTGAGGCACAAGTTCATGAGCAAAGTCCACTGATCAAGGGTGATTGGTGCAGCATACTTGAGGGGCCTGTGGTAGCCTAGAAACCAACTTGTCATTTTTTGCTTAAGATAGAAGAAACATTGCATAACTAAACACATCTCACATTGCTGCAAGAACAAGCTTAAGCAAACTTTCTCCACACATTCCATACTCCTCAACTGACCTGAAACACGAGCCAACTACCTTCAATACCTCCCTAAACATCAAAACACCATTTTTCTGCACAAAACAGGGCATCCCTGCAGTTTGAGTGGCACAGCTCATTTCCATCGTGCGTTTTCATCCAAACCACTTCATACACCTTCCATAACATCTATACAAACTATTCCAAGCATTGAACTGTAACTGTAATAGCCATAGCCAAGTGTGCCATTTTCACTTTTCTCTCTTGCAGGTTGACTTCTGTAGCTTGATATAGCAAGATTCAAAGCACACCAAGCATTGGAATAGCATCCCTGGACTTCAAGCAAGTTGTACAAGTCCTCACATTGCCTTGAAAGTACCTCCATTGTCATACACGAATCAAGCTGAACAGGTAAAAGTTTGAACTTCTATCTCTTAATCCAGGCATATCTAGGCTTAGGTTTGTGAAGAAGTTATGTCATACTCATGTCCCTGAAGCCACCTATATCCTCACTTTCCATTTATATTGCATATGCTGAGAGAATTTAAGACCTGAACATTGACAAAAACTTAGGTCAGAAATTGGGGGAGAAGAAATTCTCTCTCATTTCTGAGAGTTAGATCAAGTTTTTTATATGTATGAACTCGTGACATGATGCTCTATAATGTTTGTGTTGTAAGTTTTTGTTAAAAGTCAAGGAATCAAGAGATAACAGGGATGGAAGGAAGCGCACGTTTTTTTTCATTTGAAACTGTCTGGAGGTTGAAGACAAGCTTGCTTTGGGCTGGGCTTGTTTCTTTTTTCTATTTGCACCATCTTTTTACACATGCACCCCCTTAGCCCATTGTGTTTTATTTTCATTATTTTTGACTTTTGATTTTTGTTTCTGACTTGTTTATTTTTGTCAAAGCATAAAAAATATTATAAATATTTTTCTCACATTTTTTGCTTTTTATTTGATATTTATTTTGTTTCATTTAGTTTTATATGTAAATAAACATAAATATACTCTTATTTAAAATACCAAAATAAATACAAAATACATTCTATTTTCTGATTTTATTTTATTTTATCTTTTGAAAACATTTTCTAAAAAAATATATTTTTTTGTAAATATTAAATATTATATTTTTGTACATATTTAATATATTTAGTAAATAATATAAATACTTATCTATATTTATTAGAATATTTAGGGAAAAAACATAAAAATAATACATTTTTATTTTTATTAATATTTAACCTAAAAAATCACTTTTTTACAATATACTTACTTTTTATTTATTTTTTGTACATAATTAATAAATATTGCATATAATATATAATAAATACCTTTTTATTTATAAAATTAGGGTTTTGCCCTAAAAACATAAAAATACCCAAAAATTAATCATTTTCATTTTTGTTTATTTGTCACATGAAAAACCCTTTTATATACATATGAAAATCATTTTTGCATCTTGCATATTTATTTTATTTTATTTAATTATTGTGCAATTAAATAATTTGTGTAATTCAATTTGATTGTAATAGTTTAGATTTAAATTCTTGCTAAAATATCCCCATTTGAACATTTGTACCCCCCATCCCATAATTATGTTGTAATAGTTTAGGATTTTAAATTTCGCATTTAAAAGCTTTCTAAATATACCATGATAGACTTAGGGTTTGTATGCAAATCAAAAACGACAAATAGTTTGACCTAATTCCAAGAACAAAGCATGAAAATGGACAACACTAATCACACTTGCACCCCTAGGGTACTCCACTTGTTGCCTTCAATAATGGGCCATATTGCATGTTAGGTATCTTTGGCAAAACAAAACAAATTCAAATGATCATAGTCCCTCGATGACGCTTTCGAAAGCTGCCTAAAAAATGATCAAGTCCCTTAAAGGAAAAGTTGCCAAAGAAACTTGGCACCATTGCAATCATGGTCTAAACGATGACCCGCGCCCGTCCCGTTCACATCCTAACACAAGATTGTCCACCAAATACAATGGTGGAACAAAATTGTTAAAAGGGTTAAAACATAGAGAAAACCTTTGAGTAAATTTAGGGGTAGACAAAACTCTTGATTACTTGCCAACTTGCAAAACAAAAACACTTGCCTATTTTTCAAAACCACACATCACAAACACACTTTCAAAAACAACTTTCAAAAACATTGAAAACTTTTCAAAAGACATACACCTTTGTATACATCCAAACATGGGTCATTACAAAGGTTGCCACCACATTGGCCTCTTTTCAAAATATTTTCAAAACCCACACACAAAGCCCCATTTCAAACAATTGAAAATCAAGGCAAGTTGATCTAAGCAAGTAACTAAGAGCCCATGGATAACCATGGATAGAAAGGGTGCTAATACCTTCCCTTTCTATAACCTACTCCCCGAACCCAAGAAAATATCTCAAAGGTTTTTGCTGTGCTTTTTTAACCTTTCCTTATGATAAAATAAAAAGTCGATGGCGAATCTTGCTCAACCGAAACATTTGCGAAAACAAACGCAAAACCTCAAGTCAGTTCTCCCACCGTATCACAGAACTGGCGACTCTGCTGGGGATGACTTTTAAAGTGGAGTAACCTTAGGGCTTAGATCACCCTCTTGCATGACTAATTGTTTGCTTTGATTGCTTTACATCTTGGCTCTCTTGTTTGGGTTTGCAATCCTACACCTGTATTTGGGGAAACATTCATAGATATCAATACGTTGTGGAAACTGTGCGGGGTATACCGGCACGGTTGAAGCAATAGCTATATTAGTGTGGCATATTTGTGAGTACCGGTAACCCTTGAGTTCAATCAAGGAGAGTACGGGGCCGCTGAGTGATGTCACTAAACACTAATGACATAGAACCTTACTTGACCATCTTGGCCTTTCATTAGGGGTAGTGAGATGACCGGCTTTGGTGCAGTCCGAAGTTGGTAGATACTCGATACTACACTCATTGAGGGTTGTTTTCTTGGAATATTTTGGTCGCTAGTTAAGTGGCTAAACAAAAACAATGAACATGGAAAACAATCAAATGATATTGAGCTCCTTAGAACCCGGTTACTATTTATAGGACAGGTTTTTAAATCAACTACACTCAAGAGGGTACTTACCTATGAAACCCCATGCAAGCCTGAAACTAGGGTTTTGTGTGATTTGCTTGTACATATGTTTTGTGCATACATCATGAACATCATAAAGCATCATATGCATACACTAACCATTTCAAGGGTTTAAATCTTCATCTTTGTTCTTGTTTTGTAGGTCATGGATGTTCTTCGCAGGAAAACTATCCAAGTCAACCTTGTGAGAATCCCTCCTCAACTCAAGGAGCTCACATCAAGAATTCCGGAAAGCTCTCCCTTCAGTGAAAGACATGGTAGACTGCTCAGCCTAGTCAACACCAGCATTGAAGAGGACATGGTAAAGGTGTTGTTCCAGTTCTTTGACCCCTTTCACCACTGTTTCACTTTCCCCGACTACCAATTGGTGCCCACTTTGGAGGAATTTTCTCAACTCTTGAGAATTCCTATTCTTAATCAACTACCCTACAACGGTAAGGAAAAAAAACCAAAGCCCGAAGATGTTGCTCAAGCACTACACTTGCAACCATCTGACATCAAGGGGAATTGGGAAACTAGAAGCGGTGTCAAAGGCTTCTTGGCAAAATTCTTGTTTGAGAAGGCACAAGAGTGTTGGAATTCATTGGACCTACAAGCCTTTGAAGAAATTGTAGCACTCCTCATTTATGGGTTGGTCTTGTTCCCAAATCCTGACCAGCTTGTAGATGTCAACACCGTCAAAATCTTCTTATCCAGGAATCCAATACCAACATTGCTTGGGGACATTCTTCACTCATTTTACACATGAACAATGAGAAAGAGGGGTGTTCTCATGTGTTGTACTCCTCTCCTTGCAAGGTGGTTTATTTCGCACCTTCCACAATCTGTCTTGAAGAATGACCAAGGCTTAAGGTGGTCACAACGGTTGATGACCCTCACTCACTCTGATGTACATTGGTGTTCTCGGTCCAGAGAAAATGTCATCATCATCGATCGTTGTGGAGAGTTCCCTAATGTTCCATTGCTTGGCATTAGAGGAGGCATTACCTACAACCCTTGTCTAGCTTTAAGACAATTTGGATATGCACGGAGGGATGGCCCTCACGACATGTTGATTCCTGACCTAGTTTTTGACTTCGACAACAATGCGCAAGGACTTAGCCAAAGATTCATCAGAGCTTGGAGGATGCCTAACAAGGTAGACAGCAAGACACTGGGGCGCAAGAACTCCATCCCTCTTGAGCCTTATCTCAAGTGGGTACGAACCCGAGCCCATAGTCTAATGATGCCTTATCCTCATGTTCTCCCTGTGATTAAAGATCCCGTTACGGAAGGAGAGGTTCCCTACACCATCCTATATCCTGACATGCCTACATCGTGGGAGGAGATGCAGAAGAGTTGGATCCAACTCAAGGAGGAACGGAACACTTTTGAAGCCAGCTTCTACGCCAGTGAGAAGAAGGTTTTGGAGCTTGCCTGCCGACTCCATGAGGAAGAGACCCTCAACACCTACATCGCACCAAAGAGGATGCGCAACGTCTTTTTACCTTGAGAAGTTTTTTGTAATATTTGGCCCATGGGGCATTTATGTACTGACAAATTTCTTCTTATTAATATGACGTGCGTTCTTTTTGTTTGCAACAATTTTGAATTTGCTAAATCCTTGAATGCATTGCATACATAAGCATATCATTTATCATACGCATAAGCAGGTCTCCACACCAGGTTTCCTTATCTTTCTGCTGTTTATTTCAGTAAGATGGATCTCGAACAGACGGTCAAGGATTTGCAGTCTCAGAACTCACAGTTTCAACAACTCCTGATGACCTTGGCAAAGGGTCAGGAGGATCTGAAAGCCCTGCTGGGGAACAAAGAACAAGTGAAAAAGAAGAAGAAAAGAATCGGGGTGGCTACCCTAGGAAGAAGGTTTGAGGGTGAAGCCAGAAGAGTGCTTGAATTTCCCCCTATATCTGAAGAGGTTACCAGTAAAGGGAATGCGGCTGCGGTACCTTCTGAATCCGAAGCTGAAGAAGGAGAGGCTGAAGAAGACGAAGACTACTCTGAGCAACAATACCCGCCCGCCGATGATAAGTACAAACGCTTGGAAGACAGGTTGGAAGCTATGGAGCTGCAGAGAGTTCCCGGCTTAGATTTCGAAGATCTGGGATTAGTTGCTGGAATTGTGATCCCCCTGAAGTTCAAAGTGCCAGTTTTTGCAAGGTATGACGGGTTATCCTGCCCGAAGATGCATCTCAGATCATATGTAAGGAAGATCCAACCTTACACTGCAGACAAGAACCTGTGGATCCATTTCTTTCAGGATAGCCTTTCAAGGGCTCAACTCGAGTGGTTCTATCAGCTGGATAGGGCCAGTATCCGAAACTGGGAAGACTTGGCCACCGCATTTTATAAACAGTATCAGTAAAATTCTGACCTCGCTCCCACGCGTACCCAACTCCAGGGTATGTCACTGGGAACGGGCGAAGGATTCAAGGAGTATGCGCAAAAGTGGAGAGACCTGGCTGGCAGGGTGCAGCCACCGCTGACTGACCGTGAACTTGTTGACATGTTCCTAGGGACCCTGTCTGGTCCGTTCTTCAACCACCTGATTGGTAATTCTTCTGCTGGGTTTACAGATCTGATCTTGACTGGTGAGAGAATAGAGGCTGGCATCAAGTCGGGGAAGATACAGAAAGGGGCCTCTGCAAACACTGAAAAGAAGCCCTTCAAGAAGGAAGCCAGTGCTGTTTATGGTCCCAGAAGACAAGTTAAACCGGAACGCCGCCAAGCTGTCAATGCGTTGGTAATTTCAAAGCTCGTCGCTGCACCTCAGCAGTTTAACCAACCAAGGGGTGAGAGGCCTAAAAGGCAGTACACTCGGCTTAGCATGACCCTGTCTCAGATATTGCCGCAACTACTGTCAACCAATCTAGTAACTGTCAAAGAAGCTCCGAAGGTAGTGAACACAGCTTCTCCGAAGTACAACCCCAACGCCCGTTGTGCTTATCATTCTGATAGCCCAGGGCATACTACTGACGATTGCTGGGCTCTGAGGAATAAGGTTCAGGACCTTATTGACGCTAAAGAAATACAGTTTGAGGCGCCCGAAAGGCCCAATGTTGTAACTGCTCCCATGCCCCAGCATGGAGTGAATGTTGTGGAAGAAGACCGGTATGTAGCCTCTGTGGAAGATATTGTTACTCCGTTGTTGACTATCAAAAGGAACCTGTTGCTAGCCGGTTTATTTCCGGGATGTGGTAAAGGTTGCCTTCTATGTGCTATTTCACCTATTGGTTGTCCCTTGCTGAAATCAGGTATCCAAAGCCTGATAGATAGCAAAGAGATCTTGTTCGAGAAGATTGTCGTTCCTGCGGTCCCTACTGAAGAAGTTTCTATTGTCACTATTTTCAACAAACCTCCTAAGGCTCTCTCAAAGAAGCCTGTCAAAATCATGTCCACTCAGAAGATTGCTCCTATCATCATCACTGTTCCGGGGCCCCTCCCCTATACGTCTGACAAAGTTGTCTCGTGGCACTATGGGGCAGATGTTTATGTGCTTGGAGTTAAGCAAGAGTTTGATACAAGTACTGGCGTCAGTAACATCACCGAGCCTGCCAAAATTACTCGCAGTGGTAGGCTGTTCTCGCCAGATATTGCGCCACCGGCTATTCAGAAACCTCTTATCATCACACCTGCAAGTGTGCCTGTTCCCCTTCCTAATCAAGTTCCTGTTTCTACCCCTGCAGCCGAGTCCTCTGATGCTCGGGGCAAAGGGATTGCTACTGATTTGCCTGCCCTGACGGAGGCACCAAAGATAACCACTGTTGAAGCTTCCCAGCAAGAGATGGAAGAAATTCTCAAGATTATCAAGAAAAGTGATTTCAACGTAGTTGAGCAGCTGGGGCACACCCCATCAAAAATTTCTATGCTATCACTGTTGTTGTGTTCAGAGGCCCATGCCAAGGCCGTGATTTCCTTCCTGAAGATGGCCCATGTGCCATAAGAAACATCTGCTGATCAATTTACCGATTGTGTGGCCAACTTGAGTGCCGATAATGGTTTGGGCTTCTCTGACGCCGATCTGACCGCCAAAGGAAAGAACCATAACGACGCCCTGCATGTCTCCATTGAATGCAGGGGCACTACTCTTGCCCATGTGTTGGTAGACACCGGTTCTTCATTGAATGTGTTGCCCAAGAAGGCCCTGGACAGGTTGGATTGTGAGGGTCTGGAGCTCAAGCCCAGTAACATTGTTGTCCGAGCCTTTGACGGTTCTAAAAGGATGGTACATGGTGAAGTTGACATTCCAATCAGGGTTGGTTCTCAAGTTTTTGATTCAACTTTCTATGTGATGGACATTCGTCCATCCTACTCTTGTTTGCTGGGTCGTCCATGGATCCACAAGGCTAGAGCGGTGACCTCCACGCTACATCAGAAGCTCAAGTACCCAGTCAGAGGGAAAATTGTTACAGTTCAAGGGGAAGAAGAGTATATGGTCATCCACCTCAACTCATTCCGATACATAGAGATGGATGGGGAATTCATTGAGACTCCATTCCAACACTTTGAAGAGGTGCCTCAGACACTGGCATCAACTGAAACTGTGATTAAAGACCCTCCTTTGAAGATGGCTTCCTTAAAGGATGCCCGGGCTGTGATTGAGAAGGGTGAGTGCGCAAACTGGGGCCGACTTCCTGACTTCACTCCAAAGATTGACAAGTTTGGTCTGGGTTTCACTACAGAAGCTCAGAGGGATGTTCGTAAGGCAAGGATTGGAAGACCTTCTGTGTTCATCACCAACCCGGGAGTGAATGTTATTGAAGACGATGTGGAGGAATCTGAATTCGACAACTGGATCTACCCAACAACCGACAGTGGACCAAGCAATTGGACTACCAAAGACTTCACACCTATTACTTTTGTCACTCAGTAATGAACTCTTTTGTTTTGAATTTGTAACAAACAATATGTTGAAACTTTTATGGCTCGGTGTCCTACCCGGGACACCGTGGCTTCATTTGTGAGGGCTTTTGTGTGTCATTTTGATATATCATCAATAAAAACATTGGACGTTTGTTGCATTTCAAAATCTTGCGCTCCTTTTCTTTCTTATATATTGCAAAACAGCTATATTTACACACACTCACTTATACAGGTTCCAATCCACTCTGGATCTCACTGGTAACGACTCTGCTACCGCCAGTTATGACTTCGAAAATCCGATAAATTTGGCCGAAGACGAAGGTGAAGATGATTGCGAAGTGCCTGGTGAACTTGCAAGACTGCTACTCCAGGAAGAGAGGGCCATTCAGCCACATGAAGAGCCAGTGGAAACGGTAAATCTGGGTACTGAGACAGACAGAAAGGAAGTCAAGATTGGGGCCAATCTAGAGCTCAGTGTGAAACAACAGTTGATTCAGATGCTGCATGACTATGTGGAAATCTTTGCCTGGTCGTACGAAGACATGCCTGGGTTGGATACCGACATTGTGGTTCATCATCTGCCTACCAAGGAAGACTGCCCTCCGGTTAAACAGAAGGTTCGCCGTATGCGTCCAGAAATGTCCGAGAAAATCAAAGCTGAGGTTATGAAACAATTTGATGCCAGGTTTCTAGCAGTGACTTCTTACCCTCAGTGGATTGCCAACGTGGTTCCAGTGCCGAAAAAGGATGGTAAGGTCCGAATGTGTGTTGATTACAGGGATTTGAACAGGGCCAGCCCCAAGGATGATTTCCCTCTGCCTCATATCGACGTTCTGGTTGACAACACTGCTCAGCATAAAGTATTCTCCTTCATGGACGGTTTCTCTGGTTATAATCAGATCAAGATGGCTCTTGAAGATATGGAGAAGACCACTTTTGTTACTAAGTGGGGCACCTTTTGCTACAAGGTCATGCCATTTGGGTTGGAAAATGCTGGGGCAACCTACCAACGTGCCATGGTTGCTTTATTTCATGATATGATCCACCACGAGATAGAAGTGTATGTCGATGATATGATTGCAAGGTCCCAAACTGAGGAGGAACACCTTGACCATCTACGAAAACTGTTTGACCGTCTGAAGTTGTACAAGCTGAGGTTGAACCCGAACAAGTGCACCTTTGGGGTGAGATCTGGAAAATTGCTAGGCTTCATCGTAAGCGACAAAGGTATTCAAGTGGACCCTGCCAAGGTGAAAGCCATACAAGAGATGCCAACTCCCAAGATAGAGAAAGAAGTCATAGGCTTTCTAGGACGGTTGAACTACATTTCCCGATTCATCTCGCATCTAACTGCTACCTGTGAACCAATTTTCAAGTTGTTGAATAAAGATCAAGTAGTACGTTGGAACGATGAATGTCAGGCCGCTTTCGAAAAGATCAAAGAGTATCTCCAAGAACCACCCATTCTTATGCCACCGGTCGAAGGGAGACCTCTAATCCTATACTTGACTGTACTTGACAACTCAATGGGGTGTGTGCTGGGGCAGCATGACGAGTCTGGCCGAATAGAACACGCCATTTATTACCTGAGCAAAAAGTTTACCGACTGTGAGACTCGGTACTCACTGCTCGAGAAAACTTGCTGCGCTCTGGTATGGGCTGCTCGCCGGCTGAGACAGTATATGTTGACTCACACTACTCTGTTGATTTCAAAAATGGATCCAATCAAGTACATATTCGAAAAGCCTGATCTGTCTGGAAGAATAGCAAGATGGCAGATGATCTTGACGGAATATGACATCCAATACACGACTCAGAAAGCAATCAAGGGAAGTGTATTGGCAGACCATTTGGCACACCAGGAAGTGGACGACTATCAGTCGGTGAACTTTGAATTTATAGACGAGGATATCATGGTAGTGACTGATTGTGAAGTACCTGGACCGGATGAAGGACCTGAGGAAGGATCCCGATGGTCTATGCACTTTGACGGAGCCTCAAACGCTTTGGGTAATGGAATCGGCGCTGTGATCATATCCCCTAAAGGCACTCATACTCCACTCACCGCCAGGCTATGTTTCAACTGCACCAACAACATGGCAGAGTATGAGGCATGTATCATGGGTCTTCAAGCTGCAATTGATTTAAGGATCAAGTTTCTGAGTGTCTTCGGAGATTCCGCTCTCGTGATCAATCAGGTCAAAGGTGAGTGGGATACGAAACACCTAAATCTTATTCCTTACAAGGAGTATGTGTTGACATTGCTTCCCCACTTCGAGGAGATAACTTTTGAACACTTCCCAAGAGAGGAGAATCAGTTAGCAGACGCGTTGGCTACGATGTCTTCTATGTTCAAAGTCAAATGGGACAATGAGGCTCCCCTGATCATTATCTGGAAATTGGACGAACCTGCATATTGCTGTGATCTTGAGGCTGAAGAGGTAACTGAAAAACCCTGGTATCATGAAGTAAAGAGGTACTTGGAAGCTCAAGAATACCCCGAAGGTGCATCTGTTAATGACAAGAAGTTCCTGAGAAGGTTTGCGGCAAAGTTCTTCCTCAGCAACGGCATTCTCTACAAACGAAACCATGATTCGACCTTACTGCGTTGTGTGGATAAGACTGAAACAGAAAAGATCATGGCAGAGCTACATGAAGGTACCTTCGGAACACATTCCAGTGGACATACCATGGCAAAGAAAATCCTTCGGGCAGGATATTTCTGGTCCACAATGGAAGCCAACTGTTACCAGCATTCTCGAACTTGTCATAAATGCCAGATTTATGCTGATAAGGTGCACATTCCTCCGGTTCCTCTGAACGTCTTGACAACACCTTGGCTTTTCGCAATGTGGGGCATTGATATGTTCGGCGAAATTAGACCTACGGCATCCAACGGGCATCGCTTCATCCTGGTAGCAATTGATTACTTCACAAAATGGGTTGAAGCAGCTTCCTACGCTACCGTAACCAAAAGCGTCGTGGCACGGTTCATTCGGCACAACCTGATCTGTCGGTACGGTGTACCTGAGAGGATCATTACTAATAATGGTACCAATCTTAACAACAAGATGATCACTGAGCTCTGCGAGAAATTCAAGATACAGCACCACAACTCTTCTCCATATCGGCAGAAGATGAATGGGGCTGTCGAAGCGGCAAATAAAAACATCAAGAAGATTGTGCAGAAGATGACAGTGACCTACAAAGATTGGCACGAAATGTTGTCGTTTGCTCTTCATGGGTACCGTACCTCAGCACGGACGTCAACAGGGGCAACTCCCTTTTCCTTGGTCTATGGCATGGAGGCAGTCTTGCCTATTGAAGTCCAGATACCCTCTCTCCGGATAATGAAGGATGCAGGTTTGAGCGAAGATGACTGGATCCAGACTCGGCTTGATCAATTAAACCTAATTGACGAAAAGAGACTCACTGCTGTTTGTCATGGTCAGACGTACCAAAAACGGATGATCAGGGCATTTAACAAGAAGGTCAGACGATAAGAGTATCAAGTCGGAGACCTGGTAATCAAGCGCATCATTCTTCCTCAAAGTGATCCCAGGGGAAAATGGACCCCTACGTACGAAGGGCCGTTTGTGGTTAAACATATCTTCTCAGGAGGAGCTATGATTCTATCCACCATGGATGGTGACGACCTTCCTCACCCTGCCAATGCAGACATAGTAAAAAGATACTACGCATGAATTAAAGACCCGCTAGGTTGACACACCTAGGCAAAAATAAGGGCTTCCCGGCGAACCAAAAGGGTTCGGGCAAAAATAAGGGATGAAAATGAAAAAAAATCTATACACCCGGCAAGTCGAAAACCTGAAAAGGCGGCTTGGGCAAAAAAGGGTATCCCGGTGGACTGAAAACCCGAAAGGGCGGTCCAGGCAAAAGTTAGGGATAAAGCGTAATACTATGTCTCATTGGATCACCTTGCATCCTGAATTCGGCATCAACTATCGGGCTCAGATGACGCCAATCAATCAGCTTCATCTTCAACTAAGCAGCAGAATGATGAGACGCTTGAAGACATAAAGGCGATAGCAGAGTTGGAACCCAGTGGGATTATTTTTCACATAGCTATTTTGTTTCCTTTTCAAATTTGTATAAACTCTATACTGTTTGGCGGTGTTCTCTTACTAGGACGTCAGCCTCCTGTACACAAAACGCCTATTTACAGGCAAATTTCAAAATCAATACAAGTCCAATTTTTCAGACAAATTATCCATTTGTTTTTCCTTTTTTCTGTTTTGTTTTGCGAAGAACGTCCAATGTTCATTTTTGATATATGAATTTGACATTAATTGCTAATCATGAATAGTTGCACGCGAAACAAAGGATTAATTACAGATGACATCAGAAACAGGGGCAATTTAGAATTGTCTAAGCGATCTAGTTGCTCTGTCCACCAAGGTACCAAGGTAAGTTCGACTAAAGAACTTAACCAAGTTACCTAAACTCCCCGCAGAGTAAGACAAGATTCAGCAATACTCTCCCCAGGCAGAGTTAGTCTCCCATCAGCCCTGAAAAGGCACAATGTTCCCCTAGCAAGTCAACGGTACTCTCCTCAAGCAGAGTTAGTCTACTGTCAGCCTTAAGGAAGTTGGGTATCCCCAGAAGATCTCAACATTCCCCGACGGAATACAAGACACCCTAGTGGAACCATTCCCCAGTACAAACTAAAGTTTCCCCAGGAGAGTGGAATCCATATCCCCAGCAGGTCTTGAGGCTTATCCCCAGTAGATTCTGGAAGCTTATCCCCTGCAGAGTACGTACGCATCTCCCCGACTTTATTCAAAAGTTATTTCCCACCAGGGCTTATAACTGGGTTATCCTCAGCTAATTACCACGGAAAGATCGTCCTCGACGAAGTTCTTCCAATTCCCCAGCGGAGATCTCATCAAAACCTCAGCGAAGTATCTCTTCCCACAGAGTAATTCCCCGCAGAGTAATCTCTCCCACAAGTTTATTCCCTAACGGAGTCGTCTTCTCCTACCGGTTTACTCTTGCAACCGTCATCTCCAGCGGAAACGAACAACTCTATTCTTCAACATCAGCCCAGGATTTCACAAGTTCCCGGCACTCGTCAAGGATTTATTTTCCTAGACGAAAATATATTTATAGACATTTCACATTTCATACATCCTGCTTACATATATGATAAAGTGCATACAACACTATCTCATTTTGAGCATCATGACACCATGCATTTCATACATCATAACATTGCATACAACTGATGTTTTTCCTTTTTAGGAAAAGATCAATCCAAAGATGATTGCTATCAACTATCACAATTCCAGATTCGATTCCTGTATCTAGCCAGGGCATATCTGTGAGTGATTGATTGTAGATTCGATACCTGTATCTAGCCAGGGCATATCTGCATGAAGAGTTTGAAGATCAACCCCTATAACAGGCCAGGAAATTATCTTTCATTCTCAGGTCAGAGGTTTACACCTGTATCTAGCCAGGAAAGCTATCTCTACCAACCTTTTGCAAATTCCAAATTCGATTCCTGTATCCAGCCAGGGCATATCTGTAGACAATAATTTCCAGATTCAATAACTGTATCCAGCCAGGGCACATCTGTAGACGACTAATTCCAAATTCGATTCCTGTATCTAGCCAGGGCATATCTGTGAGTGATTTGATTATGGATTCGATACCTGTATCTAGCCAGGGCACATCTGCATGAAGAGTTTAGAGATTCGATACCTGTATCCAGCCAGGGAACGTCTGTAAGCAACCTTTTGAAGTTCCAGATCTGATTCCTGTATCTAGCCAGGGCACATCTATGAGTAACTAATTGTAGATTCGATACCTGTACCTAGCTAGGGCATATCTGCATGAAGAGACTGAAGATCAACACCTGTAACAAGCCAGGAAACCATCTTCCTTTCTCAAAGCACGTAAGTTCTCGCTAAGGAATCTCTTACGCGATCAACACTTACTGTTGTACCCCAAAATTTGCCCTCCCATATTCAGCAAGAATTGTCAAAGTCAAGGTCACAAAATGCCCCAAGGGTTGTGCAGCTCAACTGTCTCCTAGACAGTCAAAACTAGGGTTTGAGTTCTGGTCAAGCAAATGAACTTTTCAAAGGACCAATCAAGTCTCATATGCCTACAAATGTGGTCAAGCATCCTCATGTCAAGTTCCAAGGCATTCAGCTCAAAATTGCACAGTCAAAACCCTAAATTGCACTACAGTCAACTGTAGGGGCAAAATGGTCATTTGACAGTCAAAAGTTCAAATTTTTGGTCAACATATCATTTTGAAGCCACAAACATCATTTGATCAATGCTTGATCATGATTCTCAAAGTTTGGCTCAGAAATCATCAAAGATGCAAAAGTTGCTATATTTGGACAGCTGGAAAAGTCAACTGAAATTGACCAGGGCATAACTTTCACATGGATTATCAGAAAAATTCCATCCAAAGCTCATTTTGAAGAGAAAGACATTTCCTACAATTCATCTTCATGTTCCAAGTCCAAGAAATGCTCTCACAAAAAGTTATCAATTTCAACATTATAGGTCATTTTCAGAAGTCAACAAAAAGTGACTTTAAGTCAAAGGCCATAACTTGAGATTGGTAAATCAAAATGACATGGGACCAAAGGCATTGGTTAAAGGACTCAAAGACCTTTCCAAAATGTCCAAGAACATGTGAAAAGCTTAAAAATTGACCAAGTTATGCCTTGTGGAAGTTGGGAAATTTTTGGAAATTTTTGAAAGTCAACATTGATGCAAAAGGCCTAAAAATGCAAATGGGCCCATTTATCTTCCAAATTTCTTCATGCCAAGCCTATGCACGACCACTAGGCCCAAAGGGAAGTATTCTCATATTTTTTAATTATTTATTTGAATTAATATTAATTTATATTCATTTAAATGATTTTAATTCATGAAAAATATAACCTTAACCTAAAAAATCTTTTTATGCACATTATAAGGTTAATATTTCGTGCTTAAATGATTAGGGCAAGTTTTGATGAGATTGGATCATGATTGAATAAAAACAACATGAAAAAGATATGAAAAAAGATCCATGAAATCAAATATTGAAATTCATCAATGCCTAAGATTTTGTCTAGTTTTATTGACCTAAATCACTCCATATATGATCAGCATCACAACCCTAATCATCCAAGACTGAAAAAGCTGCGCAAAAACAAGCATTGCATTCTTGAAATTTCTCAAAAAAATCCAATTCTGAAAAGCATTCTAGGGGACGATTCAAGCCCTAACTTTGATCTCAATAGCTTCATTGGAGTGTACTGAACGTGTACCAACCCAAAACAACCACCAAAACTCCTTGAATCGGCATCTCAAATTGCCATGGATGGTTGTTAGGGTTTCAGGAATTCAAAAAAGGGGTTTCCCAATATAAGAAAAATTAGGACTTCTGGATACCATGGTTGAATTCAGGGCTTAGAGACGAAGAGATCCATGCCATCGCGCCCAATTTATGTTGGGATATGGGCTAGTCGCTATTTTCCCTTTGCTTGCCTAAAGCCACGCTGCAAAAACCGTTGCCCATTAGTTTGTTTTACAGGGAAGAAGAAAGAGACGAAGACGTGTCCATTAGTGACAGGTCTATTTGAATTTCGCGCGGAATTCTAAAAGCATTAGCGTTTTCTTATTATATTATTTATGTATTATTATATGTTAATTGAAAGCAAATAGCTCAGCTGGCAAGGACTAAGGCATGTGACTTCCAAGACCTGGGTTCAAGTCCCAGGTCTGTACGTTTGCTATATTATTTTTCAAAACTAATTCACATGCAGGCTTAACGTTAAGGTTCACCATGCACATTCAGCAATCATTAGCCACGCGTCCATGATGATCAAATCAATGTCCAGGCTTCATGGTACACCCCAGGCATGAGTCAGACGCGTAGCATGGGATTCAAAAGGTCAACCAAGTTCCAACGTTATTGGGCCAGGCCTCTCAAATTCATACCTCCCTAAGGGGACAGCAAACCCCCCTGGTTCTATCTTTTTCTATTTTTTTTATTATTTTTAATTGTTTATTTGTTTATTTATTTTCTGATTTAAATTAAATATCTTTTTTTACAAAAAATACAGAAAAACATCATAAAAAATAAAATGTCCAAATAAAATAGAATTTTTAATTTTAGTTATTTTCATAATAAATACTTATAAATAAATTAGTGTAATTAGGTTTTAATTCTAATTCCTTTTTTAATAAAAATCCAAAAAACATGTAGAATTAGGTTTAATATCTTTGTTGATTTTCTTTTTTTTTATTTTTATTTCTAACAATAATAATTACTTATTTATTTATTTTCATAATTTAAATTGTATATAATAAATCTTAGGTTTAATTTAGATCTTAATTTAAATCTTTCATAACAAATAAAAATACTAGATTTACGGTTTGCCGTCTAATCTAATTTCAATTAATTCCCTTGGTTCACATTAAATTTAAAAAATACAAAATACCAAAAAAACAATTTAATCATTTAATTTCCTTTTTTTACTATTTAATTTTTAATTCCCGTTAACTTTTAATTATTTGCAAAAGGGTCCAACGCCCTAGTCATTTCAATTATTAATTCGCGCATTTATTTTATTATTGCTTATTATAATTTTGTAAATATCCCAAAGCGTTGTAATTTACTTTCCGCACTTTATTTCTTCGCATTATTTATTTTTTCGCTAAATCGGGTCCGGGTTAATTTTGGCGATGTGGACCCGCGCCTTTGTAATAATCTTAGATTTATTTCCTCGCAAATTTTATATCTCTTAATATGCATGCAAGAATGAATGGACTTAAATTAAAATCAAGCGTAGAACACGACAAACATGACAAGATAAATGCAAATGAAACATGACACACGAATCGCACACACCACCCCTAGGGTACGCTTCACTGTTGCCTTGCCTCGAAAGGTGATCGTCGAGTAGAGGATGTCTTAGTAAGTCCTCATGATCCGGGAACCTGGCATGAGGGTAGCTTCTAAGGTGTCTTCCTATTGCTCTGGTGATCACCACGTCCTTTAAACTCGAATTGACCCGAATACCTCCAACAGTGGTGCTACCTACCTCTCAATGGTGGGATGGCACTACTTTAAAGGACATTTACACAGACGAATTCCTTAGGGTAGGTAGGTTCTCAAGGATACTTGCTCTAATCTCAAAACAAACTCAAAAGGACTTTTCACACTGACACTTTTCAAAAGCTTTCAAAGCAATTTTTCAAACACTCTGACGTATGAGTCGATCTGAAATTCTTCAAAGAAATTTTTAAAACCCACAGTTGAAAAGCAAACAAACCATTTTTGAAAACACAAATGAGCAAGTATCTAAGAGCCCATGGATAACCATGGATAGAAAGGGTGCTAACACCTTCCCTTTCTATAACCTACCTCCCGAACCGAGAGCAATCTCTTTAAGGAATTTTTCTGTGCTTTTGTCCTTTCCATTTGGAGAAAATAAAAGACGGTGGCGACTCTTGCTTCCGCGAAATTTCGCGAACCAGCGTTAAACAGTCAGTTCCAGATCCACCGATCACAGAACTGGCGACTCTGCTGGGGAATTAAACTTAAAGTGAGGTGTACCTTAGGATTAAGATCACTGTGTTTTCAATTGTCTTCTTTGCTTGCTTTACTATTGTGGGTTGTATCGGAGTTACATAGATCCTAACCCGGATCTGGGGATACCCTGTTTAGGTAGCATAAGCTGTGAGGGACCTGTCCGGCGTAGACCGGCACAGGTGAAGCAGTGGCTACGTTGGTGTGGCACCTTAGTCTGTACCGATATCCCTTGTGTCGCAACGGGGAGAATATGGGTCTTCTAAGGAGTCATTAAGCACCAACAACCTTAGAACCTTAATTGACACAACTTGGCCTTTAGAATAGTAGCAGTATGCTACGCCCATTGAGGCTAAACTCTCGTGATGGTTCTGGCCGCAAGAAAAGATTGCGATGCTGGAGTTATGATCGATTGAGGGTAGTCAATGATATTGGGATCCTCTAAGAACCCGGTTACTTTTGATTAGGACAGGTCTTAACCAACAAACTAAAAGAGGGTATTACCCAGACCTCATGCTGGCCTAAGCCCTAAGGGCTCTTTTGTGTGACTTGTGTGCCTTCGTACTTGACTACTTGCATGCTTGTTATCTGACCCTTGATGTCTTGCAGGTTTTGTTCATAGTCCTTAATTGGGACTTATAACAGGGTGTACTAACCACTTGCAGGTTCTGTTTATAGTCCTTAATTGGGACTCATGACAGGTTTTACTTAGGTTTCTTGCAGGTCTTGTTTATAGTCCTTAATTGGGACTCATAACAGGGTACTAAGTTTCTTGCAGGTCTTGTTTATAGTCCGTAACTAGGACTCATGACAGGGTTTACCAAATTTCTTGCAGGTCTTGTTTATAGTCCTTAATAAGGGCTCATAACAGGGTTTACCTACATCACCCCATGCATAGCATGACATCATACCATCGCATACTATTGCATACATCCTAACCCATTTCAAGGATCTTAAGGGCTTGTGATGCAGGTCATGATGAATCAGAACATCTAGCCAGGGGCAAAGAGGATTTATTTTCCTCTAGCCAAGGTTGTCAGGGGCTATGACCCACTGGATATGGTGAGCCTTTGACCCTTGAAGAAGGACTCTCAACAATATGCAGTGCCTTCAGTCAAGCTACCGGTTCCAAATGCTAACAAAGTTTCTCTGTTTACCCCGCGAGGTCCTTGAAAACATTACATGCATATCATACATCTCATTGCATTGCAGGTATCCCTTGACAGGTTGCTTACCCTTCTCCGCTGTTTATTTCAGCCCCTCGTCATGAATCCTGAACCATCAGCCGAGCAGACTATCAAGGACCTCCAGGCTCAGAACGCCCAGTTCCAAGAGCTGATTATGAATCTGACCCAGGGGCAACAAGACCTGAAGGCTCTCCTTTTGAAGAAGGACAAGAAAAAGAAGAGGACGGTTCTATTCAGCCCTAGACGCAGATCTGGGAATACACCGCAAGTTGAAACTGAGAGGACAACCCCATCTGTGGGAAAAAGCAGTCATCATGAGAGAGAGGTTCCCAGTCCAGTGGTCTCCGACAACGAGACAGATTTTGATGAGGAGCAGTACCCTCCTGCTGATGACAGATATAAACAATTGGAGGACAGAATGAAAGCTATGGAGGTTCAACAGGTACCTGGGCTGGATCTCGGAGATCTGGGTTTGTCAACTGGTGTGGTTATCCCCCATAAGTTCAAAGCACCATCCTTCTCTAAGTATGACGGGGCGTCTTGTCCCAAGCTGCATCTAAGGTCCTATGTTCGGAAGATCCAACCATACACGGTGGACAAAAACTTGTGGATCCACTTCTTCCAGGAAAGTCTTTCAGGGACTCACCTCGAATGGTTCTATCAGCTGGATGGGACCAAAGTTCGTAACTGGGAGGAGTTGGCAACTGCTTTCTATAAGCAGTACCAGTACAATGCCGACCTTGCCCCTACGCGTACCCAACTCCAGGGTATGTCGTTAGGATCAAGTGAAGGTTTCAAAGAGTATGCGCAGAAATGGAGGGATCTTGCTGGAAGGGTACAACCACCTTTGACTGATCGTGAACTTGTGGACATGTTCTTGGGGACCTTGTCTGGTCCATTTTATAACCACCTGATTGGAAATTCGTCCGCTGGATTCACAGATCTCATCTTGACTGGGGAGAGAATTGAAGCTGGCATCCGGTCTGGGAAAATTCAAGAGGCTATACCTTCTGATAAGAAGCCTCATCATGGAAAGAAGGAATCCAATGCGGTGCACGGTAAAAAGAGCCGTCATGAGGCAGGGGCAATCCAAATCTCTAATCCCGGACCTGCTCAACAAGGACAGGGGCAACAGCGCAAAGAGAAACGACAGTATACCAAACTCAACATGTCGTTGGATCAAGCACTGCAACAACTGTTGAAGACAGGGCTGATCACCTTAAGGGCTCCTCTTCGGAATCCGAACACTTCTGCTCCCAACTATCATCCCAACGATAGGTGTGCATATCATTCAGATAGCCTGGGGCATACTACAGACAACTGCTGGCCTCTCAAGAACAAAATTCAAGACATGATCGACGCCGGGGAGATTCAGTTTGAAGTGTCTGAGACTCCGAACATAATCACTGCTCCGTTGCCCAATCATTGAAGCCTCTTGTTTATTTGAATGTTTTGAGTTGTACTTTTCTTTGCTTATACAAACAATTAATGTCATAGCAAACTCTTTTATGTTATCAATGCATCGCATACGTCTGTTTTGGAAATTAATACAATTATTTTCATTATGTTCAAATATCTTTTCATATTTTTTTTCTGATGTCAACTCTCGGTTAATAATTCTGAGCCTCTTGAGGGAGGATGACGAAAATGATACCACAATCATCACAGTATGCTTTTGAACAGGCCCCGCTGATGAGGTACAGGCATTGTTTCAATCCCTAAACACTGGAGTTATAAGGATGATAATCCCTCGTCAACCCATCAGAGCCAAAGAAGTAGGAGTTCTTATTTTTAAAAGTCTAAACCCTTAATCATAACCTGGGGCAGGGTAGTCTCTCAGTTGATCCAAGTGCATGACGAATGGCACCGAAGAGATCTTTACAAAACGAACAAAGACAGTGATGGTTCAGAACAATCAAAAGGACAGGCAGTCATCATCAAAAATTCATAAATGAAAAGCCCAAAAAGTCTAAACCTACAAAGGGGACTTATGAAACTGGGGCATCCCGCTAACTGTAATTCCAAAAAGGAAACAGTTCAGGCAAAAAAAAGAAAGGGATAATAGAAATCAAGAAAGAGGTCTCACAAACCCTCAACCAAAGCAAAAAATGACTGCCTATTCAAAATAAGTTACCAATATCCGAATCATCACCGGAAAATCAGAGCAAAGACTCAAACAAGGTCTAACGTATGATTAACTGAGTTTAGGTTTGGAGAACATCACGAAGAGCGGGTGGGTACAAATAAAATTTGAGCCTTTATCCTTTGTTTCTTAAACCGTGAACCAGGCCACGTCATAACCCTTAAAAGTCCTAGCTGAAGCATGAGTTAGTTCGAAAGCATACTGTACGAAAGGTATCCTGACTCCTTAAGGCTACGGTAAATACAGAGTTGACATCATGTTTTATAAACATCCACATGTTTTATGAAAAAATGCATTTTCAAAATCTTCAAGACAGACATAGGCTTTGCATTTTTAACATAACTTTGTTTGCATATGGCTTTTTGTTTGAACAGCAGGGAAATTCGCACGATGAATACTTAGTGAACAAAAGCACTTCCAATCAAGGGGCATGGCATGACTATTGTCCACCATCTGGGGCAGTTAAGTCAAGATCCAGAGAATCTCTCAAAGGCCAAATAGCCTGGGGCAAGTCTCCGCCTGAGTTACTTGGGGCATTTCAACAATAAATCTCGCCTGATCAAACATCTTCTGGTAACATGGCAACACAAACAGCCAGGGGCACTTCCCTGCATTCTAAAAGCGCGGACATAGTCGGAAAAATACTACGCAAAATCAAAGACCCGCTAGGTTGACATACCTAGGCAAAAATAAGGGCTTCCCGGCGAACCAAAAGGGTTCGGGCAAAATGAAGGGATGAAATAAAAATCTGTACACCCGGCAAGTCGAAAACCTGAAAAGGCGGCTTGGGCAAAAATGGGTATCCCGGTGGACTGAAAACCCGAAAGGGCGGTCCAGGCAAAAGTTAGGGATTAAAGCGTACGACTATGTCCCGTCTTCTTGTCATCTGTCTGCCAGAAGAAGGTTTATCTCTCAACAACTAGCAGCATCCCACAAGTGCCTCCCCCACAAGAAACAGGGGCAATAAAGAGCGGTCTAAGCAATCTGACTATTCTATCCTCCAAGGTATCAGGGTAAGCTCCGTTGAAGAACATAGCCAACGCAGTTCAAAACTTCCCCAGGAGAGTCCAATCCAGTTCCCCAGGAAGGTTGGAATCTATCTCCCCAAGCAATAAGCGTACCCCTAGTAGATTCTGGAAGCTTATCCACGCAGCACACGAACGTGTCGTCCGGCTTGATTTAAAGAGTTATTTCCTTAACAGGATATAACTGGGTTATCCTCAGCCAAAAGCCAAGGAAAGAGCGTCGTCGACGGAATCTTCTTATCCCCAGCGAAGTCCATTCATACTTCCAATACAGCAAGGTATCCTCAGCGAGTCATCCTCAACAATTCAGCAAAAGCATCTCCCCACAGAGTATTTCTTCCCAACATGGTCGCTAGAATGTCTTTTTTCTCCCGCAGAATCCTCCATTCGCCAAGTTTATTCCCCAACGGAGTTATCTTCTCCTACCGGTATACTTGCAATTATCATCCCCAGCGGAAGCAAAAGCTATTCCTCCACAACAGCCCAGGATGCGACTTCCCGGCCCCCGTCAAGGATTTATTTTCCTACGACGAAAACATACATTCATAAAACGTCACATACATCATTATAGCATGCATCTGCATCATGCTACACGAATCTCATTAATTTTGAAGACATACAGTTCATGCATCATGATTTTGCATACGATTATGTTTTGCCTCTTCAGGAAAAAGATCAATACAAAAATAACTACTATCAACTAATCGCAATTCCTTCTAGATATAGTTTCAGATGTAAGCCCAGCGATGGTGACGTTCTGATACTGCTTCCAGAATTCCTTCTCGATATAGTTTCAGATGTAAGCCCAGCGATGGTGACGTTCTGATACTGCTTCCAGAATTCCTTCTCGATATAGTTTCAGATGTAAGCCCAGCGATGGTGACGTTCTGATACTGCTTCCAGAATTCCTTCTCGATATAGTTTCAGATGTAAGCCCAGCGATGGTGACGTTCTGATACTGCTTCCAGAATCCCTTCTAGATATAGTTTCAGATGTAAACCCAGCGATGGTGACGTTCTGATACTGCTTCCAGAATCCCTTCTAGATATAGTTTCAGATGTAAACCCAGCGATGGTGACGTTCTGATACTGCTTCCAGATGTCCTTCCAAGATATAGTTTCAGATGTAAACCCAGCGATGGTGACGTTCTGATACTGCTTCCAGAAGTCTTATAGATGTTTTCCTCTCCGACGATGAGCGTGAGGTAATATTATTTTATGGTCCCCTCTCCAACGGCGTGTGAGGTGGTAATTCCTTCTTCAGATGTTTCCCTCTCCGGCATGAGCGTGAGGTGATATTCTCTTATGGTCCCCTCTCCAACGGCGTGTGAGGCGGTAATTCCTTCTTCAGATGTTTCCCTCTCCGGCATGAGCGTGAGGTGATATTCTCTTATGGTCCCCTCTCCAACGGCGTGTGAGGTGGTAATTCCTTCTTCAGATGTTTCCCTCTCCGGCATGAGCGTGAGGTGATATTCTCTTATGGTCCCCTCTCCAACGGCGTGTGAGGTGGTAATTCCTTCTTCAGATGTTTCCCTCTCCGGCATGAGCGTGAGGTGATATTCTCTTATGGTCCCCTCTCCAACGGCGTGTGAGGTGGTAATTCCTTCTTCTTATGTTCCCCTCTCCGGCATGAGCGTGAGGTGATATCTCCTTTCAGATTATAATTTCCTATAGTTCCCTCTCCAAACGGTGAGTGAGGTGACTCCCTTTGAGATTATAATGCCCTTTTGGTTCTCTTCCTGACACTACGAAGATGGTAGTTCTCACCAAGATTTTTCTCAACGAGCGTTGTTGAAGTTAAAATCACCCAAGGTTCTCCTACCATTCATGATTAAGGCAATAATCATCCCTGGTTCATTCATCAGCGTTTGAAGCTCCAGACTCAGCTCCTGTAACCAGTCAGGACATATCCATATCCATATCAAGCATCTAAAATCAGCTCCTGCGACGTGTCAGGTACTCATTTTTCTGTTTTGCAGGTATGCAGGTTCTCGCTAAGGAATCTCCTACGCGATCAACATCCAGATGGCATCTATAAGCCCATCACCCTATCCAGCAATCTCTAAATGGCATCTATAAGCCCATTCCCATCATCACTGCTACTATGTGAGCGCAAATTTCTGGGCACTCTAGTGTCCAATCATCTTTTACCCTCGGATTACGAAAGGCACGTCAGCCAATCTGCATCCTCAAGTCTAAGAAGATTGAACAGGGGCAACTGTTGTACCCCAAAATTTGCCCTCCCATATTCAGCAAGAATTGTCAAAGTCAAGGTCACAAAATGCCCCAAGGGTTGTGCAGCTCAACTGTCTCCTAGACAGTCAAAACTAGGGTTTGAGTTCTGGTCAAGAAAATGAACTTTTCAAAGGACCAATCAAGTCTCATATGCCTACAAATGTGGTCAAGCATCCTCATGTCAAGTTCCAAGGCATTCAGCTCAAAATTGCACAGTCAAAACCCTAAATTGCACTACAGTCAACTGTAGGGGCAAAATGGTCATTTGACAGTCAAAAGTTCAAATTTTTGGTCAACATATCATTTTGAAGCCACAAACATCATTTGATCAATGCTTGATCATGATTCTCAAAGTTTGGCTCAGAAATCATCAAAGATGCAAAAGTTGCTATATTTGGACAGCTGGAAAAGTCAACTGAAATTGACCAGGGCATAACTTTCACATGGATTATCAGAAAAATTCCATCCAAAGCTCATTTTGAAGAGAAAGACATTTCCTACAATTCATCTTCATGTTCCAAGTCCAAGAAATGCTCTCACAAAAAGTTATCAATTTCAACATTATAGGTCATTTTCAGAAGTCAACAAAAAGTGACTTTAAGTCAAAGGCCATAACTTGAGATTGGTAAATCAAAATGACATGGGACCAAAGGCATTGGTTAAAGGACTCAAAGACCTTTCCAAAATGTCCAAGAACATGTGAAAAGCTTAAAAATTGACCAAGTTATGCCTTGTGGAAGTTGGGAAATTTTTGGAAATTTTTGAAAGTCAACATTGATGCAAAAGGCCTAAAAATGCAAATGGGCCCATTTATCTTCCAAATTTCTTCATGCCAAGCCTATGCACGACCACTAGGCCCAAAGGGAAGTATTCTCATATTTTTTAATTATTTATTTGAATTAATATTAATTTATATTCATTTAAATGATTTTAATTCATGAAAAATATAACCTTAACCTAAAAAATCTTTTTATGCACATTATAAGGTTAATATTTCGTGCTTAAATGATTAGGGCAAGTTTTGATGAGATTGGATCATGATTGAATAAAAACAACATGAAAAAGATATGAAAAAAGATCCATGAAATCAAATATTGAAATTCATCAATGCCTAAGATTTTGTCTAGTTTTATTGACCTAAATCACTCCATATATGATCAGCATCACAACCCTAATCATCCAAGACTGAAAAAGCTGCGCAAAAACAAGCATTGCATTCTTGAAATTTCTCAAAAAAATCCAATTCTGAAAAGCATTCTAGGGGACGATTCAAGCCCTAACTTTGATCTCAATAGCTTCATTGGAGTGTCCTGAACGTGTACCAACCCAAAACAACCACCAAAACTCCTTGAATCGGCATCTCAAATTGCCATGGATGGTTGTTAGGGTTTCAGGAATTCAAAAAAGGGGTTTCCCAATATAAGAAAAATTAGGACTTCTGGATACCATGGTTGAATTCAGGGCTTAGAGACGAAGAGATCCATGCCATCGCGCCCAATTTATGTTGGGATATGGGCTAGTCGCTATTTTCCCTTTGCTTGCCTAAAGCCACGCTGCAAAAACCGTTGCCCATTAGTTTGTTTTACAGGGAAGAAGAAAGAGACGAAGACGTGTCCATTAGTGACAGGTCTATTTGAATTTCGCGCGGAATTCTAAAAGCATTAGCGTTTTCTTATTATATTATTTATGTATTATTATATGTTAATTGAAAGCAAATAGCTCAGCTGGCAAGGACTAAGGCATGTGACTTCCAAGACCTGGGTTCAAGTCCCAGGTCTGTACGTTTGCTATATTATTTTTCAAAACTAATTCACATGCAGGCTTAACGTTAAGGTTCACCATGCACATTCAGCAATCATTAGCCACGCGTCCATGATGATCAAATCAATGTCCAGGCTTCATGGTACACCCCAGGCATGAGTCAGACGCGTAGCATGGGATTCAAAAGGTCAACCAAGTTCCAACGTTATTGGGCCAGGCCTCTCAAATTCATACCTCCCTAAGGGGACAGCAAACCCCCCTGGTTCTATCTTTTTCTATTTTTTTTATTATTTTTAATTGTTTATTTGTTTATTTATTTTCTGATTTAAATTAAATATCTTTTTTTACAAAAAATACAGAAAAACATCATAAAAAATAAAATGTCCAAATAAAATAGAATTTTTAATTTTAGTTATTTTCATAATAAATACTTATAAATAAATTAGTGTAATTAGGTTTTAATTCTAATTCCTTTTTTAATAAAAATCCAAAAAACATGTAGAATTAGGTTTAATATCTTTGTTGATTTTCTTTTTTTTTATTTTTATTTCTAACAATAATAATTACTTATTTATTTATTTTCATAATTTAAATTGTATATAATAAATCTTAGGTTTAATTTAGATCTTAATTTAAATCTTTCATAACAAATAAAAATACTAGATTTAGGGTTTGCCGTCTAATCTAATTTCAATTAATTCCCTTGGTTCACATTAAATCTAAAAAATACAAAATACCAAAAAAACAATTTAATCATTTAATTTCCTTTTTTTACTATTTAATTTTTAATTCCCGTTAACTTTTAATTATTTGCAAAAGGGTCCAACGCCCTAGTCATTTCAATTATTAATTCGCGCATTTATTTTATTATTGCTTATTATAATTTTGTAAATATCCCAAAGCGTTGTAATTTACTTTCCGCACTTTATTTCTTCGCATTATTTATTTTTTCGCTAAATCGGGTCCGGGTTAATTTTGGCGATGTGGACCCGCGCCTTTGTAATAATCTTAGATTTATTTCCTCGCAAATTTTATATCTCTTAATATGCATGCAAGAATGAATGGACTTAAATTAAAATCAAGCGTAGAACACGACAAACATGACAAGATAAATGCAAATGAAACATGACACACGAATCGCACACACCACCCCTAGGGTACGCCTCACTGTTGCCTTGCCTCGAAAGGTGATCGTCGAGTAGAGGATGTCTTAGTAAGTCCTCATGATCCGGGAACCTGGCATGAGGGTAGCTTCTAAGGTGTCTTCCTATTGCTCTGGTGATCACCACGTCCTTTAAACTCGAATTGACCCGAATACCTCCAACAGTGGTGCTACCTACCTCTCAATGGTGGGATGGCACTACTTTAAAGGACATTTACACAGACGAATTCCTTAGGGTAGGTAGGTTCTCAAGGATACTTGCTCTAATCTCAAAACAAACTCAAAAGGACTTTTCACACTGACACTTTTCAAAAGCTTTCAAAGCAATTTTTCAAACACTCTGACGTATGAGTCGATCTGAAATTCTTCAAAGAAATTTTTAAAACCCACAGTTGAAAAGCAAACAAACCATTTTTGAAAACACAAATGAGCAAGTATCTAAGAGCCCATGGATAACCATGGATAGAAAGGGTGCTAACACCTTCCCTTTCTATAACCTACCTCCCGAACCGAGAGCAATCTCTTTAAGGAATTTTTCTGTGCTTTTGTCCTTTCCATTTGGAGAAAATAAAAGACGGTGGCGACTCTTGCTTCCGCGAAATTTCGCGAACCAGCGTTAAACAGTCAGTTCCAGATCCACCGATCACACTTACAAATGGAATATATAAGCCCATCCTCCTATCCACCATCTCTCCAAATGGAATCTATAAGCCCATTCCCGACATCACATTGCTGATACTCCACTAGTATAACAGTCGGTTCTGCCACCGTATCACAAAACTGGCGAATCTGCTGGGGAAAATAAAAGTGGGGTTCACCTTAGGGTCTAGTTCATTTTAAAATTGCTTTCTTTTTTGTGTTGTACCCCAAAATTTGCCCTCCCATTTCCTCAACATTTTCTCATCACAAGACCCTTGGAGCTCAAGATCAAGATAGGGTTTGCTCTGCTCAAGACTTCTCCTTGCACTGTTGACCCAAATTAGGGTTTGAGTTTGCACAAAGATGTTTTGACCTAAAAGGCCCAAAGTGACTTTCATGCTTCATGTTGGACTCACAAGTTTATCCATACCAAGTTTCAAGCCTTGATTCCAATCTTTGCCCAGTCAATTGGACAGTTGACCTAGAAATCAGCTGTATTGAGGGAAAAGTCAACTGTGGTCAATTGACAGTCAAACCTCATGATTTTTAACCCACATCAACATATTGAATTCATATGAACCATTTGATCAAGTTTGGATCACAATTCCACAAGAAATTTGATCAGATCACCAAAAGGGTAAAATGGTCATTTTTAGGGTTTTGACTGCACAAAGGCAATTTTTGACTGTTTGACCTAGCCAATGGCAAACCAAGCTCACATATGGACTCAAGGACTCAATGGCATTGTCTTTACATGTTCATCAAGTTCAAAATATCCCACATGCACAAGATTGACAGATGAATTTTCCAGTCAACTGAGCCAAATTTGACTGTATACTGAAAAGTCAAACTTTGACTTTTTGGTCAAAAATCAAGTGTCAAGATTCATTTTTCATCAAGACATGTCAAATTATGAAACTTGTTCATCAAGAAATCAAAAATTGCAAATTAGGGTTTTAAAATGAAGAATTTTCATAACTTAGAAATTTTCTAAGTTATGAAAATCCCTAATTTTTCCCTAACTTTGTCCCATTTTTTCATCAAGATACATTTGGATTCAAGGAAAACTCAAAACATGAAAGTTGTATTCCATTTCAAAATCTAAAACTTTGATTCACAAAGTTTCCTCAAAAGAAGCTTGTAGCTCAAGTTATGATTTTTGGAACAATGGTGCAAAACATTTTTAACTTAGAAAAATTTTGACCTATTTTAGGCAGGATTTTTGCCTAACTTCATGGCCACTTTTCACATGCTTCCACTTGGAATCTCAACTTGCATTACAAAGATGGATTGTAGTACACATTCCAAGCTTTCTAAAATTTCCAAGAACTTCTCAAACACCCTTGTGGTTAGGGAGAATAGAATTTGTCAATATGTGCAAAAGTCACTTTGTTCATGAGCCATTTCCATGTTCATAACTTTGCATTTTGAACTCAACATGTGCAAGCTACATTACAGGCCTTTTATCTCATCCACACTCAATAATTTAATGCAAATCCTTTGTGTTAAAGCCTTATCTTATGTGTTTAACCATTACATGCCAATTTAATCCATAATTAGAAAAAGTAACTTAGCCATTTTTGAAAAGGTGAACTTTATGTCAAGTTTACAATCTATGAGGTACAATGCAGATCTTTGAGGCACAAGTTCATGAGCAAAGTCCACTGATCAAGGGTGATTGGTGCAGCATACTTGAGGGGCCTGTGGTAGCCTAGAAACCAACTTGTCATTTTTTGCTTAAGATAGAAGAAACATTGCATAACTAAACACATCTCACATTGCTGCAAGAACAAGCTTAAGCAAACTTTCTCCACACATTCCATACTCCTCAACTGACCTGAAACACGAGCCAACTACCTTCAATACCTCCCTAAACATCAAAACACCATTTTTCTGCACAAAACAGGGCATCCCTGCAGTTTGAGTGGCACAGCTCATTTCCATCGTGCGTTTTCATCCAAACCACTTCATACACCTTCCATAACATCTATACAAACTATTCCAAGCATTGAACTGTAACTGTAATAGCCATAGCCAAGTGTGCCATTTTCACTTTTCTCTCTTGCAGGTTGACTTCTGTAGCTTGATATAGCAAGATTCAAAGCACACCAAGCATTGGAATAGCATCCCTGGACTTCAGGAAAGTTGTACAAGTCCTCACATTGCCTTGAAAGTACCTCCATTGTCATACACGAATCAAGCTGAACAGGTAAAAGTTTGAACTTCTATCTCTTAATCCAGGCATATCTAGGCTTAGGTTTGTGAAGAAGTCATGTCATACTCATGTCCCTGAAGCCACCTATATCCTCACTTTCCATTTATATTGCATATGCTGAGAGAATTTAAGACCTGAACATTGACAAAAACTTAGGTCAGAAATTGGGGGAGAAGAAATTCTCTCTCATTTCTGAGAGTTAGATCAAGTTTTTTATATGTATGAACTCGTGACATGATGCTCTATAATGTTTGTGTTGTAAGTTTTTGTTAAAAGTCAAGGAATCAAGAGATAACAGGGATGGAAGGAAGCACACGTTTTTTTCATTTGAAACTGTCTGGAGGTTGAAGACAAGCTTGCTTTGGGCTGGGCTTGTTTCTTTTTTCTATTTGCACCATCTTTTTACACATGCACCCCCTTGGCCCATTGTGTTTTATTTTCATTATTTTTGACTTTTGATTTTTGTTTCTGACTTGTTTATTTTTGTCAAAGCATAAAAAATATTATAAATATTTTTCTCACATTTTTTGCTTTTTATTTGATATTTATTTTGTTTCATTTAGTTTTATATGTAAATAAACATAAATATACTCTTATTTAAAATACCAAAATAAATACAAAATACATTCTATTTTCTGATTTTATTTTATTTTATCTTTTGAAAACATTTTCTAAAAAAATATATTTTTTTTGTAAATATTAAATATTATATTTTTGTACATATTTAATATATTTAGTAAATAATATAAATACTTATCTATATTTATTAGAATATTTAGGGAAAAAACATAAAAATAATACATTTTTATTTTTATTAATATTTAACCTAAAAAACCACTTTTTTACAATATACTTCCTTTTTATTTATTTTTTGTACATAATTAATAAATATTGCATATAATATATAATAAATACCTTTTTATTTATAAAATTAGGGTTTTGCCCTAAAAACATAAAAATACCCAAAAATTAATCATTTTCATTTTTGTTTATTTGTCACATGAAAAACCCTTTTATATACATATGAAAATCATTTTTGCATCTTGCATATTTATTTTATTTTATTTAATTATTGTGCAATTAAATAATTTGTATAATTCAATTTGATTGTAATAGTTTAGATTTAATTTCTTGCTAAAATATCCCCATTTGAATATTTGTACCCCCCATCCCATAATTATGTTGTAATAGTTTAGGATTTTAAATTTCGCCTTTAAAAGCTTTCTAAATATACCATGATAGACTTAGGGTTTGTATGCAAATCAAAAACGACAAATAGTTTGACCTAATTCCAAGAACAAAGCATGAAAATGGACAACACTAATCACACTTTCACCCCTAGGGTACTCCACTTGTTGCCTTCAATAATGGGCCATATTGCATGTTAGGTATCTTTGGCAAAACAAAACAAATTCAAATGATCATAGTCCCTCGATGACGCTTTCGAAAGTTGCCTAAAAAATGATCAAATCCCTTAAAGGAAAAGTTGCCAAAGACACTTGGCACCATTGCAATCATGGTCTAAACGATGACCCGCGCATGTCCCGTTCACATCCTAACACAAGATTGTCCACCAAATACAATGGTGGAACAAAATTGTTAAAAGGGTTAAAACATAGAGAAAACCTTTGAGTAAATTTAGGGGTAGACAAAACTCTTGGTTACTTGCCAACTTGCAAAACAAAAACACTTGCCTATTTTTCAAAACCACACATCACAAACACACTTTCAAAAACAACTTTCAAAAACATTGAAAACTTTTCAAAAAACATTGAAAACTTTTCAAAAGACATACACCTTTGTATACATCCAAACATGGGTCATTACAAAGGTTGCCACCACATTGGTCTCTTTTCAAAATATTTTCAAAACCCACACACAAAGCACCATTTCAAACAATTGAAAATCAAGGCAAGTTGATCTAAGCAAGTAACTAAGAGCCCATGGATAACCATGGATAGAAAGGGTGCTAATACCTTCCCTTTCTATAACCTACTCCCCGAACCCAAGAAAATATCTCAAAGGTTTTTGCTGTGCTTTTTTAACCTTTCCTTAGGATAAAATAAAAAGTCGGTGGCGACTCTTGCTCAACCGAAACATTTGCGAAAACAAACGCAAAACCAAGTCAGTTCTCCCACTGTATCACAATTTGCTTTGATTGCTTTAATTTTAAGAGTTTGTTAGGGTATTCTTGTATAGATCTTATATCCGGATATGGGGACACTTTTGAGGTAAACAACAATAGATCGTGGAGACTGTACAGTGTAGACCGATATAGTTGAAGCGATAACTGTGTTGGTGTGACATTTTGGTTGGTATCGGTATCCCTTGTGTTGAATCGAGGAGAATACGGGGCCGCCGCATGGTGTCGTGAAGCACTAACGCACCTTAGAACCTTAGTTAAACAAACTTGGCCATTAGAAAGTAGTGAGATATCCAGCCTCAGTGTAAAGCTTGGAATCGGTTGATACTTGATACTACACTCATTGGGATCAGACTTTCGGGATGTTTCGGCCGCAAGAAAAGATTGCTAAGCTGAAATAATATTGATAAAGAAATATCAGTGATATTGAGACTCCTTAGAACCCGGTTACTATTTTTAGGACTCGTTTGAAACCAACTAAACTTCAAGGAGGTATTTACCTAAAAACCCCATGCAAGCCTAAACCTAAGGTCTTGTGTGCTTTGCTTGTGTGTGATTAATTTGCTTAAACATGACATCATGTATCATAAACATTCATTCTTCATTACACTAACCATTTCAAGGATTAGGGGAATTTATCTATGTTCTGTTTTGCAGATCATGGCTTCCGCTCAAAGAAATACCATCTGAATCAGCTTTGTGAGAATACCTCTTCAACTCAAAGAGCTAGCATCAAGGGTTCCTGAGACTTCTTCATTCACCAAGAACTATGGTCGACTTCTCAATCTGGTTACCCCAGGTTTTGATGAGAAGATGATGAGTGTGCTCTTTCAATTCTTTGACCCTAAGCACCATTTCATCACCTTTCCAGACTATCAGTTGGTGCCCACCATGGAAGAGTTCTCTCAGATATTGGGTATACCTATTTTGGATCAGTTGCCTTTCACCGGTTTGGAAGAAGCTCCAAAGCCGGAGATCATTGCAGCAACTTTTCACCTGAAATAGTCCAACATTTTATCCAACTGGGAAACAAGAAACCGTGTTAAGGGTTTTCTAGCCAAGTTCCTAATAGAGAAAGCTCAGCTGTTTGGGATGATTTGGAATTCCAGGCTTTTGAGGAGGTCTTGGCCCTACTAATCTATGGGTTAGTACTGTTCCCTAATCCAGACTTACTCATAGATGTGAATGCTATTAAGGTCTTCCTCTCTCGCAACCATGTGCCCACTTTACTCTGAGACATCTTGCATACCTTCCACACTCCTACCACAAAGAAAAGAGGGATTCTTATGTGTTGTGTGCCATTGCTTTCTAGGTGGTTTATTTCTCACCTCCCTAAATTAGTAATGAAGAATGAAGAAGGTTTGGGCTGGTCAAAAAGGATAATGTATCTTTCTCACGCAGATATTCTCTGTTATTCCTGGTCTATGGGAGATATTTCTATTGTTGACCACTGCAGGGAATTCCCTAATGTACCATTACTCGACATTAGGGGAGGCATAACTTATAATCCTTCTTTGGATCCGCGACAATTTGGTTATGCTCGAAGGGATGGTCCTCACGAGATGCTTATCCAGGGCATTATGTTTAACTATTAGGATGATGTTCAAGGGTATCGTCAGAGGTTCAGACGAGCTCGGGGCATGGTAAACAGATTTGATACCAAGACTTTGGGGCCGAAGACTTCCATCCATATGGAACCTTATCTCCAATGGGTACGAGCTCGTGCTCAGAACCTTGTGATGCCATATATATCCATCTTACCAGCCATTATGGAGCCCATTACGGAAAGGGGTGTTCCCTATACAGTTCTTCATCCTGATATGCCCACTGATCTTGAAGAACTGTAGAGATCTTGAATTCAGCTGAAGAAAGAGAAGGATACCTATAGAGATCATTTTTATGCCCATGAGAGGAAAGTTTTGGAGATCACAAAGAAACTTCATGAAGAAAGAGGTCTTAATGTCTATCTCGGCACGGAGAGGAAGCACCCATGGGAAACCTGACTTCTTAGTTTTTAAAATTTTCAATTGAACGCCTAAAAGGAAATTTTATTTTGAATTCTACTAATAAAATCTTTGTTTCTTTTTGGTTCACAAATTTAAATTTCCCAAAATCCTTGAAAAAATTGCATACATATATCATACATATAATTGCATAAACATGTTTCAAAGAAGGTTTCTCATCTTCTTCGCTGTTTATTTCAGCAGTAAAGAAATGGCTCTCGAACAAACAGTGAAGGGTCTACAAAATCAAAATGCTCATTTTCAACAAATGATCATGGCTCTGGCCAAGGGGAAAGAAGAGCTGAAAGCCCTGATTGTCAAAGAAAAGAGCAAGAAGCCAAAGAAGCCAGCTGGTGTGGTGAATTTGGGAAGGAGGTTCAGAGGACCGTTAAGGCAAGTTGTAGAACTAGCATCTTCATCAAAAGAAGGAGACAATCAAGAAGGGGAAACAAGAGAGGAAGACCCCAGTCCAAGGGAATCTGATAATGAGACTGACTATAATGAGGAGTAGTATCCTTCGGCCAATGAAAAATACAAACAACTGGAGGATCGTCTGAATGCAATGGAAATCCAAAAGGTACTTGGGATGGATTTTGTGAGCTGGGTTTGGTTTCTTAGGTTGTAATCTCGCAGAAGTTCAAGGTTCCGGTGTTTTCTAATTACGATGGGGTCTCGTGTCCCAAGATACATCTCCGATCTTATGTGAGGAAGATTCAGCCTCACACTGCTGACAAGGACTTATGGGTCCACTTCTTTCAAGACAGTCTATCTGGGACTCAACTAGAATGGTTCTATCAGCTGGAGGGAACCAATATTCGTAACTGGGAAGACCTGTCTTCTGCTTTCTATAAGCAGTATCAGTATAATTCATACCTTGATCCCACCCGTACATAACTCCAAAGTATGTCTATGGGTTCTAGTAAGGGTTTTAAAGACTATGCTCATAAGTGGAGAGACCTAGCGGGAAGAGTCCAACCCCTCTATCTAATAGGGAGTTGGTGGATATGTTTTGGGGTATCCTATCCGGTCCATTTTTCAACCATCTGATTGGAAGCTCCTCAGCTGGCTTTACTGAGTTGATTTTGATTGGAGAAAGAGTGGAAGCTGGTATTAGAAGTGGCAAGATTCATAAAGATGCCTCTTCAAGTGCATGAAAGAGACCTTTCATGGGAAAGAAAGAGGTAAGTGTTGTTTATAATCAAAGAAATCAGGGAAGAACCGAGTGTCGTCCAATAGTAGGGTCTGTTATGATATCCAAGCCTGCAGCTACTCAACAACGAAACAATCACCCTAGAGCAGAAAGGCCTATAAGACAATTCACCCGGATAAATATGACTTCGTCTCAAGTTTTGCCTCACCTACTGAATTCCAATCTGGTTACCCTGAGGGAAGCTCCCAAGAACCCCAACACCTCATCTCCTCACTACAATCCAAATGCTCGTTGTGCTTACCATTCAGAAAGTCTAGGCCATGATACAAACGACTGTTGGACTTTGAAGAACAAGGTGCAAGATCTTATTGAGACGAAGGAGATTGAATTTGACGCTCCTGAGAATTTGACGCTTCTGTTGAGGA
The DNA here is from genome assembly GCA_948472305.1 of Vicia faba. NCBI lineage: Eukaryota > Viridiplantae > Streptophyta > Magnoliopsida > Fabales > Fabaceae > Vicia > Vicia faba. The sequence continues at coordinate 1,070,173,818 of OX451735.1, read as the reverse complement.
ACTTGTTACTCCTCTCATGACTATTAAGTGGAATTTGTTGCAAACCGGTTTATTTCTAGGTTGTGGTGAAGATTGCCACTTATGTTTATATCTACCGACTGGTTGCTATTTGTTGAAAGAAGGTGTTCAGCGCCTGATGGATGATAAAGAGATTCTATTTGAGAAGACTCCCGTCACAACTGTTTCCTGTAAAGATGTTTCGATTATAACCATTTCTGCCAATCCTCCCAGGGTCTCCACCGAAAGACCCGTTAGGATTACATCTTCTCCAAAGTTAGCTCCCCTGATCATCACTATGCCAGGGCCAATCCCATACTCCTCGGACAAAGCCGTTCCCTGGAATTATGGGGCTGGCGTCTCTTACCATGGCGTTAAGCAACATCTGTTGGCTGTTGAAGACAAAGTTTCTAGAAATACTGATCCCGACGTTGGCAATATCGTTGGGACAAGTAAAATAACAAGAAGTGGAAGAGTGTTCTCACCTGAGATTTCTCCTTCTAAATCCGTTACTATTCCTGTGATCATCCCTACTGCTGTTCCTGCTGATACTACCACCGCAATTCCTGTGATTACCCCTGTTGTCACCCCTGTCACCGAGTCGGCCGAGACTTGGGGCAAAGACATATCGGTTGAGCCTGTCCAGACAAAGGCGCACTTAGAATCCATTCTAGAGGCTTCCAAGAATGAAATGGAAGAAATCTTAAAGATCGTTAAAAAGAGCGACTATAATATGGTCGAACAACTGGGGAAGACTCCTTCTAAGATTTCAATGTTTGCCCTACTATTGTATTTCGAAGCTCATGCAAAAGCTTTGGTGAAATTCCTCAAAACTTCCCATGTTCCACAAGAAACCTTCGCTGACCAATTTGAAGATTGTGTGGCCAGTTTAACGGTTGATAATGGTTTGGGTTTCTCTGATGCTGATCTGACACCCAGAGGAAGAAAACACAAGGATGCGCTGCATGTCTCCATCGAATGCAGGGGCACTACTTTGGCCCATGTTCTAATAGATACTGGTTCATCACTGAACATGCTTCCCAAGAAGGATCTGGATAGATTATACTGCAAAGGTTTGACCCTGAAGCCCAGTAACATTGTAGTGAGGGCTTTTGATGGTTCGAAAAGAATGGTGCATGGGGAGGTGGACATCCCCATCAAAGTTGGTTCTCATACCTTTGACTCCACCTTCTACGTGATGGATATTCGAAAATCTTATTATTGTTTGTTGTGACACCCTTGGATCCATGGGGCTGGAGCTGTCACTTCAACTCTGCATCAGATGTTGAAGTACCCGGTGAAGGGAAAGATTGTCACGGTGCATGGTGAAGAGGAATACATGGTAAGCCACATGTACTCTTTCAGGTATGTGGAAATGTATGGCAAATTCATCGAGACTCCTTGTCAGAACTTTGAAGAGGTGCCTCAAACCATGGCTGCAACCGAGACTATTACCAGTGTGCCGAAGATCACCAGACCTCCCTTGAAAATGGCTTCTCTCAAGGACATTATAGAAGTAATTGAAGAAGGTGGGTGCACCATTTGGGGCCAACTCCCTCACATTCCATACAGATCTTATAAGTTTGGTTTGGGTTTCTCTTCAGGGGCTCAAAGGGCTGTTCGTCATGCTCGTGCTGGAGGACCTCCCCTACGCATCAGAAATCTTGGAGTTAACGCTTTAGAAGACAGTGATGATGACTATGACATGGACAGCTGGATCTTCCCTACTACCAACGGTGGACCCAGTGACTGGACAACTAAAGACTTTGTACCGATTAATTTTACTCAGAAGTAATTGTCTTTCTTGTTTTCAGATATGTAATAAATAAACAATATAAACTCTATGGCCATGTGTCTTACCCGGGGCACAATGTTTTATTTGTGAGGGTTATCATGTCTCAATCTCATATGTCATTAATAAAGCATTGGACGTTTTGCATACAAATTTTGCGCTCTCTGTTTTTATTTTCTGCTTTTTACTTTGTCAATACAGCTATGCTCTTACACACACTCACGTATCAAACTGCAGATCCATATCCACTATGGATCCCATTGATAACAGTTCTGCTATTGTCGGTTATGAATTTTAAAATCTGATCAACCAAGCCGAGGACGAAGGGGAGGAAGATTGTGAGGTACCCGGAGAACTTGCCATACTGTTACGACTGGAAGAAAGAGCTATATAGCCTCATGAAGAGCCAGTTGAGACAGTGAACTTGGGAACAGAAGAGGACAAAAAAGAAGTCAAGATAGGTGCAAATTTGGAGCTTAGTGTCAAATAGCGATTGATATAGATGTTGCATGATTATGTCGAGATCTTTGCCCAGTCATATGAAGACATGTCGGGGATAGACACTGATATTATGGTTTATCGTCTTCTAACTAAAGAAGATTGCCCTCCAGTAAACTAGAAGGTATGTCGTACGCGTCCTGAAATGTCAGAGAAGATCAAGGCAGAAGTTATGAAGCAGTTCAACATCGGGTTCTTAGCTGTCACCTCCTATCAACAATGGGTTGCTAACGTAGTTATGGTGCCTAAAAAGTATGGAAAAGTATGGATGTATGTGGACTACAGAGATTTGAACAGGGCAATCCCCAAGGATGACTTCCCGCTTCCCCACATTGATGTTCTGGTTGATAACACCACATAACATAAGATCTTTTCCTTCATGGTCGGTTTCTCCGGATACAATCAGATCAAGATGGCACCCGAGGACATGGAGAAGACAACCTTCATCACACAATGGGGCACTTTCTGTTACCAAGTGATGTCGTTTGGATTGAAGAACATTGGGGCAACCTATCAGCGAGCCATGGTAGCTTTTTTCCATGACATGATTCACCATGAGATAGAGGTGTATGTTGATGAAATGATATCCAGATCTCAAACTGAGGAAGAGCACCTTGATCATTTGCAAAATCTGTTTGATAGGTTGAAGATGTACAAGCTGAGGTTAAATCCGAACAAATGCACCTTCAGGGTAAGGTCTAGTAAACTCTTAGGCTTCATTGTCAGTGACAAGGGTATTCAAGTAGACCCTACAAATGTTAAAGTTATACAAGAGATGTCGGCTCCTTGCACTAAGAAGGAGGTTAGAGGTTTCTTGGGACACCTAAACTACATTGCTAGGTTCATTTCCCATCTAACTACTACTTGTGAGCCAATCTTAAAACTCCTGAAGAAAGATCAAGTGGTAAAGTGGAATGATGAATTCCAGACTTCCTTTGATAATGGACTTAACAGTGTTAGAAAATTCAATGGGGTGTGTGTTGGGGAAGCATGACGAGTCAGGTCGAAAAGAACATGCAATATACTACCTTAACAAAAACTTTACCGACTATGAAACAAGATACTCACTGCTCGAGAAAACTTGATGCGCTTTGGCATGAGCTGCTCGTCGACTGAGACAGTATATGTTGACCCACACTACCTTATTGATATCTAAGATGGACCCAGTCAAGTACACATTCGAAAAGCCCGCTCTCTCTGGAAGAATAGCGAGATGGAAAACGATCCTGACCGAATATGACATTCAATACACGACCTAGAAAGCAATCAAGGAAAGTGTATTAGCTGATCATTTGGCTCATTAGGCTATGGATGACTACCAATCCATGAACTTTGAATTCCTGGATGAGAATATCATGTTAGTGACTGACTGTGAAGAACCTGGATTGGATGAAGGACCTGAGAAAGGATCCCGATGGACTATGGTTTTTGACAGAGCTTCCAATGCACTCGGCAATGACCTCAGTGCTGTAATCATATCTCCCGAGGGCTGTCATACTCCTTTCACCTCCAGACTATGTTTCAACTATACCAACAATATGGCTGAGTTTGAAGCATGCATCATGGGTCTCAAAGCTGCTATTGACCTGAGGATCAAGTTCTTGAGTGTTTTTGAAGATTCGGCTTTGGTAATAAGTTAAATCAAAGGAGAGTGGGACATGAAGCACCCTAATCTTATCCCTTACAAAGAACATGTGCTAACATTGCTTCCACACTTTGAAGAAGTCACCTTTGAACATTTTCCACGAGAAGAGAATCAGTTAGAGGACGTGCTAGCTACCATGTCATCTATGTTCAAGGTCAGATGGGACAACGAAGCTCCTCAGATCACTATTGAGAGATTGGATGAACCAACTTATTGCTATGAGATCGATATTGAAGAGGTAACAGACAAACCTTGGTTTCATGAAGTGAAAAGGTATCTCGAGGTTCAAGAATTTCCTGAAGGGGAATCTGTCAATAATAATAAGTTCCTGAGAAGGTTCTCCGCAAAGTTCTTCCTCAGTAATGGAATCCTCTACAAGTGCAACCATGACTCTACTTTACTTCGATGTGTATACAAGAGTGAAGAAAATAGGATTATGGTAGATTTACATGAAGGTACCTTTGGAATCCATTCTAGTGGACACACCATGGCTAAAAAGATCCTACAGGAAGGATACTATTGGTCCACTATGGATGCAGACTGTTATTAGCATTCCCGAACATGTCACAAATGCTAGATCTATGCTGATAAAGTACATGTACCTCCGGTTCCCTTGAACTTATTGACTGTTCCCTGGCCCTTTGCGATTTGGGGCATTGATATGATCGAAGAAATCAGACCTACCTCTTCAAACGGACACCACTTTATCCTAGTCGCCATTGATTACTTCACGAAGTGGGTTAAGGCTGCCTCTTTTGTTACTGTTACCAAGAATATTGTGGCGCGGTTCATCAAGCACAACCTTATATGTTGGTATGGTGTTCCAGAAAGAATCATCACAGATAATGGTACAAATCTCAACAATACGATGATCATCGAACTCTGTAAACAATTCAAGATCCAGCATCATAATTCTTCCCCTTACCGACCGAAGATGAATGGCACTGTGGAGGCTGCTAACAAGAACATCAAGAAAATCATACAGAAGATGATGGTGACATACAAAGACTGGAATGAGATATTTCCATTTGCTCTTCATGGGTACCGCACCTCAACACGTATGTCAACAGGGGCAACACCTTACTCTCTGGTGTATGGTATGGAGGTTGTCCTACCTATTGAGGTCCAGATCCCTTCTTTGAGAACCATGAAGGATGCAGGTTTGAACAAAGATGATTGGATCCAGACTCGACTTGACCAACTGAATCTGATTGATGAGAAAAGGCTTGCTGCTGTCTATCATGGTCAGATGTACCAAAAGCGAATGATCAAGGATTTCAACAAAAAGGTCAGACGTCAAGTATATCAAGTGGGTGATCTAGTAATCAAGCACATCATCCTGCCACAAGGTGATCCCAGGGGCAAGTGGACTTCCACATATGAAGGGCCATTCGTCATCAAAACATATTCTCCGGTGGAGCCATGATTTTAACCACCATGGATGGTGACGACCTTCCTCACCTTGTGAATGCGGACATAGTGAAAAGATACTACGCATGAATAAAGACCTGCTAGGTTGACTGGCCTAGGAAAAAATAAGGGCATCTCGGCGAACCAAAAGGGTTTGGAAAAAAATTAGGGATAAATACAAAAATATGTACCGGCAAGTCGAAAACCTGAAAAGGCGGCTTGGGCAAAAAAGGGTATCCCGGTGGACCGAAAACCCGAAAGGGCAGTCTAGGAAAATGTCAGGGATTTAAAGTGTATAATTATTTCCAATTAGATTACCCTACAACCATACTTTAATATCAACTATCAAGCTTAAACAGTACCAATCAATCCATTCAGCTTCGGACGAGTAGCAAAGTGATGAGACGCTCAAGGACATAAGGGCAATAGCATAATTGAAACTCAATGGGATTATTACACATAGCCGTTTTCTCTTTGTAAACTATTCTGTATAGCCTTCGTTTTCATGACGGCGTTCTCCTACAAGAACTTCAGTCTCTTTGTACAAAAAATGCCTGTTATAGGCAAACTTCAAAATCAATGCAAATCATTTCTTTGAAAGTACAAAATTATTTTTTTTCTATTTTTATATTTTAGTTTTCAAAAACGTCCAGTGATTATTTTTCACATATGCATTTGAATATGATTATTGTTTATAAATACTTGCATATGAAATAGAAAGACAATTGCTAATGACTTTAAGAAACGGGGCAAAGTCTAAAAAATCCAGTTGTAGTCCCGATAGTTACTCTTTCCAGCAGGCACAGGGGCATCCTCGTGTCACATCCTCAGCATATGTCCTAGTGATGCTTATGTCTCCGCAGATTAAAAACAACCAAAATCCTTACCTTTTCCTCCCCAAGCAGGAATTACCTCCTCCAGCCGAATTCCCTCAGAGATCTGAAATCCATGTTTTCAGCTAAGTTTTTATAATCTCGAACAGTTTATAAAGCCTTATCCTTGGTAGAGTTTATTTCTCTAACTGCATAAGTTTATCCCCCAACAAAGTTTATTTCTCTACATTGGTAAAATCTTCCAATAGAGCATCTTTCTCCCCACAGAGTCATTCTCAAGCAGGAGTCAAAGATCCCTGGCAGAATATCCTCAAATGGAAAGAAGAAATCCCTGGCAAATCATCTCCATCCATCATCCCCAGCGGAAATGAAAGAATCACTTTCCTCATCTACCAAACAGCAGTCTGGGATTCAACTTCCCAGTACTCTCCAGCAGCAGTCAAGGATTTATTTTCCCAGACTAAGAAATATCGCAACAACATTCCATATTCATACATCATGGCATGCGCATACATATTGCATACAACATAATCTCATTTATTTTGAGAACATCATTACACAATGCATTTCATACAGACATTGCATATGACTAACTCTTTACCTTTTCAGGAAATATCAAATAAACAAACATCGTTAACTACTTATATGACCTGGCAGTCTTCTCGAAGGCTACGTCTAACGAAGGGTTATTTCAGCATTTTCCTAAGAAAGATCATTCTCAAAAGACCTTTTCTGGTTCAGTTAAATAGACACTAAGATTTTTCTGATTTCTATTCCAGTTAAAGTTAATTCAAGACCTTCCTCTGGTTCAATTGAAGATAATTTAAGACCTTTCTCTGGTTCTGCTAAATCGACCCTAAGATTTTTCTGATTTCTATTCCAGTTGAAGATAATTCAATACCTTTCTCTGGTTCAGTTAAATCGACCCTAAGATTTTTCTGATTTCTATTCCAGTTGAAGATAATCAAAAACCTTTCTCTGGTTCAGTTAAATCGATACTAAGATTTTTCTGATTTCTATTCCAGTTAAATTTAATCTAAGACCTTCCTCTGGTTCAGTTAAATCGATTCTAAGATTTTTCTGATTTCTATTCCAGTTGAAGATAATTCAAAACATTTCTCTAGTTCAGTTAAATCGACACTAAGATTTTTATGATTTCTATTCCAGATAAAGTTAATTCAAAACCTTCCTCTAGTTCAGTTAAATCGATCCTAAGACTTTTTTTATTTCTATTCCAGTTGAAGATAATTCAAAACCTTTTTTGGTTTAGTTAAGTCGACACTAAGATTTTCTGATTCTTACCCAGTTAAAGAAACTTTAAATCCTGGAGTCCAACCAGATAGCAGTTAATTTCATATTCCCTAGTAAGTCGCTGTGAAGCCTGGAATACAACCAGATAGCAAGCAGCCTTATTGTCCTCAATAGGTCGCTATGAAGCCTGGATTCTGACTAGATAGCAGTTCGCTTTTATCTCTCCAGTCAAGAGATAATCCCCCAGTAGAGTAATGGACAACCGAAGCTTCTAGACTATATTCCCCTAAAACATTCCTCAGCGGACTCCTCCTCAGACAGTAGGAACAAGAATCCCCACAAAGAGACTTCTTATGAAGTCAACATCTACTTTGGATGGCATCTCTAAGCCCATCTTCGACGACTCTCCGTCATGTTCTGTGGATGGCATCTTTAAGCCCATCTCTGACGACTCTCCATCATATTCCTTGGATGGCATCTTTAAACCCATCTCCAACAGTCTTCTGTCATCTTTTCCAAATGTGATATGTAAGCCCATTCCCGATATTATTCACCAACAATATCACTTCGGACGAGTGCAAATTTCTGGGCACTCTAGTGTTCGATCATCTTCCACCTTCAGATCACGAAAGGAAGACAAGCCAATCTACATCCTCAGGTCCAAGAAGATTGAACAGGGGCAGCTGTTGTACCCCAAAATTTGCCTTCCCTTTTTACTCAACACATGCCCATTTAGGTCCCCAACTTGCCCAAGGATGACCAAGAATTGACCAGACAAATTCTCCTCCTAAGGCAATGAACCTCTAACTAGGGTTTCAATTTTCATCAAGATGTGTGAGCTCCAATGGTCTCAAATGTTTTCCATGGTCCTAATATGTCCTCAATATTATCCATGCAAAATTTCATGCCTTGCACAACAAGTTTGCTCAGTCAACTGCTCAAATGCTTGAAAATCAACTGTATTAGGTCAAAAGTCAACTATGGCCTATATACAGTCAAACTTCAAGATTTTTGGTCAAAATCAACATTTTGAAGTGAAATCCATCATTTTATCAAGTGTTGATCATTATTCCTCGTGAAATGCTCCTAATTCATCAAAAGTCAAAAATTTCTAATTAGGGTTTCTATAGGAGAAGTCAACCAAACTTTGACCAGGCATAACTTTCTCATAATTTATCAGAAATGTTTCCACCAAAGCTCATTTTGATGAGCATCCAATTCCCAACAATTTGTATTCATCCCTCAAGTCCGAGAAATGAACCACTTGAAATATACAAGCTCAGACATTATAACTCATTTTTCAGAAAGTCAACAAAAGCCACTTTTTTACAAGACCTTTTACATCAAGACAACATCTTCAAATGCAAAATTGATAAAAAGACGTATTGAAGTATAAATCTTGGGATTTCCAAAAAGTCCAAGATCATCATCATGAGATAAAAATTGAGCAAGTTCTCGGTTTCCCAAGTTGGGAAAATTTAGGAAATTTCAAGAATGGTGCATTGAGCAAATTTGAAATTTTGAGTCAATGGCCTAACTTTTTAAGGTTAAAATATTTTCCTAAGTTTATAGAGGACCTCTAATCTTATTTTTTCATAGCCTTGCATTTTATACATATTTTTTACATATTTATTTTAATTTATTTCAAATAAATATAAAATAAATTGTACAAAAAATTTGGAGATGGGCCTTGACCTTTGGGCTATTGATTTGGCCTACCTAGAAGCCCATAATATCGTGACAAAGTGTCCAGGTACATTCAAGCATGGAAAGGTCAAGATTTTCAAGCTTTAGAAACTATTAAATTTGTTTGATTTTGACATAAAAGCATGGCATTATGGTGAAGATTCTTGCCATGAAAGCTTGTCTCTTCCCTCTCCATTATAAGTACAAGCTATTTCCAAGCCAAACAGACATAAAAAAATTGATTGAGAAGAAACACACAAAAATTGCCAAAATTCTCAAAGTTATGAAATTCAAAACTGAATTTCCAGCCATCATCCATCCAAACCAAGCGTGCTATCTTCTTCCTGAAGATCCCATGATTCATTCCCTGCCCTCATTCAAGCCATCAGACGCCCAGAATAGGCCAGACCACAACCTCCGATTTGGTAAAACTTCTTACATCCAAAATTTTATATTCATGCATTGTTTATTAATGTTTTGTGGCTAGATGTGATCAGGGTGATGTTTAGAACTGAAATGAGTCTTTACATGCAAGCTCAGACGTACGCATGGTTGTTTTCAATTTTTAACCGTGAAATTTGAATTTGTATCATAACTCTCTTTCCATTAGTTTCCAGCCAGTTTTGACCCCGGATTCAGACTCAGGGTGAAATTTCATGCAGGATAGGGCCTTTTCTTTTTCAATTTAACACGTTTTTACCTGTTTGACGTTGAAGGCCGCCGGAGAAGACAGTGGTTTCTACCATCTCCGTTTGTTTTTATTTTTATTCTTTTAATTTTGTTTATTTTATTTAATCATTTAAAATCAAATAATTAGGATTTTTTTAAATCAAATAAAAAAATCAACAAAACTTAGGATTAGTATTTTCTTTTTAGAATAATTAATTTCGAAATTAATTAATTAATTAACTTTAAAATTTATAATTAAAATAAGTTAGAACTTAGGGTTTAATTTGTGTTTAAATTATTTTCTCAACTAAAAATACAAAAACATTAGCATTATGCTATAAATTCATTTAGAAATTATCTTTTTAAATTAAAATTAGATTTAAGTTAATTTAATTATTTTCTTAAAATAAACAAAAACCAAAAAAAAGATTTTTATTTTACTTAGCTAAATTCTTAGGTTATCTTAGATGTTTCTTTATTTCGCGCGCGTTATTTTGTTTTCGCATTTGTACATTATTAATGTAACTGTTATTTAGGTTGTAATAGTTATATATAGGACTTTTTATTGATTTCTTTATTTTTCTTCCCCCAATTGTTTATACATTGTAAATACCCTCCCCGAAAGCCATGTAATAGTCTAGATTTGCGCTTTCCGCACTTTATTTTCTGTACATATTAACTGTTAGTAACTAGGCGTGTATGGAAACACTAATAATCAAACGTTAGCAAACCTAATAACACAAGATAAATACTTGAACTAAATCAATTTCACATGGGCACCTCTAGGGTACCCCACTTCGGTTGCCTTCGCAAAACGGTCACAATTCTCGAAACGTGAGAATCTTTAGTGGCTGTCCTTTAGTTCAAGAGATCACAAGTCCCTCGATGACCCTTTCGATGCCGCCTCGGTTAAACAGTGATCTTAGAACTTTAGGACAATTACTAAAAGTTCTTGCCCAGTTGCCTTAGTGACTGTAAACGTCCCTTCGAAGTCCCTCAACATCCAACGATAGGGCTACCTACTCACTAGTAGGATAGAACTATGTAAAGGAAATGAGGAAAATAACACCTTTTTTCGAGTAGGTAGATAACTGTTAGGTACTTGCTAAAAAAACAATTTTTTCACACTACACTTTCAAAAAAAATTCAAAAACACTTTATCAACAATCTTAAGGACTGATACAAGAGTTATCATAAAGCAAACAAATTTTTCAAAACACACAAACACAAGCAATTTTCAAAAACGAGAAAGTATCTAAGAGCCAGTGGAAAACCACAGATGGAAAGGGTGCTAGCACCTTCCTTTTCCATAATCTACCCCCCTTACTCAGAAACTCTCAAAAAGGTCTTTTTCTATTCTTTTCACCATTTCCTTTGTCGAATAAAAGAAAAGTTGGTGGTGACTCTTACTTACCGCATATTTGCAAATATAAAATGCAAACCAGTATAGCAGTTGGTTCTGCCACCGTATCACATCAGTAATTTTGGGAAAACAATGTATTGTTAATGTTTTGCTAAATGTCTTGAAATTTGTAGCAAACTGTTTTGATTGATGTCAAAGCAGATGTCTTGACATCTGCCTCCTGAACTAAACTCAGCCAACATTAGTTTATGTTTTTCTGTTTCCTGATTTCCCGCGCGCCATAATTCAGTATTTGTGACTCAGAGGCTGCGAAAAAATATGGAGGAATATTTTTCAAATTGCATGGATTTTATCTTGGCCCGTTTTTATGGAAATATTCAAAAGAATTGAATATTTGGTTTTAAGCCCAAGCCCACAGCTGCGTATATATAAGGACTTGCTTCCTTATTCAAACAGCTGCAACTTTTAAAGAAGAATACTTTTTTTATTTTAGAAGTCTAAGTCTTTTAATTGTCAAACACTCTAGTATTGATTTAATACTTGTGTTGTTATTTGGATTTTTAATTTTGTATCATTCATAAGCTTTTAAGCATTGAATGATTGAAGTTTTTAAACTTAGTAATTTCTGTTGTTTCTTCACTGAAGTGATTTAAGGGATTTGAGGAGGGCCTCATACCTAGGTGAGTCTTAGGTAGAAGTATAGAACGGGTAGTGATTAAGTGATTAGATCGTAAACTGGTTGTTTACTGAGGGTCTATGAATTGATACTATTTAGTGGACTTCTCCCTGGCTTGATAGCCCCCAAAGTAGGTGTTGTTCTACACTAAACTGGGTGAACAATCTCTTGTGTTTTTACTGCTTTTATTATTACTGCTCTTTACTTGTAAACAGATATTTGTATCGTGACATCTCATTTGACATCACATATCTGATACTTGAATTTCAATTGGAATCAGAGCAGGTATCCAGCTCTTTATCTGGGTGAGATCCAGGAAAGATATTTTTTGGTACTATGGACAAGGCAGGAGGATTTGTGAACAGACCATCCATTCTGGATGGAAGTAATTATGACTATTAGAAACCACGTATGGTGGCCTTTTTAAAGTCTTTAGACATCAGGGCTTGGAAAACTGTTTTAAAAGTATGGAAACACCCTGTCAAATTGGGAGAAAATCGAGAACCTACTCCTGAGTTAAAACTAGAAGAAGATTAAATTGCTCTTGGAAATTCTAAAGCCTAGAATGCTATATTCAATGGAATTAACAAGAATATTTTCAGATTAGTGAACACATGTGAAGTAGCTAAGGATACATGGGGTATTCTCCAATCTACTCATGAAGGCACATCCAAAGTTAAGATGTCAAGACTTCGGTTGCTCACCACAAAATTTAAGAATTTGAGAATGAAGGATGATGAAAGTATTAATGACTTCCATATGAACATTCTTGAAATTGCTAATGCATCAAGTGCATTAGGAGAGAAAATACCAGAAGACAAATTAGTGAGAAAGATGCTCAGGTATCTTCCCAAGAGATTTGATATATAAGTGACTGCTATAGAAGAAGCTCAAGACATTGACAAAATGAAAGTGGACGAACTTGTTGGATCCCTCCTGATATTTGAATTAAGCATCAATGAAAGATCTGAAAAGAAGAAAAAAAGCACATCCTTTGTATCAAATAATGAAGATGAAGAGGAAGACTGTGATTTGGATACAGGAGGAGGAATATCAAATGCCTTAGTTATGCTTGGAAGATAGTTTAACAAAGTGATAAACAGAATGGATAGGAAACAAAGATCAAATGTCAAGAACATCTCATCTGACATCCATAAGTCAAATGAGTATGGAAGAAAAAGGGCTGAAGAAAAATCCACTCAAGGGAAAGGAGTACAATGTCATGAATGTGAAGGCTTTGCTAACATTAGAGATGAATGTCCTACATATCTTAAGAAACAAAAGAAGAATTTGTCTGTTACTTGGTCTGAAGAGGACTCAGAGAGTGATCTTGAAGAATCTGCCAAGTATGTTAAAGCATTCACAAAGAAATATGTATCTGATGAAGAGCATAGTGATGGGGAACTAACCTTTGATGAGTTAGCTGCTTCACACAAAGAATTGTGTCTCAGAAGTGCAGAAGTGTGCCTTGAAGGGGAGAAACAGAAAGTCCTTATAAATCACTGATGGCAGAAAGAGAAGAGCATTTAAAAAATATTTCTAAACTGGAGAGTGAAGTGACCTCCTTGAATTCAAACCTTGATAGAATGGTCAAATCTCTCAAAATGTTGAATAATGGGTCTGACACATAGATGAAATTCTTCAAGCAGGAAGAGTGACAAGAGACAAGAGTGGTTTAGGGTTTAATGAGAAAAAGGAACCAAATTCTAAAGAACCATCAGTAGATTCCACTCATTGCAAGCCTAAACCAAGGATGTCGAATCAAATGTCTAAACATCATAGCAAGAAAGGACATCATGGCAAACATTAAGGTAAGAAGAAGTTCAAACACATCAGGGAGAACCCTCAGACCTGGAGATTTCATCACTGTGGAAGGCTTGGTCATATAAGGCCCTTCTGTTTCAAGTTGTATGGGTATCCTAAGACTACTCCTCCTCCTGAGACTGATAAGATTCCACAAAATAGAGAAAAGAAGAAACAGTGGATTCTCAAGTCTAATGTTTCTAGTTTCATAGATCACACCTCCCTCAGAGTATCAACCAAAGATGACTGGTATTTTGACAGTGGCTGTTCTAGATACATGACAGGTGTCAAGAATCTGTTGGTGGATGTCAAATCTCATTCCACCAGTTATGTGACTTTTGGTGATGGAGCAAAAGGTGAAATCAAAGGTGTTGGCAAGCTTGATTGTTCGGGAGTCCCTAAGCTTGATGATGCGTTACTTATTAAAGGGTTAACAGCTAACCTGATAAGTATAAGCCAATTGTGTGATCAAGGATTCAAAGTTAACTTCACCAAGGAAGAATTTCTTGTGTGCAACGAAAAGAATGAATATATTATGAAAGGAATCAGATCTAAAGACAATTTTTATCTATGGGTTCCTCAAGAGTTAAACCTCTCCTCAACATATGTTTTATCCAAAGAGAATGAAGTTAAACTATGGCATCAAAAATTGGGGCACTTGCATCTGAAAGGTATGAAAAGGATTATATCTAAAGAAGCTGTGAGAGGGATTCCTAAGCTCAAGATAGAAGAAGGTAGAATATATGGTGACTGCCAGATTGGAAAACAAACTAAGATGTCACATCAGAAGATCCAACATCTCACTACATCAAAAAATTTGGAACTTCTTCACATGGACTTGATGGGGGCCTATGCAGGTTGAAAGTCTTGGTGGTAAGAAGTATGTCTATGTTCTTGTAGATGATTTTTCTAGATACACATGGATAAGCTTTATTAGAGAAAAATCAGAAAATTTTGAAGTGTTTAAAGATCTCTGTCAAAAACTTCAAAGGGAAAAGGAAAGTCATGTCATAAGAATTAGAAGTGATCATGAAAAGGAATTTGAGAATAATAAATTTGCTGATTTTTGCTCCTCTGAAGGAATAAGCCATGAATTTTCTTCTCCCGTTACTCCTCAACAGAATGGGATTGTGGAACGCAAGAATAAAACTCTCCAAGAATTTTCCAGAGCCATGATTCATGTTAAGAAGCTACCCTAATATTTTTGGGTTGAAGCTATGAATACTGTATGTTATATCCATAACAGAGTCACTCTAAGGAAAGGCACTTCAGCCACCTTGTATGAAATATGGAAGGGAAGAAAACAAACTGTTAAATACTTTCATGTTTTTGGAAGTAAATGTTACGTCTTAGCTGATCGTGAACAAAGGAGGAAGATGGATCCCAAGAGTGATAAAGGAATATTCCTGGGTTACTCTACAAATATCAGAGCTTATAGAGTTTTTAACTCCAAGACCAAAGTTATGATGGAGTCAATAAATGTTATTATTGATGATAGAGGATGGAATGCTGAAGAAGATGTCTCAGAAGATGTTGGAACATCTGTGTATGATATTCCAACAGAATTAAATGACAGAAGTATTGATTCTAATCCACCTCAAGAAGATTCTGAGCCTAGTCATCTCAATAAAGGACCTTCAATTAGAACTCAGAGAGATCATCCCAAGTAGCTTATCATAAGAGATCTAAATAAAGGAGTTACTACCAGATCAAGATATGGGATATCAAACTATTACTTGGTGTCAAAGATTGAGCCTAAGAATGTTAAAGAGGCCCTAACTGATGAGTTCTGGAATAATGTTATGCAAGAAGAGTTAGAACAATTCAGTAGAAATGAAGTTTGGGATCTTGTTCCAAGACCTGAAGGGGCAAATATAATTGGCACAAAATGAGTGTACAAGAATAAATATGATGAAACAGGGGTGGTCACTAGAAATAAGGCAAGTTTAGTTGCATAAGGGTATACTCAAATTGAAGCAGTTAACTTTAATGAAACTTTTGCCCATGTGGCCAGACTTGAATCAATCAGACTACTCTTGGGAGTTGCATGCATACTGAAATTTAAATTGATTCAAATGGATGTAAAAAGTTCCTTCTTAAATGGCTATCTGAATGAAGAAGTTTATGTGGAACAACCAAAGGGATTTGTTGAATCAAGTTTTCCTAAACATGTCTACAAACTGAAGAAAGCTTTGTATAGATTAAAGCAAGCTCCAAGAGCTTGGTATGAGAGACTGACATAATTTCTTGTTGAGAATGGATACAGGAAAGGTGGCATAGACAAAACTATTTTTGTCAAGGAAGAAGAAGGGAAGATCATGATTGCACAGATTTATGCTGATGATATTGTGTTTGGTGGGATGTTAAATGAGATGGTTCAACATTTTGTCAAGCAAGGGCAGTCAGAATTTTAGATGAGTCTTGTTGCTGAATTAACCTATTTTCTTGGTTTGCAAGTTAAACAAAAGGAAGATTCTATATTTCCATCTCAGAGCAAGTATGCCAAGAATATAGTGAACAAGTTTGGGATGGAAAATGGCAGTCAGAAAAGAACCCCTGCTCCCACACATCTGAAGTTTACTAAAGAGTAAAAAGGAGTAAGTGTAGATCAAAGTCTTTACATAAGTATGATAGGCAACCTTCTATATTTCACAGCTAGCAGACCTGAAATTGCCTTTTTTGTAGGATTGTGTGAAAGATATCAAGATGATCCTAAATTTAGCCATGCCAACAATGTGAAGAGAATTCTTAAATATGTGAATGGGATAAGTGACTATGGTATGCTATACTCTCATGGATCTAATTCTTCCTTAACTGGTTTTTGTGATGCTGATTGGGCAGGAAGTGCTGATGATAGAAAAAGTACATCAGGAGGATGCTTCTTTCTTGGAAATAATCTCATATCTTCGTTCAGTAAGAAGCAAAATTGTATGTCTCTATCCAATGCAGAGGCTGAGTATATTGTTACAGGAAGAAATTGTACTCAATTGGTTTGGATGAAACAAATGTTAACAGAATACAATGTCAAACAAAATGTCATGACATTATTCTGTGACAATTTAAGTGCCATTAACATATCAAAAACTCCCATTCAACACAGTAGGACTAAACATATTGATATCTTTCATCAATTCATAAGAGAGCTTGTTGAAGAAAAGATTGTTGTCTTAGAACATGTAGCCACTGAATTGCAACTGGCTGACATTTTCACTAAGGCTTTGGATGCTAATCAGTTTGAGAATTTGAGAGGAAAATTAGGGATTTGCCTATATGAGGGTTTGTAGAAATTAAAGGCGTGTAGGAATATCATTAAAGTGATATTATATCATTTGTGTTTCCAACAAATAAAATTTCGAAAGCAATCATTACAGGATTTCCTTAAAGTGTTTCCCACACGCTATGAAATAACATCCCTCTACTTTCACAAAATTTTCATTCTCCTCTAAAGAAAAAGAACCCTAGTCATTCTTCATCCTTTTGCTCAAAAATCTTTAAAGATGTCTCAACATCATACATCGTCTTCTTCAAAATATGCCAATGAGAATCTCTCCCTTGATATAGTACTTGATGCTACTCGTCTAACAACCATCCCACCTCTTGATAAGAAGGTCAAAAAACCTAGATCATCACCTGCTATCCAAAGATGATAAAGGTAACTCTTTTGCTGCTACTGACAATAGGACATAAGAAGAAATTGTTAATGTTGATAGAAGCATTAGAAGGCTTGTAGACAGAGTGTTAAATGAAGGCTTTGCTGTTCCTGGGATTTCTACCCCTCGTGCTCTTATTCCTTCTCATGCTGAGAAAATAAATGACCTTAAAAGTGCTGCTGCTGAACCATCCACCTTCAAGAAAGATGTTGCTGAAAGCAAACTTGAGAAGCTTGCTATCTCTGTTCTAAATGAAGTGGAAGAAGAAAATTTTGAATAAGATGTTGAAGAGAATTCTCCTACTAAGGAATATGCTTCTGCCTCCAAGGATGCAGAAGGTCAAAATGATGAGAATGTGGTCAATGTAGATGAGCTATCTGACAATGAGCTTATTACTAATGTGGTTCCTGGTATTGCAAGAAGGCTAAAATCCAGGAAAGTAAAGAATGAAAGTTTCACACCCCCTGCCAAGACAGTCAAGAAGAAAACCATGTATGGACCCCCAAAACCAGGAAGTAAAGTGGTCCCTCCCTCTAGCAAAAGAAAAGCTAGATCTGTTAGCTCCACAAATGATGATGAGGATGCTGTAAAAAGATCCAAGAGTAACAAGAAAGTTGTTCTAGTTGAAGACACTGACTCTTAGTATGATGTCGAGCAAGATGTCCAGGACATCTCTCCTATCAAAAATTCTGCAAGTAAGAAACTGTCTGTAAGGTTTCTTGATGCCCCACTTGACAACATCTCATTCCATTATGTTGGGAATGCTGAAAAGTGGAAGTATGTGTATCAAAGAAGGACTTCCCTGGAGAGAGAACTGGGAGATGGTGCTTTGGAATGTAAAGAAATCATGGAGCTTATATCTTATGCTGGATTGATGAAAACAGTTACCAGGTTTTCCAATTGCTATGAAACTCTTGTTAAGGAGTTTATTGTTAATATTCTTGTTGACTGTGTTGACCATAAAAGTAAGGACTATAGAAAGGTTTTGGTTAGAGGAAAGTGTGTAGAATTTTCTCCTGCCATCATAAATAAATTTCTAAATAGGTCTGAAGATGTCTGTTGTGAGCTGGAAGTAACAAATAATCAAGTGTGTAGAGCCATCGCTGCTAATCAACTAAGTGAATGGCCCATGAAAAATAAATTTCCTCTCAGCAAGCTTAGTGTGAAATATGCTATTTTGCACAGAATTGGAGCTGTAAATTGAGTTCCCACTAATCATACTTCAACCATCTCCATTGGATTAGGAAAGTTTATTTATGTTGTTGGAAACTAGAATTTTTTTGATTATGGTACTTACATCTTTGATCGGACTATTGAGCATGCAGGAACTTGTGCCACTAAGATGCCAATTTCTTTTCCTTCCCTTATATGTGGAATTATCCTTAATCAGCATCCTGGGATTCTAAGTGTTAATGATGTAGTGTGCAAGAGGGAGTATGCTTTAACCCTTCATTTTAAGCTCTTTTCAGGAAAACATGTCCCAGACATTGTTTTGACATCTGCATCTGCTGAAAAGACCTCCACCAAGGATGACATGATCAAAGAGTTAAGAGAAGCCTGCAAGGAATTGGATGATGTGATCAGAGTTAGCTCAGCAACGAAGCTGACCTTTGAAAAGATGATCAAGGACCTGCAAAAGGACAAAAACCTTGATGATACAATGAACTCTGAAGGTGAAGACTCTAGTGAGGAAGGAAGTTCTAGCTCAGCCAAGTCAACTGGTCCTGATGATAGTTAGACTAATTGATGTTTCTTCATTTAATACTTATGTTTCATTTTGGCACTTGCATGTGCTAGACATTTGATGGTGTGTACCTAAATTACTGATACACTCTTGAATGCATCCTTTTATTTGGCATATTATGACTAAAAAGGGGGAGAGAAAGTGACTGGATAACAACTAACCACTGACTGACATCTGATTGAGGGGAAGCTTAATACTTGAGGGGAAGCCTCATATCTCAGAAGATGTTTTGACATCTTCCCTGCTAACAGCTAACTGCTAACTGAGTTGTTTTTTGTTTTTCTTGCTTTGCTTATGTTGCTTCTCTGATAATGCTCTAATATTGCTCTGATAATATATTGCTCTAATAATGTTTTAGCCAAAATTTTCCAAAGGGGGAGTTTGTAAGTGTTTGTTGGCAGCAATTTTGGTAAAACAATGTGCTGTTAATGTTTTTCTAAATATCTTGACATTTTCAGCAAACTGTTTTGATTGATGTCTGTTGTACCCTAAAATTTTCCCTCTCATTTCTCAAGTAATCTCTCACAAGATTTCCATTGATTCAAGACTACACAAGATTTGACCAGCTCAAGACACCCCTTCAAGCACTGATGACTAAAAATTAGGGTTTGAGATTGCACAAAGACAAACGGAATTTTAATGCCCCATATGACTTTCATGGATCATTTTGGACCCTCAAGATTGCTCATGTCAAGTTTCAAGTCTTGGATCACATTTTTGCTCAGTCAATTGATCAATTGACCTAAAATCAGTTGTATTGGGGGAAAAGTCAATTGTGGTCAATTTACAGTGAAACTTCATAATTTTTTATCCATATCAACATCATGAACTCATATATGGTAATTGATCAAGTTTGGATCATATTTCCTCAAGAAATTTGATTAGATTGTCAAAAGGACAAAATGGTCAAAATTAGGGTTTTGACTGAGAAGGTGCAATTTCTGATTTTTGACCTAGCAAATGACTTATTGGTTTGAGACATGATCTCAAGGATTCAAGTGATTCATTTTGACCTAATGGAATGGCTCAAAACATTGCTCAAGATCAATTGATTGACAGATGAATTTCAGTCAACTGATGAAAAAGTCAATTGTACACAGAAAAGTCAAACTTTGACTTTTTGGTCAAAATCAAGTATCAAAGATCACAATTCATCAAAACAAGTCAAAATGTGAAAAAATTTCATCAAGAAATCAAAAAGTCAAGATTTCATTTTGAAAAGTCAAAATTTCTAAACTTAAAAAAAATTTCTAAGTGTTGGAAATTCACATTGTTTTCATAACTTTGAGCCAAATTTTCACCATGATGCAAGATGATATAAAATAAACTTCCAACATGAATGTTTTAGATCTAAATGAGATATAAAACATTGTAGAACACAAATTCTTCTAGAAATTCATGGATTTCAAGTTATAATTTTAAGAAGACATGTTCATGAAACTTGAAAACTTAGTGAAATTTTGCCCTAGTTTAGGCAAGATTTTGACCTTACTTCATGGCAATTTTTCACATAGTTCCAAGATGAATATTAAAAAATGTCCAACATAGAGGTTGTAGATGATGTTACAAGCTTTACAAAATGTCTAAGAACTAGTTAAGATCATACTTGAGCAAGGAGAATCGAAGACAAGAAGTTAAGGTTTCATTCTTGAATTACAAGTCATTTCTTGATGAACACATGAACCAAATCCATGCTAGGCTGCATAATCTTTGCTTTGCAGGCCTCAAACTTGTTTTTCACTCCATAATTAATGTTTTGCACAGCTTCTAGAAGCTTTAATCCAAACATTCAATGCATTGCCCATGCTTAATACCATTTTAGGAAGAAAGGCAACATTGCCATTTTGGAAAAGTGGCTTTATGCACAAAGTCCACTCTTCTTGAGCCTCTAACTTATTTGTTCAGCACACACTCAACATACAAAGTCATATAAACATGTTTAAAGCTTGTAACCACTCTAGATAGCCTTGTACTATGCATTGGGACAATGTGTATCAAGCTTGCTTCAAAAACAAGCCAAAGAGCCATAACATGTGAACTTGTACTTATGATCACTCCAAGCTCTCAAAACATTTTCCTATACATTGAGACACTATTATGCAACTTAGGATACGAGCATTAACACCCTGAATCTCTCTCAAACTCCATCAAGCCATAAATTTCCCAAAAACACCATTTTTGCACAGTTTCTGACTTTGAACTTGTAACTCCCATTTCCCTCGTGCATTTATTGACCTTTCACTACCAAAAGCTCCTATATATCAAATATAGTCCATCTCCATCCTTATTCCAGAACTGTAACACCATTTACATCAACCTCCATAGCCAAAAAACATAGTTTGCACATTGAATTCTCCAAGCCATTCCAGTCATCCATTGCTCAAGCTTATCATTGCATTAGCTTCCTGAGAAATTGAAGAACCTAACCTGATGATCACAACTCCTTGAAAGCAGCTCAAACTCATTTCATGATTTCCAGTTTTGAGGTATATTTTTTGAACTTCTATCTTCTCATTTAGGCATTGTTAGGCTTGCATTTGTGAAGATAAAATATAGACATCATTGCCCTGAAATTGTACATGTCCATAGATTTCATTTATATTGATTGAGCTTAGAGAATTTTAGGTTTGAATCTCTGAAAATAATTAGGTCAGAATTTGGTACTTTCAAAAATTCACATTCATCTTTGATTTATAGCTTATGATATTTATATGGTTGGATTCGTATGGAAAAATGGAGCAACTTTCATATTTGCATATTTCATTTTAGTTGAGAAATGGTGAAGTTACAGATGTTCAGGCTGGAGGTTGAAGATGAAGTCATGATCAGGACAAGATTTGTGTTATGTATTTATTATTTCACGAATGTTACCAGATGTACAGCCACCCCAGTGGCAAAGGTAGCGCGCGTTTGTGTTAGAGGTCAAGGGTTCAACACCCAGCGCTACCTTTTGTGCAATTTTTCAACATTTTTCACCTTTTTTTGTTTCAGATACAGGCGCTTGGGCCTCCAACAATGGGCCTTCCCTTTTTTGCTTTCTCTAACCCCCCTGTTTACTTTTGCAGGCTAGCGTAATTTCTTTTTATTATTTTATTTTCTTTTATTTTCTTTTTCTTATTTTTATTTCATCTCAGGTTTCTTATTATTTTTTTAATTATTATTATTATTAATATATTTAAAATTTTATTAATAAAAAATCCAAAAATATTTTTATTATTATTTTCACACTTATTTATTTATTTTCTTTATGAAACCAAGAGAACAAATAATATTTTCTAGACAATTTAATTTTCCTTTTAATAAATAAATATTTAGATTTAGGTTAAATTATTATTTTTCTTTTTTATTTAAAAATTAACTTAGAATTTAGGTTTCTTTTAATTATTACTTTTTATATTTTTTTTATTAAGTTAAAACCTTTTTCACAAAAAAACCCTAAAAGATATTTCAAACTTAATTTCTTTTCTTAATAAATTTAGGTTTAATTTTATTTTTAATCAATTATTTTTCCCTTTTAGTAATTAGGTTAGAACCCTTTCATTAAAAAACCAAACAAAATCATTTCTTTTTCCATTTACATTCTTGCCTTATTTTCTTTTCAATTCTTGTACATTATTCAATATGGTTATAATAGTTAACTAGGTTTAATTTTCTTGCAATCCCCATTTGCAAATTTGTACACCCCCCTCCCCTAATGATGTAATAGCTTATTAATATTACTTTCCGCAATTTATCGCTTTAACATAAATGCTAGTAATTAGGGTTTGTATAGAAAGACTAAAATCAACAAGTAGCAAACCCTAATTCAAGATAAACAATGCATGTAAATGAACCATATTTGCACACTTGCACCCTTAGGGTAATTCCACTTTGTTGCCTTACAAAAATGGCCATGTTATGCATGTGGGATATCTTAGCAAAAGCAATCAAAAATACAAGATCATAGTCCCTCGATGACGCTACAAAATGTTGCCTTTCAAAATGATCTTAGTCCCTCAAAGAGAAATGCTAAGATATCTCACAACATTGCTATCATGACTATATGATGGCCCACACACGTCCCTTTACATCCAAAGACAAGGCTTCTTACCAAATCAATGGTAAGATAGCAATATCAAAGGAAAGGAAGAAATGAACAAAGACTTTTGAGTAGGTAGGTTGTTCCTAGTTGCTTGCTCCTTTTCAAATCAAACATCCTTGCTTATTTTCAAAATAAACACCAAACACTTTCAAAAACATTTTCCAAACATGAAATATTTTCAAAAGCCCAACACTTTGTATACGTTCTTACGAACGAAAACTATTACAAAGTTTGCCTAAACGAAGGCGCATTTTCAAAATACTTTCAAAAACCACACAAAGCATATTTTCAAACAAAAGCAAGTGATCTAGCAAGAAACTAAGATCCCGTAGATAACTATGGATGAAAAGGGTGCTAATACCTTCCCTTTTCATAATCTACCCCCCGAACTCAAGAAAAAATCTTAAAGGTATTTCCTGTTCTTTTCAGCCTTTCCTTTTGTATAAAAGAAAAGTCGGTGGCGACTCTTGCTAACCGCAATATTTGCGATTAAATGCAAAACACCCAAGTCAGTTCTCCCACCGTATCACAGAACTGGCGACTCTGATGGGGAAAAACTTAAAAGTGAGGTTACCTTAGGGCTAGATCACATTTACTTGCTTTCATTATTTGATTTGTTTGCTTTACATTTTGGTTCCTTGTTTGGGCTTGAATCCTCTACCCGAATTTGGGATACCTTATAGGTAAGTAGGAATACGTTGTGGAAACTGTGCGGGGTATACCGACATGGTATAAGAAATAGATACGTTAGTGTGACACATTTATGGGTATCGATAGCCCTTGAGTAGTCAAGGAGAATACGAGGACGCTGTGTGGTATCATGAAGCACTAACTTACTTTAGAACCTTTACTTGACCAACTTGGCCATTAGGACGTAGTGAGATAACTGGCTTTGGTGCAATCTGAAGTTAGTTGATACTTGATACTACACTCATTGAGGTTTGACTTCTCGTGATATTTCAGTCTCTGTGAAAGAGGCTTGCGCTGAAACAATGCCCGAGAAGACAGATCAGTGATATTGAGACCCCTTAGAACCCGATTACAATTTCTAGGACATGTTTGAGCCAACTAAACTTCAAGAGGGTACTTACCTATTAGACTCCATGCAATACTAAACCTAAGGAATTGTTTTCCTTGTTTGTATATGCTTACTTGTACATAACATTATAATATCATACTCATTCTCACTAACCATTTCAAGGATTTTTGGGATTTATCTTCTTTCTGTTTTGTAGGACATGGCTTCTATCCGCAAGAATACTATCCAAGTCAATCTCGTAATAATTCCTCCTTAACTCAAAGAGTTAGCATCAAGGTTCCCTGAGAATTCTTCATTCACCGAAATACATGATCGCCTCCTAAACTTGGTTACCTCTAACACTGATGAAGATATGATGAAGGTGATTTTCCAATTCTTTGATCCTCTACACCATTGCTTCCCTTTTCCAAACTATCAACTTGTTCCTACTATAGAAGAATTCTCACAACTCTTGAGGAATCTCATTCTTAATCAACTACCATTCAACGGTACGGAAAGAGATCCAAAACCTGAAGAGATTGCCCAAGCACTACACTTGCAACAATCAGATATCACAACTAATTGGGAAACAAGGAGTGGTGTCAAAGGTTTCTTAGTCAAGTTCTTGTTTGAGAAAGCTCAAGATTGTCGGAACTCCTTGGACTTACAAGATTTTGAAGAAATTGTGGCCCTTCTCATCTATGGGCTGGTTTTGTTTCCAAACCCTGGCCAACTCATAGATGTAAGTGTTGTCAAAGTCTTCATGTCTCGCAATCCAGTGCCTACTTTGTTGGGAGATATCCTACATTCTTTTCACTATCGCACTATGAGGAAGAGAGGGATATTCATTTGTTGCACTCCTCTCTTGGAAAGATGTTTTATTTCTCATCTTCCTCGATCTGTGCTAAAGAACGAGCAAGGCTTGAGGTGGTCCCATAGGCTAATGACGCTCAGACATTCAGATATCCATTGGTGTTCTCGATCCTTGGAGAATGTTACTATCATCGACCGTTGTGGGGAATTCCCTAATGTCCCTTTGCTTTCCATTAGAGGAGGTATCACTTACAACCCTTGCTTAGCCTTACGCCAGTTTGGACATGCCCTAAGAGATGGTCCTCATGAGATGCTCATCCAAGGAGTGGTATTCGACTACTAGAGCGACGATCAAGGTTACCATAAGAAGTTTATACGAGCTTGGAGGATGGTAAACAAGGTGGACAGTAAGACGCTGGGACACAAGAATTCTATTCCACTTGAGCCTTATCTTAGGTGGATACGAGTCTGTCCTCAAAAACTTGTGATACCCTATCCCTCCATCTTACCAGTTATCATGGAACCTGTGGTTGAAGGAGATGTCCCGCACATTGTCCTCCATCCCGACATGCCTACCTCTCTTAAAGACTTGCAAAAGGGTTGGATTCAGCTGAAGGAGGAACGAGATACCTTCAAAGCTCAATTCTACGCTAGTGAGAAGAAAGTCTTGGAGCTTACAAAGCAGCTACATGAGGAGCAAAGCGTGAACGCCTACATTGCACCAAAGAAGATGCGCTCGATCTTTCTATCTTAGAGAGTTATTTTGTAAGCCCAAGAGGCATGTTGTAATCCTTTTGAACTAATTAACTAAAATTGACTTTTTTTTCATTCTTTTGTCTATACAAATTTAAATTTCATAAATCCTTGAAATCATTTGCATATACATCTTCCATGCATCATAACATGATAGGTTTTCACACAACAAGTTTCCTTATCTTTCTGCTGTTTATTTCATCAATTTGGATCTAGAAAAAACTGTGAAGGATCTTCAGGCACAAAACTCTTAATTCTAAGAGACTCTATTGGCCCTAGCCAAGGAGCAACAAGATATGATGGAATTGCTGGAAGTTAAGAAGAAACCTAAGAAGAAAGCCCTGGTCAACATGGGCAGAAGGTTCAAAGAGTCGATTCGTCAGATCCCGATAGTGGAAGACTCGTCTAAAGAAGACAAGAATCAGATTGGTGAAGTTAGGAGTACCTAAGCTTACTGTATTAATGATCAAGCATTTGATAATGATTATTTTGACGAGTAGTATCCACCCGCCAATGTCAATTATAAATAGTTAGAAGACAAATTGAAGGCCGTCGAAATCCAAGCCATCCCCGGATTAGATTTTGATGATTTGGGTTTGATCTTTGTGGTTGTCATCCCCCAAAAATTCAAAATACCAGTCTTTGCAAAGTACGATGGAGTTTTTTGTCCCAAACTTCACCTGAATCTTATGTGCACAAGATACAGCCGCACACCGCTGATAAGAAACTCTGGGTTCACTTTTTCCAAGAGAGCTTGACCGGAACGCAACTAGAATGGTTCTACCAGTTGGATGGTTCCCTCATCAATACTTGGGAGGACTTAGCTACCGCCTTCTACCGTCAGTACCAGTATAATGCCGACTTGGCGCCAACGAGAGTGCAGTTCCAAGATATGACAATGGGGAAGAATGAAGGATTTAAAGAATATGCACAAAAGTGGAGAGACCTCGCCAGTAGGGTTCAACCACCTTTGACTGATAGGGAGAACATTGACATGTTTATGGGCACTTTATCTGGTCCATTATTCAATCTATTAGTTGGATGCTCTTCTTCTGGTTTCACCGAGCTAATCTTAATCGGTGAAAGAGTTGAAAGTGGCATCAAAAGCGGAAAGATTTCCATGGGATCTGCCTCCACTTCTAATGTTGTAAAGAAACCTTTTCCTACAAAGAAAGAAATCAATGTTGTGTATGGGGCAAGGGCCCGTACTAAGAAGGACGACCGCCAGTCTGTTAATGTTGTCTGAGTCTCCAATCCAATTCCTACTCAAAGATCATCTGCAAATCATCAACATTTTGAAACTCCGAGAAGACAATTCACGAGGTTAGGCATGTCATTATCTCAAGCCTTACAACACTTTCTCAAGGCTAATTTGGTGACATTGCACGATTCTTATGCCAACCCTGATACCTCTTCAACAAAGTATAATCTGAATGCCAAATGTGCTTACCACTCAAGTAGCCTCGTGCATGAGACTGGCCAATGTTGGGCCTTGAAGAACAAAATTCAGGATTTGATTGATAACAAGACTATTGAGTTTGATCCTTCTCCAACTCCGAATGTAATCACTGCGCCTATGCCGAAACATTGTAAGGATTTCAATGAAGTCAATGTTGTGGGTGATTCTGATGAAGAAGCTGCATTAGAAGATTGGGTGTATCCTACTACAACGGAGCTGAAGAATTGGCATGCAAAGACCTTTGTGCCCATCTCATTCATTGAGGAGTAATCTACTTGTTTATTGCTTTCTTTTAATTCAAGAACATTTTGTCTGTAATATTTTAACAATGACTTTTATGCTATGTGCCTGGCCCGGGGAACTTTTGTCCATTTGTCAAGGGTTTTATTTATGTTCATCTAATCATATGATCATTCAATACAAATCATTGGACTCTTTTGCATTTAAATATTTGTGTTCATTGTCTTTCTTTTCCTTCAAATACATTTTTTAAAATAGCCATGTATCTTACATGAACACACACACACTCTTGCAGGTCCTCATCCACTCTGGATCTCATTGCCAATGACTCTACTATTGCCGATTATGATTTCGAATGTCCAATTAACCAAGCCGAAGACGAAGGCGAGGAAGATTGTGAAATACCGGGAGAACTAGCCAGACTTCTATTATAAGAGAAAAAAGCTATTCAACCGCACGAAGAGTCAGTGGAAGTCATCAATCTGGGTACTGAGACGGACAAGAAAGAGGTTAAGATCGATGCTAATTTAAAAGACAGTGTCAAGAGAAGACTGGTTCAGATGTTGCATGATTATTTGGAAGTGTTTGCTTGGTCGTATGAAGATATGCCAGGGTTGGATACCAACATCGTAGTTCATCGTCTGTCGACAAAAGAAGATTTTCCTCCTGTCAAACAAAAGGTTCGTCGCATGAGGCCTGACATGTCTAAAAACATCAAAGCTGAAGTAATGAAACAATTTGATGCAGGGTTCCTAGCTGTGACATCCTATCCCCAGTGGGTTGCCAATGTGGTGCCAGTGCCAAAGAAAGACGGAAAATTTTGCATGTGCATAGACTATTGGGATCTGAATAGAGCAAGCCACAAGGATGACTTCCCTCTACCATACATTGATGTCTTAGTCGATAACACTGCTCAGTGTAATGCCCGTAATTTAATTAATTATTTAATTAAATTATTTTTGGAATAATTGATGTGTTGTGATTAGTTGGATTTATTTATTTTATTAAGTGGTGGAATAATATTAGAAGAATGATAATATTATTCGATGTAGGCTTGTATTAAAGAGATAGAAGTAGTAAAAAGGGGGTGTAGTAGTCTTGAGCCCATTAAGGAATAAAGAGAATAATAGGGTTATTTTATTATTGTAGAAATAATAAGAAAGAAGAAGCAGTAAGAAGAATAAGGGTTGGAAGAAGAGAATGTGAAAGCTGTTGGAAAGGAGGAAAAGAGGCAGAACGGAAATTCAATCGGAAAAGTTATAGAGCAGCCTTTAATCCAAGGTAAGGGTGGGGTTCTGACTCTATAATAGGGTTTATGATAATTGGTATGTGGGATTAGATGTGTAATTTTTGTGTTGTTCATGATTTGAATGTATATGATGTGGTATGATGAAAATCGATGATTGAAAGATGAATGATGATGTCCCAATGTTGTATATTTGATGTAGAATTATATGATAATTGTAATTGATGATTATTTATGATTAGAGGATGTTTTTAGGGCCTAGAGTATGGAAACTATAGTGAAAACGCAGTTAAATCGCAGAAAATATCCATGACAGAGCAGTATGTGTCGACCCCAAACATTATGTGTTGATACAAGAAGGCCTTTAGACTCAGGATGAGTCGATACGAAGGAGTCCTACGTCGATACATGACGACTTTTAGACTCAAGACGAGTCGATACATAGGAGCATGTATCGATACATGCAGTGTTGCAGACTCACTATGAGTCGATACAAGAGAGTATGTGTCGAATCATGTAGCGTATTCAGTTCAGTACGCGTCGACCCAAGACATTACGCGTCAATCCACGTTGTCTGGTTTTTGACAGATTCGTTTTCCAAAAGCTGTAACTTGAGTTTTCGGACTCCGTTTGAGGTGTCGTTTGAAGTGTTGAATAGCTAACACAGTGAAATTCATTCTTAAGGATTATAGTGAGGAATAGGAAGGATAATCCTAGTTTCCAAATTAGGACTAGAGTTAGTTTCCGCGTTAATAGCTATGTTAATTTTTGTGAAGAATGATGAGGATGAGATGTTTATAGATTATTGTTAGGTTTGTAACAGCAGGATTAATGATGATACTGGTGTAGTTTGACAGAATAGTAATATGTAGAGATTTGGTGATTTAGAAGTAAGCCTTAGATGATTAGTTAATTATAGGCAATATCACGTTTTAGACCTATGGTCAACGTTGCAAGATTGATGATTTACTGATGTATTGTTGTATGGCTGAGATGTTTGATGAATTATGATGTATAAATGATGTTTGATGAATTATGATGTATAAATGATGTTCGATGAATTATGATGATGAAAGATGTTGAGATGCCTCTAATAATTGGCAGCTATTAAGATGTAGGCTTCTAGCCAACGATGATGTTGTGATTGAGATGTTGATAATTATGGTGTTGTCATTACATTCATGATTGTGTCGCGTACATTGCATTTAAAGATGGAGCTTATGCTCGTTAAGATGGCCTATGTTGTACCCAAAATTTTCCCTCTCATACTTCTCAAAACATTGCAAGAAAAATCTCCAAGTGGCTCAAGATTGCTCAAGAGTTTGACAGTCAAGCTATCTCCTAAGGCAGTCAACCCCAAATTAGGGTTTCGTGTTGCCTAAAGATCCTTGAGTCCAAATGACCTCAAGTACTCCCCATTGTGCTAATATGTTCTCAAGATCATCCATGTCAAATTTCAAGCCTTGTAGAGGAAGTTTGCTCAGTCAAATGCTTAAAAGGTCCAAAAATCGAATGTGCTAGGGCAAAAATCAACTGTGACCCAAATACAGTCAAACTACAAGATTTTTTGTCAACATTCTCATTTTGAAGGATATTTCATCATTTGATCAAGGGTTGATCATGATTCATCAAGGATTGCTCAAAATTCATCAAGACTCAAAAGTTGCTAAATTAGGGTTTTGTAGGAAAAGTCAACTCAACTTTGACCAAGCATAACTTTCTCATAATTTATGAGAAATGACCCATCCAAAGCTCATTTTTAAGAGGATGCAATTTACTACAATCCATATTCATACCCCAAGATCAAGAAATGCACTCACAAGAAGTTACAAATTTGGACATTATAGGTCATTTTTGAAAGTCAACAAAAACACCTTTTTTGCCAAAGCTTATAACTTGCGCATGGAATATCAAAATGTAATGAGACCAAAAGAGTTGGTTAGAGGACATCTCAAGCTTTCTAAAAAGTCCAAGAACACTTCCAAATGTGCACAATTGAAGAAGTTATGCATTGTTGAAGTTGGGCATTTTTGCAAAATTGTAAAAAGTCAACTATCCCCAAAACTTCAAATTTTGTCAAATGGGCCCATTATTTTCCACTTGAGTTGATATTTCCACATTACACACGTGTCCTAGCTTCAGCCTTGTGTCCATTTATCCATTTTATTATTTTATTTGATTTTTTATTGAATTATTTCATTTTAAATCAATTTAAATCAAATAAAATCCCAAAACTTGATTACATGAGATCTTTTTCTATTTTCAGGACCTAATCACCATCAATATCATGATCAAATTCGTATCAAGCATTCCATGTACAAAAAGATTGGATCTTTGGCAAATTAAGCAAGTTTTCAATGGAGGATCAAATCCAATCTCAAGGCATTGATGTGGAAAGATTCAAGACCAATTTGTTGACCTAATACATTGCAGCATACATATACAATCCAAGGCACACGAATTTGAGACCTAGAGGCTGCAAGAGCATCAAGAACAAAACATGAAAAAAAGGTGGAAAAAGTGTGAAACTGAAATCACCCTTGGAGGCATTTTCAGAAGCGAAACTCAACACTAATCCATTGCTGGACAACCATTGAAGCAAAACCAACCCAAAGCCAGTCTCCATACACGCACAAAATATCTGTAAGTGTCTCAAAAAAATGCTTTTCGTTTGAATTCCTAGATCCTTATTCTTGCACTTTTCTTACAAAATCTTTGCATATTCATGATTATCGTCCAATTTACAAGCATTCTGCATTAGCCAATTGCATTTATCTGGCTTGTAACCCCATAGCCGAATCTAGGGTTCGTGGTTTGTTTTTTTGGGCATTTCTTTTTCAGGCAAAATCAGTGCCATTGATGGACATGGACGTAATCAGGGGAGATAGACGAGCATAACCATTTTCATGGATTTGATTTTCATGGCCTAGAACGGATTTTAGGTTGGACATACGAATTTAGATGCGGATATAAATTCGTAGGTAAATGTACATTGTTGAAGGAAGAAGACGAAGACGTGTCTCCCCCTGGTTGGCTGGTTCAAATATTCGCGCACTTTTTTTATTTCTGGAATATTAGCGTGTTTTCCCATATTATTATTGTTGATTAATCTATTGACAATTGAGACATAGTGGCTGAGTGGTAGTGGTGTGCCTTCAAGTACCAACAAGACCTGTGTTCGAATCCCAGGTCCCCCATGTATTTTCTATATTTTTTCTACAGGTGATCCAATGTAAACTCAAGCGCATGGCCTATCATACAGCCTCACCCAATCACTTGCCAGATGGCCCCAGACCAGATCTGATGGTCCAGAATGAAAGCCTATAGTGGGATCAAGTCAAAGTGCCATAGGAAATCAGCAAAGTCAACAAGGGGCCAATTCAGTTGGGCCATCAAATTGCTATCAAAACCTTCAAAAATCAGGCCCAAACACTCTCTTCTATATTTATTTTTATTCTTCTTTTTTTTATTTAATTATTCTCATTATTTTTTAACTAACCAATTAAATATTTTTCTTCATTAAAATAAAAAACCAAAAAATATTTTGTTTATTAAATTAATTTTCAGTATTTTATTTTTGTTAATAAATGTTAATTTAATTAATTTAGTTCATATTAGGAATAACTTTTAATATATTTTGCAATAATTAAAATTAACTTAGACAATTAGGTTTTATTAACTTTGATCAAATTTATTTTTATTTCTTTAAATACCAAAAACTCCAAAAATATTATTTTCATTAATTAATTTATTTATTTATTAATTTAATAATTAATCCAATTTAATTTCTTCCATAAATTCAAAATAAAAAAAAATCTTTTCTTTAATCAAAGGGTCAAAACCCTAAAAACTCGCCCGATTTAATTTCCCGCACGCGATCCATTTTATTCAATATTGTATTTTTTTTCCTGGAATGTAATAGTTTAATAGGACTTTAAATATTTTTATCGCTTTATTTATTTTCCGCATTTAATTTCAACGGTTGCTTTTGGCGATGTAAATACCCGACGCCTTGTAATAGTTAGTTTAATTTCCGCAACTTATAAATTGTTAGATGCTTGATAATAGGGAATTCATGTCAAGATCGAATGTTTAACTTAAAATCAACATAGATAACCATTGACATGTACAAAGACAAAATTAACTGAAAACAACACACTCGCACATGTGCACTCTTAGGGTACACCTCACTTGGTTGCCTTCGTAAGCGGTCATTGAGTATAGGAAGTTTTAGAGGTCGCCCTCTTGTCCAAAGATCATAGTTGCCTAGAAACGGTTGCCTCGGAAAAATGATCTAAGACATTAGGGTTACCGCTAAGGCGTCCTAACATTGCTTTAGTGATCGCACGTCCCTTAATTGAATTGACCCTTAAAACTCCAACGACGATGCTACCTACACATCAATAGTGGGATAGCATTGTCTAAAGGATATTAGCATAGATTGGTTCCTTTTTTTCGAGTAGGTAGATGGTTCTTAGATACTTGCTCTTTCCAAAACAAAACTTTTCACACTTACACCTTTCCAACAAAAACTTCTTCAAACCCACAAAACACAAAGAAAAGCAATTTTTGAAAACACTTTGAGCAAGTACCTAAGAGCCCATGGATAACCACGGATAGAAAGGGTGCTAACACCTTCCCTTTCTATAATCTACCCCCCGGACCCGAGAAACATCTCGAAAAAGGAATTTTTCTGTGCTTTTTTCTTTCCTGTTGGATAAAATAAAAGTCGGTGGCGACTCTTGCTTACCGCGACATTTTGCGAAAACAAACGCAAAATGCAAACCAGCATTCCAAAAAACAGTAAGTTCTCTCCCACCGTATCACAGCCTGTATTGGCGAATATTAAGATGAAGGCTTGTGCCTAGATGATGCCTCTATTTATTGGCAGATTTTTAAGATGGGAGTTCTACTCCAATGGCACCACATGCATTTGCATAGTATTGAGCCGCATTATACGATTGCATAAAGAAGTTATAAATTAATATGATGAATGTGTATCATAGTTGGTATTTTTGTTGCGATTATTATTGATTATAAGATGAGAAGTGGTGATGTTATATGATCTAATTTAATGTATTAGTTATCATACGCTTTATTATATTGTTAGTTATCTCACCCCTTATGTTTGAATGTTACCCTTACGTTGGTAATGTGCAGGTAATCGAGAGTTAAGGTTGTATACCTTCAGTAGTTCTAGTCGGTGTCATTGCTCTGATATGTAACACTCGGGGGGATGAATGCTTGTTGCTTTTAATTGTTGATTATTTCAGTTGTTGGACTTTAAGTTGGTTATTATTGAATATGTGTTGTTTTGAGTTCCTGTAATGATGGATAGAGATGTTTTTAAGAATTTCGTTGCGTAGATGTTTAAATTGTTGAATTAAGAGATTTATTTATTATGCTGATAGTTGATCCGAAGTTTTAAAGTGTTATGTATCCACGTTTAATGCAATGTGTATTTAGAGATGAATTTGTGGCATCCTGATTCGTTTGCATGAATGATTATAACTCTGATTTACATTTATAATTTCCGGGTAGAATTGGGGTGTTACAAAGTTGGTATCAGAGCAAAAGGTTGGTCTGAACTTGTTGTCGATTCGTAGTTGTCTAACAATTGAGTATTGTTAATTTGAGTTGTATCCGTTGTTTATGTTGTAGTGATAAGTCGAGATGGCTGGAAGGAATGATGTTGCACTTGCTGCTGCTTTAGAAGCCATGGCTCATGCGATGGAGAATCAGCTGAATGTTGACAGGAATGCTGGATCTCGTAGTTTGGAGACTTTCCAGAGAGAAAATCTGCCTACGTTCAAGGGAAAGTATGATCCTGACGGAGCATTGGATTGGTTGAAAGATATTTAGAGAATCTTTTGTATGATGGACTGCACTCCAGCGCAGAAGGATCGGTATGGTACTCATATGCTACCAGTCGAGGCTGATGACTGGTGGCTAGAGACTTGTCAGAGATTGGAACCTGCGGGTGAAAATGTCACTTAGGATATGTTCCGTAGGGAATTTATGAGGAAGTACTTTCCTAAATAATTCCTTGGTAAGAAGGAGATTGAATTCCTTGAGCTGAAGCAAGGGAATATGTCAGTTGTTGAGTATGCTGCAAAGTTTGTTGAGTTGGCTAAGTTTTATCCGCACAATGTTGAGGCAGATGCTGAGTTTTTGAAGTGTATCAAGTTTGAGAACGGGTTACGCCCAGAGATCAAGAAGGCAGTTGGATACCAGAAGATCCGTGTCTTTGCTGATTTGATTGATAGTTACAGGATTTATAAGGAGGATAATAATGCTCATTACAAGATTATCAGTGAGAAGAGGGGTAAGCACCATCAGAATCGTGGTAAGCCTTATGATACCCCAGCTGGTAAAGGTAAACAAAAAGTTGCTTAGGGTCAGAGGACTAGTGGGGGAGATGCTCCTTCTGGTGTGGTTTGCTTCAAATGTGGGAAACCTGGGCATAAGATTAATGTGTGTACTACTGAAGTAAAGAGGTGTTTCCGTTGTGGTAAGAACGGGCATGTTGTATCTGAGTGCAAACATAAGGAATGGAATTGTTTAAACTATAGTGAAGAAGGGCACATCGGTAGTTAGTGGTAGAAACCAAAGAGGGCGCAGACAAGTGGTAAAGTGTTCGCTTTGGTTGAGGATCAGATAGCTGTTAAGGACATACTTATCAGAGATACATGTTTCATTAATAATACTCCTTTAATTAATATTATTGATACCGGTGCTACTCATTGTTTTATTGTTGTTGATTATGTTGAAAGATTGGGTCTTATGTTGTCTTTTTTGAATGGAGAAATGGCCGTTGATACTTTATCCGAGGGGTCGGTGACTACTTCTTTTGTGTGTTTGAAGTGTCCCTTATCGATCTTCGACAGAGACTTTGCTGTTGATTTGGTTTGTTTACCGTTAAGAGCTTTGGATGTGATTTTGGGTATGAACTGGTTAGAGCATAACTGTGTTCATATTAACTGTTATGACAAGTCATGAGGTTTTCTACTCCTGAAGAAGAGGAAGATGGTTTGTTGTCTGCTAGACAGTTGCGGAATTTGATGCAAGAGGAAGCACAAATGTTCTCATTGATGGTGTCGCTATCTATAAAGACTCAAGTTATAATTGAGGAATTTCATGTGGTGTGTGAATTTCCTGAAGTTTTCCCTGATGAAATTCCTGATGTACCACCAGAGAGGGAAGTTGAATTTGCAATTGATCTTGTACCTGGTACCAGACCTGTGTCTATGGCACCATACATGATGTCTGCATCTGAATTGTCAGAGTTAAAGAAGCAATTAGACGAGTTACTTTAAAAGAAGTTTGTAAGACCAAGTGTATCGCCATGGGGAGCTTCAGTGTTGTTAGTGAAAAAGAAAGATGGAAGTATGAGGCTTAGTGTTGATTATAGATAGTTTAATAAAGTGACGATTAAGAACAAGTATCCTCTTCCAAGAATAGATAACTTGATGGATCAATTGGTGGATGCTCATGTGTTCAGTAAGATTGATCTGAGGTCGGGTTACCATCAGATTAAAGTGAAGGATGAAGATATCCAGAAGATGGATTTTAGAACGCGTTATAGACATTATGAGTATTCGGTGATGTCTTTCAGTGTTACTAATGTACTGAGAGTATTCATGGAATACATGAACCGTATCTTTCATACTTATTTGGATCAGTTTGTAATGGTGTTCATTGATGATATTCTGATTTACTCTAAGTCAGAAGAAGAGCATGCAGAACACTTGAGAGTAGTATTGTAAGTTTTGAAAGAGAAGAAGTTGTATGCAAAGTTGTCCAAGTGTGAATTCTGGTTTAAGGAGGTTAGTTTTCTTGGTCATGTGATCTCAGGTAGTGGCATTACTGTAGATCCATCAAAGGTTGATGCTGTGTTGCAATGGGAAACTCTGAGGTCAGCTACTGAGATTAGGAACTTTTTGGGATTAGCTGGTTACTATTGAAGGTTTATCGAAGGTTTTTCTAAGTTGGCACTTCCGTTGACTAAGTTGACTTGTAAAGGTAGAGCTTTTGTATGGGATGTTCAGTGCGAAGAAAGTTTTACAGAATTAAAGAAGAGGTTGACGTCGGCTCCGATTTTGACGTTGCCTAATTCAGGAGAGCCTTTTGTGGTGTATTGTGATGCTTCTAAGACGGGTTTAGGAGGTGTACTTATGTAGAATGATAAGGTAGTTTCTTATGCGTCAAGGCAGTTAAGGAATCATGAGAAGAGCTATCCTACGCGTGATTTAGAGCTTGCTGCAGTTGTTTTTGTGTTTAAGATTTTGAGGCATTATCTTTATGGTTCTAGATTTGAAGTGTTTAGTGACCATAAGATCTTAAAGTATTTATTCAATCAGAAGGAGTTGAATATGAGGCAACGAAGATGGTTGGAATTGTTAAAGGATTATGATTTCGGTTTGAATTATCATCCAGGAAAAGCAAATGTGGTAGCTGATGCATTGAGTCGAAAGACTTTACATATGTTGGCAATGATGGTTAAAGAGTTGGAATTAATTGAACAGTTCAGAGATATGAGCCTAGTTTGCGAGGTTACTCCGCAAAGTGTTACGTTGGGTATGTTGAAGATTAATATTGAATTTCTAGACAGTATCAGAGAAGCTCAGAAGTTGGATATGAAACTGGTAGATTCTATGGTTGGAATCGATCAGTCTGAGAATAGTGATTTTAAGCTAGAAGCGTAGGGTGTGTTGAGATTTATTAAACGGATTTGTATTCCTGATAATGCCGATATGAAGAAAGTGATACTTGAAGATATTCATAGAAGTAAGTTGAGTACTCATCCAGGAGCTACAAAGATGTATCAAGATTTGAAAGGTTTGTTTTGGTGGCCTGGGATGAAGAGTGATGTGGCTCGGTTTGTGTATGCATGTTTGACTTGTCAGAAGTTGAAAGTTGAACATCAGAAACCTGCAGGGTTGATGCAACCGTTAGAAGTTCCAGAATGGAAATGGGATAGCATTTCAATGCACTTTGTGACGGGGTTACATAATACTTTAAGAGGACATGATTTGATTTAGGTGATTGTTGATAGGCTTATGAAGTCGGCTCATTTTATTCCTATTAACATCAGTTTTCTAGTGTCGAAGTTGGCTGAGATTTACGCTAGTGTGATTGTGAAGCTGCATGGTGTTCCTTTGTGCATTGTGTTAGATAGAGATCCAAGATTTACTTCTAATTTTTGGAAGAGTTTGCAAGAAGCGTTGAGTTCTAAGTTGAGGTTGAGTTCAACGTATCATCCTCAGGCAGATGGTCAGACTGAACGAACTATCCAATTGTTGGAAGACTTG
The DNA here is from genome assembly GCA_948472305.1 of Vicia faba. Classification (NCBI taxonomy): domain Eukaryota; kingdom Viridiplantae; phylum Streptophyta; class Magnoliopsida; order Fabales; family Fabaceae; genus Vicia; species Vicia faba. The sequence continues at coordinate 1,070,135,880 of OX451735.1, read as the reverse complement.
CTGAGAGCATGTGTTCTTGAGCAGGGAGGTTCGTGGGATACTTATCTTCCGTTTATAGAGTTCACCTATAATAACAGTTACCATTCCAGTATTGGGATGGCACCTTTTGAAGCGTTGTATGGTCGAATATGTAGAACTCTTTTATGTTGGCATGAATCTGGTGAAAGTGTAGTACTTGAACTTGAACTTGTTCGTGAGACTACTGAGAAGGTGAACTTGATTCGAGAAAAGACGAAATATTCCCAAAGTATACAGAAGAGTTATCATGACAAGCGAAGGAAAGACTTAGAATTTCAAGCGGGTGACCATGTGTTTTTAAGAGTTACACATGTGACTGGTGTTGGGCGAGCATTGAAGTCTAAGAAGCTCACTTCTTGTTTTATTGGACCATATCAGATTTCAGAGAGAGTGGGGAGTGTTGCTTATAGAGTGGCTTTACCGCCTAATCTTTCTAATTTGCATGATGTGTTTCATGTGTCACAACTCTGTAAGTATAATTCAGATCCATCTTGAAATTCTGGCTGCAGATACTCAATGTCACGTTTAATGTTATGACACCGTATCTGACTTTCTATAAGACAGTAAATACAAAAACAGTAAAGAACACAGTCAATTGTTTACCCAGTTCAGTGTGCAACAACACCTACTCTAGGGGCTACCAAGCCAGGGAGGAAATCCACTATAAGAGATGTTAATTCAGGAATAAACCAACCAGTTTATCTCCTTCACTTAAGACCTACCCAATGCAATTTCAATCTAAGTACAACTTAAACCAGAGTTCCTACTCACTCCCCCTCAATCACATCAGTGATACATAAAACAATTTGACTAATGAATTGATGAAGACACTCTTCAAAAACATACACTTGATTAAGCTTCACAGCTTTTTAATCAAGCAACACAACCACTCTTGCTTCACAGCTTTGAGTGATACACACACACTTAACTTGACTCTGCTTCACAGCTTTAGTCAAGAAACATTCAAACACTCTTGCTTCACAGCTTTGAGTGCTACACAACCCTTACAATTAAAAACCTATTCCAAGTCACTTATCACAATGATAATTGCTTGGAGTACAATAATTAAACCTATACAGTTTACAAATGATCTTCTGACCAAAAAGGGATTAACTTGCAAAACAGCAGCTCTGTTGAATATATAGCAGCTGCAACTTCAGTTAGGGTTTCCACAAAAACCTAGGGTTAATTCCGTTTGACCTTAAGACTAGGTCACATGACTTTATTAACCAGGTTAGGGTTGAGCTAGGTTAACCCAAAGAAAACGCAGGATTCTGTTCTGGAAAGACTGAGTTATTTTCCTGAAAAAACTCAGAATTTAACCAACCTGCATACCTGTTAGTTCAGAACAGGATGTCTTAACATCTGTTATGACATCTGAGAAACCTGTCTACTGATTTAGGAAAATGTGATCATTTTGCAAAATGCTCAGATACACACTTATAAACATCAGTACCTGTATCACAATATTTTTCTGCAAAGGTACCTAATGAATCAGTACAAACTAAACTAGAATGTTATGACATCAGTCATGACATTCACACATACACTTGGGTTTTACCAAAAATGCAAGCCAATACCTAAACAACTACAAACTCCCCCTTTGGCAGATTTTTGGCTAAAGACCCTAAGCAATCAGAGATAGATAGCAGCAGAAAGAAATGGCTGCAGAAAAATAGAATGTCTAATTGAGCAAGCACTAATTAAGTAAGTACCAAAATATTCTCCCCCTCTTTAGCCACAAATGGGCCAAAGATACATGTTCATAAAGATTATACAGTTATCCAAAACAAATAATAAGAGCAGCAGCAGAAAAAAAATCTGAACACACTTCCAAACTCCACCAGATATCAGCACCACCAATCAGCAACACCACCAAACAGAAACCAACCTTTAAGCATTGTCATCAGACTCAGAGGAGCTAGTTTCTTCAATGTTGAGATGACCTTCAGCTTCTACACCTTCTTCCCTTCTGTTTCCTTCAGCTTCCTCCTTTTCTAACCTGGCAATTAGGATTTCTAGGGTCTTTTTCCTACCTTCCAGCTCTTTGCAGGTCTCTGTTAAAACAACTATGACATCAGATGTCTTGGACTGGGTCTTCACAGACGATGTCTCAGCTGATGTTATGACAATATCTGGAGCATGAGATCCCTGAAACAGTTTGTAGTGCAACCCAAGGGCAGGAGCTCTTTTGCAGGCTGTATCTCTTGCCACCAGGATATCAGGGTATTGTGCAAGGATAATTCCACAAAGGAGGGAGGGAAAGGCGATTGGTCCTTTGACAGCATAACTACCAGTATGCTTTAAAGTTTGTTCAAAGATGTACCTTCCATAGTCAAAAGCAGTCTTGGTTCCCACAGCATAAATAAATCTCCCCAATCCTGTGGAGATAGTTGATTTATGATTTGTAGGCACCCAGTTGGCTGCACCTATCTTGTGCAGGATGGCAAATTTCATGTTGAGTTTGCTGGCATTCAGCTTGCCTTTCAAGGGCCATCACTTCACTTGCCTGGCTGTGATGGTTTGACAAACTTCATTGTCAGTGGCCTCCAGATCAGGAAAATCCTCATTTGTTCTTCCAAGAAACTTGTTAATTTTTGATGGAGAGAACTTGACCCTTCTTCCTCTAACAAAAACACTTTCAAAGTCAGCTGACCTTCCATCAGCACAATCATTAGACAAGTTCACTACAAACTCCTTGACCAGATTTTCATAACACTTGTTAAATTTTATCACTGTCTTCATTAGTCCAGCATTCTTGATCAGGTCCATGATGTCTTTGCACTCCAAGGCATCATTGTTGAGTTCTCTTTCTAAAGCTATTCTCTTTAAGCAAACATACTTCCATCTGTTTGCATTGTCAGGATGATGAAAAGAGATGTTGTCTGTTGGGACTTCAGGCACTCTAGCAATTTTGTTGGAGGGGAGCTTCCTTCTGATAGGAATTTCTTCAGCATCAATCTCAAATTCTGATTCCTCATCAGAATCAGAAGATTCAGGTTCTTTTCTCTTCTTTGAAATTGGTTATCTAGCAGTCTGCACCTGGGCCTTCTTCCCTTTTGTCTGAATACTTTTCTCAGCCATGCCTTCAGCCTTGGATTTCTTAACAGCAGGTTTATCTTTGGACACACATTTTGCATCATTCTGATTACCCTTTATTTTCATCAATCTCCTAGCTATGCTAGGGTTTACATTAGCAATCAGATCATTATCTGAGTAATCCTCATCCACATCAATGATAGGTGGATCAACAGCCTTTTCTAAAGGGTTCTGAATGTTGTCATTTTGTGTCACAACATTCTCAGAGACATCTACATTCTCAGAGATGTCCACATTTGGGCTTCCTGATTGATTTAAAGGGACAGAAATCCCCGGTACAGGTTGGTTTCCGCTTAGTATACTAGTAACAAGCCTAGCAATAGCTTGATGAACTTGAACTGATCCTTCTCTATTTGGTACAGAAGAAGAAGGATGAGAAGGATTACCAGAGGCTGCAGCTTGAGCTCTTCCTGCATGTCTAGTTCTTAGCTTTTTGACTTTGGCTGGGTCAGTTGCCATCTCTCTGAGAGGAGTGACCTCAAGAACTTCAGATTCTATGCATGTGGTGATTGCTCTAGAGTCTTGGTCAGATGATGAGGATGATGAGGATGATGAAGTCGCCTTGGTTGAAGATGATGTCTGAGATATTTTGATTGACTTTGAGTACCAGTGGCAATTTGAGAAAAATCTTTGATTGAGAGGAGGGAACAGGTTGCAAAGACGAGAGAGGTAGGAGGCAAAAGAGAGTCTTTTCAACTTCTTAAGGATTTTGAAAGAATTAGGAAAGCATATGATTAACCCACTAAAAATAGACTTAATAAAATTAACTCCTTCAACCCATGTTTTAAGCAAAATTAATTGCTATAATTTCTCATGTTGGTAAATACCCAACCTGCCCCTCAAGTTTTCAAGTTTATTTCCAACAAGAGCCTTGGTAGAAGAATCAGTCAGCTGAAGCTTAAAGATACCATGTTCCAGTTTAAATGAATTCTTCTCTACAAAGTCAATGTGCTTGTTCCTGTTATGCTGAATAGGGTTCAAGGAAATATTGATTGTATTCAGATTGTCACAACACAATGTCACAACATCTTGTGAGACATTATACTCAGTGAGCATCTGTTTTGACCAGATATTTTGAGAACAGTTATTCCTTGCAGCAACTATTTCTGCACAGAGTTGGGAAGGCATTCTTTTGATATGAATCATAGTTCTGGTTGATTCTTGAATGATTTTCTTTTTGTCCAGTCCATTTTGATGGAGAGTTATAGGAGAGGAGACTTCAAGCCTCATTTCTTCAGTGAAACAGAATTTATTAGACTTGTTATTTCCAACATCCTTGTCAAGATAACTTATGGTTCTGACAACACATCCTTCTTCAAGTTTATTTGCCACATCACAGACATTATCATCCTGTAGTTTTGGAGTCCTTCTGACTGCTTCCATAGAGATAGCTCTTTTCATTCTTCTTAGATGAAGATGACCAAGCTTATGCTGCCACAGTTTCATCTCTTTTTCTTCTTTGGTAATTGGACACATAGTGGAGTTATCAGTGTTCTCAGGCTGCCACAAGTAGCAGTTATCTTTGGATCTGATTCCTCTCATTACAACTTCTAGTTTTTCATTAATTACTAGACATTCAGATTTTGAGAAGTTGACCTTGAATCCTAGATCACATAATTGACTGATACTAATGAGATTAGCAGTCAGCCCTTTTACCAGCAGTACTTTATTCAGACTTGGAACTCCAGGGCAGTCCAAATTACCAACTCCTTTGATTTCACCTTTAGCACCATCTCCAAAGGTCACAAAACTGGTGGTGTGAGGCTTAACATTATTGAGGAGATTTTTGATTCCAGTCATGTGTCTGGAACATCCACTGTCAAAGTACCAGCCTTCCTTTGCAGACACTCTCAGGGAAGTATGGGCTATCAGGGCAGTAGCCTTTTTCTTCCAATGAGGAGTATGTGGTACCCTTTTTGGCTTAGGTTTAGCACCTGAGTTTTGATTAGGGTATCCATGCAATTTGAAGCAGAAGGGCTTTATGTGTCCATACCTCCCACAATGATGACATCTCCATCTTTGGTATTTTTTCTTCATGTATTTCTGATGTTGAGAGTTGTGTTGAGACATCTGCTTTGACAATTGTTTAACAGGCCTGATCTTCTTGTCTGCACCAGATTTCTTAGCTTCCACAAATCCTAGACCAGATTTGTTTCCCACATTTTGTCCAACTTGAAGGATCTCTTCCAATTTATCTGATCTATTGGTCAACATCTTGACAGATTTTGTCATTTGGTTCAGTTGTGAGTTCAGTAATTGAACTTCCCCTTCTAGGTGACTTATAGTTTCAAGATCTGCCCTTTTTTCAGCCTCCAGCTTTATAATGAGTTTTGATTGTTTCTCATTCTGCACACAGACTTCAGCACTTCTGATACACAATTTCTTGTAGGTATCAGCCAGTTCTTCAAATGTCACTTCTTCATCACTAGTGTCACTTTCAGAGGTACAAACACTAGTTAGAGCAGTAATTAGTTTGGCAGATTCTTCTTCAGAATTACTTTCTGAATCATAGTCTGACCAAGTAACAGTCATTCCTTTCTTTTGTTTCTTAAGAAAGGTAGGACATTCAGCTCGAATATGTCCATATCCTTCACAGCCATGGCATTGAATACCTCTGCCTTGGTTTCCCTTTTCTTCTGACCTTGGTCTTCTGCTGGAACTGTCAATGTCAGAGGGAATGTTATGAACATTAGACCTTGACTTTGGATCCATTCTTTTGATGAGCTTGTTGAACTGTCTTCCAAGCATGGCAATAGCTTCTGAAATATTTTCTTCTTCATCCTCCTTGTTTTCAACATCAGTGTTGGATACAAGTGCTATGCTTTTGTTCTTCTTGTCACCATTATCAGTGATCCCCATCTCAAAAGTCTGAAGAGACCCAATAAGTTCATCCACTTTCAACTTGCTGATGTCCTGGGCTTCCTCTATGGCAGTTACCTTCATTGCAAATCTTTTAGGCAAGGATCTGAGAATCTTCCTCACCAGTTTTTCTTCTGACATATTTTCTCCCAGTGCTCCTGAGGTGTTGGCAATCTCCAAGATGTTCATGTGAAACTCATGAATGGTTTCATCTTCCATCATTTTTAGATTCTCAAACTTGGTAGTCAACATCTGAAGCCTTGACATTTTTACTTTGGAAGTGCCCTCATGAGTAGTTTTGAGAGTGTCCCAAACTTCCTTGGCCAGTTCATATTGATGTACTAGTCTGAAAATGTTTCTATCAATTCCATTGAAAAAGGCATTTAAAGCTTTGGAATTTCCCAGGGCTAACTCATCTTCTTCTTTACTCCAATCTTCCTCAGGCTTCAGACTGATTGTCCCATCTTTCTCAGTTATGGTGGGATGGATCCATCCTTTGTCAGCAGCTCTCCAAGCCTTTTTGTCCAGAGATTTTAAGAAGGCAATCATACGAGGTTTCCAGTAGTCATAATTAGTTCCATCCAGAATGGGTGGTCTATTTCCAAAAACTCCTTCTTTGTCCATAGTGCCAGAAAGTGATATCCCTAGATCTCACCCAGTAATACAGGCAGGGTGCCTGCTCTGATGCCAATTGAAATTCTGGCTGCAGATACTCAATGTCACGTTTAATGTTATGACACCGTATCTGACTTTCTATAAGACAGTAAATACAAAAACAGTAAAGAACACAATCAATTGTTTACCCAGTTCAGTGTGCAACAACACCTACTCTGGGGGCTACCAAGCCAGGGAAGAAATCCACTATAAGAGATGTTAATTCAGGAATAAACCAACTAGTTTATCTCCTTCACTTAAGACCTACCCAATGCAATTTCAATCTAAGTACAACTTAAACCAGAGTTCCTACTCACTCCCCCTCAATCACAGCAGTGATACATAAAACAATTTGACTAATGAATTGATGAAGACACTCTTCAAAAACATACACTTGATTAAGCTTCACAGCTTTTTAATCAAGCAACACAACCACTCTTGCTTCACAGCTTTGAGTGATACACACACACTTAACTTGACTCTGCTTCACAGCTTTAGTCAAGAAACATTCAAACACTCTTGCTTCACAGCTTTGAGTGCTACACAACCCTTACAATTAAAAACCTATTCCAAGTCACTTATCACAATGATAATTGCTTGGAGTACAATAATTAAACCTATACAATTTACGAATGATCTTCTGACCAAAAAGGGATTAACTTGCAAAACAGCAGCTCTGTTGAATATATAGCAGCTGCAACTTCAGTTAGGGTTTCCACAAAAACCTAGGGTTAATTCCGTTTGACCTTAAGACTAGGTCACAGGACTTTATTAACCAGGTTAGGGTTGAGCTAGGTTAACCCAAAGAAAACGCAGGATTCTGTTCTGGAAAGACTGAGTTATTTTCCTGAAAAAACTCAGAATTTAACCAACCTGCATACTTGTTAGTTCAGAAATGGATGTCTTAACATCTGTTATGACATCTGAGAAACCTGTCTACTGATTTAGGAAAATGTGATCATTTTGCAAAATGCTCAGATACACACTTATAAACATCAGTACCTGTATCACAATATTTTTCTGCAAAGGTACCTAATGAATCAGTACAAACTAAACTAGAATGTTATGACATCAGTCATGACAATCACACATACACTTGGGTTTTACCAAAAATGCAAGCCAATACCTAAACAACTACACATCTCATGTAATTCATATGGATGATGTGCAAGTACGGGATAATCTTACTGTGGAAATGATGCCTGTACAGATCGCGGATCGTGAAATAAAGACTCTGAGGGGCAAGGAGATTGCTTTGGTTAAAGTGGTTTGGCTGGGAGCTTCTGGAGAAAGCATGACTTGGGAGTTGGAGAGCAAGATGCGAGACTCCTATCCTGAGTTGTTTGATTAAGGTAAATTTTCAAGGATGAAAATATTCTAAGTGGGGGAGAGTTGTAACACCCGTAATTTAATTAATTATTTAATTAAATTATTTTTGGAATAATTGATGTGTTGTGATTAGATTGATTTATTTATTTTATTAAGTGGTGGAATAATATTAGAAGAATATTATTCGATGTGGGCTTGTTTTAAAGGGATAGAAGTAGTAAAAAGGGGGTGTAGGAGTCTTGGGCCCATTAAGGAATAAAGAGAATAATAGGGTTATTTTATTATTGTAGAAATAATAAGAAAGAAGAAGCAGTAAGAAGAATAAGGGTTGGAAGAAGAGAACGTGAAAGCTGTTAAAAAGGAGGAAAAGAGGCAGAACGGAAATTCAACCGGAAAAGTTATAGAGAAACCTTCAATCCAAGGTAAGGGTGGGGTTCTGACTCTATAATAGGGTTTATGATAATTGGTATGTGGGATTAGATGTGGAATTTTTGTGTTGTTCATGATTTGAATGTATATGATGTGGTATGATGAAAATCGATGATTGAAAGATGAATGATGATGTCCCAATGTTGTATATTTGATGTAGAATTATATGATAATTGTAATTGATGATTATTTATGATTAGAGGATGTTTTTAGGGCCTAGAGTATGGAAACCATAGTGAAAACGCAGTTAAATCGCAGAAAATATCCATGACAGAGCAGTATGTGTCGACCCCAAACATTATGTGTCGATACAAGAAGGCCTTTAGACTCAGGATGAGTCGATGCGAAGGAGTCATGCGTCGATACATGACGACTTTTAGACTTAGGATGAGTCGATACGTAGGAGCATATATCGATACATGCAGTGTTGCAGACTCACTATGAGTCGATACAAGAGAGTATGTGTCGAATCATGTAGCGTATTCAGTTCAGTACACGTCGACCCAAGACATTACGCGTCAATCCATGTTGTCTGGTTTTTGACAGATTCGTTTTCCAAAAGCTGTAACTTGAGTTTTCGGACTCCTTTTGAGGTGTCATTTTAAGCGTTGAATAGCTAACGCAATGAACTTCATTCTTAAGGATTATAATGAGGAATAGGAAGGATAATCCTAGTTTCCAAATTAGGACTAGAGTTAGTTTCCGCGTTAATAGCTATGTTGATTTTTGTGAAGAATGATGAGGATGAGATGCTTATAGATTATTGTTAGGTTTGTAACAGCAGGATTAATGATGATACTGGTGTAGTATGACAGAATAGTAATATGTAGAGATATGGTGATTTAGAAGTAAGCCTTAGATGATTAGTTAATTATGGGCAATATCATGTTTTAGACCTATGGTCAATGTTGCAAGATTGATGATTTACTGATGTATTGTTGTATGGTTGAGATGTTTGATGAATTATGATGTATAAATGATGTTTGATGAATTATGATGTATAATGATGTTCGATGAATTATGATGATGAAAGATGTTGAGATGCCTCTAATAATTGGCAGCTATTAAGATGTAGGCTTCTAGCCAACGATGATGTTGTGATTGAGATGTTGATAATTATGGTGTTGTCATTACATTCATGATTGTGTCGCATACATTGCATTTCAAGATGGAGCTTATGCTCGTTAAGATGGCCTGTATTGGCGAATATTAAGATGAAGGCTTATGCCTTGTTGATGCCTCTATTTATTGGCAGATTTTTAAGATGGGAGTTCTGCTCCAATGGTACTACATGCATTTGCATAGTATTGAGCCGCATTATACGATTGCATAAAGAAGTTATGAATTAATGTGATGAATTTGTATTATAGTTGGTATTTCTGTTGTGATTATTGTTGATTATAAGATGAGAAGTGGTGATGCTATGTGATCTAATTAAATGTATTAGTTATCATACGCTTTATTATATTGTTAGATATCTCACCCCTTCTGTTTGAATGTTACCCTTATGTTGGTAACGTGCAGGTAATCGAGAGTGAAGGTTGTATACCTTCAGTAGTTCGAGTCGGTGTCATTGCTCTGATATGTAACACTCGGGGGAATGAACACTTGTTGCTTTTAATTGTTGATTATTTTAGTTGTTGGACTTTAAGTTGGTTATTATTGAATATGTGTTGTTTTGAGTTGTTGTAATGATGGATAGAGATGTTTTTAAGAATTTCGTTGCGTAGATGTTTAAATTTTTGAACTAAGAGATTTAATTATTATGCTGATAGTTCATATGAAGTTTTAAAGTGTTATGTATCCACGTTGAATGAAATGTGTTTTTAGAGATGAATTTGTGGCTTCCTGATTCGGTTACATGAATGATTATAACTCTGATTTAAATTTATAATTACCGGGTATAATTGGGGTCTTACATTCAGCATAAAGTCTTCTCTTTCATGGATGGTTTCTATGGTTATAATCAAATTAGGATGGCTCCCGAAGACATGGAGAAGACTACTTTCATTATGCAATGGGGCACCGTTTGCTACAAGGTCATGCCGTTCGGATTGAAGAATGCAGGGGCAACATATCAAAGGGCTATGGCAGCTTTGTTTTATGATATGATTCATCATGAAATAGAAGTATATGTGGATGATATGATTTCTAGATCAGAAACTGAAGAGGAACATCTCTATCACCTTTACAAACTATTCGAAAGGTTGAAAAAGTACAAGTTGAGGTTGAACCCTAACAAGTGCACATTTGAAGTACGATCTGGAAAGCTTCTAGGTTTTGTTGTCAGCAATAAAGGCATTGAAGTTGATTCTGCCAAGGTAAACGCCATCCAAGAAATGCCAGTCCCTCATTCTAAAAAGGAAGTTAGAGGATTCTTGGGTTGTCTCAATTACATCGCCCGCTTCATATCTCACTTGACTGCTACTTGTGAGCCAGTCTTCAAACTCTTGAGGAAAGATCAGGTAGTCATATGGAATGATGAATGCCAAGCTGCCTTCGAAAAAATCATAGAATATCTACAAGAGCCTCCTATTCTCATGCCTCCAGTTGAAGGAATACCCTTGATCATGTACTTGACAGTACTAGAGAACTCTATGGGGTGTGTTTTGGGCCAACATGACGAGTCTTGCCAAAAAGAGCATGCTTTTTATTACCTGAGCAAAAATTTTACCGACTGTAAAATTAGATATTCACTGCTCAAGAAAATTTGTTGCACTCTGGCATGGGCTGCTCGCTGGCTAAGACAGTATATGTTGACTCATACCACTTTGTTGATTTCTAAGATGGATCCAATCAAGTACATCTTCGAGAAACCTTCTCTTTTCGGACGGATAGCCAGATGGAAAATGATCTTGACTGAGTACGACATTCAATACACTACACAAAAGGCCATCAAAGGAAGCATACTAGCAGATCATTTGGCCTATCAATCTGTGGATGATTATCAGTCTATGAACTTCGATTTCCCTGATGAGAACATCATGTTAGTAATCGACTGTGTAAAACCTGGACCATATGACGGACCTGAACAAGGATCCCGATGGACTATGGTCTTTGATGGGGCTTCCAACGCCTTAGGTAACATAATTGGTGCTGTGATCATCTCCCCTGAAGGTTGCCACACTCCTTTCACTTCCAAACTTTGCTTCAATTGCACAAACAATATGGCTGAGTACGAAGCATGCATTTTGGGTCTGAGGGCTGCCATTGATTTGAGGATCAAGCATTTGAATGTGTTTGGGGATTCCGCTCTAGTAATTAGCCATGTAAAAGGAGATTGGGACACTAAGCACCCTAATCTCATCCCTTATAAGGAACTTGTGCTATCTCTGATTCCTTGCTTCGAAGAAATCACCTTTGAGCACTTCCCTAGGGAAGAAAATCAGTTGGCTGACGCCTTGGCAACCATGTCTTCAATGTTCAAAGTCAAATGGGACAACGAAGCACCTATGATTACAATTGAGAGATTCGATGAACCTGTGCACTGCTGTGAGCTTGACACTGATACAGAAAACCCCTGGTATCATGAGGTAAAGAGGTACCTTGAAGCACAAGAGTATCCCGAGGGAGCATCCATCAATGACAGAAAGTTCTTATGAAGATTTTCAGCCAAATTCTTCCTAAGCAACAGAATATTGTACAAGCGCAACCATGATTCTACTCTATTCCGATGTGTGGACAAGAAGGAAGTAGAGGAAATTATGGAAGACATGCACGATGGTCTCTTTGGGACTCACTCAAGCGGACATACCTTGGCCAAGAAGATCTTGAGAGCTGGTTACTATTTGTCAACAATGGAGACTGATTTCCATCAACACTCTAGAACTTGTCACAAATGCCAAATCTATGCTGACATGGTCCATGTACCTCCTATCCATCTGAACGTCATGACCGCTCTGTGGCCATTTTCAATGTGGGGCATTGACATGATTGGAGAGATCAAACCCACCGCTTCTAATGGACATCGCTTAATTCTGGTCGCTATTGATTATTTCACCAAATGGGTCGAAGCCACCTCTTTTGCCTCAGTTACAAAGAACGTGGTAGCGAGATTCATCAAACATAACCTCATCTACTGCTATGGTATCCCCGAAAGGATCATCACCCACAATGGGACTAACCTCAACAGTGCTATAATCACTGATATTTGCACCCAGTTCAAGATCAAGCATCACAACTCTTGTCCATATAGACCTAAAATGAATGGCGCAGTCGAAGCGGCCAACAAAAACATCAAGAAGATTGTGCAGAAGATGGTAGTAACATATAAGGATTGGCATGAGATGTTACCGTTTGCTCTACATGGCTACCGTACTTCAGATAGAACATCAACTAGGGCAACTCCCTTTTCTCTAGTCTATGGCATGGAAGCTGTTTTGCCAGTGGAAGTTCAAATTCCCTCACTAAGGATTATGAATGAGGCAGGCCTAGGCAAAGAAGAGCGGATTCAGACATGATTTGATCAGTTGAACTTGATCGACAAAAAACGATTGGCTGTTGTTTGTCATGGTCAGACGTACCAAAAACGCATGATCAAGGCTTTCAAAAAAAAGATCAACACTCGAGTATATCAAGTTGGTAACTTGGTGATAAAGCGCATCATTTTGCCACAAGGCGACCCCATGGGAAAATGGACTCCCACCTACGAAGGGCCATTTGTTGTCAAGAGAGTGTTCTCTGGTGGTGCCATGATGCTGACTACTATGGATGGTGAAGACTTCCCACATCCTATAAACGCAGACATAGTTAAAAAAATACTACGCATAAGAGACCCGCTAGGTTGACACACCTAGGCAAAACAAGGGAATCTTGGCAAACCAAAAGGTTTGGGAAAAATTAGGGATATATGCAAAAGATTGTACACCCGACAAGTTGAAAACCCGAAAGGGCGACTTGGACAGAAATGGGCATCCTGGTGGGATGAAAACCCGAAAGGGCGGTCCAGGCAAAAATTAAGGATTGAAAGCGTATGAATATGTCTCGTGGAATCACCACAGTCAACTTTATTACCAAGGTCCGAGTTCAAACGGTCCAAGATCAGTCCAATCAACTTCTGTCAATGGCAAGGGACATTCGAAGACATTGGGGCAATAGTAGAGTTGGAATGCAATGAGATCATTTCCACGTGTCTATTTGTTTTTGTTTTCAATTTTTGTTTTCCTTTCGACGATTTCCTCTTACTAGGATCTCAGTCTCTTTGTACAAAAAAACGCCTATTCATGGACTAAAATTGAACGAACATATGCATATGAACATAATTAAAACTTTTTGGCACATGTGTCCTGCTAAACAGTATCAAGCATATCTTTAATGTATATGGAATATCCCCATAGATTTATTTCATTAACATTATCCCCACAAGACGGTTACAATAAATCATTCCTCAACAAAGTTACCCACAAAGTTTCTTTGCACATGTTGATCTCCAACCAGAGTCTCAAATATCTTGGCAGCTCTCTCTCCCAGCTAAGTTTATCCTACAAATAGAAGCCTTGTGGATCTCTTCCTCAAAGAACTCACCTCGTCAACAGTTCATCAAGTATTCCCTAACAGGGTTTATTTCCCCAACAAACAACGAGTAGCATAACTCCTCAGCCGAGTTTAAATTCCCCTGGCATAGTCTATCTTCCCCAGTTGAATCTGTTATCCCCAGCTGAGTATATCCTCCCAAAGTTGAGTATATCCCCTCAAGCTGAGTCTGTCTTCCCCGATTGAGTCCACACTCTCCATCTTGACTTTTCCTTTGAAACTATTGCAAATCATATGGCCACAACCCCTAATCCCTAGTAAAGTCGTCAACAAAACCTTTACTATCTCCAAAAGATATTGTGAAGCCTGGACACGAACAAATAATAGTTAACCTTTCAAAATACTATGAAACCTGGACCCTACCAGATAATAGTTTAACCCTTAAAGATGTTAAAGAACCTGAACTCAACCAGACTAAGGTTTAACTTCTTTTCCCCAGTAGAGTTTGCCTCTACCCCCAACAAGTTACTGTGAAGCCTGGATTCGACCAGATATCAATTTCCAACTTCATATTTTCAAGTAAGTTATTGTGAAGCCTGGATCCGACTAGATAGCAATTCCCCTCAGAAGTTTATTGTGAAACCTGGAACTCGACTAGATAATAACTAGGTTCCTGGCAAGTAACTGTGAAGTCTGGATTCGACCAGATATCAGTTTTCAACTTCATCTTTTCAAGAAAGTTGTTATAAAGCCTGGATCCGACCAGATAGTAATTCCCCTCAGAAGTTTGTTGTGAAACCTGGAATCTGACCAGATAACAACCAAGTTCTAAGAAAATTATTGTAAAGCCTGGACCTGACCAGATATCAGTTCAACTCTATCTCTTCAGACAAGTTTATCTTGAAGCCTGGACCCGACCAGATAGCACTTAATTTCATCAAACTCAAAATCTGTAAAGCATGGATCCAACCAGATATCAATTCAACTTCGTTTATTCAAGCAAGCTATTATGAAGCCTGGAACCCCACCAGATAACAACTAGCTACAATGCCAGCAAGACACTATGAAGCCTGGACCCGACCAGATAATAGTATAACTCTTCAAAAACTGTGAAGCCTGGACTCGACCAGATAGTAGTTACCACTTCAAGTTACTGTGAAGCCTGGACCTGACCAGATATCAGTTCAACTTCATCCTTTCTAGTAAGTTATTGCAAAGCCTAGAATCTGACCAGATAGCAGTTAACTTCCGTATCCCCAACAGGTTGTTTTGAAACTAGGAATCCAACCAAATAACAGCCTAACTTCACTCTCTCTAAGAAATTTTCTGCAAAGCCTAGAACCCGACCAAATAACAGCTAATTTATTCTCCCTCAGTAAGTTACCGTGAAGCCTGGATCCAACCAGATAGCAGTTGACTCCCTCATCCTCAGCAAGTTATGAAGCCTGGACCCGACCAGATAACAGCTAACATTCAAGAGATATTCCCCCAGCGGAAGTATCCTTTTGAACAAAGTTTGAAGATATGTATATTCTTTATCCCCAACAATGATCTGGGATCCAGCTTCCCAAAATTCCTCAGTAGCAGTCAGGGATTTATTTTCCCAGACAAATATGCATACCACATTCATACATCATAGCATATACATAAAAAATGCATCTAGTATAATACCACATCTTGTGAACATCATGCATACATCTGCATTTTACTAACCTTTTTTTCCCACAGGTGAAACATCAAGTTTTAGTATAAGTTGACCAAAGATTTATGTTAATACTTCTTCCAGTTTTTACCATCATTCCCCCAAATGGCATCTATAATCCCATTCATAATACATCTTCGAGTGCAAATTTCTAGGCACTCTAGTGTTCAATCATCTTCCACCTTCAAGTCACGAATGACAGATCCGCCAATCTAACTCTTCAGGTTTATAAAGATTAAACATGAGAATTTATTGTACCCCAAAATTTTCCCTCTCATTTCTCAAGTAATCTCTCACAAGATTTCCATTGATTAAAGACTACACAAGATTTGATCAGCTCAAGACACCCCCTCAAGCACTGATAACTGAAAATTAGGGTTTGAGATTGCACAAAGACAAAAAACTTTTAATTCCCCATATGACTTTCATGGATCATTTTGGACCCTCAATATTGCTCATGTTAAATTTCAAGTCTTGGATCACAATCAATTGATCAGTTGACCTAAAATTAGTTGTATTGGGGGAAAAGTCAACAGTGGTCAATTTACAGTCAAACTTCATAATTTTTTATCCATATAAACATCATGAACTCATATATGTCAATTGATAAAGTTTGGATCACATTTCCTCAAGAAATTTGATCAGATTATCAAAAGGGCAAAATGGTCAAAATTAGGGTTTTGACTGAGAAGGTGCAATTTCTAATTTTTGACCTAGAAAATGACTTATTGGTTTGAGAAATGATCTCAAGGATTAAAATTCTTCATTTTTACCTAATGGCATGGCTCAAAACATTTCTCAAGATCAATTGATTGATAGATGAATTTCAGTCAACTGATGAAAAAGTCAATTGTACACTGAAAAGCCAAACTTTGACTTTTTAGTCAAAATCAAGTATCAAAGATCACAATTCATCAAAACATGTCAAAATATGAAAATTGTTCATCAATAAATCAAAAAGTCAAGATTTCATTTTGAAAAGTCAAAATTTCTAAACTTAGAAATTTTTGTAAGTGTTGGAAATTCACATTTTTTTCATAACTTTGAGCCAAATTTTCACCATGATGCTAGATGATCTATAGGAAACTTACAACATGAAAGTTGTAGATCTAAATGAGATATAAAACATTTTAGAACACAACTTCTTCTAGAAATGCATGGATTTCAAGTTATTATTTTAAGAAGACATGTTCATGAAACTTGAAAACTTAGTGAAATTTTGCCCTAATTTAGGCAGGATTTTGACCTAACTTCATGGCAATTTTTCACATAGTTCCAAGATAAATCTTCAAAAATTTACAACATAGAGGTTGTATGGGATGTTACAGGCTTTCCAAAATGTCCAATAACTCATTGAGATCATACTTGAGCAAGGAGAATCAAAGACAAGAAGTTAGGGTTTCATTCTTGAATTACAAGTCATTTCTTGATGAACACATGAACCAAATCCATGCTAGGTTGCATAATCTTTGCTTTGCATGCCTCAAAATTGTTTGTCACTCCATAATTAATGTTTTTCACAGCTGCAAGAAGCTTTATTCTAAGAATTCAATGCATTGCCCATGCTTAATACCATTTTAGGAAGAAAGGCAACATTGCCATTTTGGAAAAGTGGCTTTTTGCACAAATTCCACTCTTCTTGAGCCTCTAACTTGTTTGTTCAGCACACACTCAACATACAAAGTCATATAAACATGTTTAAATCTTGTAACCACTCTAGATAGTCTTATATTATGCATTGGGACAATGTGTATCAATCTTGCTTCAAAAACAAGCCAAAGAGCCATAACATGTGAACTTGTACTTCTGATCACCTCAAGCTCTCAAACCCGTTTCCTATACATTGAGACACTATTATGAAACTTAGGACATGAGCATTAACACCCTCAAACTCTCTCAAACTCCCTCAAGCCAAAAATTGCCCAAAAACACCATTGTTGCACAGTTTCTGACTTTGAACTTTTAACTCCCATTTCCCTCGTGCATTTATTGGCCTTTCACTTCCAAAAGCTCCTACATATCATATATAGTCCATCCCCATCCTTATTCCAGAACTGTAACACCATTTACATCAACCTCCATAGCCAAAAAACATAGTCTGCACATTGACTTCTCCAAGCCATTCCATTCATCCATTGCTCAAGCTAATCATCGCATTAGCTTCCTGGGAACTTGAGGAAGCTAACCTAATCATCACAACTCCTTGAAATCATCTCAAACTCATTACACAATTTCCAATTTTGAGGTATATTTTTTGAACTTCTATCTTCAAATTTAGGCATTGTTAGGCTTGCATTTGTGAAGATTAAATATAGACATCATTGCCCTGAAACTGTACATGTCCATAGATTTCATTTATATTGATTGAGCTTAGAGAATTTTAGGTTTGAATCTCTGAAAATAATTAGTTCATAATTTGGTACATTCAAAAATTCTCATTCATCTTTGATTTATAGCTTATGATATTTATATGGTTGGATTCGTAAGGAAAAATGGAGCAACTTTCATGTTTGCATATTTCATTTTTGTAGAGAAATGGTGAAGTTACAGATGTCCAGGCTGGAGGTTGAAGATGAAGTCATGATCAGGACATGATTTGTGTTATGTATTTATTATTTCACCAATGTCACCGGATGTACAACCACCCCAGTGGCAAAGGTAGTGCGCGTTTGTGTTAGAGGACAGGGGTTCAATATCCAGCGCTACCTTTTGTGAAATTTTTCAACATTTTTCACCTTTTTTTTGTTTCAGCTACAGGCGCCTGGGCCTCCAACGACGGGCCTTCCCTTTTTTGCTTTCTCTAACCCCCTTGTTTACTTTTGCAGGCTAGCCCAATTTCTTTTTATTATTTTATTTACTTTTATTTTCTTTTTCTTATTTTTATTTTATCTCAGGTTTCTTATTTTTTTTATTATTATTATTAATATTATTTTTATTTTTATTAATAAAAAATCCAAAAATATTTTTATTATTATTTTCACACTTATTTATTTATTTTCTTTATGAAACCAAGAGAACAAAAAATATTTTCTTAACAATTTAATTTTCCGTTTAATAAATAAATATTTAGATTTAGGTTTAATTATTATTTTTCTTTATTATTTAAAATTAACTTATAATTTAGGTTTCTATTAATTATTAATTTTTATAATATTTTTATTAAGTTAAAACCTTTTTCACAAAAAAACCCTAAAAAATATTTCAAACTTAATTTCTTTTCTTAATAAATTTAGGTTTAATTTTATTTTTAATCAATTATTTTTCCCTTTTAGTAATTAGGTTAAAACCCTTTCATTAAAAAATCAAACAAAATCATTTCTTTTTCCATTTACATTTTTGCCTTATTTTCTTTTCAATTCTTGTACATTATTCAATATGGTTGTAATAGTTAATTAGGTTTAATTTTCTTGCAATCCCCATTTGTAAATTTGTATACCCCCTCACCTAATGATGTAATAGCTTAGTAATTTTAATTTCCGCAATTTATTGCTTTAATATAAATGATAGTAATTAGGATTTATATGGCAAGACTAAAATCAACAAGTAGCGAGCCCTAATTCAAGATAAACAATGCATGTAAATCAAACTCATTTGCACACTTGCACCCTTACGGTAATTCCACTTTGTTTCCTTATAAAAATGGCCATGTTATGCATATGGGATATCTTAGCAAAAGCAATCAAAACTACAAGATCATAGTCCCTCGATGACGCTACAAAATGTTGCCTTTCAAAATGATCTTAGTCCCTCAAAGAGAAATTCTAAGATATCTCACAATATTTCTATCATGACGATACGATGACCTACGCCCGTCCCTTTACATCCAAAGATAAGGCTTCTTACCAAATTAATGGTAAGATAGCAATATCAAAGGAAAGGAAGAAATGAACAAAGACTTTTGAGTATGTAGGTTGTTCCTAGTTGCTTGCTCATTTTCAAATCAAACATCCTTGCTTATTTTCAAAACAAACACCAAACACTTTCAAAAACACTTTCAAATACATTTTCCAAACATGAAATATTTTCAAAAGCCTAACACTTTGTATACGTTCTTACGAACGAAAACTTTTACAAAGTTTGCCTAAACGGAGGCGCCTTTTCAAAATATTTTCAAAAACCACACAAAGCATATTTTCAAACAAAAGCAAGTGATCTAGCAAGCAACTAAGAGCGCATAAATAAATATGGATGAAAAGGGTGCTAATACCTTCCCTTTACATAATCTACCCCCCGAACTCAAGAAACAATCTCAAAGGTCTTTCCGGTTCTTTTCAGCCTTTCCTTATGGATAAAAGAAAAGTCGGTGGCGACTCTTGCTAACCACAAAATTTGCGATAAAATGCAAAACACCCATGTCAGTTCTCCCGCCGTATCACAATGACAAAGCAGATGTCTTGACATCTGCCTCCTAAACTGAAATCGGCCAACATCAGTTTATGTTATTCTGTTTCCTGATTTCTTGCGCTCCATAATTCAGGATTTGTGACTCACAGGCTGCAAAAAATATGGAGGAATATTTTTCGAATTGCATGGATTTTATCTTGGCCTATTTTTATGGAAATATTCAAAAGAATTGAATATTTGGTTTTAAGCCCAACCCCACAGATGCGCATATATAAGGACTTGGTTCCTTATTCAAACAGCTGTAACTTTTGAAGAAGAATACTTTCTTTCTTTAAGAAGTCTAAGTCTTTTAATTGTCAAACACTATAGTATTGATTTAATAATTGTGTTATTATTTGAATTGTTAATTATGTATCATTCATAAGCTTTTAAGAATTGAATGATTGATGTTTTTAAACTTAGTAATTTCTATTGTTTCTTCACTGTAAGTGATTTAAGGGATTTGAGGAGGGCCTCATACCTAGGTGAGTCTTAGGTATAAGTATAGCATAGGTAGTGATTAACTGATTAGATTGTGAACTGGTTGTTTACTGGGGGTCTATGAATTGATACTATTTAGTGGACTTGTCCCTGGTTTGGTAGCCCCCAGAGTAGGTGTTGTTGTACACTGAACTGAGTCAACAATCTCTTGTGTTTTTACTGCTTTTGTTATTACTGCTCTTTACTTGTAAACAAATATTTGTGTCATGACATCTCATTTGACATCAAATATCCGATACTAGAATTTCAGTATTTAATATCATATTCGGTCAGGACCATTTGCCATCTTGTTATTCTTGCGGAGAGAGAAGGCTTCTCGAATATGTATTTGATAGGATCCATTTCAGATATCAATAAGGTGGTGTGAGTCAACATATATTGTATTAGTCGGCGAGCAGCCCATGCAAAAGTGCAACAAGTTTTCTCGAGCAGTGAGTATCTTGTTTCACAGTCAGTAAACTTTTTGCTAAGGTAGTATATTGCATGCACTTTTCGACCAGACTCGTCATGTTGTCCGAACACACACCCTGTTGAATTTTCTAACATTGTTAAGTACATTATTAGAGGTATTCCTTCAACCGGAGGCATCAGAATTGTAGGTTCTTGAAGATATCCCTTGATCTTTCTTTAGCAATTTGACGATTGGTTCACAAGTAACGGTTAGGTGAGAAATGAATCCGGCAATATAGTTTATACGTCCCAGGAAACCTCTAACTTCTTTCTCAGTGCATGGAGTCGGCATCTTTTAAATAGATTTAACATTTATGGGATCTACTTCAATGCCTTTTCCACTGACGATGAAACCTAGGAGCTTACCAGATCTTACTCCAAAGGTTCACTTGTTAGGGTTTAGTCCCAACTTGTACTTCTTCAGTCTTTCAAACAGTTTTTGCAAGTGATCAAGGTGCTCTTTTTCCATCTGAGACTTGGTTATCATATCATCAAAATAAACCTCTATCTCGTGATGGATCTTGTCATGGAATACACCTAGCATAGCACGCTGATAGGTTTCCCCGACATTCTTCAACTCAAATGGCATAACCTTGTAGCAGAAAGTGCCCCATTATGTGACGAAAGTTATTTTATCCATGTCTTCAGGCGCCATTTTGATCTGATTATAACCGGAGAAACCGTCCATGAAGGAGAATATCTTATGTTGTGCGATATTTTCAACCAGAACATCAATATGGTGAAGCGGAAAGTCATCCTTGGGGTTCACCCTATTCAAATCTCTGTAATCCACACAGATACACACTTTACCGTCCTTCTTAGGTACCGGTACCACGTTCGCAACCCATTGTGGATAAGAAGTAACAACTAAGAATCTACCATTGAACTGTTTCATGACTTCAGCCTTGATCTTTTCTGACATCTCAGGATGCATACGACGAACCTTTTGCTTCACTGGAGGGAAGTCTTCTTTTGTTGGCAGACGATGAACCACAATATCAGTATCATGCCCCGGCATGTCTTCGTATGACCAGGAAAAGATCTCAACATAGTCACATAACATCTGGATTAACTATTCTTTGACACCATTTTCCAAGTTGGCACCTATCTTGACTTCCTTTTTATTCTCCTTCGTACCCAAGTTTACCGCCTCGATCGGCTCTTCATGAGGTTGTATTGCTCTTTCCTCTTGCTGTAATAGTCTAGCAAGTTCTCCCGGTACTTCACAATCTTCCTCATCTTCTTCCTTAGCTTGGTAGATCAGATTTTCAAAGTTATAACTGGTAATAGCAGAACTATTATCAATGGGATCCAGGGTGGATGTGGATCTGCAATTTGATATGTGGGTGTGTGTAAGAGCACATGGATATTTTGACAAAATAAAGTAAAAAGAAAAGACAGGGAGCGTAAAATTTGAATGCAAAAAGTCCAATGATTTATCAATGACATATGAAAATGAAGTGTTATAACCCTCACAAATAGACCGTTGTGCTTCGGGTAAGACACAAGGTTTAGAGTTTAATTTGTTCAAATATTACATATCCCAAAAACAGAAAAAATGATTACTCCTGAATAAAAGAGATAGGTACAAAGTCTCTATCCATCCAATTATTGAGTACACAGTTGATTGTAGGGAAGATCCAATTGTCCAAGTCACAGTCACTGTCAGTGTCCTCGACAACATTGACTCCATGATTGCAGATGCATAGTGGTGGTCCTCCGGTGCGAGCATGACAACTGGCTTTTTGAGCTCCTGAAGTGAAACCTAAACAAATTTGTCAAACTTATAAGGGATGCCGGGGAGTTGGCCCTAAATAGTACACCCACCTACTTCAATCACAGTCTTGGCGTCCTTCAGAGAAGAAATTTTTTAGTGGAGGTCTGATAATATTTTGAACAACAGTACCAGCTTTGGTAGCAATGATCATTTGAGGAACCTCTTCAAAATTCTGACAGGGGGTTTCAATGAACTCTCCATCCATCTCGACATATCTGAAAGAATTTAGGTGGTTTACCATATACTCTTCTTCACCATAGACTGTAATAATCTTTCCATTAACTGGATACGTTAACATCTGATATAAAGTGGAAGTGACGGCACCGACCCCATGAATCCAAGGGCGTCCCAGTAAGCAGGAGTAAGATGGGCGAATGTCCATCACATAGAAAGTGGATTCAAAAGTTTGTGAACCAACTTTAATCGGGATGTCCACCTCCCCATGTACCATTCTTTTGGAACCATAAAAAGCCCTTATCACAATATTGTGGTTTCAATGTAGGTCATTCACAATCCAGTCTGTCTAAGGCACCCTTGGGTAGAACATTCAGAGACGAACATGTATCAACTAGTACGTGAGCCAAAGTAGTGCCCATGCACTCAATAGAGACATGCATGGCATCATTATGTTTTCTTCCCTTAGGAATCAAATTAGCATCGAAGGATCCCAATCCATTATCAGCAGTCAGACTGGCAACACAGTTCTCAAATTGGTCAGCAAAAGTCTCTCGTGGCACATAAGCAGACTTCATAAACTTTACCAAAGCCTTAGCATGGGCCTCAGAGCACAACAACAAAGTTGCCATTGAAATCTTCGAGGGGGTCTTCTTGGAGGCCTCAAGAATGGAATCTTTCGGCGCCTCCTTCCGGTAAGATTCAAACAATACTTCTTTTCCCCGAGTCTCATTTGACTCAGTAGCAGGAATAGAAACATGAGTAGCAATAGTCTTTGGAGAGATTTCAAGAGAGAAAATCCATCCGCTTCTGGTAACCTTATTGGTCCCAACAATATTGTCAATGTTAGGATCAATATCTTCAGTAACTTCATTCTTGATAACCAATAGGTCTTGCTTGATGCCATGGTAATAGACGTCAGCTCCATAATTCTAAGGAACAACCTTGTCAGAGGAATATGGTATTGGTCCTGGAGAGGTAATGATGGGAGAAACTTTTGGAGTGGTGGTAATCCTCATAGGACATTTAGAGGAGATCCTTGCATGATTATTAGAAATGGTAATAATCAATACATCTTCACATCTTACATCTTCACATGAGTTTTCCACAGAGGGAGTCCTCTATAACAGGATTTCACTATCGTTCATCAGGAGTTGAACACGTATCTTCAGCAACATACAACCATTGGGAAGTGATGCACAAAGGTTACAACCTTCATCATAGCCTGGGAATAAACTGTCTCACAATATATTCTTCTTAACAACTAGAAAAGGAGTAGTCAATTTACCCACAGAAGAAATAAACAGAACATCATCAACAACATTGATACTCTTTTCATGCTTGGGCACTGGTGCAATTATTACATTGGGAGTCTCAGGGGGGTCATATTCAATCTCCTTTGAATTAATAAGGTCTTGAACTTTATTCTTCAGAGCCCAACAATCATTCGTATCATGCCCCGGACTGTTGGAGTAGTAAGCACACCACACATTTGGATTGTAATGGGGAGAGAAAGTGTTTGGGTTTTGGGGAGGATCCTTCAGAGTGACCAAGTTAGCCTTCACCAAATGCTGCAATGCCTGATACAAAGGCATGTTGATTCTGGTGAATTGTCTTCTAGGCGCATCTTGCCTGCGCTGATTATTTTGTCGTTAAGCTGGAGCAGGGTTGGAGATCAGTACAGCTCCTACCATTGAACGACGTTCAACTTTATCATGATTTATTTGACCATAGGCAGCATTGACCTCCCTCTTTCCACTGAACAACTTCTTCGTGGTACTTGAAGATGCGGCCCCTTGGATTTTACCACTCTTGATACCAGCTTCCACTCGTTCTCCTGTCAATATCAGCTCGGTGAATTCGGCTGAAGAGCTTCCAATCAAATGGTTGAAAAATGGGCTTGTCAAAGTACCTAAGAACATATCGACTAACTGCCTATCAGAAAAGGAAGGTTGGACTCTACTTGCAAGATCCCTCCACTTTTGGGCATAATCTTTGAAACCCTCATTGTAACCCATAGACATGCTTTGGAGTTGCGTGCGGGTTGGAGCGAGGTCAACATTGTATTGATACTGCTTGTAAAAAGCAGCAGCCAAATCTTCCTAATTACAGAAGTTGGTTCCTTCCAATTGATAGAACCACTCTAACTGCGTCCCTGACAATCTCTCCTGAAAGAAGTGAACCCATAATTTTCTATCAACTGTGTGGGGTTAGATCTTCCTGATGTAAGACCTCAAATGCAGCTTGGGACATAAAACACCGTTATATTTTGAAAAAGTAGGAACTTTGAATTTTTGTGGGATGACCACTCCTGAGACCAACCCTAGCTCTTCAAAATCCAAACCAGGTACACTCTTAATCTCCATAGCATTGAGACGATCCTCCAGCTGTTTATACTTGTCATCAGCAGGAGGATATTGTTCCTCTTAGTAGTATGCTTCCTCTTCATTGGTCCCCGGGCTATGATCTTCTTCTTCTGTCTTCTTGTTATCCTCCTCCTGATTATCCCCTTCATTTGATGGGGTTGCGAATTCAAGAGCTCGCTTGGCTGGTCCTCTAAGCCTTCTCCCCATGTTCAGGACACCAATTTGTTTTTTTGCCTTCTTCGTCTTCTCTTTAACAATGAGAGCTTTCAGATCTTTCTGTCCTTTAGCCAGAGCCAGGAACATCTGTTGGAATTGAGCTTTTGTGCTTGAAGATCCTTAACAGTTTGTTCAAGATATGCATGGCATGTTTATGTAATGATATGCATGGCATGTTTATGCAATGTTTTCAAGGACCTTGTGGGATTTAAACTCTTTTAATCAAAACAAAATCAATTTTTTTTTATTAGTAAGTTCAAATGAAACAAAAGTTTACAAAGAAATAAAATTAAACTTCTAAAACTTCTAGGTTTCCCGTGGACGCTTTCTTTTTGTGTTGATATAGGCATTAAGGCTTTGCTCCTCGTGAAGTTGTTTCGTCAGTTCCAAAACTTTCTTCTCACTGGCATAGAATTGAGCCTCAAAGGTGTCTCGTTCTTCCTTGAGTTGGATCCAAGACCTTTGCAATTCTTCAAAGTTTGTCGGCATGTCAGGATGAAGAATAATGTGAGAATCGTCCCCTTGAGCAATAGGCTCTAAGATCATTGGTAGGATGGCGGGATATGGAATCATAAGACTTTGAGCACGAGCTCGTACCCATTTGAGGTAATGTTCCATAGGGATGGAATTCTTGTACCCTAAAGTCTTACCATCAATCTTCTTAACCATGCCCCAAGCACGTATGAACCTCTAACGATAACCGTGCAGATCATTTCCATAGTCAAACACAATACCCTGAATGAACATATTATGAGGACTATCTCTTCGTGCGTAACCAAACTGACGTAAGGCTAAAGAAGGGTTGCAAGTGATGCCTTATCTAATTCCAAGGAGTGTCACATTAGGAAATTCTCTGCAACGATCAATAATAGAAACGTCTTCTTGAGAGCGAGAACACCAATAAATATCAGAGTGAGAGAGAGACATTAACCTTTGAGGCCATCTTAGGCCTAGCTCATTCTTCATTACTGACCGAGGAAGGTGCAAAATAAACCACCTATAGAGCAAAGGTATACAACACATGAGAGTTCCTCGCTTCTTCATAGTACGGGTATGGAGGGAATGCAGGATATCCCCGAGCAGTGTAGGCACTAAATTATGAGTAAGGAAAATATGAATGGCATTTACATCTATAAGTTGGTCCGAATTAGGGAACAACACCATCCCATAGATCAGGAGGGCTAAGATCTCCTCAAAATCATGGAAACTCATGGCGTCTAGAAATACCTGAGCTTTATCTATCAGAAATTTTGCAAGAAGACCTTTAACCCCACTTCTCCTTTCCCACTTGGATTCAATGTCAGATAGATTCAAGTGCAAGGTTGTCGCAACATCTTTAGACTTTGGATCTTGTTCTAAACCTGTGAAGGGTATCTGCTCAAATATAGGCACTCCAAGTAGTTTATAGAATTCTTCCAACATGGGCACCAACTGATAATCAGGGAATATGAAGAAATGGTGTTTAGGATCAAAGAACTAGAATAGGACGCTCATCATACCCTCATCAAAATGTGTAGTAACCAAAATGATCAAGTGAACATGTATTTTGTTGAATTGGGAACTTTCAGGAACCTTTAAGACCAATTCCCTAAGCTTGGAAGGAATTCCTACGAAGTTGATCCGGATGGTATTTCTGTGAGCGGAATCCATGACCTACAAATTAGAGAAGAGATAAGTCCCCAGGTCCTTAAAATGGTTAGTGTAAATGATATGTTATGATGTTCATGATGTTATGTTTATGCTTAAAACAAAGATATAAAACACAAACAAGTCGCACAAAGACCTTAGGTTTAAAGGCTTGCATGAGGTCTATAGGTAAGTACACTTTTGAAGTTTCAGTTGGCTCAACCCGTCCTAGCAATAGTAACCGGGTTCTAGGGATCTCATATTATTGACCTTTCTCTCAGGCATTGTTTTAGCTCAAGCATATGAATTGCGACCGAAATATCCCAAAAGTCCAATCTCAATAAGTGTAGTATCGAGTATCAACCAACTTTAGTCTGCACCAAAGCCGTCAATCTAACTACTTTCTAATGGCTAAGATGAGTCAATTTAAGATTCTAAAGGTTAGTTAGCGCTTAATGACACTATGTGGAAGCCTAATGTTATCCTTGACTGACTCAAGGAACATTAGTACAAGCCAGAGTATCATGCTAACGTAGCTATCATATCATCCATATTGGTCTACACCGTACAATCTCCATGATTTATTGCTACTTACCTAAAAGTGTTCCCCGTTCGTGTGTAGGATCTTTAATAACAACCCAAACAAAAACCCAAAAGATAAATCACACAAATCAAACAAGATAAGCAATTTAAAATGTTCTAGCTCTAAGGTAACCCCACTTTTTAAATAAAAAAAATCATAATTCCTCAGCAGAGTCGCCAGTTTTGTAATACGGTGGGAGAACTGACTTTTACTGGTTTTGCATTTTTATTCGTAAATGTTGCACTTAGAAAGAGTCGCCAGTGACTTTTCTTTTATCCAACAAAGGAAAGGGTGAAAAGAACAAGAAAGACCTTTTGTGAGAATTTTCTGAGTAAGGGGGTAGGTTATGGAAAGGGAAGGTCTTAGCACCCTTTCCATCCGTAGTTATCTACGGGCTCTTAGTTTCTAGCTCATTTTGAAAATGCTTTTTGTGTAAGTGTATTTTGAAGATATTTTGAAAAGACACCTTAGTGCGACGAACTTTGTAGTGTTTCCCATTTCGGCGAGAACGTATACAAAGTGTTTTTTGTTTTTGAAAATATTTAGAAAAAGAGTTTGTGTATGTGTAAAAATTGTTTGAGAAAGAAACTAGGAGCTATCTACCTACTTGAAAGGTTTATTCTTTTCCTATTTTCCTTTAGACAGTGATATCCTACTATTAGTCAGTAGGTAGCTCTATCGTTGGATGTTTGAGGGACAGGTGCGGGTCATCGTACAGTCATAAAGGCAACTCGTAGGGCACTTTAGCAATTTTATCATAAGGGACTATACCTAAGGTAGCGTTGAAGGGTCATTGAGGGACTACGATCTTTTTAATCGAGGGTCTTTTCTAAAGTGTCCCACGTTCGAGGGACATGACTGTCTTTCCGAAGGCAACAAGTGGAGATAACCCTAGAGGTGCACGTGTGCGAGTGTGTTGTGTTTTAGTTATTTATCTTCGAATGTTAAGTTTTTCTAACGCTTGCTTTTAGTCTTATCATGCAATCCTGTTAGGCTAAACAGTTAATATCAGTATGAAAAAATAAAGTGCGGAATTTAAAGCTATGTTATTACATGGCTTCGAAGAAGGGGAATTACAAATCCAAAAAGGGGAAATAAAAAAAAAGTAAAGTCCTAAATTTACAGCTATTACATCCTTTTGCAGTTACATCAATATGAGAGAATCAAATGCGAAATTTAAAATAAGTGCACGAATATAGGAAGCGAAGTAAAACCCTAAAACTCCTAAACGTGTAGAATATTTTTGTTGTTTTTATTTGTTTTAAGAAAAAAAAATTAAATTAAACTATATCTAATCTTAACTAAATTATTATTATTTTTGGTATTTTATAGAATTTATTTTAAAAAAAAGGAAACTTAATTGTAAATTAAATACAAATTAATCGATAAATAAATAGTGAAACATGATTAAACTTAATTAAATCTATTTGTCGAAAGCTAATTTAATTTAAAAAAATCATAACTAATTTTTTATGATTTTGTTGATTTTTTTTAATAATAAAAGACTTATTTTAAAAACGATTAAACAAATTATTAAAAAAAATGAGATAATAAAAAAATAAATGGGCCTGTTCTGCAGTAAATTGGGGGGTATGTGTGAAATTTGCTAGTCCCGTGACATAACCATCCCAAAGTCCACACGTGTGATCCAATAGTGCTACTACTTGAGAGATCTACTGTGAGCGTCTGGATCTGGATCGTTGATCTGGCGCTATGATAGATCCAATGGTGATGATGATGGGACACTTGTACGCGCGCTAGCCTCTTGGGACACTGGATCTGCAAATAAAAATTAGAAAAATAATATGGCAAGAGGCAGGGATTGAACACCTGCCCTTGCCCATAACAACGCCTTAACATAAATTGCTTCCACCGCTGGACCATGTAACTCAATCGTGAATATAACAAAACAAAAATAATATAATAAGAATTAAGTTATATTTCCAGATTTTCAAACGTGTGCACCAA
The DNA here is from genome assembly GCA_948472305.1 of Vicia faba. NCBI lineage: Eukaryota > Viridiplantae > Streptophyta > Magnoliopsida > Fabales > Fabaceae > Vicia > Vicia faba. The sequence goes on along the minus strand of OX451735.1, from coordinate 1,070,106,274 downwards.
TATATTCAAACGGGCCAATAAGGTGATGACGTTTGGGCCACTGGAGTAAATAAAAGTCAACAGTGCCAGAGTTCAACTCCGGTCACCTTCTTCGGTCGGCCAAACATCTTAAACATGCAAAAACGTGAGATTTACGAATGGTTAAATGGCCTATCCTACACAAAATTGAGCCCTAAATAAGATTCCGGCCTTAAATTGATCTGAAATCAACTATACCATGAGGTAACAACCAAATGGAACTCCATGCCCTAATCATGGTGTTTCGATATCTGTGTTAGAACTTGCAAACAATAGGTCAAAACAAATCTAAACATGTCCATGAGCATGTATGTATGCATAAAATCAATTGATATCACATGAATAAAGAGTTTTAAATTTATGAAAACTAACAAATCAGTACCACTTGATATGGTCATTTTGGACGTAAATCTGCTTCAAGGAGGGTCCAGGAAGGTTCTTGGGACCTTCAGGAAATGGATAGGAAACTTGGTTTGGTCTCGAAGCGGCTGGATCACGAAATATAGGTTTTCAATATTCTTTGAAGTTTTGAAAGTTTTCTAGGTTTTTCTTCAGGCTGGCTGCACATATCCTATTGATATGGATCCCTTGTGTTTATATGTTCTAGCAACTAGGTTAAAAAATTCTCACAAAATCTCTATGGCTTGATGACAAAATATGAGTTTTAAATTTTGTATCAAAAGTTGCCATTTTTTATGATTTCCTCTTCCATTCTATTTCTGCATGTTTTTGACAGTTTTGTTAGGCTTCTTGGGCTTCAATTTGATCAACAAACAAAGCCCAATAGTTCATGAATAAGTTGATTTAATTGTTATTTAAATGAATAAAATTCAAATAAATAAAAATAAAAAATCACAATAGTTCATGAATAAGTTTAGCGGTCCTTGAGTAAGTCATAAACATGTTGAACCCCAAAATAAAAGTCCGTGAACTTAAAAATGCATTTTTTTTCTCAAAGTTGACTTCTTGCATTTTCACCAATTTGTCCAATTTGCAATTGTCATAACTTTCTCAATTTTCATCTTTTGAAGATAATTTTAGACTTTTTGGAAATCTCAAGATGTCCTCTATAATCTCTCTTTTGATAATTTTTGCATTTGGAGAATTTATCTTGATATAATTTTCCTTGACAAAAAATTCCTTTTTTGTTGACTTTCAAAAAGACCTATAATGTTTTGGCTCATATCTTTCCAATGGTGCTTTTTTTAGATTTGAGGACAAAAGAAAAGTTGTATAGAATTGCATTTTATTCTTAATGAGATTTGTTTGGGGCAAAATGGATGAAGCATGTGAAAGTTATGCTTGTTCAAAGTTTAGTTGACTTTCTCTAGGAAACCCTAATTTAGCAATTTTGATTATTGATGATTTGAGAGCATTCCTTGAAGAATCATGATCAACCCATTATCAAATGATTAATATCACTTAAAAATGTTGATGTTGACCAAAAATCTTGAAGTTTGACTTCATATTGACCACAGTTGACTTTTGACCTAATATAGTTGATTTCCGGTCATCTGAGCAATTGACTGAGCAAACTTGTGATGCAAGGCATGAAACTTAGCATGGAAATTCTTTAGGACATATTAGGGGCCATGGAAATCACTTGAGGCCTTTTAAACCCAAACTTCTTTGTGAAAAGTGAAACCCTAGTTGGAAGTCCATTGCTTAGGAGGAGAATTTGTCTGGTAAATTCTTAGTTAACCTTGAGCATTTAAGGATCCCTAGGAGTATGTTTTAAATAAAATTAGAGGGGAAATTTTGGGGTACAACACCATGTCATTTGACATCCCACCAAACAGAATATCATCAACACAAATCTGTGCAATCATGATCTTTCCTTCTTCTTCTTTGACAAAAAGAGTTTTGTCTATGCCACCTTTCCTATATCCATTCTCACCACGAAAATTTGTCAATCTCTCATACCAAGCTCTTGGAGCCTGCTTTAATCCATACCGAGATTTCTTCAATTTGTACATATGCTTAGGAATGCTTGGATTAACAAATCCTTTAGGTTTTTCTAGATAGACTTCCTCTTTCAGATAGCCATTTAAGAAGACACTCTTTACATCCATTCGAAATAATTTAAACTTCAGAATGCCAACAACTCCCAAGAGTAGTATGATTGATTCAAGTCTGGCCACAGGAGCAAAGGTTTCATCAAAATCAACTCCTTCAATTTGAGTGTATCCTTGTGCAACTAACCTTGCCTTATTTTTAATAATCACCCCATTTTCATCAGATTTATTCTTGTACACCCATTTAGTGCCAATCAAATTTATCCCTTCAAGCCTTGGAACCTGGTCCCAAACTTCATTTCTACTAAATTGTTCTAGCTCTTGTATAACCTTAATCCAGAACTCATCAGTTAAGGCTTCTTTGAAATTATTAGGCTCAATTTTTGAAACAAAGCAAGATTTTGATATCCATTCTCTTGATCTAGTAGTAACTCCTTTATTTAGATCTCCTATGATAAGCTCCTTATGATGATCTCTCTAAGTTATAATTGAAGGCTTTTTATTGAGATGACTGGGCTCAGGATCTTCTTGAGGTGGATTAGAATCAATACTTCTGTCATTGGATTCTGTTGGAATATCTAACAAAAATGTTCCAACATCTTCTAAGACATATTCTTCATCAACCCATCCTCTATCATCAATAATAACATTTATGGATTACATCATAACCTTGGTCCAGGAGTTAAAGACTCTGTAAGCTCTGCTATTTATAGAGTAACCCAGGAAAATTCCTTCGTCACTCTTAGGATCCATCTTCCTCCTTTGTTCACGATCAGCTAAGATGTAACATTTACTTCCAAAAACATGAAAGTATTTGACAGTAGGTTTTCTTCCCTTCCATATTTCATACAATGTGGCTGAGGTGCCTTTCCTTAAAGTGACTCTGTTATGGATATAGCATGCCAAGGTGCCTTTCCCAAAAGTGACTCTGTTTTTGCGTTCCACAATCCTATTTTGCTGAGGAGTAATAGGAGAGGAAAATTCACGATTGATTCCTTCAGAAGAGAAAAAATTAGCAAATTTATTATTCTCAAATTCCTTTCCATGATCACTTCTGATTCTGATTACCTGACTATCTTTTTCCCTTTGAAGTTTTTGAAAGAGATCTTTAAACACTTCAAAAGTTTCTGATTTTTCTATGATAAAACTTATTCATGTGTACCTAGAGAAGTCATCTACAACAACATAGGCATACTTCTTTCCACAAAGACTTTCAACCTGCATAGGTCCCATCAAGTCCATGTGAAGAAGTTCTAAAACTTTTGATGTAGTGAGATGTTGGATCTTCTAATGTGACATCTTAATTTATCTTTCCAATCTGGAATTCACGGCATAATCTCCCTTCTTCTATCTTGAGCTTAGGAATCCCTCTCATAGCTTCAATAGATATGATTCTTTTCATTCCTTTCAGATGCAACTGTCCCAGTTTTTGATGCCACAGTTTAACTTCATTTTCTTTGGCTAAAGCACATGTTGAGGAGAGGCTCAACTCTTGGGAAACCCATAAATAACAGTTGTCTTTATATCTAATTCCTTTCATAATAAATTCATTCTTCTCATTGCAAACGAGACATTCTACCTTGGTGAAGTTAACTTTGAATCCTTGATCACATAGTTGGCTTATACTTATTAGGTTAGTTGTCAACCCTTTAACAAGTAACACATTATCAAGTTTTGGGACTCCTGAACAATCTAGCTTTCTAACTCCTTTGATTTCACCTTTGGCTCCATCACCAAAAGTCACATAACTAGTAGAATGAGATTTGATATCTACCAATATATTCTTGACACTTGTCATGTGTCTAGAACAACCACTATCAAAGTACCAGTCATCTTTGGTTGATACTCTGATAGAGGTATGAGCTATGAAACTAACAACATTAGACTTGGGAACTCACTGTTTCTTCTTTTTGCTATGTTGAGAGATCTGAACAGTCTTGGGAAGAGGAGTAGTTTTAGGATACTCATACAACTTGAAACAGAAAGGTCTTATGTGACCAAACCTTCCACAGTGATGACACCTCCAGGGCTGGGATTTTTTTCTGGTGTGAATAAATTTTTTCTTACCATAATGTTTCCCATGATTTATTTTCTTGCCATGATGTTCAGACATTTGATTTGACATCTTTGGTTTACACTTGGCATGAGTGGAAATTGTTGAAGGTTCTTCTTAAACAGGTTCTTTTTTCTCATTAAACCCTAGACTACTCTTGTCTCTTGTTACTCTCCCCACTTGAGGATTTTCATCTAATGTGTCAGACCCATTATTCAGCATCTTAAGAGATTTTACCACTCTATCAAGATTTGAATTCAGAGAAGTCACTTCACTTTCCAGATTAGAAATAGTTTTCAAATGATCTTTCCTTTCTACCTTCAGCTGGGTTATGAGTGCTTTCTTTTTCTCCCCTTCTAGGAAAACTTTTGCACTTCTGAGACACAATTCTTTGTACGAGGCATCTAGCTCATCAAAGGTTAGTTCACCATCACTAGAATCTACATCAGACACATATTTTCCTGTCAATGCTTTAACATACTTTGCAGATTCCTCTTAAAGATCAGAATCCTCTTGAAAGCAAGTAACATATAGATTCTTCTTCTGTTTCTTAAGATATGTATGACATTCATCTCTAATGTGACCAAAACCTTCACATCCATGACAATGTATTTCCTTCCCTTGAGTGGATTTTTCTTCAGCCCTTTTTCTTCCAAACTCATTTGACTTAAGGATGTCAGATGAGATGTTCTTGACATTTGGTCTTGGATTACTATCCATCCTTTTTATCACTTTGTTAAACTGTCTTCCCAGCATAACTAAGGCATTAGATATTCCTTCATCTGTATCCAAATCACAATCCTCCTCTTCATCTTTAGCATTGGTTACAAAAGTTATGCTTTTGTTCTTCTTTTCAGATCTTTCATTGATGCTTAATTCGAATGTCTGAAGTGATCCAACAAGTTCATCCACTTTCATTTTGACAATGTCTTGTGCCTTTTCTATGGAAGTCATGTTTATATCAAATCTCTTGGAAAGAGACCTAAGCATCTTTCTCACCAATTTGTCTTCTGGAATTTTTTCTCCTAAAGTACTGGAAACATTAGCAATCTCAAGGATGTTCATATGGAAGTCATTAATGCTTTCATCATCCTTCATTCACAGATTTTCAAATCTGATGGTGAGCATCTGAAGTCTTGACATCTTTACTTTGGATGTGCCTTCATGGGTAGATTGAAGAATCCCCCAGGCATCCTTAGCTACTACACATGTGTTCACTAATCTAAAAATGTTCTTGTCAATTCCATTGAATATAGCATTCAAGGCTTTATAATTTCCAAGAGCAATTCCATCCTCTTCTTTAGACCAATCTTCTTTTGGCTTTAACTCAGAAGTAGGTTCTCCATTTTCTCACAATTTGATAGGGTGTTTCCATCCTTTTAAGACAGCTTTCCAAGCCCTGCTGTCTAGAGACTTTAGAAAGGCTACCATACGTGGTTTCCAATAGTCATAATTGCTTCCATCCAGAATGGGTGGTCTTCTCACAAATCCTCCTTCCTTGTCCATAGTACCAGAAAGTATCTTCCCTAGATCTCACCCAGATATAGAGTAGGATGCCTGCTCTGATACCAATTGAAATTATGGTATCAAGTATGTGATGTCGAAGGAGATGTCACGACACAAATATCTGAGGACAATATAAAATACAACAATATTAAAAGCAGTAAAAACACAAGGTATTGTTAACCCAGTTCGGTGTACAACAATACCTACTTTGGGGGCTACCAAGCCAGGGATAAATCCACTAAATAGTATCAATTCGTAGATCCTTAGTAAACAACCAGTTTACGATCTAATCACTTAATCACTACCCGTGATATACTTCTACCTAAGACACACCTAGGTATGAGGCCCTCCTCAAATCCCTCCAATCACTAACAGTGGAGAACAACAGAATTATTAATTTTTAAAGACTTCAATCATTTAATACTTAAAAGCTTATGAATGATGCATAATTAACAACTCAAATTACAACTCAAGTATTAACCCAATACTTAGAGTGTATTACAATTAAAAAGACTTAGACTTCTAAAACAGAAAGAATATATTCTTCTTCAAAAAGTTACAGTCAAACGAATAAGGATATAAGTCCTTATAAAGGCGCAGCAGTGGGCTTGGGCTGAAAAATCAAATATTCCAATCCCTTGAATATTTCCATAAAAACAGGCCAAGATTTAATCCATAAGGATAATGCAAATAGAAAAATATTCCTCCATATTTTTTGCAAACTATGAGTCACAAATCCGTAATAATGGTGCGCATAAAAACAAGAAACAAAATATTGGAAACAAATATTAAGCCGCGTTCAGATCAGGAGGCAGATGTCAAGACATCCGCTTTGACATCATTCAAAACCAGTTTGCTTCAAATGTTAAGACATTTAGAAAAACATTTTCAAGTTAGTGTTTTACCAAAATTGCTACCAACAAAGACTTACAAGTAGGGAAGATGAAGACCTCATCATCGAGACATCAACTGGGGATCTCGTGCTGACTTCATTGGGGAAGGAAACACCATATCATCGAAGGAAACCCAAAATACATTTTTCAATACTAAGAGTGATGGTTGCGCCAACTTCCCTGGGGAGAAATTATGAAACCTCATGGGGATAGCAAATTTCAGAGAGACACGTTATCTCAGCTTTACTTGGGGATTTTAAGAAGTCAAACCATACAACAAGAAATCAAAATTATGGGGATTTTAAATCAAACCCAGCACTTGGCGGGAGAAAACCCAAAAAGTTGACAACTGTTTCAACACTTCTTAGAAAAGATGTTACCCTTGTCTAGTTTCCTGGGAAACAAACAACAACAAAAATGCCAACACTGTAAAGGTTAATGTTTTACAAATGATTCCATCTCAACACGCAAAGAGGAAGAGACTTTCGTTATACGAGCGAAGTGTTGGATTAAAATATCCAACGTCAACCTTAGGGATTCGAAGGGCTTAACATCCCACCCATGAGCGCTTAGTAAACAAGGTGCGGCTCTTAAAAATGCTCGTACTATATGGAAATAAAGTTGCACCTTTGCTACAACCAATTGCTTTTAGCTCAATGGTAAGTGGTTGATACTACAAGTGGTACCAGAGCATGGTCATGGGTTCGAATCCCCCCGACTGACACTGGGGGGGAGATTGTCAGATTAAAATATCCAGCGTCAAACTTAGGGATTCGAAGGGCTTAACATCCCACCCATGGGTGCTTAGTAAACTAGGTGAAGCCCTTGAAAATGCTCGTACTATGTGGAAATAAAGTTGCACCTTGGCTACAAGCAATGGCTTTTAGCTCAGTGGTAAAAGCTTGATCCTACAAAAATATTCATAAGCAGAAGAGATCTGTTGATTGCTTGTCTTTAATTTGGAAGTAATAAATCTAGCCAGAAGAGTTCTTTGTTCGCCTGTCTTTAATCTGGAAGAAATAAATCTAACCAGAAGAGGTCTTTGTTCGCCTGTCATTAATCTGGAAGAAATAAATCTAACCATAAGAGGTCTTTATTCACATGTCTTTAATCTGGAAGAAATAAATCTAACCAGCAGAGGTCTTGGTTCTCCTGTCTTTAATCTGGAAGAGATAAATCTAACCAGAAGAGGTCTTCATTCGCCTGTCTTTAATCTGGAAGAAATAAATCTAACCAGAAGAGGTCTTCATTCGCCTGTCTTTAATATGGAAGAAATAAATCTAACCAGAAGAGGTCTTCATTCGCCTGTCTTTAATCTGGAAGAACTAATCAAACCAGAAGAGGTCTTCATTCACCTATCTTTAATTTGGAAGAAAAAAATATAACCAGAAGAGGTCTTCAATCGTCTGTCTTTAATCTGGAAGAAAAAATATAACCAGAAGAGGTCTTCATTCGCCTGTATTTAATCTGGAAGAAGTGAATTCATCCAGAAGAGCACTATTGATTGCCTATTATTAACTGGAAAGAGTGAATCCATCCATAAGAGGACTGTTGATTGATGATTGATTTTTCCTGCAAGGAAAAGGGTTAGTTGCATGCAGATGTATGCATGATGTAATGATGTTCTCAAAATAAATGAGATTATTCCATATGCATTTGTCATGTATGTGATATGATGTATGAACGTGATATGTTTTAATAAAGTGCATCTTTGACAAATGATGGGGAGCTTTGGGAAGTTAAATCCCAGACTGCTTGTTGGAGATGAAGACTATGTGTATCTTCAAACTTAATTTTAGAATGCTTTCGCTGGGGATTCCTATTTTGTTGAGGATAACTCCTTTGGGAAACATTAACTTTGGCCATTTTCTTGAGGAAACTATGCGAGGAATGTTGATCATTACTTGGGGGATAGATTTCAGAAGTTTTAGCTATCCATTACTCTACTGGGGAATTATCTCTTGACTGGAGAGAATGGAAGTTGACTGTTATCTGGTCGAGATCCAGGCTTCACAACAACTTGCTGGGGATGATAAAATTAACTGCTATCTGGTAGCGACTTACTGGGGGGATATTAAGTTAATTGTTATCTGGTCGGATTCCAGGCTTCTCAGTAACTTAGTGTGGATAGTGGCAAACTCTATTGGGGAAAAGGAGTTTTGTTAGTGATTTGAAGAAGTTAAACTATTATCTCGTCGGGTTTAGGTTTCATAGAAACTTAGCCTTGAGGTTGGCTGTTATCTGGTCGGATTCCAGGCTTTGCAGTAAATTGCTAGAAAGATGAAGTTGAACTGTTATCTGGTCGGATTCCAGGCTTCGTAGTAACTTTCAGGGATAGCAACGACTCTATTGGGGATTGCAATGACTTTACCGGGGATTAAGTGGTTTTTTCCAATGATTTGTAATAGTCTGAGAGAAATACTCATACTGGGGAATTTGTAGTTCGCTGGGGGAATAAACCATTTTGAAGAGAATATTTTGACGACCTACTAGGGGAGTGAATTATTTTTAGAAAGAAACTCCACAAGGCTTCTTTCTTAATACCAACACAGCTGGGGTGAGGGTTTTCAAGGGATTGAAATTATGGATGGGGATTGCATGAATCCAACTTTGTGGGGATAATCTTATTGAGGAAACTCTGTGGGGATATCCCGAATCACTTGTTAACGTATTAATCATGTTCATATGCATATGTTCCTTCAATTTTAGTCATTGGAAACTTTTTCACTCAAAATAGAAAAAACAAAAAGCTTGCACTTCAAAGTATATTTGTATTGATGTTTGCCTATAAACACGTGTTTTTGTACAAGGAGACAGAGATCCTAGTAAGAGGAAATCATCGAAAGAATGAAAGGAATACAAAGTGAAAACAAAATAATAACCACGTGGAAGTGATCTCATTGTGTTCCAACTTCGTTGTTGCCCCTATGTCTTCGAACATCACCCCTCGCCGTTAAAAGAAGTCGATTAAATTGATCTTAGACCACTGAACTTGGACCTTGGTAATAAAGTTGGTTGTAGTGATATCACGGGATATAGTCATACACTTTGATCCTTAAATTTTTCCTGGACCGCCCTTTCGGGTTTTCAATCCACCAGGATACCCTTTTTTGCCCAAGCCTCCCTTTCGGGTTTTCGACTTGCCGGACGTACAATCTTTTGTATATATATCCCTAATTTATGCCCGAAACTTCTTTGGTTCGCAGATATGCCCTTATTTTTGCATAGGTGTGTCAACTTAACGGGTCATTCTTTATGCATAGTATTTCTTTACTATGTCTGTGTTTACATGATGCAGGAAATCTTCACCGTCCATAGTTCTTAGCACCATGGCACCACCAGAGAATAATTTCTTGACAACAAATGGTCTTTCGTAAGTGGGAGTCCATTTTCCCCTGAGATTGCCTTGTAGGAGAATGATTCACTTTATTACCAAGTCACCAGTCTGATACACTCGAGGCTTGATTTTTGTTGAACGCCTTGATCATACGCTTTTAATACATCTGACCATGACAAATAGTAGCCAGTCTTTTCTCGTCGATTAAGTTCAACTGATCTAACCTAGTCTGCACCCACTCGTCTTCTCCTAGATCTGCCTCTTTCATAATCCTTAAGGAAGGAATTTGAAATTCTATAGGCAAGACAGCTTCCATGCCATAGACCAAAGAGAAAGAAGTTACCCCAGTTGACGTTCGAGCTGAAGTACGGTAGCCGTGGATAGAAAATGGTAACATCTCATGCCAGTCTTTATATGTTACCACCATCTTTTGCACAATCTTCTTGATATTTTTATTGGCAGCTTCCACTGCGCTATTTATCTTAGGCCTATATGGAGAAGAATTATGATGCTTGATTTTGAATTGAGTACAAAGTTCTGTAATCATAGCTTTGTTGAGATTGGTTCCATTATCAGTGATGACCCTTTCGGGGATGCCGTATCAGTAGATGAGGTTATGCTTGATTAACTGAGCTATAACATTCTTAGTGACTGAGGAAAATGAAACAACTTCGACCCATTTGGTAAAGTAGTCGATGGCAATGAGGATGAAACGATGTCCATTAGAGGCAGTGGACTTGATTTCTCAATCATGTCAATGCCCCACATTGCAAATGGCCATGGAATGATCATGACATTCAGAGGAATTGGGGGTACATGGACCTTATCAGCATAGATTTCACACTTGTGACAAGTCCTTGAGTGATGATGACAATCTGTTTCCATTATGGACCAATTACCAACCCTTAGGATTTTCTTAGCCATGGTGTACCCACAAGAGTGAGTCCCAAAGATTCCATCATGCATGTCTTCCATAATTTTATCTGCCTCCTTCTTGTCCATACACCGGAGTAGAGTAGAATCATGATTTCGCTTATACAGGATTAATTTTCTTAGGAAGAATTTGGCTGAGAATCTTCACAAGAATTTCTTATCATTGATGGAAGCTCCTTCAGGATACTCTCGTGCTTCAAGATATCTCCTTACTTCATGGTACCATGGTTTCTCTTCGTCAATGTAAAACTCATAGCAGTGTGCAGGTTCGTAAAATCTTTCGATTATAATCATATGAGCTTCATTGTCCCATTTTACCTTGAACATGGAAGACATTGTTGCCAAGGCGTGAACCAAATGATTTTCTTCTCTAGGGAAATTTTCAAAGGTGATCTCCTAGAAGTATTATATTAGGATTAACACAAGCTCTTTGTAGGGGATCAAATTAGGATGTTTAGTATTCCACTCTCCCTTAACTTGACTAATTACTAAGGATGAATCTTCGAATACGTCCAAGAACTTGATCCTTAGGTCAATAGCAGCCTTTAAGCCCAAGATACATGCTTCGTATTCAGCCATGTTATTTGTACAGTCGAAACACAGCCTAGAAGTGAAAGGTGTATGGCAACCCTCAGGAGAAATAATCACAGCACCAATTCTGTTACCCAAAGCATTAGAAGCCCCATCAAAAACCATAGTCCATCAGGATCCTTGTTCAGGTCCGTCATACGGTCAAGGCTTTTCATAGTCAATTACTAGCATAATATTCTCGTCCAGGAATTCAAAATTCATGGATTGGTAGTCGTTGACAGCTTGATGTGCCAAATAATCTTCTAGCACACTTCCTTTGATGGCCTTTTATGTAGTGTACTGGATATCATATTCAGTCAAAACCATTTGCCATCTAGCTATTCGTCCGGAGAGAGTTGGCTTCTCGAATATATACTTGATAGGGTCCATCTTGGAAATCAATAAAGTGGTGTGAGTCAACATATACTGTCTTATCCGGCGAGCAGCCCATGCCAGAGCGCAACAAGTTCTCTCGAGCAGTGAATATCTTGTTTCAAAGTCGGTAAACTTTTTTCTCAAGTAGTATACTGCATGCTCTTTTCGGCCAGACTCGTCATGTTGGCCCAACACACGCCCCATGAAATTCTCTAATACAGTCAAGTACATGATCAAGGGTCTCCCTTCAACTGGAGGCATCAAGATAGGAGGTTCTTGTAAATATTCTTGGATCTTATCAAAGGCAGCTTGGTAGTCTTCGTTCCATTTGACTACTTGATCTTTCTTCAAGAGTTTGAAGATTGACTCACAAGTAGCAGTTATGTGAGATATAAAGCGAGCAATGTAGTTAAGACAACCCAAGAATCCTCTAACTTCTTTCTCAGAACGGGGAATGGACATATCTTGAATGGCTATAACCTTTGCAGGATCAACATCGATGCCTTTACCACTGATCACAAAACCTAGAAGTTTTCCAGACCTTACTCTGAAAGTGCACTTGTTAGGATTCAGCCTTAACTTGTACTTCTTCAACTTCTCAAACAGCTTGTGTAGGTGATCGAGGTGCTCTTCTTCAGTTTGCAACCTTGCAATCATATCATCCATATAGACCTCTATTTCATGATGGATCATATCATGAAATAAAGCTATCACAGCTCTTTGATATGTTGCCCCTGCATTCTTCAATCCGAACGGCATGACTTTATAACAAAATGTGCCCCATTCTGTAACAAAGGTGGTCTTATCCATGTCCTTGGGAGCCATTTTGATTTGGTTGTAGCCAGAGAAACCATCCATGAAAGAGAACACTTTGTCTTGAGCGGTGTTGTCAACCAAGACGTCGATATGAGGTAGAGGGAAATCATCTTGAGGGCTTTCCCTATTTAAATCCCTATAGTCTACACACATACGAACTTTTCCATCCTTCTTTGGCACGGGGACCACGTTTGCAACCCATTGAGGATAAGATGTCACAGCTAGGAATCCTACATCGAATTGCTTCATCACTTCTACTTTTACCTTTTCAGACATGTTGGGCCGCATCTGACGAACCTTTTGTTTGACCAGAGGGAAATCTTCCTTTGTCAATAGACAATGAACCACAATGTCAGTACCCAACCCTGACATGTCTTTATACGACCAAGCAAACACTTGAACGTAGTCATGTAGCATCTGGACCAACCTGCTCTTGATACCATCTTCTAAGTTGGCGCTGATCTTGACCTCTTTCTTGTCTGTCTCAGTACCTAGGTTGATAACTTCTTCTGGCTCTTCATGAGGTTGAATAGCTTTTTCCTCTTGCATTAGAAGTCTGGCTAGTTCCCCTAGTATTTCACAATCTTCCTCGCCTTCGTCTTTAGCTTGGTTAATTGGATGTTTGAAGTCATAACTGGAAATAGTAGATTCGTTGGCAATGAGATTCGGAGTGGATGAGGATCTGCAAGTGTATGTATGTGTGTGTGTGTGCATGTAAGATACATGGCTATTTGAAAAAAAAATGCAATAAAGAAAAATAAAGACAATGAGCACAAAATTTGAATGCAAAGGTCCAATGTTTTTCATTAAATAATCATATGATAAATGAACATGAACAAAACCATTAACAAATGGACCATGGTGCCCCGGGGAAGGCACATGGCTTAAAAGTCATTGTTTGGAATTAAGATTACAGAAAAAAGTTCTTGAATTGACAAAAAACAGAAAACAATAATTACTCCTCATTGAAGGAGATGGGAGTGAAGTCCTTTGTGTGCCAGTTGTTGAGCTTTCCTCCGACAGTAGGGTAGATCCATTCTTCAAAGGAACATTTATCGTCAGAGTCTTCCACATCATTTACTTCATGATTTCCGATGCGAAGAGGTGGATTTCCCACGCGAGCGCGCCTGACCTCTTTCTGAGCTTTGATGGTGAAACCCAGCCCAAATTTGTCTGCTTTAAACGGAATGTCGGGGAGTTGTCCCCAGATAGTACAACTTCCATCTTCGACCATGGCACATGCATCTTTAAGTGAAACCATTCTTGGTACAACTTCATCAGCTTTTGATATGTCAGAAGAGATTTTGGTGGCGGCAACCATAGGAGGAACAACTTCGAAAGCCTGGCACGAAGTTTCTATAAATTCACCATCCATTTCCACATAATTGAAGGAATTGAGGTGGCTCACTATAAATTCCTCTTCACCACAAACAGTGCAATCTTTCCCTTGACTAGATATTTCAACTTTTGGTGAAGGGTGGACGTCACTGCTCCTGCCCCGTGTATCCAAGGGCGCCCAAGTAAACCAGAGTAAGTGGGACGTATGTACATCACAAAGAAAGTAGAATTGACATTTTGTGAACCAACTTTAATGGGGAGATCGACTTCTCTAAGTACCATCCTCTTGGATCCATCAAAAACCCTTACAACTATGTCGCTTGGCTTTAACACCAAACCTTCCCAATCTAACCGGTCCAAGGCGCCTTTGGGTAACGCATTTAGAGATGAGCCATTATCAACTAAGACATGAGCCAGGGTAGTTCCCTTTCATTCAATAGAGACACGCAAATCCATGTTATGATTCCTTCCAACAGGAGTCAAGTCAGTGTCAGAGAAACCTAATCCATTGTCAGTCGTTAAACTCGCCACACAATTCTTGAACTGGTCAGCTGTAGTCTCTTGGGTAAGATGAGATTTCTTCAAAAACTTGATTAAATCTTGGGCATGAGCATCAGAACAGAGTAGTAATGACAGCATGGAGATTTTGGAGGGGGTTTTCCCCAGTTGTTCAACTATTTTGAAATCACTCTTCTTTATAATTTTCAGGATTTCCTCTATCTCTCAAGTGGAGGTATCTTCAGCATCAACATCTTTGGCAGGTGCCTCTACCCCAGCAGGCTCACTTACTTTTTCTTTGCCTATAGTGTTGGCATTGGGCTTGTTATTGGTTATGTGAACAGGAGTTGTTGTAGTAGTCGGAGGTGAAATATCAGGGGAGAAGATCCTTCCCGTTCTTGTTACCTTACTAGAATCTGCAATATTTGTAACATTGTTGGTCTTGTCTTCGTTGATCCATGAATCTTTCTTTATTCCATGATAGTAAACTTCGGCACCATAGTTCCATGGAACTGCTTGGTCGGAGGAGTAAGGAATCGGCCTAGGGCAATGATTATTAAAGGAGCAATTGTTGGTTCATTTGAAATCCTAATAGGACCCTTTGAGGAGATCCTAAGAGGCTTGTTGTAAATTGTTATGATAGAATCGTCTTACGTTTTATCGGTCAAACTTTTGATGTTCGGAGTTTTTTCAAACAGGATCTCGTAACTATCCATCAGGCGTTGAACGCCTTCTTTCAACCACTTGCATCCGTTTATTTGTTCAGCGCAACAAACACAATCTTTTAAATAGCTATGGAACACCCCTGCTCTCAGTAATTCTCCTTTCACAGTAGTCAATGGAGTAGTTAAATCCTCAACTGAGGAAACAAAAGTAGTGTCATCAATCGCATTGACACATTTGCTATGGTTCTACATTGGTGCAGTTATCACATTTGGAGTTGTAGGTGGATCAAACTCAATAGTTTTGTTATCAATAAGATCTTGAATTCTGCATTTCAAAGCCCAATAATGATCAGTTTCATGCCCAGGGCTATTGGAATTATATGCGCATTTGGCATTAGGATTGTACTTCGGTGATGAGACATTGGGATTTGATGGTGGATCACGCAATGTCACCAAGTTGGCCTTCAATAGGTGTTGCAAGGCTTGTGACAGTGACATGTTAATTATCGTGAACAGTCTTCTTGGAATTTCAGATCGTTGATGGTTGGATGATTGTCTTTGAGCAGATGGTGGGTTGGAGATCAAAACAACATTAACAGACAGACGGTGATCCTTCTTGGTATGGGCCCTTTCCCCATACACAACATTGGTTTCTTTCTTCCCAATAAAGGGCTTCTTTACAGAGTTGGATGCAGAAGCAGATGTCATGGGAATTTTTCCACTCTTAATTCCACTTTCGACCCTTTCACCAGTTAAGATTAACTCGGAGAAACCAGACGAAGAACTCCCAATTAACAAGTTGGAAATTGTGCCAGTTAATGTACCCATGAACATATCAACTAGTTCTCTGTCAATTAGCGGTGGTTGGATCCTACCAGCAAGATCCCTCCATTTTTGCACATACTCTTTAAACCCTTCATTAGTACCCATTGTCATTCCTTTAAGTTGAACTCTAGTTGGTGCCAAATCAACATTGTACTGATATTGATGATAAAAAGCAGTGGTCAGATCTTCCCATGTGTGAATGCGAGACCCCCCCATTTGGTAAAACCATTCTAGCTGAGTTCCATCCAGACTCTCTTGGAAGAAATGGACCCAGAGCTTCTTGTCAGTAGTATGTGGTTGTATCTTGCGGATGTATGACCTCAGATGAAGTTTTAGGCATGAAACTCCGTCATACTTAGCAAAGACTGGTATTTTGAACTTATGGGTAATGACGACCCCAGGTACTAAGCCCAAATCACCAAAATCCAAACCAGGTACGACTTAAATTTCAACAGCTTTTAGTTTATCCTCTAACTGCTTGTATTTATCCTCAGTCGGTGGATACTGTTAATCAAAGTAGTCTCCATCCTCATAAGCTTGGTTGTTTGAACCCTCAGCACGAGTACTCCTTGCCTCTTCATCCCGATTCTCGTCTTCCTCGGATGACTCTTCAATTATCTGCACCTGACGGACTGGGCCTTTAAATCTTTTCCTTGTGTTGATCAGGGCTTTCTTCTTTGTCTTCTTTTTGGCTGCCAGTAGTGTCATCAGCTCTTGTTGTTCCTTGTCCAGGGTCAATAAGGTCTCTTGGAACTGGGAATTCTATGCTGGAAAATCTTTCACGGTCTACTCGATATCCATCTTACTGAAATAAACAGTAGAAAGATGAGGAAACCTATTGTGGAAAGCTTGCTTATGTTATGATACATGAAATGCGTATGAAAATAATTTCTAGGAATTAGAAGATTTAAATTTGTTTAGACAAATAAGGAACAAATATTAATTGCATTAATAAGTTCAAATGGTTACAAGATGCCTCTTGGGCTTACAACGGAATAAACAAAGATAATGCAAACTCCTAAAACACAAAAAAAAGGCTCAAGCTTCCCATGAGTGCATCCTCTTTGGTGCAACGTAGGCATTCAAAATCCGCTCTTCATGAAGTTGCCTCGTGAGCTCCAATGTCTTCTTTTCGCTTGAATAAAACTGGGCTTCAAAGGTGTCTCGCTCCCCCTTTAGCTGAATCCAAGTTCTTTGCAAATCTTCAAGAGAAGTAGGCATATCAAGATGAAGGACAGTATATGGAACATATCCCTTAGCAATAGGCTCCATGATGATAGGTAGGATGGCTTCATAAGGCATCATAAGGCCTTGGGCGCAAGCTCGCACCTATTTGAGATAAGGTTCCAAAGGAATGGAATTATTATACTCCAACGTCTTTCTATCAACTTTGTTAACCATCCCCCAAGCTCGTATGAATCTATGACGATAACCTTGGATTTCGCTCTCATATTAAAATGCAATTCCTTGGACAAGTGCATCATGAGGCCCATCCCTCCTAGCATACCTAAATTGTCGCAGATCCAAACAAGGATTGTAGGTGATACCTCCCTTAATTCCAAGTAGAGGGACATTAGGGAATTCCCCATAATGGTCAATAATAGTAATGTCCTCCAAGGATCGAGAACACCAATGAATATTGGAATGTGTGAGTGACATAAATCTATTAGACCATCTCATTCCTTGCTCATTCTTCATAACAGATCGAGGTAGGTGTGAAATTAACCACCTAGCCAACAGAGGAGTGCAACACATAAGAAGTCCTCTTCTCTTCATGGTGAGAGAGTGAAGAGAATTCAAGATATACCCAAGTAACGTAGGCACTGGATTACGAGATAGAAATTTTTTGATTGTGTTCACATCTATGAGTTGGTCAGGATTGGGAAACAGTACCATCCCATAGATGAGAAGAGCTAACACTTCTTAAAAGGCTTGTAAATCCAGAGCATCCCAAAAATCTTGAGCCTTCTCCAACTAAAACTTGGCTATAAACCCTTTGACACCACTTCTTGTTTCCCAATTTTCCACAATGTCGGATCATTTCAAATGTAGAGCTCAACAATCTCCTCAGGTCTTGGGTCTCTTTCAATTCCGTTGAAGGGTAGTTGATCAAGAATAGGAATTCTCAAGAGTTAAGAGAATTCTTCCATAGTAGGACCAAGTTAGTAATCAGGAAAGGTAAAGCAATGGTGTAAAAGGTCAAAGAACTGAAAGAGCACCTTCATCATGTCTTCATCAAGGCTTGAGGTAAACAGATTGAGAAGTCGACCATGTCTCTTGGTGAACGGAGAATTTTCAGGAACCCTTGACGCTAACTCTTTGAGTTGAGGAGGTACTCTTACGAGGTTTATTTGGATAGTATTCCTATGAGTGAAAGCCATGTCCTACAAAACAAAGATAAATCTCTAGGTCCTTGAAATGGTTAGTTCAAAATGCCATGGTATGATGTCATGATGTTATGTACAAGTATACACGTACTCATAAAGCAAACAAGTCCTTAGGTTTAGGATTGCATGAGGTTTCATTGGTAAGTACCCTCTTGAAGTTTAGTTGGTTCAACCTGTCCTAGAAAGTAATCGGGTTCTAGGGAATCTCAATATCATCGATCTTTCTTCATCGGGAATTGTTTCAGTGCAAGCCTCTTTATTGGCGACCGAAATATTCTGAAAGTCCAATCTCAATGAGCGTAGAATCGAGTATCAACCAACTTCAGACTGCACCAAAGTCGGTTATCTCACTACTTCCTAATGGTCAAGTTGTTCAATTAAAGGTTCTAAGATCAGTTAGTGCTTCATGACACCACACAGCAGCCCCGTATTCTCCTTGACTGGACTCAATGGCTACCGATACCAACAAATGTGTCACACTAACATAGCCATCGCTTCAACCATATCGGTATACCCCACATAGTCTCTACGATCTATTGCTACTTACCTAATAATGTTCCCTGATCCGTGTAGAGTATCAATACAAAACCCAAACAAGGAACCAAAATGTAAAGCAAACAACTTAAACAATGAAATAATTTATAGGTGATCTAGTCTCTAAGGCAACCCCACTTTTAAGTTATTTCCCCACCAGAGTCGCCAGTTTTGTAATACAGTGGGAGAATTGACTTGGGTGTTTTGCGTTTGATCGCAATTGTTGCGGATAGTAAGAGTCACCACCGACTTTTCTTTTATCCAATAAAGGAAAGGGAGAAAAGAACAGGGAAGACCTTTTGATAATTTTCTTGAGTTTGGGGGGTAGGTTATAAAAAGAGAAGGTGTTAGCACCCTTTCATCTGTAGTTATCTACGGGCTCTTAGTTGCTAGCTCACTTTGAAAATGCTTTGTTTGAAATGTATTTGTGATGGTTTTTGAAAGTATTTTTGAAAAGCGGCTTCGTTAAGGAAAACTTTGTAATGATTCTCGTCTCTATAAGAATGCTTACAAAGTGTTGAACTTTTAAAAATATTTCATGTTTGAAAGTGTTGGTGTATTATTCAAAGATGTTTGAAAATGGTTGTGAGCAAGCAACTATGAACGTTATACCTACTCAAAAAGTCTTTGATCATTTCCTCCTCCTTTAGATACTGCTATCTTACCATTGATTGATAAGAAGCCTTATCATTGGATTTGAAGGGATGGGCGTGGGTCATCGTATAGTCATAGAAGGAAACATTGTGGGATACCTTAGCAATTTGTCGTAAGGGTCTAAGATCGTTTACTGAAGGCAGCATTGAAGGGTCATCAAGGGATTACGATCTTGTATTCGAGTGTCTTTTCTAAAGCGTCCCACATTCGAGGGACAGGACTATTTTTATCAGAGGCAACAAGTGTGGGTTACCCTAGAGGTGCGAATGTGCAAGTGTATTGATTTCATGCATTTTTGTCTTTGAGATTAGGGTTTTCTAACGGTTGATTTTATCTTTCCATACACACCCTAATTACTAGCAATTATATTGAAAGCGGTAAATTGCGGAAATGTAAATTCTACGCTATAACATCCTTTTTTGGGGATGGATATACAAGTTTATGAATGGGGGATGAAAGAAATAAAGTTCTAATTATACTACTACAGCCATATTGAATATTGAATGACAATACAAATATAAAGGAATATAAATATAATGTAAAAAAAAGAAAAAAATGGTTTAAGAAATATTTTATGTATTGACACATGAGCTTATGCATTGATACGAAAATGTTATGTATTGACGCATGTGTTGGCTCATACTGATTTGTGTTGGCTCATATCATCTCCTTTCCCCTGGAATTTAAAATCAACTTAGTATGAGTCGACACATATGGTTTTGTATCGACTCACACTGCTTTGTGTCGACACATGCAAGCTTTGTATCAACTCATAGTCATTTCTAGATCCTGGAATTCAAAACGACTCAGTATGAGTCGACACATAAGGGTTTTGTATCAACTCATACTACTTTGTGTTGACACATACAAGTTTTGTGTCGACTCATAACCTGTTTTGTACATAATATGTGTCGACTTATAGTGTTTCGTATCGACTCATACTACAGTTTTTTTTGCTTTTATCAGTGTTCTGCTACATGTGAAAGTCAGTTCTCAACACATGGTTAGTGAAAATGAAAAGCAAGCATATGGTTAGCCTCAAGACAATGATATCTACATTTTATCTTCAAAAATTAAACATTAATTATGCTTTTTATGAAGAGTTCAAAGTCAAGAAAACTTACCTTGAAACTGAAATTTGTGCTTTGAGCTTGAGTTGGAGATGTCAAGTTGCAAGTGGTTGTTTTTGAGTTTGGAAATTAGTGGTGTTACAAAAGTTGTTCTTGGGTTTGGAAAACTTCTATATGATGTATGTGGAATGTTTGGATGGTTTGTTTGGACAGAACTTGCAAGGTGTGATAGGTTCAAAGGTTTTGGACTTCAAAGCTCAAAGATGGAGGTTTTTGTGGATAGTTCTGGTTTTTAGAGTATGAGGGGGTTTGAGGTTTTGTAAATAAACAAGAATCTCTCTATTTTCTCTGACCCTTTTTCTTGCAAATTCTCCCTATATTTATAGGCAAAAGGTTTGTGAACAAGGGCTGAATAGGTTTACAAGACAGCGTGTTATGGTTTGGTTGGGATGCAAATATCAAACTATGTCAAGTACTCCATGGCCCCAAGGTGAAGTACCAAAGTTGCTAATATAGAGGGGCTTCTTTCCGTGATTTATGGTGGAGTAAAATCAGAAGGAAACAAGGTATGAGTTGAAGACATGTTTTTTGCCAACAAGCTTGCTTTTCAAGAATAGCAATGGTGCCTTTATGCCATAAATGGAAAGATCTTTAGGACAATTGCTAAAACACTTGGGTAATAGCTCAAAAATAGGTGTAAGCATTAAATTATGGTGAGATTGGCAAGTTAGAAGGCCTGCAACACAAGATTATGCAGCATAACATAAGGATTTTGTTATGTGTTCTTCAACAAAAGGACTTGCAATTCAAGGATGGATGCCCAACCCCATGCCCTTGAATCTCCTAGCTCAAGTATGATAAATTCATGCTCTTGAATTTTTTGGAAAGCTTGAAACATCCTCTATAATTTTAATTTTGGCCAATTTGACAAAATCATCTTGGAACTATGTGAAAAAATGCCAAGAAGTTGGGATAAAATCCTGACCGAAATCTGTTGAAAATTTCTCTAAGTGTTGGATAATAATGTCATGACTTCATGGGCTCATTTCTTCAAATCTAAGCATTTTTTGGATATCAACCCTCTAATACAAAGTTGTAGAATTCATAAATATCTACAACTTTCATGTTGAAAGTTTTCTTTGAATCATCTTACATCTTGGTGAAAGAATGTCATGAAGTTATGAGATTATCATGTATAAAAAACACACAAAAATTTCTAAGTCTTAAAAAGTTTGATTTTTCATATTGACTTTTGACTTTCTTGATTTCTTGATGATCAAGCTTGATATTCTTGAATGTCTTGATGAATTTTGATCTTTGAAACTTAATGTTGATCAAAAAGTCAAAGTTTGACTTTTCAATGTACAGTTTGACTTTTCCATTAGTTGACCAAATTTCATTTGTCAATCCAATGATCTTGAGAGATGTTTTGAGCCATGAAATTAGGTCAACATGTTGCATTTGAATCCTTGAGACCACGTTTCAAACCAATAGATTGTGTATTAGGTCAAAAGTCAGTGATCAGTCATTCTCAGTCAAAACCCTAATTTGTGGTCTCAGTGTTTCGAAGGTGATTTTGTCTGATCAATTCTTGAGATTCCTTGAGAATTGGAGATCCTTTTTGAAATGTTTTGAGAAAAAAGAGGGAAAATTTTGGGGTACAATAGTACCAAAGGAACCTTCATGGATTTCATGCATCAACATGTCTGCTTCCTGTCTATCCATGCATCTGAGCAAGACCATGTCATAATTTCTTTTGTATAACACATCTTCATTAAGGAAAAAGCTGCCTGCCAACCTTCTTAATGTTTTACTATCTTTGTTTGACGCACCAGTCAGGTATTCCTGAGTCTGGAGAAAATGCTTGATATCATAATGCAAAGGTTTTTCATCTGACCTTTCCTCTGCTGTAAGCACATGAGCCGGTCTATCTAAATGTCGCACGGTGCTACGAGGCACATTGTTCCAAGTATTTACTTGATACATAGAAGCCAGAGTTGCCAAAGCATCCTCCATATTATTCTCATCTCTGGGAATATGATGGAATTCAACTTTATTAAATAAGGGTAATAATCTTCTAGCATAGTCTTTGTAAGAGATCAAGCCAGGTGACGAGTATCCCATTCTCCTTTAATCTGATTTACTACCAAAGCTGAATCGCTATACACATCTAGAAGTTTGATTATGAGATCAATAGCCTCCTCGAGACCCATAATACAAGCCTCATA
Source organism: Vicia faba (assembly GCA_948472305.1). NCBI lineage: Eukaryota > Viridiplantae > Streptophyta > Magnoliopsida > Fabales > Fabaceae > Vicia > Vicia faba. The sequence goes on along the minus strand of OX451735.1, from coordinate 1,070,083,559 downwards.
CTCTGCCATATTATTGGTACAATCAAATGTCAGTCTTGCAGTAAAAGGAATATGTGATCCATGAGGAGTGATAATCACAGCACCAATTCCTTTCCCATAAGCATTCACAACTCCATCAAATACCATACCCCACCAGGATTCAGGATCAGGACCTTCCCCGGGCAAAGGTTCATCATAATCTTTTATTTTCAGAAATATAACATCCTCATCATGGAAATCATATTTAACAAACTGATAATCATCAACCGGTTGGTGAGCAAGATGATTCGCCAACACACTGCTTTTTAAAGCCTTCTGAGTACAGTATTCAATATCATATTTAGACAACAACATCTGCCAACGGGAAATTCTCCCAGTAAGAGCAGGCTTTTCAAAAATATACTTAATTGGATCCATTTTGGTAATAAACCAAGTAATATGATTCAACATATATTGATGCAACCGATTTGCCACCCAGGTCAGAGCACAACATGTCTTTTCCAGCATAGAATACCTTGACTCACAGTCAGTAAACTTCTTGCTGAGATGATAAATGGAATATTCCTTTTTTCCTGTTTCATCTTATTGTTCCAAAATACATCCCATCGAATTATCTTATATTGTCAGATACATGATCAACGGTCTTCCTTCGATAGAAGGGAGCAAGATAGGAGGTTCAAGCAGATACTCTTTAATACTTTCAAATGCCTTTTGGAAATCATCTGTCCAGACACAACCTTGATATTTCTTTAACAACTTAAAGATCGGTTTACACGTTGCTGTCATATGGGAGATAAATCTGGAAATGTAATTCAAACGCCCCAGGAAGCCTCTAACTTGCTTTTTAGTTCTTGGTGCAGGCATTTCTTGAATTGCTTTGACTTTATTAGGATCAACTTCAATTCCTTTTTGGCTGACAATTAAACCTAACAATTTCCCTGATCGGACACTGAAGGTGAATTTATTTGGATTCAAGCGGAGACGATACTTCCACAAACGCCGAAAAAATTTCAATAAATCTTATATACGCCCTTCTTTAGTCTGGGATTTGGAAATCATATCATCAACATATACCTCCATTTCCTTGTGCATCAAATCATGGAACAGGGTTGTCATAGCCCTCTGGTACGTTGCACCAATGTTCTTCAACCCGATGGGCATCACTCTGTAATAGAATGTTCCCTAGGGTGTGATAAACGTTGTTTTTTCCATATCCTCAGGATCCATTCTAATTTGATTATATCCGGAAAATCCGTCCATGAACGAGAATACTTTGAATTTTGATGTACTATCAACCAACATATCAACATGCGGTAATGGAAAGTCATATTTTGGACTAACTTTGTTTAAATCTCTATAATCAACGCACATGCGAACTTTTCCGTCTTTCTTTGGTACTAGGATAATATTGGCAACCCACAGAGGGTACATTGATTTAACAAGAAAACCGGCATTAATATGCTTTAAAACTTCTTCTTTAATTTTCACTGCCATATCAGGTTGAGTTCTTTGCAATTTCTGAATTATTGGCGGGCATTCTGGCTTTAACGGAAAATGATGTTCCACAATATCAGTATCCAAACCAGGAATGTCTTGGTATGACCAAGCAAATATATCAACATACTCTTTCAACAATTCAATCAACCTTCTCTTTACGTCGAGATGCAACAATGCTCCAATCTTGACTTCTTTTGTATCTTCCTCTGAACCCAAATTGATTGTCTCCAACGGCTCTTTATACGGTTGAATGGCACTTTCCTCACGCTCGAACAACCGTGAAACCTCCTCTAGGATTTCATCATACTCTTCTTCTTCATCCACATACGTAGGATATTAAAAGTTGGGAGAGGATGCAGGGTCATTGTATTCAACAGGTTTTTTAATTAATCTGCACATATGATTTATGATTGCTTTTAGAAACTGACACATATATCAAGTGATTATGCAGATTTATTCACAGTTATTATTTATTCCAAAAGGGTTTTTTCTGATTACCATTTTCCAAGAAAAAAACAGAAAATAAAGACACAATTTGGGAATCAAAGACAACTTTTATTAATGATTTTAAAGATCAAAGCAACAAATATGGCCATACAATATCAATACTTTCACCTTGGCGGAGTGAAAGCTTTTGGAAAAGATTAACAAAACAAATTACTTTGAAATATGAATGCAAGAGGGAACATCAATAGTGATCCAATTCTGGACTCTGACTCCATGGGTCACGTAGTTCAACATCTCTTGCTCTTCTTCACCTTCCAGAATAGCATTGATCCTAGGAACAGTTGGATGAAGGTAACCTCCACTTTGAAATATATCCTGATATTTGCCAAAAGCAGACTTCAATTTCGTATTCTCCCCTCAATCCATTCTCCACATAAAATCCTAAACTAGCTCTATTATTATTCACCGGTGGATCAACAATCTGCCCCCATACTTTACTAGGGCCATTACACACTATCTGCTGAGCATCCTTAAACGAAGCTATCGAATTTTTATTTTCCCTCACATTATCAATGGATAAATCTTGGAACTAAGTTCCAATAGCATCTTTATCTGCTTCCACAATACTGAAATAGGATAAATGAGATATTAACAAAGCATGTTCTCCATTTATGATTACCACCTTTCCTTCATGCAAAAACTTCAGCATTTGGTGCAAAGTTGAAGTGATAGCCCCTGCCTCGTGTATCCACGATCGTCCCAGTAAACAGCTGTAAGCAGGCACAATATCCATAACCTGGAAAGTAATCTGAAAAAGGTGTGGGCCTATGTGAATAGGCAAGTCTACTTCCCCGATAACAGACTTCCTTGATCCATCAAAAGCTTTCACAATTATGCCACTTGGGCGCATGAGAGTTCCCTGATACTTAAGCTTCATAATCGTGCTTCTCGGTATGACATTTAAAGCGGATCCATTGTCAATCATCACATTTAACAATGAATCGTTCTTGCGGTTCATAGAGATATGGAGAGCCAGATTATGATGCTTTCCTTCGTCAGGTAATTCGTCATCACAGAAACTCAGGTTATTACAGGATGTAATATTCCCTACCACACTGTTGAATTGATCCAACGGCATATCACTTTCCACAAAATCTTGATCCAATAGTCTCATCAAAGATTCCTTGTGGGCAGAAGAGTTCATCAGTAAGGTTAGAATAGATATCTTTGATTGTGTCTGCAATGATTAATCTATGATCCTGTAGTCGATCATCTTGATAATCTTTAATATATCATCCACATATTTTTCCAGATTAACACCATTGGATTCCCCTACTGCCTTCTTAGGTTCAACACTTTCAACAACCTTTTTATCAGCATTAACATTCCCTCGAATGATAGGTGCGAAAACATGCCCATTGTGGGTTACTCAACCGGCTTCAGCAATATTCTTGACATCAGACAAAGGTTGGACGGGAACTTCCACACTATCCTCCATGATTGTAGCATTGTATTTATACGACATGACTTTGTCTGATTCGTAAGGAATAGGACCCGATAAGCAAATCACTACTGGAGCCATAACTGGCTTGCTACAGTACTCAATCTCTATTGGGGCGGGAACACTCAAAACAAGGAACAATAACATTCACCCTTTCTTCAGAATACTTGGGAATCACATAGCCATTGCTGGAGAACATATCTTCATCTGAGGAAAAGAACTCATCTACAGAAGCATACTCATCATCTGACACAGTCTCAACCAAACAATCTTCAATCACATTAATCTCATTGTAATCATCTATATTGCCTGAAACCTTATAGTACCATTTTCCAATAACAACTGAATACCCCTTCTTACAATGGAACAACCACAAGAATCTTTGTTGCAAACCTGGAAAGAACAATAATGGTGTTATACTTGACCATCCATATGACAGAAAGTAGCGTGCAACTGCACCAAATCATCATTCACATGGTTCACGTCCAAGATCCAGAATTCTCCAGGACATCCAAAGACCATGTTCATGTCTTCCTCGTATTCTTCCCTAGGCCTGATTATATGAATGAGACATTCATCCATCATTTCCTAAAGATCAACTTTTATCTTATCACACCCATGTATATCTGTACTGAAAATACCACAACCAGCATGGTCATGCGTATAGTAACTAAACTCGCAGAGGTTAGCATGCATCTTTACCAAATCCCCTCTAACCAGGTTGATATCAAAAATCTGGAAGTCCCCTTGACAACCAGCAACCATGTTTACAACATTTTCTCCTCCATGCTTTTGCAAAGGATTATCTTTCACGTTAGGGCCAACATCTCTAAAGGATAAAAGGCCATATCTCACCATCTTTTGTACTTCAGATTTCAAAGGATAACAATTCTCAATATTATGCCCTGATGCTCCCTAATGAAAAGCACACGTCTGGTCTTCCTTATAATACAAATGTAAAGGTGATGGTATAGCAGGGGGTGACCTGGTATGAACCAACTTCTTCTGAATCAAAGCCGGAAGTAACTCTGCATAGCTCATTGGAATAGAGTCAAAAGCTTCTCTCTTTTGACTTTGCCCTTGATTTCCCTGAGGAGGTGGTCTTTGATAGGAAACAGTGGTTGGAGCAATATTGACGACAAGAGTCACAAAAGTAACATGTTACTGATATCGCTGATTTCTTCTGGGTGGCCTAATATTTCTCTCCCCAATAACAGCATTCACTTCACTTTCTTTCTTTCGGGAGAACCCATACGACGACTTCTTCGTCCCTTCATCTTTAGTCAAGCGCCATTCTCTAACAGCCTCTTCCAAACGGACACCCATGGTTACCATTTCGGTAAAATCACTTGGCATGCTGGCGACCATCCTTACATAATAAAATGATCCAAGGGTTTTCAGGAAGAATTTGGTCATTTCTTATTTTCCCATAGGTGGAACCACCTGGGCAGCTATCTCGAACCATCTCTGCACATATTCTTTGAACGACTCCTTGTCTCTCTATGACATTTCCCTTAACTGGTCACGGTTAGATTCCATGAACATATTGTACTTGTACCGTTTGATGAAGGCTTCTCCCAGATCATTGAAAGTACATATGCTGCTATTGTCCAGACTCATATACCTCTTTAGAGCCGCACCTGTTAAACTATCTTGGAAGAAATGAATGGGAAATGTTGATCATCAGTATGGGTAGACATCTTCCTAATATACATCACAAGGTGGTCACGAGGGGCAAGAGTCTCCCTTTTACCGCTCAAATTCTGGTACTTTAAACTTTGCTGGGACCTTTACATTGGGAACTAGGTAGAGTTCACTTACATTACATCCAAACAACTCTTTCCCCTAAGGGCCTTTACTTTCATCTGCATCTCATTGAACTGGTCTTGAAAGTTATCCAAACGATCATAGAAACCCATACTTTAACTTAGTGGAGGAGCAGGACGATAAACTTCATCATTCACAAATGGAATAGCATTCACCGAAGGAGGTGTAGTATAATGGATCTCTTTTCTAGCCTTAGGAGTAACATGTACCACAGGAGGTGTAGAAACAGCAGCTGTTTGAGAAAATGGAGCAACTTTAGTGTCAAGATTGTAACCTTCTGGCATGAAGTTCTCTAGCATTCCCCACGGATAACCCTGAGGCATGTGATTCTGAAAAATAGTAATTGGAGTAACAAAAAGGAGAATTGTTGGAGCTTCAGAAACAACTGTTGTCTGTTGAGGCTGAGCAAGTGGTGGATGATTCTGAGAAGCCACCAATGATTCCTTCAAAGCAGTCAGATTGGCCATACCGACCTTCAAAGCAGTAACTTCTTCGCACATCTAGCGATTCTCTTGTTCATGATTCTCCATTTTCTTCCTGGAATTAGCTCGAGTATTGTACTCGTGAGACAACTTGCTTCTGAATGAAGTAGAGAAACATAGTAAGACACCTGGGTATGAACAGAAATGCAAGAAATATGTACAAGCTGATGCATGATATGCAACGCACATGATTTATTTTATTATTATTAACATTTCAAGGGACTCTAAGAATTATAGATAATTTTCAAATAATAAAGTACTAACACATTTTGAAATACTGAAAATCTTATTATAATAACTTCAAAACGGATTACAACTTTTTAGTACAAGTTTCAATAATCCCAAGTACAAGATAAGATAAAAAATCTAAAATCCTAAGAAAGAAAAGTTGATGAAGATCACTCCACACACTGACGCTTCCCTGTGAGTCTTGCAATCTGAGCCTCCAACTGCTTGTTCTCTTCTACATACCTGTCGGTGACCTCTTTCCAATCACCAGAGTTGGGAAGTGAGCAACTAGGTCCTGACTGAGCTCTAGAGGAAAATAAATCCCCTTGCCTCTCCATTATCTCTACAACATGACTCTCGAGAATCTTAATCAGATCATCTTTCTCCTTCAAGTGTGCTCCATAAGACACCTCTAAAGTCTGACACTTGTTCTTCCAAGCCTCCTTCTCCTGATGCATCCTAACTAGGGAAAGATGAAGCTCTTCCACATCATATAAAATGGGAGGAGTGGTCTTCATAAACATATCAGGCAAGGGTGCTTCACGGGAATATGGCATCTTCAACTGAATGGATCTTGCTTGTACCCATTGGAGATAAGGCTCCAAAGGAACAACTCCTCCAGGTCCCAAGTCCTTTTTACTCTTCCTGTGAATATGACGCCAAGCCTTTGCAATCTCCTCCTTAGCTTCCTTATTATTCTCTCCCTCTTTAAATAAGAAACCACTCAAATTAATATTATTTGGCTTATCTCTCATCGAATATCCAAGTTGTCATCGTGCAAGAACAGTATCGTAGTTAATTCCTTCCTTTGTACCAAGAAGAGGTACATTGGGGAAACTACCACAACTATTGACAATCTCCACATCATAGTAGGAATGATGATACCAAACAATATTGGAATGAGTGAGAGCCATAATCTTCAGAGCCTAATAATTTTCCTTCCTGACATCCCAAAAGGCATCGGGCTGAGGTAAGTGAGAAATAAACCACTGATACAACAAAGGCATGCAAAAAATGACTATCCCTCCATAGTAAGAATCCCGAAGATGAATAGAGTAATAAGCATCATCTAATAATATATGGGTTGGATTCCAAATAAAAAATATCCTGATGGCATTGATGTCCATAAATTTGTCGACATTAGGAAATAAGAACAACCCATGAGCAAGTAGAGCAAATATGGCCTCAAAAGCAATCGTACTCTTCATCCTAGAAAAGTAGCAATCTTTCTCTAATAAAAATTGAGCGGGTAAGCCTCTGATTCCTCCTTTGGTAGTCATATGGGCCTCAATCTCATATTTCCCCAAATGGACCAAAGCAGCAATCTCATGAGATTTTGGCTCCCCCTCCAAACCAGTGAACAAAACACGATCAGTAACAGGTAAACCCAATAGATAAGAATACTCCTCTAATGTAGGCATCAACTGATAATCTGAGAAAGTAAAGCATCGATACATTTGATCATAGAACTGTACCAAAGTCGATAGAATACACTCCTTCACCTTGAGCTTTATAAGAGACGCGATGGACCCATACTTCCTCCGAAAATCTGTAGAACTCTCAATCTCGGGAATCAGACTTATCAAATCATCATTCTTGGGATCCTTGAAATTGTACTTCCGAGTCTTTCTTTTTTCAGAATCCATGGTTAAAAAGTACATGATATATTCACAAAGAGACAACTTTAAGTCCATTGAAATAAAATGTTTTAAAGGATGCTCATGGGGTGCATGAATGCATGATGCAACAATCACACACAAGATCACAAACATGGGAGGGTCCATAGGTTAGACGTCACGAGCATGAGGTCAAAGGTACTACCTACGAGGTATGTTCTAAAAGTTTATCACCTGTCAAAAAAGTTCTAAGAGGTTCCCAGAGTCTACATCCTTCCTTCGGATATTACCAACGTCCCGATTGACTCGGTAATTAGCAATATTCTCAGGAAAAACTCATCTGAGCATAGTATTGTGTGATAACCATTTCCGGATTACTCCGTCATAGCTTCCACACTACACCTAAAAGGCTAAGGTGGGTTAAAGGTTCTACGGTCCTCAGTTTCAGCAGGCTCCCATATTGAAAGCAGCACGTCTTCTCGATTACTCAGTAAACAACACTACATTCAAAGGGGCCTCCACTGAGTGGGGGATCTCATGCCTTCTTTTTTGGGATTACTCCCTCAAAGTTAACATGACTATAGCACCCGTCCTATCTTAATTTTTCCCAAGTCCGGGTATAGGACTTATGAGAAATCACCAAGAACCCTGAAAACCAGGAAAATCCAGACGAGCATATATACAACACATAATAGCACATACATAGATAAAAAAAGATAGGCTCAACCTACTTAGGGATGGACCAACAATAGGTCGATCTTTCCCCAATGAATTATCCATTTTTCTGTAGTAGTAGTAGAAATCTCTAGATTAAGCTATTGGATTGGCTTGACTCGCACAGATCAAATAAAAATCGCCACCGCGCTTTATTGTTTCCAAAAGAATGGGAAAAGAGAGAATAACCAAAAAAAAGAGGGGGATAGAATCTAGGTAAGTGAGTTGGTTATGCAAAGGGAAGGTATTATCACCCTAAACATCTATGGTACTCCAAAGGAACCTCTTTGTAAATCTGTGTATTTTGGCTATAAATGTCGTATACAAAAATAGATTGTGGGGATGAGAAAAGAAGTATTTTTTATGATTTTTGCACCTGTCGCGGTTGTGAATCTTTAATGCCTATGTACCACCTTCCGTGCTATAGGGGATCAAGGTACTCGTAGTTCACCTTTAAAAATTTTAAAACGCAAGTGTGTTGGTTAATTTTAAGAGACGAGACATCATCATCGTATCCGAGTGAAAGAATATACTTACTACCCACGATTATGAGAAGGGAGAATTTGCGTCATCTCAAAGTGGAGGGTATAACTTAGATTTTAAAATCAACAAAGCTTCACTCAACACCCAAGTGGAAAAAATCTCACTTCACTACATATCATAGAAGTATAGTAGCTCACATCACTATAGAGATTGGCAAGAGTCTGATCTTTTGAGAAAATTTTAAGATAAGAAGCCAAAGTTGTAAAATGGTTTGAATGAGATTGATTGACTTTTAGTCTTCTCACAAAATTGTCAAGGTATTATTAAGTTGATTAAAGTTTGAGTGAGAAAATATTTTTGAAAATGCATGGACCTAAGTCCAAGTTTATTGTTAAAGCGACTCAAATTTAGAAAACAAGAATAGTTTTGAAAAGGAGGGAGAAGATTTTTGAAATTAAAGAAGATAGGAGGAGATGAAGGGATTACCTTAAAGAATAAGGTAAAATCTAGGGGAAAAAATCTAACCAACAAGAAGTCAACACTTGACATAATGAGTCAATCTAGAATTCTCATCCTTTGGATTGAAACCAAACAAGCAAGGATAAACCTCTTAAGAAAACCAAGCTTTAAATGCATTAAGTCTTCACAAAAATTAGGCAGAGTAACAGTTGTATACAGATGAATTCCCAATCACAGACAAAGCATATAATCAGAATAACCCGCACAAAGAAAACAAACAACCCAATGTCTTAAGGTAAACCCCAAGAGCTCCAGATAAAATAATAGTAGAAGTCACAAGGTCCCAAGGTAGGTCTAGGTATCTACTCCTAAGTCTAAGAATTCCATAACTCCAAAATACCAAGGGTAGTAACCAAATAGTCCAAGTAACATTAAAGCTTTTATGGTTCAAGTTGATTATTAGGTATCTTCAACAATAAAATGAAAATCTCAAGTGAGAAAAGATGAAAATAGCATGAAGTATAGATAATAAAATAAATGGTATATAAAAGTAAAGACGTAAATTACAAGCACAAAGACCAAAGTCAACTGTTAATAAGTTAGAGGTTAGAGGTTAGCTGAATGACCATCTTGAAACTTGGATTTGAAAACTCATTAGAAGATTGATAAAATCAAAGCCTCTCAGCAACAAGTTTCATTTGCTTTTTGTCAAGTATATAACTCATTAAAAATTCTCAAGGCAACAATAAATGATCAACGATTTTTAAGTGATTCACTTTGACTAAAGCTTATGAAGATTCATTAGAGGATTGATAAGACCAAAGCCTCCTAACAATGAATCTCAAGGTTATTGGATAAAAGGTTTCAAATTAACATACTTGGGCTTGCAAACATGAGTTTGTGCCACGAATGATCATTTCTCGAATCGAGACAAAATTTAGCGTTATGTTAAGCAATCACAAGTGGACTTATATAAAAGTCACACCTATTTTGAGTTCGGTCAATAGTAATCTTTGTACCACATGTTTAGAGAAATGATATATAGATCATTCTCCAGCAACATATAATACAAGTGAGAAATGGATAAGATGAAAGGGGAGGGGATGTGTTAGATGAAATGTTAGTTTCAAATATCGTTAACATCATTCACCCATCTCGGTGGATTTGGTTTTTCAACCTAACAACACCCAAGATCCAATGATGTTGAAGAATTTGTCCCAAAATAAACCTCAAGTCAGTATCACATGTCATGTCAAGAATTAAACAAGAATTATATACAAAAATTCTCAATCACAAATTTTGATCAAAAGTAAAACCCTAAATGCAACCCTAAGTAAAAAGTTAGGTTTAAAATAGGAAAATAACTTGTAAAATTATGATAATTAAACCCTAACTTCCTAAGGATCTATAAAAGTCAGAAATGGAGTTTATAGTTCTTGGGTTGAGGTGGAAACTTGATTTAAAAAATGCAAAAATTGAGACTAGCTAGCAAAATGCTTAAACTAGAGGTGTTTTGAAAAATAATTTGTAAAAATTATGAAATCACATTTTAAAATTCAAGGAAAATCATATTTATGACCTGAACTTTTACAAGCACTCTAAACAAATTTATTTCTAATTTTACATGCATGGGAAGTTAGAATTTTCAAGCAATCAATGTGAATGATCAACCAAAACCCTAAAAAAGGAGAAATTAAGTTCAAAATTAATCTACTTAATCTAAAATTCAAATAAATTTGATGTGAGACTCTATAAATTTCAAGAAAATTCTAAGGATTAGTAAGTATATTTTTGAAGATTTTTAAAATGGATGGAAAATTAAAAATAAAATCAAAACTCTAAAAGTGCAAAAATATTTACAACAAAAACACATTTAACTAATCAAATTAATTTTCGTGTCCCTGATTTTTCAAAATTAAAATAAAAAAATATAGAAAAATAATATACTCGCTGAGGATTTACGACATATTTTTTTATAATTTTTTTATGATTAAAACTATTTTTAATAAAATCTAGGACTTAATAGAAATAAAAGAGGGATAAAAATTAAAACAAAAATTTAAAAAAAAAATAATATAATAATGTGATGGCGCACAGAAGTGGGTCCCAAAAATTCAAATGGACCAATCGCGTGCTTTCTTCTTTGTTTGAAATAACCAGAAAAACCCTAAAACCGTGTTCTTATGGTAAACTTCAGATCCATATAGCTTACTCGTTTTTGCATGAAAATGGATGAGATCTGAAGCAAAGTTGCAGATCTCATGGAGATCTACAACGTGACATCAAGAATTACGTTAAACGAATGTGAATTCACACAAAAAACAAACCACGAGTTCACTGAATATCACTTCTCACAAATGTTCAGAACATCAAGCAAGCCCAGATTTACTCAAATTCATTCATCAAACCTATCGTTTGGCCAACTAAGAATGTAATGAACATGAATTTAACAATTAAAGGCAATTGGACATGGATATGCAAGCTCAAATTAGAATATATGGAGTTTGGATAATTTACCTAGTTGAGGAGTTCCACTGACTCTTCAGATTGAGCAAGGAGATAATAGCAACACAAAAAAATCACTTGAGAAGGCTTGAAAGAGAAGAGATAGCGACGGAGAACAAGGACTTCTTTGAAGAAATTCTGGAACCTTGAGAGAATTTGGAATTAATTTGATGGAGAGAGAGAAAGGAATTTCTGCTTCTGTCAAGATCAGGTGTGTCAAATGAAGAGAGAAAATCTCTCTTTTATAATCGTTGGATTCGGTTAAGAACTAACTGTGGTTAATCACAGTTTGTTGAGCAAGCTTGATCAAAAAAATTTGATTGCATAAGCCATGAATTTTGTGTGTAAACAAGGGTGAGTCTGATGTGTTTTGGAGGGAATAAGAGAGTGAGAGTTGGGTGTGATGCGCGTGAGGAGTGAGTTGGCACATGGGGGGAAAATGGGTGCGAATAATTTTTATATTTTGGGCAAACATGAGGGAAGAATGTGCATGTAAAGCAATGCATTTTGTCTAGACTTTTTAGGCAAAGAATAAAGGTGATGATGCAGGCTCGAGGCCTGATGTGCAATAACCTCAAACAAATGCATTAAATCCTTAATGATCAGTCATGCTCTCTACTCGATACCTCTCTCATTTCTTAATTACTTGGAATAACACCTGGTTTCTTAGAAAGATGGTACCATAGCCAACAACTTTCATGTTGAATAAAACACAATTTGAAAACTAGAATCTCCTTGGAATCAAGCTACAAAATGCCTTCTTGCAGCTGACTATGAGCATGTCACAAATATCTCCAAGTGACTTGCCATTTTTAAAAATTAAAACAACTAACTTTAAGTGACTATAACTCATACTTCAATGAACCAAAAAGGACGATTTTGAGCTTATTGGAAAGTTAGGAGAGAGAGCAACGACTTTGAAGTTCAACACAACTCCAAACAAACCTTTAATCATGGAGAAAATTGATCATGAAGGCATACTCGTGCACTATTTCATGAAATGCCAGGTATGGCTGGGAAGGTCATGCACGCGCATGCCTTGTATGCTAGGAAAAAATTCAATATCATGGTACCCTCTTCCCATGATTATATCTCAAAATGTAGGATTTATTTTGAAAAACTTCTTGAAGCAAAATTGTACCTCATACATGTATCTTGATCTTTCATGTTGAGAACTCTTCAAAACAATGAGTAATTCAAAGAGAAAAAAGGTGGTGAAGGCATGACCACAAACTTTTTGATGAAACGCTTGGCTTGGCGCGCGCGTGATATGCCTTGTGGCTGGGAAAGTTGACAAGTTGAAGCTCCAAATCCTAATCATTGTATCTTTTTCTACACTTGACCATTTAAGATGATTCTTGAACCAAAAATGAAGAGAACACTTCAAAATCCAACTTTGATGTTGCCAACTTTTTGATTTGATCCCAAATGAGCATTAAAAGTTAGCCATGAAGAAATCAGATTTTTGTACATATTTAGAAATTTCACTAAGTGTCCAAAAATTTCCAAGCTCCATAACTTTTTCTCCTTTCACTTTTTGGACTTGAGGCCTCTAATAAAAAAGTTGAAGAATTTTGTATCCTCTTTCCAGGCATGTAAAGTTTGTACATTTTCAATACAAATTGAGAAAGTTATGATCAATCAAAGTTCAACACTATGAACACTTAGAAAAAATCCAAAATTTCAAATAACTTCATTGACAAGTTATCTCCAATTCACACTTCCTCTTGATTTTATGCCACCATTGACCATGAAATGTGAAAATAGGGAGATTGAATTAATAGTTGACCAAAAGTCCCCTTGGTCAACAACTGACTTTGGTTGACTTCTGACATAATGACCAATTTACCCCCTTTTTGTTAATTTAACCTTTGCAAACCAAAATTGATGATCAAATTTCCAAACATAGATTATCATTAACATGTAGAGAAACATGGAATCAAGTGTTGTCCAAAAAGCCATAGATTTCCTGATTAAATTCCAAACCCTAGTTTTGATCCTTTGTGTTAGGAGATGGTAAGATACATGAAATTGTACCATTACCTACAAGATGACCTTCAAACAGACATATATACATATTTTGATGTTAGTCAAAAGGATATATGTACAAGATACACAATTAAAGGTGCTTGGTGATCCCTCATGAACAAACCTAAAGATAGGATGAAGTAGGAGAAATACCCAAACCCTAATGTGTGATCTTGTTGCATTGTGATGGTAGAGGAATCTTAAAGGCAAAATTTGGGGGACAACACATCCATACATCATTCATAAAATAACATGGCATATATAAAATTCTCATTTATTTTTTATAACATCACTATAAAAGACATTTCATGCATCGTGACATTGCATGAAGCTAACTTTGTTTTCAGGTTAAGTTCGCAAACAGACGAATATTATCAGCGATTTATAGACAGGTTGTAGATCAATTCCAGAAATAGGACAGGGTGACTATCTACATGACCATATTATTTCCTTCAGAGACTAATTTTGACGAGCATTTCCTTCAGAGATTCATTCTGAAAAGCATTTCCCTCAGAGACTAATTTTGATGAGCATTTCCTTTAGAGATTCATTCTGAAAATCATTTCCCTTAGAGACTAATTCTAAAGAGCATTTCTTTCAGGGATTCATTCTGAAAATCATTTCCCTCAAAGAATAATTCTGACGAGCATTTCCTTCAGAGACTCATTCTGAAAAGTATTTCCATCAAAGACTAATCCTGACGAGCATTTCCTTCAGAGATTCATTATGAAAAGCATTTCCCTCATAGAATAATTCCGATGAGCATTTCCTTCAGTGATTCATTATGAAAATAATTTCCCTCAGAGACTAATTTTGACGAGCATTTCCTTCAGAGATTCATTTTGAAAAGCATTTCCCTCAGATAAAATTGGATAGATTCATTCTAGAAAGCATTTCCCTCAGATAAAATTGGATAGATTCATTCTAGAAAGCATAAGTCAAATAAAACCAGATGAAGGTTCATTTTGATACTCATTCCAATACATTGTTCAGATACAGTCGGGCGAAGACTCAATCTGATCCTCTTATAGATACAGTTAAGACATAGAATCATTCTAGAACATCATTCATATACAATCGAGACACAAGACTCATTCTGATCCACTTCTGGATATAGTCGGGCATAGACTCATTCTAATACATTTTTCTGATACAGTCGGGTGAAGACTCATTATGATCCACTTCTGGATACAATCAGGTGAAGACTCATTATGATCCACTTTTGGATACAGTCAGGCGTAGAATCATTCCAATACATTGTTCAGATACATTCGGGAGAATACTCATTCTGATCTATTTCTAGATAAAGTCAGGCGTAGACTCATTCTAATATATTTTTTAGATACAATCAGGCAAGGACTCATTCTTATCCATCTTTAGATATAGTCGAGCATAGACTTATTCTAATACTTTTCAGATACAGTCGAGCATAGACTCATTTTGATACTCCTATCAACAGTTATCCAAGAACACAATTACTTTAGATGGAATCTATAATCCCATCTCCAATGGCATCCCATCACCTTTTCCAAATGGCATCTTTAAGCCCGTTCCCCATACAATCAACCCACATTGTTACTTTGTGCATCGGCGAGTGCAAATTTCTGGGCACTTATAAGTTATAAGTATTCAATCCTCTTCCACCTTCAGATTAGGAAAGATAGGCATGCCAATCTAACTCTTCAGGTTTAAGAAGATTGAACAGGGGAAGCTGTTTTACCCCAAAAATATCCCTCCCATCTTTGAGATAAATTGATTCAAGACACTCAAGACTACTCAAAGGTTGACCAGGCAAATCCTTATCCTAAGCAATTGACCTACAACTAGGGCTTTGCTTATCTCAAAGATAATTGATTTTCTAATGCCTCAAGTGGACTTCGTGGTTTTACGTATGTATCAAGGTATCCTCATGTTAGGTTTCAATCCTTGCAGTACAAGTTTGCTCATTCAATTGACCAGATGATAGAAAATCAAATATATTGGACAAAAAGTCAACTTTGACCAATCTACAGTCAAACTTCAATATTTTTGGTCAACATCAACATTTTAAAGTCACATTCATCATTTTATCAAGGTTTAATCATGATTCATCAATAAAACTCAAGATTCATCAAAAGTCAAAAGTTA
Source organism: Vicia faba (assembly GCA_948472305.1). NCBI lineage: Eukaryota > Viridiplantae > Streptophyta > Magnoliopsida > Fabales > Fabaceae > Vicia > Vicia faba. The sequence continues at coordinate 1,070,067,666 of OX451735.1, read as the reverse complement.
CTAAATTAGGGATTTCTTAAGGTGAAGTCAACTGAACTTTGACCAAACATAACTTTCACATACTTCATCAAAAATTCCACAACCAAAGCTCATTTTGAAGGAGATTCAATTCTATACAACTTTGCCTTTCTAAGCTCAAGGCCAAAAATGCTTCATTTGAGAGATATGGATCAAAACATTACATGTCATTTTAAAACTCAACAAAAAGACATTTTTTTCAAAGAAATTTACATGAAGATAAAGGCTTCAAATAAACAAATGACCAACATGAAAGTTGTAGGAGACATCTTGAGGTTTCCAAAAAGTCAAAGATCACCTTAATATGACAAAAAATGAGAGAGTTATGAGTTTTGCAAGTTGAGATATTTTTGAGAAATACATGAAACCTCCATTGAGCAATTTTGAACTTTTGAACTAATGGGCCTATCTTTTGAGGTTTAAACATGTTTATAACATGTTGAAGGACCTCTAAGTTCATTTATGAATGACTATGATTTTTATTTCATTTATTCTGATTTTTATTCAAATAATTTCAAAACAAATAAAATAGTAATTTAATGGACCAAGGCATATGTGGACTTTATTTGGATAACTTGAAGGCCCAAAATATTTGCCAACCATGAGAAAACCGTGTTGCCTCAATATGGAAAGATGATTTCACTTGTTTTGGAAGGTTTTTAAATGATTTTGGAATGAAATCACGCCATAATTACATATGATTCCATACCATATTTGTTTACCTAAAATACTTGGCTAATAAATACATAAGCATCAGACCAAGAACGAGGGCAGCAAGAAACACTAGGGTTTGAAGAAGAAAATTTTCAAAGATACCAGGCCATCAGATCATCATTCTCAGCCATTTTCACTCAAAGTCAAGCATTGCAATCTCATTCCGAGTATGCAAGGAGTAACCTTTGGCTTTTTTCTACAAGGTTCGAGTGCCAGATCAAACAGATTCATCATCGTCAATTGAGGTATAAAACTCAAGTTCAAACTATTTGTTTTAAGCGTTCTCAAGGCCATGTAACTACCGATTTATACTCTAATGCATGTTTGGATTAAATCTGGTTGGTTAGTTTAGTTAATGCACGTTCGGATAGTGAGATGTCATTGTTAGGGCATCCACCGAACTTGCATTCAAATCTCTTGTTACGCTAACTTTTTGCCCTTTTTGAGTCTAGATTTAAGTTCAAAAGGAAATTTTAAGCAAGATAGCATCTTTCTTTTTTCGATTAGAGGGATTTTGCAGGATATAGGAGTGTGACCGCTGGATAAGACGGTAGTTTCCACCACATCTGTCCGGTCTTATTTTTGCAGGGGGTGGTCAAGGGATTGCGTGGCAGTTATATGCTATATGATTTGCCCATTCAAATACTCCTGAGCCCGTGCGCGTTTCTTTTTTTATTTGATTATATTTGAAGTTTATTTTATCATATATATTTTTACTCACATCTAAATAATAGGAAACCACAATGGCACAATTGGTAAGGGCGTTGTATAGTATAGGTAAGGGTGTGGGTACGAGTACCAGCTTCGGCATTTTTTCTCTCATCTTTTCAAACCACACATTTCGTTTAAGTTGTTTATATTTTGGTTGATACCTGATTCAATAACAAGCAACAACATGTGGCATGGTGGTAAGATCATTGACTGGTGAAGGGAAGGGCGTTGGTTTAAGTCCCACCCCATGTATTTTCTTTTTTCTGTTTCTTTTTCCAACTTTCTTTCATTTTTCTTATTCAATTAATTCAATATTTTTTCAATTAATTAACACATAAAATCACAACAAAAAAACAGACTTTTAGGTTTTTCTTAATTAACCTTTTTCATTTAATTAGATTTTAGGTCTTATTAATATTAAAATTAATTAGAATAATTATGTTTTTATTAATTAACACTCAAATTGTTTTCTACAAAAACACCAAAAATATATTTTCTAACACATAGAATTTTTAGGGCATGTAACATTTTTCTAACATTATTTTTCTCATCTTTTGCTATTTAAATTCATAGATCAAGTGTATAGGTCACATTCTCAATTGTAATAGCGTAGATTTACTTTCACGCAAATTCCTATACTTATGTATCTCTTTCAAAGCCATGTAATAGCATAGGAACTTTATATTTTGCATTTTAATTTTCTGTACATATTTAATTGCTAGTAAAATAGGGTTTGTATGGAAAGACTAAAAGCAAATATAGAAAACCCTAATTCAAGACTAAATAACTGAAACTAATATACTTTGAACACTTCACCTTTAGGGTAACTTCTCTTGTTGCCTTACGAATATTGGTCACATCCCTCGAAAGTTGGGATACTCTAGAAAAAGACCCTCGATTCAAAAATATCAGCATGGTACCTTTCGAATAAAGATCATAATACCTCGATGACCCTTCGAGTTTCCTATGAAATGATCTAGTCCCTTCGACGACCCTACGAGTATAATGATGATAGTCCCTTCGATACAATTGCTAAAGTATCCTTACATGTTACCTTCGATGACCATACGATGATCCTACACATGTCCCTTCACATCTAATAGATAGGGTTACCTAACAAATAATGGTATGGATAATATTATCTCCAAAGAAGAAGGAAAATAACAAGAAAGACTTTAGTAGGTAAGAACTCTTGAATTCTTGCTCACAACCTTTTTCACAACTCAAAACATTTTTCACATTACACTTTCAAAACAACAAATATTTTCTAAAAAAACTTGTATACATTCTTGAGGACTGACACAAGGATTATTACAAAGTTACCCTTACATTGGTGTAATACGGTGGGAGAACTGACTTGGGTGTTTTGCATTTTATCGCAATTGTCGTCGATAGCAAGAGTCGCCATCGACTTTTCTTTTATCCTATAAGGAAAGGGTGAAAAGAACAAGAAAAACCTTTGAGATGTTTTCTTGAGTTCGGGGGGTAGATTATGAAAAGGGAAGGTGTTAGCACCCTTTTTGTCCGTAGTTATCTACGGGCTCTTAGTTTCTTGCTAGATCACTTTTGAAATTGCTTTGTTTGAAATGCATTTGTGGTAGGTTTTGAAAGTATTTTTGAAAAGCGCCTTCGTTTAGGCAAACTTTGTAATGATTCTCGTCTCTATAGGAATGCATACAAAGTGTTGGACTTTTGAAAATATCTCATGTTTTGAAAGTGTTTGGTGTGTTTGAAAAGATGTTTGTTTTGAATATGGATTGTGAGCAAGCAACTAAGAATGTTCTACCTACTCAAAAAGTCTTTTGTTCATTCCTTCCTTTGATATTGTTATCTTACCATTGATTGGTAAGAAGCATTATCTTTGGATGTAAAGGGACGGGCATGGGTCTTTGTATAGTCATGATAGCAATAATGTGAGATATCTTAGCATATCTCTTGAGGGACTAAGATAATTTGTAAGGAAACATTCGAAGCGTCATCGAGGGACTACGATCTTGTATTTTTTTTATTGTTTTTGCTAAGACGCCTCACATGCATAACATGACCATTTTTTTATAAGGCAACAAGTGGAGTTAACCATAGAGATGCAAGTGTGCAAGTGTTTGTATTTCATGCTTGATTTATCTTGAATTAGGGTTGTCTAAGTATTAATTTTATCTTTCCATACAAACCATAATTACTAGCATTTATATGGAAGTGATAAATTGCGGAAAGTAAATATCCCACGCTATTACAATCACTTAGGGATGGGGTGTATAAATTTACAAATGGGGGTTGCAAGAAATTAAATTCCTAATTATCTATTACAACCATATTGAAATAATGTATAAGAATTGAAATGTAAAATAGATTTGTTTTATTTTTATTAAGAGAAGAAATAAATTTGCTTAAGGAAATGTTTTTAGTCTTTTTGTTTTAAAAGAAATAAAGCAAAGTATATGAATATAAAGTATTTTTGATGTTTTTGATTAATGAAAATAAAAGTGATGATAAAAATAATAAGAGAATAAGAAACTAGCAGGTTTTGTGTTTGTGTTGCAGTTTCAGGTTCTTGGGAATTTTCAGCAAGGTTTCAGGGCTTTTCTTTCAATCCCCCTTCAGTTTGCAAATGAAGTTTAATTTATAGGCAAAGGATTTAGAAGCTTGGAGAAGTCAGGAGTACATCCATCACGTGTTATGGATTGTTGACTTGTTTTTGAATCAAGTTTAGACAAGCATGGTTTCAAGGCAAGGTAGGGTGGTTAGCAGCTTTAAACACGCCTAATATGAGTTTATAGGCATGATTTATGGGGAAGTACACTCATAAACAAAGTAAAGTATGGGCTCCAAATAAACTTTTTACAAAAGTTTTCTTTTCAGGAACAACAGTGGTACTTTTATGCCACACGTGGGAAGATCTTTTGGATAAAGGCTTAAACACTTGGATAAAGACTCAAAAGTTGGTGTAAGCATTAAATTATGATGAGATTTAACAAGCAAGAAGGCCTGCAACATGAGATTATGCAGCATAACTTAAAACTGGATTAGAAGTTCAGCATAAACGTAACTTATATTAAGAACAAATGTCCAACTTCTGATCTTTGATTCTCCCTGCTCCAGCATGATCTGAAAGAGTTCTCATAATTTTAAGAAATCTTGTAACATTATTTGTAACCCCTCTTTGAATCATTTTTGCAAACTCTGATTGTACCTACGTGAAAATTGGCCCAAAAGTTCAAATCAAATTCTGACTTGGAAATGCTCAGAATTTACTAAGTGTTTTAGTTTCATGAACGTGTCTTCAAGGATTTATAACTTGAAATCCCAGCATTTTTAGGAGGAGTTTTGTTCTGCAATGTTTTAGATCTCATTGAGATCTACAACTTCTGTATCAGAAGTTCTTCCTGAATCATTTTGTATCATGATGAAAATCTGGCCAAAAATTTTGAACTTATCATATTTTCTTAACACTTAGAAAAATTTCTAAGTGTTTAGAACTTCGACTTTTCCAAAGTAATTTTGACTTTTGATTTTCTTGATGAACAAACTTCATATTCTAACATGTCTTGATGAAATATGATTCTTGAAACTTGATTTTAATCAAAAAGTCAAAGTTTGACTTTTCAGTGTGCATTTTGACCATTTTGCCCTTGTGCCAATTCCAAACCTAAATTGATGTATCAGTGCTGCAAACTTGAGAAATGGAAGATCTTGTGAGAAAATTCTTGAGAAATGAGAGGGAAAATTTTGGGGTACAACAGATGCCCCTGTTCAATCTTCTTAAGCCTGAAGAGTTAGATTGGCGAGCCGCCATTCGTGACTTGAAGGTAGAAGATGATTGAACACTAGAGTGCCCATAAATTTGCACTTGATGACGTTTTAGTTGACTGTGTAGGGAATGGGCTTAAAAATTCCATTTAGGGAGATGATGGAGAATTGTCCGAGATGGGCTTATAGATGACATCCAGAGTGACTGGGGAAGGTATCAAGATAAATGTTTTGGTTGATTTATATTCAAATAGTAGATGTCTTTTGCCTGTTTTTAACTAGAAGAGATAAATCTAACCAGAAGAGGTCTTCATTTAATGATTTATTTTTCCTGTAAGGAAGAGGATTAGTTGCATGCAGATGTATGCATGGCGTAATGATGTTCTCAAAATAAATGAGAATATGTTGTATGCATTTGTCATGTATGTGTTATGGTTTATGAATGTGATGCATTTATTGCAGCAGTTCTTTGTCTAGGAAAATAGATCCTTGACAACATGTTGGGGAGCCTTGGGAGGCTTAATCTCGAACTGTTGTTAGAGAGTAGGTGTATCTTCAACTTTGTTTAGAATATTTCTGCTGGGAATTCCTATTTTATTGTTTGAGGAGAAATCTACTGGGGAATATTGACTTTGGCTCTTTGCATGAGGGAACTCTGTGGGTAGTGTTGATTTCTGCTTGGAAGAATAAATTTCAGAAATTTTGGTTATCCATTGCTCTACTAGGGAATTATTCCTGACTGGAGAGCATCGAAAGTTGGCTGTTATCTGGTCGAAATCCAGGCTTGGCAGCAATTTGTTGGGGATAATGAAGTTGACTGTTATTTGGTCGTATTCCAGGCATCGTAGTGACTTACCGGGGAAGATTAAATTAACTATTATCGGGTCGGATTCCAGGCTTCGCAGAAAACCACTTGGGAGAGTGAATTTAAGTTGTTATCTGGTCGGATTCCAGGCTTCGCAGCAACTTACTAACATTAAACTGCTATCTGGTCGGATTCCATGTTTCAAAGAAAATTTCTAAGGTGGATGAAGTTAATTGTTATCTGGTCGAACTCCAGGCTTCGCAATAACTTACTTGAAAGGATAAAGTTAAATTGATATCTGGTCGGGTCCAGACTTTGCAGTAACTTGCTTGAAAGGATGAAGTTAAACTGATATCTGGTCGGGTCCAGGCTTTGCAGTAACTTGCTTGAAAGGGTGAAGTTAAACTGATATCTGGTCGGATCCAGGCTTCACAGTAACTTTCTTTAAAGGATGAAGTTGAACTGATATATGGTCGGGTCCAGGCTTCACAATAACTTTCTTGAAAGGATGAAGTTGAACTGATATTTGGTTGGGTCCAGGCTTCACAGTAACTTGCTTGAAAGGATGAAGTTGAACTGATATCTGGTCGGGTCCAGGCTTCACAGTAACTTGCTTGAAAGGATGAAGTTGAACTGATATCTGGTCGGGTCCAGGCTTCACAGTAACTTGCTGGGGGTAGAGGCAAACTCTATTGGGGAAAATAAGTTAAACCATTGTCTAGTCGGGTCCAGGCTTTACAATATCTCGAGAAGTTAAATTATTATCTGGTCGGGTTCAGGCTTCATAGTAACTGGAAATTGTTTGAATAAGAATGATTCTGTTGAGGAGTGTATTGTTTTTTTGGGGAATAAACCCCGTTGAAGAGAATATTTGATGACCTATTGGAAAGGTGAATTTTTTATGAAGAACTCCACAAGGTTTCTCCTTTTAATACCAACTCAGCTGGAGAGAGGGTTGTCGAGAGATTTAAACTCTGACCGAGGGTTGTATAAATCCAAATTTGTGGGCAACTCTGTTGGGGCAAAGGTTTATTGTAGCAGGCTATGTGGGGATAATGCTAATGAGACAACTCTGTGGGGGATATCTCAACTGCATTAAAGAGATGCTCGTTGCTGATTGGCAGCACATATTTGCTAAATAGTTTAATCATGCTCATATGCATATGTTCATTCAATTTTAGTCATTGAACGTCTTTGCACTCAAAACAAAAATAAAAAGTTCGCACTTCAAAGTATATTTGTATTGATGTTTTGCCCATGAATAAGCGTTTTTGTACAAAGAGACGGAGATCCTAGTAAGAGGAAATCGTCGAAAAGAAAACAAAATTGAAAACAAAAATAACAACCATGTGGAAATGATCTCATTGTGTTCCAACTGTACTACTACCCCAATGTCTTCGAACGTCCCTTGCCATTGACAGAAGTTGATTGGATTTGTATTGGACTGTTTGAACCCAGACCTTGGTAATAAAGTCGATTGTGGTGACTCTACGGGACATAGTCATACACTTTCAATCCTTAACTTTTTCCTGGACCACCCTTTCGGGTTTTCATCCCACCAGGATACCTGTTTTTGCTCAAGTCACCCTTTCTGGTTTTATACTTGCCAGGTGTAAAATCTTTTGCATATATCCCTAATTTTTGCCCAAACCTTTGGTTCGTCGGGATGCCCTTATCTTGCCTAGGCGTGTCAACCTAGCGGGTCTCTTATGCGTAGTATTTTTAACTATGTATGCATTCACAGGATGTGGGAAATCTTCACCGTCCATAGTAGTCAGCATCATGGCACCAGCAGAGAAAACTTTCTTGACAACTAATGGCCCTTCGTAAGTGGGAGTCCATTTTCCCTTGGGGTCGCCTTGTGGAAGAATGATGCGCTTTATTACCAAGTCACCAGTTTGATATACTTGAGGCCTGATCTTGCTGTTAGAAGCCTTGATCATACGTTTCTGGTACATCTGACCATGACAAACAGTATGAAGGGGTGAAAAACACAAGAAGGGGGGGTTGAATTGTAAAAACTGAAATCTAAAGCAATTGACAAGATATTTTTATCCTGGTTCGTTTGATCTCAAACTACTCCAGTCCACCCGTCAAGGTGATTTCGCCTCTCTCCAACGAGGTCTTAATTCACTATATTCAACTGAATATTACAGACTGCTTTAACAACTGCTAAAGCCTTCTTGATTCAAACCACAACCCGGTTTGTCAAGGCAACACTTTCTTACAAAGGTATAAAACAATGTGTGTGAATGTTTTCTACAAAACTTTATCACAACTGTGATGTATACACAAAATGAAGCTTAGAAACTAGATTGCTAAATAGAAATGGAATATCAGAGTTTGTTGTTTAGCAAAACAGGTAGAATGAAGATTATGGTTCAGCTTTGTGCGTGTAGAGATTTGGAGAGCATTAGCCATTATAATCTTCAAAGCCTTGTTTATATAGCACTTGAAAAGATGAACGTTGAATGCAATATTCTTGATTCAATGCTAATAACAAGCTTTCCTTTTTGAGCAGATCTTGTCTGGAATGAGGCCGTTGGAATTGATTAGCTTTCAATGCACAGTACCGTTGCTTCTTTAACGCAAGTTCTGGCTTGGCTCATTCTGATTCTGCTTCGCTGCTGATGAACTATTGTGTTTCTGTATCAGAGTGTTTAAGCGCAGTCTTGTTCATCAAGCTTCAGCATGTACGTGAGTTGATTATCTGATCTTGACGTTCTGATGTGGCAACTTCTGATGCTGGTGTATGAAATCAAATTCTGATGCTGAAATAAACGTGATCTTGCTTATGTCAATTAGAGTATCTGCAAGTCAGCACATAATAATTTTAGGCAGCAGATAGTTCAAACATGAAACATATAGATACTATAATCTTTTCACTTTGTTATCATCAAAACTTAAATATAGGGTAGTAGATTCAAACATTGTTCTAACAATCTCCCCCTTTTTGATGATGACAAAAACTAGATATTTTAAATGAAAAATAACGTGAAAAGGTATCTGGAAAAAGTATCAGAGTAAGAAGTACGGAGAAGTCAGAGTTAAGAGATACTCCCCCTGAGTTGATTACTTCCCTTTGATTATACGTGTTCTTCAGGATCAGATCTTTTTCTTTCTTTGAACATCAGATTATCAGAGTCTTTGACTTATCAGAGAGCAGAGCTTCAGAGTTTTTCCTGTCAGAGCTTTGCTTTGGATCAGAGTATTAGGACGATCAGAACTTCATATTGATCAGAGCAACATTGATCAGAGCTTCTACATTTTGATCAAAGCTTCTAGTCTTCAGAGTGTCCAGGAGCTTCCTTGTGCCTGTAGACTTTAAACAAAACAGAAAAACATTTCAAGTAATAGAGTTAGAATGTTTGAGAGTTTCTGTCTAGTTAGCCCGTTATTGATTTAAATATCATTCTTGTTCTCCCCCTTTTTGTCAGCAATCAAAAAGTGTTGGTGATGTGCTAAAACAATTTTGATCAGAAAAACAAATTATATTAAAATAGTTCAGGATCAGAGCAAACATTACAAAACATAATCAAAACAGTACATCAGAAAATCAAGAAAACATGAGAAAAATTATGCATGAAAAAAGATTTAAGGTTGAGGAGGCATGCGTGAGAACAGGCTCTCCAGCATCGCTTGAATCTTTTCAGAAGTTTCATTCTGCTTCTGAACCATGTTGACAACAGTGTCAATCTTGCTGTCCTGCGCATCCATTCTTGCTTTCATCTTCTGATCGTTGTCATCCATCCGCTGTTGTAGACGCAAGTCATTCAGCCTTAGTTCTTCCAGAGTCTGCCTGTCCAAGGCAGCTTGAGAAGCATCAGAAGGAGGAGGCTTCTCAGAACTTTCAGCGACATCCGCTGCTTGACTTTCATCCTGAATGGTCTTGTCTTCTTCTGATGGTTGCACCTGTGCAGCTTGCTGTTTCTCAGACCAAGATTCACTGTCCAGAGGGAGCACAACTTCCTGAGGCAGCTGACTTTCAACTTCCTTCAGCAGCTTGCTGAAGTTCTGTTGTGCCTGCTCATAGTTGATATCCTACAACTTGAGGGCTTCAGCACGTACCCATAGTCTGAACTGTGACCAGAGCTGATCAGAAGCAGCTGGGTCAATCATCCCAGGACAGACTTGCTTCAAAGAAGCAATCCATTGCAGCACACCTGTTTCAAAATTCAAAATACCAGAGCCAACATCTGGTTGCTTTGGTTTGGGGATGGCAATTTTGTGTATTAGATCAGCAAGACGTTCAAGACTGGTTAAGTCAATGAAAGTCCTGCTGGGGTTTTCAGCGGTTTTCTGAGAGGCTGTTTGTTTTGGAGGAGGGGTATCAGAGTCAGATATCTCGATTGGAGTAGGTGGTGTTTTGGGAGTCTTTGGAGGTGTTGATTCTTCTGAAGATGGTAACTGGGGCATGACAATAGTGGTTCCACATGGCAACGGGATTGCCAGCGGTGAAGGTTGAGGTGAGTGAGGGTCAGATTTATGAGGAGAAGGGGTTTCAGAATGGTGAAACGCTGTTTGTGGTGAAGGTGGATTTATTTCTGGTTGGGGAGAGGGAGTTGGAATCTCTGATTGCTCAGGGATCAGAGGTTCTTCTGAGAGTGGTTGTTGTTGTTGTGGTTCTGGTTGTTGTTGTTGTTCTGGTTGTGGAGGAGGAACATTTTGTGGTTCAGGGTTTTGTTTAGCAGAAGCATGTTCACGCTCAATATCAGCTAGCACTTGGTCAAGTGTTGTTGTTGTTGAAATTGTTGGTTGTTTGGGGATTTTGGTTCTGGGTCTTCTGAGTAGTAAGGCCTCAGAAGGGTCTTCTGGTATGGTTTCATCAATGGTAGGGATTGGGATTGATATTCTATGGGAGGTTTGAGGAGCAGCAGATGCTGGAATAGTAAAAGATTTTGAAATAGGGGCAGCAGATGAAATACCTCTTTTCTTTGGAGTCTGATGAGATGATCCTTCTGATGGCGCTTTCCTCTTCTTTGTCTTCTTCAAAGTCACTTCTGCTTGGGGTTGACTCAGATCTTTGATCTTCAGCTTTGAACCTGTATCTTCTGCCTTGTACGCATCTGGGTACCTGAGAAACATCTCTGGTTTGGATTCCATTTCAGAAAATACCGGAAAATCACTCAGAGGCACTCTTCTGCTGGAGATATCAGCAGTTGAAGTAGCTCTGGGTTCCTTCTGAATATTCTCTATCAGCTTCATCTTTTTCAGATTCTTAGCGTTCAGCGGTTTCCCAATTGTTGGTTCAATAGTGCTCATCTCCTGAGCTTCTATCACATGTTCAATCAGCCTATTCTCTATCAGAATATCTGATATAAGCCTTCCAAACGGTATCCAGTCTCTCTTGGTCCTTTCTTCTTCTCTTGTTTCTTTGACACTGGTCTTGAGATGGTTGAACAAGAAGTGAGCCAAATTGATCTTTATCCTCTGATCAATAAAGTAGATCAGAAACTGCTGATCCACGTTTATGTAATCAGGAGAACTTGTTGGTTTCCTGTGGTTGAAGCAGCCCAAAACAATCTTAGCCCATACTCTGCAGTGATCCTTCAGATCCTTAATCTTGCTGCTGGGCATTCCAAGAGTGAAAATCCTGTTAGCTACCACACCTACATCAGCGCATCTTTCAGCCATGTCCATACAACGGACTCCACCACCACTTTGACCGATTAGCCTAGCAATGAGATCTTCAGAAATCACAATCTTCTTCCCCATGACCGAGGAGATGACTAGATGTTTTGAAACCTTGGTGTGAATCCAAAATTCCTTGACCAGCGCTGGGAATGTTGGTCCAACCAACCTATCGAAATACCTCTCCCACTTTTGAGCCCTAATTTCTTCAGTTAGGTCAAAACCATTTTCCTTTAAGCTTTCGAAGTCAATGATTAACTCAGAAAGCACTTCAAGGTTCTTTACCGGAGTGAGAAGAGTTCTGAGTGGCACCTGATATTGTTCAGAGGTTGCTTTCTTCTGATTGCCTGCAGAAATGCTGGAGGATGCCATTGTTCACACTAAAAAGCTTTGAGAATGAATTGAGAAAAAAAAAGGTTTGTAGGAGATGAACTCAGAAATATGCAGAAAAATCTTGAGTGTTAATGAGAAAGCGTAAGGAATAAGAATGAGAGATTAATGTGCTTAAATAGAGTTTTCAAAATTATTTTGAAAAGATAAACGTTTTTAAGAGAGAGAAAAATAATGATTGCCATTTAAAAAACGTGATTACTTTTCATTAAATGCTTGCTGATTTTGGGGGATTTGAGAAATATACTTAAAACGGTTACCAGACATGTGTCTCAATGCACCCAATCAGCGCTTTGCCTTCTCAGAAGCGTGCACGCGTTCTGCTTCAGAGATATGCTGATGATTAGATGACACTTGTTTGATGTAGTGATCAGCACGTCTGTCTTTGAGATTAGACTCTCAGATCTTTAGACTTGCATCTGATACAATCTGCATGTTCTATCTTTCTGAAAGGAGATTGATCAGAAGTTCACAGTAAAATAATTACATTCTGAAAGTAAATATATGGAATTAAAACATTTTCACTCTGGGCATACTTTCATGCTGAGATGTTTCAGAATGAAATTAAACCTATCTTCTGAAAGGGGTTTAGTAAAGATATCAGCCCATTGATGGTCTGTATCTATAAATTTTAAGTTCAAAATACCTTTCTGAATATAGTCCCTAATGAAGTGATGTTTTATTTCTATATGCTTAGCTCTAGAATGTAAAATAGGATTCTTACTTAAGCAAATAGCAGAAGTATTATCACAAAGTATAGGAATGTTACTCTCAAAAATTTGGAAGTCTTCAAGCTGACTTTTCATCCAGAGCATTTGTGTGCTACATCTTGCTGCTGCTATGTACTCAGCTTCTGCTGTTGACAGAGCAATTGTTGATTGCCTTTTGCTGGACCAAGAGATCAGATTTTCTCCCAGAAACTGGCAGCTTCCAGAAGTACTTTTACGTTCCACTCTGTCTCCAGCAAAATCAGCATCACAGTAGCCTACTAAGCTGTAATCACTAGATTTTCTATAAAACAAACCCAGATTAGTAGTACTTTTCAGATACTTGAAAATTCACTTAACAGCTGTTAAGTGAGATTCTCTAGGATCTGATTGGAATCTAGCACAGATGCAAACGCTGAATAATATGTCAGGTCTTGAAGCAGTCAGATAGACGAGAGAACCAATCATACCTCTGTAGACTTTCTGTTCTACGCTTTTGCTTACCTCTTCTCTTTCCAGAATGCACGTGGGATGCATAGGAATCTTTGATGGCTTACATTCTGAGAGGTCAAATTTCTTCAGAAGATCTCTGATGTATTTGCTCTGATGAATGTAAGTTCCTTCTGGAGTTTGATTGATCTGAATTCCTAGAAAGAATTTCAGTTCCCCCATGAGGCTCATCTCAAATTCTGCCTGCATACACTTAGCAAATTTTCTTCCAAGAGAAGGATTAGTAGAACCAAAAATTATATCGTCAACATAAATTTGACAGACTAAGATGTCACTCTTAACTGTTTTACAGAATAGAGTAGTGTCCACTTTCCCTCTGGTGAATTCATTTTCAAGTAGAAAGTTACTTAGCCTTTCATACCAAGCTCTGGGAGCTTGTTTCAGACCATACAGTGACTTCTTTAGTTTGAAAACATGTTCTGGATGTTTTGTATTTTCAAAACCTGGGGGTTGGTGCACATAAACTTCTTCTTCTATATAACCATTTAAGAATGCACTTTTGACATCCATCTGATACAGAGTGATGCCTCTATTAACGGCAAATGAAATTAAAAGTCTGATAGATTCTAACCTGGCGACTGGGGCAAAGGTTTCTGTATAGTCTATCCCCTCTTGCTGACTATAACCTTGTGCAACCAGTCGTGCCTTGTTTCTGATGACTTCACCTTGTTCATTTAGCTTGTTTCTGAACACCCATCTTGTTCCAATGACGTTGAATCCTTTTGGTCTGGGAACGAGATCCCATACGTCGTTTCTGGTGAATTGATTCAGCTCTTCTTGCATTGCCAGAATCCAGTCATTATCCAGAAGTGCTTCATCAATAGAAGAAGGTTCAATCAGAGATACAAGTCCCATAAGAGTTTCTTCAGAGTTTCTGAAGCTTGCTCTTGTTCTGATTGGATCTTCCTTTCTTCCTAGGATAGTCTCTTCTGGGTGATCCAAGCTGCTTCTGGGTAATCTCTTCTGAGGTTGATCAGCAGCTGTTGTAGGATTTCTAGCAGTGCTTCTTTCAGACATTGAAGGAATGTCTGTGTTGAGAGCTTCTGATGACTTGTCTTCAGAACCTGCAAATTCAATTTCTATACCTGCAAAAATTTCATTCTGCTTTGACTTTTCAGAGTCAAGCTTATCATCAAAACGAACACTGATTGATTCTTCCACAATCTGTGTTTCTGTATTGTATACTCTGTACCCTCTTGAGCGTTCAGAGTATCCTAACATAATACACTTCTGTGCCTTAGAGTCAAACTTGTTCAAATAATTCTTTGTATTTAATATAAAGCAAGTACATCCAAATGGATGAAAATACGAAATGTTGGGCTTTCTGTTCTTCCACAATTCATATGGAGTCTTTTCCAGAATAGGTCTTATTGAGATTCTATTCTGAATGTAGCACGCTGTGTTTATTGCCTCTGCCCAGAAAGTCTTAGCAACGTTTGTCTCATTGATCATGGTTCTGGCCATTTCTTGCAATGTTCTGTTCTTTCGTTCTACAACTCCATTTTGTTGGGGAGTTCTAGGACAAGAGAAATCATGCAGAATGCCTTTGTCATTAAAGAATGACTCAAAATCTTTATTTTCAAATTCTCCACCATGATCACTTCTGACTTTAACGATTCTAAGATCTTTTTCATTCTGAACTTGGTTACAGAAGGTAACAAACACAGAGTGTGACTCGTCCTTGTGTCTTAAGAACTTTACCCATGTCCATCTGCTATAGTCATCTACGATTACTAACCCATACTTCTTACCACTGACTGAAGCAGTTTTAACTGGTCCAAATAAGTCAATGTGCAGAAGTTCTAATGGCTTAGAGGTAGAAACAACATTTTTGGATTTAAAAGAAGGTTTTGCAAATTTGCCTTTCTGACATGCTTCACACAGAGCATCTGAATTGAACTTCAAATTAGGAAGTCCTCTGACCAGATTGAGTTTGTTAATCTGAGATATTCTTCTCATACTAACATGCCCCAATCTTCTGTGCCAGATCCACTGCTCATTGTTAACAGACAAAAGACATTTTACATTCTGACTCTTTAGTTCAGAAAGTTTGATTTTGTAAATGTTGTTTTTCCTCTTACCATTAAACAGGATAGTCCCATCTTTCTGACTAACAGCTTTACATGATTTTTGATTAAAGATTATATCATAACCGTTATCACTTAATTGACTTATGGATAACAGATTATGCATCAATCCATCTACTAGCAGAACATTATTAATAGAAGGAAGATTTCCATTACCTACAGTTCCAGAGCCAATTATCTTTCCCCTCTGATTGCCTCCAAAGCCAACGTGGCCTCCAGGCTTAAGTTCCAGGCTTTGGAACATATGCCTTCTTCCCGTCATGTGTCGTGAGCAGCCAGAGTCCAGGTACCATGACTGGTGTTTCTGACTTGCTGCTAAAGATATCTGCAACATGTATTATTTTATCCTTAGGTACCCAGATTTTCTTGGGTCCTGATTTGTTAGTTTTACCAAAACTCTGGTTGAATTTTGGTTTCACAGAGTGCTTACTGCTAGTATATTTGATGTCATGTGTGTGACCATACACAAAGTGTGAATTTAGAGGAGTGTGTTTAATGGTTAAGTCCATGACATTCTTTGGTGTAGGAACTTTACCTTGGTATCCTATACCTTTCCTGCCGTTTCTGCTAACTCCATAGATCATTGAAGCCATTTTGCTTCTATCTATGCTTTTAGCCAGGAACTTCTGGAAACTGTGATCATACTCCTTGATGATCTCATCAGCGTTGCTGGGAGTTTCAGAAATTGGTTCCTTCTGAGAGTTTTGTAAAGAGTTTTCTAATTTTGAAATTTTATCTCTCAGCTCAGAGTTTTCCAATTTGAGACTCTCAGACTTATTAGAGTCAGATTCAAGATTCCTTTTCAGGTCTCTGAATTTAGCTCTAATCTGCTGATAGCGTTCCAGAATTTCATTGAGGCTTTCAGCAAGTTCAGCCTTTGTAAAATTAACAGCGAAGTTAGGAAATACCTCTTCGGTGTCTGATTCTGAGTCTGATTCAGAAGCTTCACTATCTTCTGAGATGTTAGCCATGAGCGCTACGTTTGCCCTTTCATCATCTGGTTCTGAGTCAGCTTCAGACGAGTCAGAGTCATCCCATGTGGCCATGAGACTTTTCTTCTTCTCTCTTCCAAACTTCTTTTTGGGCTTTTCCCTCTGAAGCTTTGGGCAGTCACTCTTGTAGTGTCCTTGCTCATTGCACTCATAGCAGATGATGTCTTTTGTGTTTGGCTTCTTGCTACTGGAGGAGCCTTCAGATCTTCTGTATCCAGAGGAAGAATCTGTCCTTCTGTATCTGGAAGAAGACTCGTTCTGATCAGATCTTCTGGGATTCCTGAACTTCCTTTGTCTTTGCTTCCACAGTTGATTTAGTCTTCTGGAAAGAAGGGAAAGTTCGTCTTCTTCTGATGAGGATCCATCAGATGTTTCTTCAACTGCCTGCAAAACTTTAGACTCAGATTTTCTATTAGATTTTAAAGCTAAAGGCTTACCTTGCTTCTGAGGCTCATCATCTTCTAGCTCTATCTCATGACTTCTGAGGGAGCTTATAAGTTCCTCCAGAGTGATTTTGTTGAGATCTTTAGCTAGCTTCAGAGCAGTAACCATAGGCCTCCACTGCTTGAGTAAACTTCTGATTATTTTCTTGACATGGTCAGCAGTAGAGTATCCTTTGTCCAGAACTTTGAGACCAGCTACCAGAATCTGGAATCTAGAGAACATAGTTTCAATGGATTCAGATTCTTCCATTTTGAACGCCTCATACTTCTGAATGAGCGCCAGAGCTTTTGTTTCTTTGACTTGAACGTTGCCCTCATGCGTCATTCTGAGAGAATCAAAGATGTTCTTTGTTGTGTCTCTGTTGGAGATCTTTTCATACTCAGTATAGGAGATGGCACTGAGGAGGATGGTTCTAGCCTTGTGGTGATTCTTGAAGTCACGCTTTTGTTGATCAGTCATTGATTTTCTATCAATCTTCTGACCACTTGCATTTACAGGGTGCGTGTATCCATCTGTCACCATATCCCACAGATCAGCATCATGTGCTAGAAAGAAGCTTTCAATTCTGTCTTTCCAGTAATCAAAGTTTTCTCCATCAAAGACTGGAGGTTTGCCACTGAATCTGTCTCTGTCCTCGTTATTGTCATTGCTGACGTGAGAATTGTTTCCTGCCATTGTGTTTTTCTGACGCTGGATCTTGTACTGACACGGTTAAGTGTTTTAGCTCAGAACCAGGCGCTCTGATGCCAATTGAAGGGGTGAAAAACACAAGAAGGGGGGGTTGAATTGTAAAAACTGAAATCTAAAGCAATTGACAAGATATTTTTATCCTGGTTCGTTTGATCTCAAACTACTCCAGTCCACCCGTCAAGGTGATTTCGCCTCTCTCCAACGAGGTCTTAATTCACTATATTCAACTGAATATTACAGACTGCTTTAACAACTGCTAAAGCCTTCTTGATTCAAACCACAACCCGGTTTGTCAAGGCAACACTTTCTTACAAAGGTATAAAACAATGTGTGTGAATGTTTTCTACAAAACTTTATCACAACTGTGATGTATACACAAAATGAAGCTTAGAAACTAGATTGCTAAACAGAAATGGAATATAAGAGTTTGTTGTTTAGCAA
This sequence comes from Vicia faba, assembly GCA_948472305.1. Taxonomy (NCBI): domain Eukaryota; kingdom Viridiplantae; phylum Streptophyta; class Magnoliopsida; order Fabales; family Fabaceae; genus Vicia; species Vicia faba. The sequence goes on along the minus strand of OX451735.1, from coordinate 1,070,049,779 downwards.
AACAGGTAGAATGAAGATTATGGTTCAGCTTTGTGCGTGTAGAGATTTGGAGAGCATTAGCCATTATAATCTTCAAAGCCTTGTTTATATAGCACTTGAAAAGATGAACGTTGAATGCAATATTCTTGATTCAATGCTAATAACAAGCTTTCCTTTTTGAGCAGATCTTGTCTGGAATGAGGCCGTTGGAATTGATTAGCTTTCAATGCACAGTACCGTTGCTTCTTTAACGCAAGTTCTGGCTTGGCTCATTCTGATTCTGCTTCGCTGCTGATGAACTATTGTGTTTCTGTATCAGAGTGTTTGAGCGCAGTCTTGTTCATCAAGCTTCAGCATGTACGTGAGTTGATTATCTGATCTTGACGTTCTGATGTGGCAACTTCTGATGCTGGTGTATGAAATCAAATTCTGATGCTGAAATAAACGTGATCTTGCTTATGTCAATCAGAGTATCTGCAAGTCAGCACATAATAATTTTAGGCAGCAGATAGTTCAAACATGAAACATATAGATACTATAATCTTTTCACTTTGTTATCATCAAAACTTAAATATAGGGTAGTAGATTCAAACATTGTTCTAACACAGTAGACAATCGCTTTTCATCGATCAAGTTCAACTGATCCAATCTTGTCTGAATCCATTCGTCTTTGCCTAGGCCTGCTTCCTTCATAATCCTTAGGGAGGGAATTATAACTTCTATTGGTAGGACAACTTCCATGCCATAGACCAAAGAAAAGGGAGTTGCCCTAGTCAATGTCCAAGCTGAAGTACGGTAGCCATGAAGAGCAAGCGATAACATCTCATGCCAGTCTTTGTAGGTTACTACTATCTTTTGCACAATCTTCTTAATGTTTTTGTTGGCTGCTTCCACTACGCCATTCATTTTAGGTCTATAAGGAGAAGAATTGTGATGCTTGATTTTGAACTGAGTGTAAAGTTATGTAATTATAGCATTGCTGAGATTGGTTCCATTGTCACTGATGATCCTTTCGGGGATACCATAACGACATATGAGGTTATGCTTGATGAATCTGGATACAACGTTATTTGTGACTAAGGCAAATGAGGCAGCTTCGACCCATTTGGTGAAATAATAGATAGCGACAAGAATGAAGTGATGTCCATTAGAAGTAGTAGGTTTAATCTCTCCAATCATGTCAATGCCCCATATTGTAAACGACCACAACGCATTCATGACATTTAGTGGAATAGGAGGCACATGGACCTTGTCATCATAGATTTGGCACTTGTGGCAAGTCCTTGAGTGATGATGGCAATTACTTTACATTGTTGACCAATAGTAACCAGCTCTCAGGATTTTCTTGGCCATAGTATGTCCACTAGAGTGAGTCCCAAAGAGACCATCATGCATGTCTTCCATAATTTTCTCTGCCTCCTTCTTGTCCATACATCGGAGTAGAGTAGAATCATTGTTGAGTTTGTACAGGGTTCCATTTCTTAGAATTTGGCTGAGAATCTTCGTAAGAATTTTTTATCATTGATGGAAGCTCCTTTGGGATACTCTTACGCTTCAAGGTATCTCTTCACCTCATGGTACCATGGCTTCTCTGTGTTGATGTTAAGCTTATAGCAGTGCGCAGGTTCGTCAAATCTCTCAATTGTAATCATAGGAGCTTTGTTGTCCCATTTGACCTTGAACATAGAAGACATTATGGCCAAAGCATCGGCTAACTGATTTTCTTCTCTAGGGAAGTGTTCAAAGGTGATTTCTTTGAAGTATGGAATCAGAGATAACACAAGCTCCTTGTAAGGAATAAGATTAGGATGCTTAGTGTCTCAATCTCCCTTTACTTGGCTAATCACTAGAGCGGAATCTCTTAATACATTCAAATGCTTGATCCTTAAATCAATGGCAGACTTCAGACTCAAAATGCATGCCTCATATTCAGCCATGTTATTTGTACAATCGAAGCACAATCTAGAAGTGAAATGGGGTGTGGCAACCCTCAGGAGAAACTATCACAACACCAATTTCGTTATCCAAAGCGTTGGAAGCCCCATCGAAAACCATAGTCCATCGGGATCCTTGTTCAGGTCCGTCATACGGTCCAGGTTTTACAAAGTCGATCACTAACATGATATTCTCATCCGAGAAGTCAAAGTTCATAGATTGATAATCATCAACAGCTTGATGGGCTAAATGATCTGCCAATACACTTCCTTTGATGGCCTTTTATGTTGTATATTGAATATCGTACTCAGTCAAAATCATTTTCCATCTAGATATACTTCCAGAAAAAGCGGGTTTCTCGAAGATGTACTTTATAGGGTCCATCTTAGAAATCAATAGAGTGGTATGAGTAAACATATATTGTCTTAGCCAGCGAGCAGCCCATGCTAGAGCACAGCAAGTTTTCTCGAGTAGTGAATATCTGGTTTCACAGTCGGTAAACTTTTTGCTCAGGTAGTATATTGCATGCTCTTTTTGGCCAGACTCGTCATATTGGCCCAACACACACCCCATAGAATTATCTAGCACAGTCAAGTACATGATCAAGGGTCTTCCTTCAACTGGAGGCATCAAGATATGAGGTTTTTGCATATATTCCTTGATTTTGTCAAAGGCATCTTGGCATTCATCATTCCATCTGACTACTTTATCTTTCTTCAAGAGTTTGAAGATTGGCTCACAGGTAGCAGTTAAGTGAGATACGAAGCGGGCGATGTAGTTAAGACGACCCAATAATCCTCTAACCTCCTTTTCAGAATGGGGAACTGGGATTTCTTGAATGTCTTTTACCTTTGCAGGATCAAATTCTATGCATTTACCACTGACAACAAAACCTAAAAGTTTTCCAGATCTTACTCCGAATGTGCACTTATTAGGGTTCAACCTCAACTTGTACTTTTTCAGCCTCTCGAATAGCTTGTATAGGTGATTGAGATGCTCTTCTTCAGTTTGTGACCTTGCAATCATATCATCCACATATACCTCTATTTCATGATGGATCATATCATGAAACAAAGCTACCATAGCCCTTTCATATGTTGCCCCTGCATTCTTCAACCCGAATGGAATGACCTTGTAACAAAAGGTGCCCCATTGCGTAACAAAAGTGGTCTTCTCCAAGTCTTCGGGAGACATATTAATTTGATTATAGCCGAAGAAACCATCCATAAAAGAGAAGACTTTATGTTGACCGGTGTTATCGACCAAGACATCAATATGAAGTAGAGGGAAGTCATCCTTGGGGTTTTCCCTATTCAGATCCCTATAATCTACGCACATACGAACTTTTTCGTCTTTCTTTGGCACCGGAACCACGTTCACAACCCATTGGGGATAAGATGTAACAGCTAGGAATCCTGCGTCGAATTGTTTCATCACTTCAGCTTTTATCTTTTCAGACATGTCAGGCCGCATGCGATGAACTTTTTGCTTGACAGGAGGACAATTTTCCTTTGTCGGCATATGATGAACCACAATATCGGTATCCAACCATGGCATATCTTCATACGACCAATCAAACACTTCCACGTAGTCATGTAACATCTGAACCAATCTGCTTTTGACACTGCTTCCTAGGTTAGCGCCGATCTTGACCTCTTTCTTGTCTATCTCAGTACCTAGGTTGATGACTTCAACTGACTCTTCATGTGGCTGAATAGATTTTTCCTCTTGCATTAGAAGTCTGGATAGTTCTTTTGGTATTTCGCAATCTTCCTCGCTTCCGTCTTCGGCTTGGTTAATTGGATGTTCAAAATCATAATTGGAAATAGTAGAGTCATTGGCAATGAGATCTGGAGTGGATGAGGATCTGCAAGAGTGTGTGTGTGTGTGTGCATGTAAGATACACGGCTATTTGAAAAATGCATTAAAGAAAAAGAAAGATGATGAGCACAAAAATTTGAATGCAAAAAGTCCAATGGTTTATATTGAATGGTCATATGATAAAATGAACATAAATAAAACCCTTAACAAATGGACCATAGTGCCCCGGGCCAGGAATATGGCTTAAAAGTCATTGTTTAATATTACAGATAAAAGACTCTTGAATTGATAAATAGTAATATACAAGTAATTACTCCTCAATGAAGAAGATGGGAACGAAGTCCTTTGTGCACCAATTGTTAAACTTTGTTGTAGTAGGGTATACCCATTCTTCGAAAGCACATTCATCATCAGAATCCTCCACAATGTTTACTTCATGATTTCCAATACGGAGATGGGGCTTTCCCGCACGAGCGCACGTAACTTCTTTCTGAGCCTTGATAGTGAAACATGTGATACGATGGGAGAAATAACTTTTTGTTTTGCGTTTGATCGCAATGTTGCAGATAGCAAGAGTCGCCATCGACTTTTCTTTTATCCAATAAGGAAAGGCTGGAAAGAACAGGAAAGACCTTTAGAGATGTTTTCTTGAGTTCGGGGGGGGGAAGATTATGAAAAGGGAAGGTGTTAGCACCCTTTTCATCTATAGTTATCTACGGGCTCTTAGTTGCTTGCTAGATCACTTGCTTTTGTTTTGAATGTGTGCTTGTGATGTGGGTTTTGAAAGTATTTTGAAAATGTGACTTTGTAATGATTCTCGTCTCTATAAGAAATCGTACAAAGTGTTGTTTTGAAAATAGTTCGAAGAGGTGTTTGTGGAATGTGTTTTTGAAAGTGATTTTGAAAAGGGTTTTCTTTGTAATGGCTCCCGTTTCTATAAGAATGCGTACAAAGTGTTTGTCTTTTGAAAATATTTCAAATGAGAGTGTTGGTGTAAAAATGTTTTGTTATGAGGAAGCAAGCAATTAGGAGTGAATCTACCTACTCAAAAGGTCTTAATTATTATTTTCCTCCTCCTTTAGATGTTACTATCTTACCATTGTTTTGGTGAGAAGCCCCATCGTTGGATGTGAAGGGACGGGCGCGGGACGTTTGTATAGTCATAGAAGGCAACCTATGGATGTTTTAGCAATGTCGTTTAGGGACTAGATCATTTACCAAAGGCAACATCAAGGGTCATCGAGGGACTACGATCTTTTATCGAGGGTCTTTGCTAAAATGCCCATGTTCTAGGGACATGGCTATTTTTTCGATAGGCCACAAAGTGGGATTACCCTAAGGGTTCTAGTGTGCAAGTGTGTTTGATTGCATGCATTTAGTCTTGATTAAGGTGATCTATTCGTTGATTTCATATCTTTCCATACACATCCTAATTACTAGCATTTCATATTTGGAAAAGCGTTAAATTGGGGAAATGTAAAAGTCCTACGCTATTACAATATTTTAGGGACGGGGGTACATATTTACAAATGGGGGGTTGCAATAATTTAAATCCTATTTAACTATTACAACCATATTGAAATGTACAATGCAAGAGAGAAAAAGGACTTGTTTAGAAAATGATTTTTGGTCTTAATGAATTAAGAAAAAAGAAATAAATTAATTAATAAAAGAAAATATTTTTATGTCTTTTTTATATTAATGAAAAAGGGAATTGATATTGAAAATGATAAAAAGGAAAATAAATGAAAGATAGAAACAACGTGCTGCTGCAAGCAAAACAACAAGGATCAGAAGTTCTAAAGCCAGGCGCGTGGTGACTCAGAAAGGAACGTTAGGGGAATCAGAAGTTCTGGATTGATAAACTCTAAGGCCCTGCAAGAAACGTCAGAGGGAAAGGAAACAGAGTTTTTGGGTGGTATTCAGCAGTGAGCCAAAAGTCAGAAGTTATGTACTGTGCTAAAATAGTGAGTGAACATCAGAAATTCAGTGTGTTGTCGGCGTGTGAAAAATCAGAAATTCTGAGTGTTAAAACAACGAGTGGGGGCATCAGAGGTTCATTGTGCTCAACAGTAAGAAAGCCTAGAAGTTCTGTGATAAAACGGTGTAGGGAGAACTCAGAAGTTCTGTGTTGTGCTAAAATAGTGAGTGAGCATCAGAAGTTCTGTGTGTTAAAACAGTAAGAAAGCCTAGAAAATATGTATTAAATGGTGAGTGAAAGATAAAAGTTCTGTGTTACATTTCAACTTTTTCATCATATTAATCAGCACATCAGCAATTTATTCAGTTCTTAACAAACCATAAATTAGAAGGATAAAAGCACAACAGTTTATAGAAGTTTTAATCCTAGTTCTGAGCCTAACCTTAATCAAGAAGTTCTGATCCACAGTTTCTTATGCAATGATATGGACAACATCAACACTAAGATATTTACATATTTAATGATGTTCTGAATGAGAAGATGCAAAGTCAAGAAGACTTACCTTGAATCTGGAGCATGTGCTTGGAACTTGAATTGCTGCCTTCAAATGTTCTGGAGTCAGCAATAGCAACGGAAGAGAAATGCCAAGTTCTTTGATTCAAAGGGAAGAATAAAGGTTTGGTTTTCTGTTTGGGAATTCTGGATTTTTACGAAGGTTACATAGTTTTTATTTTCTCTCTTTTGACAATTTTCTCTCTCCAAAGACCAACCAGTCCCTTGAACATGTGATGGAGCAAATTATTTATAGATGGGTTTGTTGTGGTTTTTGGGGGAAAACAAATGGGATTCAAACCTTTTTTGTATACCATTTCATTGCTTTTTAATCACAGTTTTCGTATGCTAATTTGATGCAAATATGGGGTTTGAGAAAGTGCAGGCGTGGACTGGATCAACAGCTGATTGCAGGACTGTGATACAGTAGGGCAACAGGTTACTTAAACGAGGTTTTGGGATTTGGTGATGTTCTGATTGCAGAAGATCAGAAATGTAACCTCCATATGCTGAAGAGTCATGTTCTGATTGAAGAACTATGTTCTGAACCATGTTTGCAACTTCTGACTGCACTTGCGTGGAGGCTGGCTCAGAAGTTCTGAAGCATCATATTCTCTTAACACTTAGAAAATTTTCTAAATGTTTATAAATTTGATTTTTTCAAAGTAATTTCTGACTTCTGCTTTTTTTGATGAACCAATTTCATTTCTCGATGGAATATAATTGTTGAAACTTGATTTGATCCAAAATTCAAAGTTTGACTTTTCAGTGTGCTTTTGACCATTTTGTCCTTGTGCATGATTTTCTTGAAAAGTTGTAATTCAAGACTTGGAACTTGATAGAAGCAAACTTGAGAGTCCAGGATGATCCTTTGAGAAATGAGAGGGCAAATTTTGGGGTACAACAGTTGTCCCTGTTCAATCTTCTAAAGCTTGAGGATGTAGATTGGTTGGTCTGCCTTTTGTGATCTGAAGGTGGAAGATGATTGAACACTAGAGTGCCAGAAATTTGCACTCGCATGAAGTAATACTGGTCAGTGATATCGGGAATGGGCTTACCGTTTCCATTTGGAGGGCGATAGAAAACCAACGGAGATGGGCTTAAATATGCCATCCAAAAAAGGTTGGTTGCATAAGAGACTCCTTGGCGAGAATTCCTATACCCGCTGTCGAGGAGAACTTCACCGGGGAATGTTAATTTATGTCATGGGAGGTAGAGTCTAGGAGCTTCGGCTGTCCATTACTCTACTGGGGAATTAACTATGGATTGAGGAGGTGAAAGTAGAATGTATACCTGGTCAGGGTCTAGGCTATACAGCGACTTACTGGGGAAATGTGAAATTGATCGTATTCGGTCGGGTCCAGGCCTCACAGTGTTGTAAACTGTTATCGGGAGATAAGGGAGAAGGAACCTGGATAGTAGGGTTACTTCGAAATGAAAGCCTGGGTAGTAGGGCTTCTGGAATGAAAGCCTGGATAGTAGGGCTTGTAGGAAGGAACCTGGGTAGTAGGGTTACTTCGGAATAAAAGCCTGGATAGTAGGGCTTGTGGGAAGGAACCTGGGTAGTAGGGTTACTTCGGAATGAAAGCCTGGATAGTAGGGCTTGTGGGAAGGAACCTGGGTAGTAGAATTACTTCAGAATGAAAGCCTGGATAATAGGGCTTGTGGGAAGGAACCTGGGTAGTAGGGTTACTTTGGAATGAAAGCTTGGATAGTAGGGCTTGTGGAAAGGAACTTGGATGGTAAGGTTACTTCAGAATAAAAGCCTGGATAGTAGGGCTTATGGGAAGGAACCTGGGTAGTAGGGTTACTTCAGAATGAAAGCCTGGATAGTAGGGCTTGTGGGAAGGAACCTGGGTAGTAAGGTTACTTCGGAATGAAAGCCTGGGTAGTAGGGCTTGTGGGAAGGAACCTGGGTAGTAGGGTTACTTCGGAATGAAAGCCTGGGTAGTAGGGCTTGTGGGAAGGAACCTGGGTAGTAGGATTACTTCGGAATGAAAGCCTGAGTAGAAGGGCTTATGGGAAAGAACCTGGGTAGTAGGGTTACTTCGGAATGAAATCCTGGGTAGTAGGGCTTGTGGGAAGGAACCTGGGTAGTAGGGTTACTTCGGAATGAAAGCCTGGATAGGAGGGCTTGTGGGAAGGAACCTGGGTAATAGGTTTACTTCGGAATGAAAGCCTGGATAGTAGGGCTCGTGGGAAGGATCCTGGGTAGTAGGGTTACTTCGGAATGAAAGCCTGGATAGTAGGGCTTGTGGGAAGGAACCTGGGTAGTAGGGTTACTTCGGAATGAAAGCTTGGATAGTAGGGCTTGTGGAAAGGAACTTGGGTGGTAAGGTTACTTCGGAATGAAACTTGGATAGTAGGGCTTATGGGAAGGAACCTGGGTAGTAGGGTTACTTCGGAATGAAAGCCTGGATAGTAGGGCTTGTGGGAAGTAACTTGGGTAGTAAGGTTACTTCATAATGAATGTCTGGGTAGTAGGGCTTGTTGGAAGGAACTTGGGTAGTAGGGTTACTTCGAAACGAAAGCCTGGGTAGTAGGGCTTGTGGGAAGGAACCTGGGTAGTAGGGTTACTTCGAAATGAAAGCCTGGGTAGTAGGGCTCGTGGGAAGGAACCTGGGTAGTAGAGTTACTTCGGAATGAAAGCCTGGGTAGTAGGGCTTGTGGGAAGGAACCTGGGTAGTAGGGTTACTTCGGAATGAAAGCCTGCATAGTAGGGCTTGTGGGAAGGAACCTGGGTGGTAAGGTTACTTCGGAATGAAAGTGTGGATAGTAGGGCTTATGGGAAGGAACCTGGGTAGTAGAGTTACTTTGGAATGAAAGCTTGGATAGTAGGGCTATGAGAAGGAACCTGGGTCGTAGGGTTACCTCGAAATGATCATGTAGATTAGTTGACCCGTTTAGTTTCGGGAACTGGTTTTTTTCCTTGGTTGTCTGTAGATATGACATGTATAACTGCTGGAATTATTGGTGATAATTTTCTTTCCTGAAAAGATAACAGGGTTAATTATATGTGATGCATGAAATGCATTGTGAGATGATGTTCTCAAAATAAATGAGAATATGCCGTATGTGATATGTATGTGCATGTCATGATGTATGAGCATGAGATGTTATTTGTGACATATCCCAGTCTGGGAAAATAAATCCATGACTGCTGCTGGAGAATATAACATTTCTGACTGTTGTAGAGAACTGTGGTTCTTCTACTTTCGTTGGAGATGGTGAACAGAAATGACTGTGCCGGAGATTTTCTCTTTGTTGCTCGTGAATATTCTTCCACGGAGAGACTTTGTTCGAGAATAGCTCTGCGGGGGAAAGACTATGTTAAGCTCTGTTGGGGATTGAGCCTCTGTATCTAGAGAAACAAACTTTGCTTGAGGATATAATAATTTATGATGATCTGCTCGTGATCATGCAACTCGGTTGGGGATTATAGACGTTAGGTTTCTGGACGACCCTGGCTAGGGAGATTACTTTCCGTTTTGAGAGAACTGATATCAATGCTTTGATTAACTTTACTTTATGGGGAATACAAATGTTACAAGGTCGCATGTATTGATGAATATGCTCAAAAGCTGTCTCTGCCCTGGTACCTGCTGGACAGAGTAACTGTCGGGTTTGACATTTCTTATTTTTGCCCATGTTTCTGGAATTATGAGTAATTGTCTTTCTTTTTCCTATGCAAATATTTGTGAACAGTAATCATATTCAAATGCATATGTCAAGAATAAATCAGTGGACGTTCTTACAAAAACAAAACAGAAAGAAAAGAACAAATAGTTTTTATAAAAATGACTTGTATTAATTTTAGAAGTTGGCCTGTAGCGTGTGTTTTTGTACAAGGAAGCTGATGCTATAGTAAGAGAACACCACCGTAAAAATAGAAGCTATACAGTATTGTGTACAACAAAAAGAAAACAGCTATGTGCCACAATCCCATTGAGTTTCAAATCTGCTATTGTTGATATGCCTTCGAGCGTCTCCTTACTTTGTTGCTTGTCCGAAGTTGATTAGATTGATTGGTGTTGTTCGAGCTTGATTGTTGATACTGAGGTCTGGTCGCAAGGTGATCCAATGGGACATAGTGATACGCTTTTCATCCCTAACTTTTTCCTGGACTGCATTTACGGGTTTTCAGTCCACCGGGATACCCTTTCTTGCCCAAGCCGCCTTTTCAGGTTTTCGACTTGCCGGGTGTACATATTTTTTTCATTTTCATCCCTTATTTTTTCCCAAACCCTTTTGGTTCACCGGGAAGCCCTTATTTTTGCCGAGGTCAGTCGACCTAGCGGGTCTTTTATCATGCGTAGTATCTTTTCACTATGTCCGTATTGACAGGGTGAGGAAGGTCGTCACCGTCTATGGTGGTAAGAATCATGGCTCCACCTGAGAAAATGTTTTTAATCATAAATGGCCCTTCGTATGTGGGAGTCCATTTGACCCTGGGGTCACCTTGCGGCAATATGATGCGCTTGATCACTTGATCCCCGACTTTATACTCTTGGCGTCTGACCTTCTTGTTGAAAGCCTTGATCATTTGTTTTTTATACGTTTGACCATGACAAACAGCAGTAAGTCTCTTCTTATTGATCAAATTCAGTTGATCAAGTCGAGTCTGGATCCAGTCGTCTTCGTTTAAACCTGCATCTTTCATAGTCCTTAGAGAATGAATTTGGACCTCAATGGGTAGGACTGCCTCCATGCCATATACCAGAGAGTAGGGTGTTTCCCCTGTCGATGTTTGTGCTGAGGTACGGTACCCATGCAGAGCGAATGGTAGCATCTCATTCCAGTCTTTGTATGTCACTGTCATCTTCTGTACAATTTTCATAATGTTTTTATTAGCCGCTTCAACAGCTCCATTCATCTTCGGCCGATAGGGAGAAGAGTTATGATGTTGTATCTTGAATTGCTTACATAGTTAGATGATCATCATGTTATTGAGATTCGTACCATTATCGGTGATAATTCTCTCTGGCACGCCATACCAACAGATCAGGTTATTCTTGATAAACCGCGCCATAACATTCTTGGTAACAGTAGCGAAGGAGGCCGCCTCAACCCATTTTGTGAAGTAATCGATGGCCACTAGGATGAAGCGATGCCCATTGGAGGCGGTGGGTCTGATTTCTTAGATCATGTCAATGCCCCACATTGTAAAGGGCCAGGGAGCTATCAAGACATTCAAAGGAACCAGAGGCACATGCACTTTATCAGCATAAATTTGGAATTTATGACAAGTTTAGGAGTGCTGATAACAATCTGCTTCCATGGTGGACCAATAGTATTCTGCCAGTAGGATCTTCTTAGCCATGGTATGTCCACTGGAATGGGTTCCGAAGGTACCTTTGTAACACCCCCTTTTTGATTAAATGTTAATTCGGTTATTTGAAATAAAAATATTCATAATGATAAAATACTATTTTGAGTAATATTATTTTGGTGTGTATTTGGCTTCGTTTGATTTATCGGTATAATTTAGTTTTTATGGAATAAATATTAATTAAATGTAATATGGTTTTAATAGAATTATATGATATAATTTGAATTAAATAATTGTTGGGGCCAAATTATAATTTTAGAAAGATAGAGGGAGGAAAGTTAGTAGTAGAAGGATAGTTTTATAAAATAGAAAAGGAGAGTTAGTAAGAGTAATTGGTAAGAAGAGAAAGAAGAAAGAAAAGAATAGAGAAAGAGGAGAAGAGAAGAAAGGAAGCTAGATTTGGAGTTGCAACATCTTCATCATCTTGTTTCAAGAAAACCCACACCAAGGTAAGGGGTTTGATTCTCCATCTCATATTGTTAGGTTTTGATAGATATATTTTGGATTTGGGGGTAAAATTGATAGTTGATTTATAGGGTTTTGTTGGTTGATTGTTGGAATGGTTTAGAAAAGTTGGATTAAGAGTATGGTTTGGGAGTGTATTAGGTGCTAGCTTGTAGAAATTAAGAGTATTGAATGGGAAAGAAAACCATGGTGGTAGAATGAGAAAAACTCAAAAGAATGAAGTTTTCACGCAGGTCCATCCACACGGGCCGTGTTGATGCACACGGGTGCCCGTGTTGATGCTCTGACTTTGGCAATTTTTGCATGTTCTGGTGGCTTTTCCACACGGGCCATGTTGATGCACACAGGTGCCCGTGTTGATGCTTTTGTAGCCTCCAAAATTCTGATTTTTCGCACTTCCTTTGGAACCCGATTGTGTTCCGATTTCGGTAGATTCGTCGACGGAGCAAGTTGCTCCGAATTCAAAGAAAATTGACGTGCTAGCATAATCCGACGTGTAGATTAACGTAGTGAAGTTTGTTTTGCGAAATTTTGACTTTTTAAGAATCGACCCGATTTTAGTACGAATGAAATAAGTTGAGTTTAATCCCGAATTTAACCGTTCGAGTTACATTCCGGTGACTCGATCGCGATGAGAAACATTGAGAGTAATGCCGGTTCATTGATAATGACTTTATGTTGAAATATACTTTCCGATTTGGAATTGTTGATAGTTGATGGTTTATGTTTTGGTTGAGTAAGTAACTTGTTTGAATACATTTTACTTGACGTTGAGATTGTTAAATTATATGTATGCATGCATGTACAATAGTTGATGTTCCATTGGTTGGATTTGATGGTATGTGTATGTTAAGATTATTGTGAATCTTAATTGCATGAATTGGTTATATTGTACATTGCATGGCATGGTTGGTCTTGAAACAGAGACGGTGAAACTGTGGGTTCACATGATTTTATAGACGGTGACCCTATTGTGGGAAAAGACGTAGTGACCTTGATCCGGAAGGGAAATATAGGTGGTGGAACATTGGGTCCACAATATCTAGACGGTGACCCTATTGTGGGAAAAGACGTAGTGACCTTGATCCGGAAGGGAAATATAGGTGGTGGAACATTGGGTCCACAATATCTAGACGGTGACCCTATTGTGGGAAAAGACGTAGTGACCTTGATCCGGAAGGGAAACATAGGTGGTGGAACCTTGGGTCCACGAGTCGGTACCGCATTCGCATACGTTGAATCGTGTTGTGAGTCACATGTATATTTGTGCATGTTATGTATGTGTGTTGATGTGTTTGATTATGTGCCAATATTGTTGTTGTTTGAATTATGGTTATGTGCCAAGGATGTGAGTATTCGGATAATCGGTTTACATGGTTAATGTGTTGGAAATGGATTCCTTGAGTAAGGATACTACAGGTGATAAAATGAACATGATCATTATGTATTGCTTTATTTATTGCCATTTCATTTACTTAAAATTACATGTTATATGATTATTGGAATTCTTACCCTTTTGTTGGCCAATGCTTTTGATGGCATTGTGCAGGTACCGAGGACGGTAGCGCGAGGCGCTAGCTAACGGATGCATTGGATTGCAATCTGTTTTATTTTGATTAGAGTCGAGTCGATGCTCTGGTAGTAACACATGGGGGGATTTATTTAGTGTCGAACTCGATTATCTTGTATTTGGATTATGATGTATATAATCCTTATTCATGTATATGATGTTTTGTATATGTGAGACTTGATAACATATGCTTATGTGAATTATGATGGCTTGATGCCTTGAATTATGTTTTGATTCCTCCATAAGTGGAGATGATGTGAAATTATGAAAATCCGTTGCGTTTGCACGAGAGAATGAAGTAAATATTTATTGTATGTTTGTTTTGTGTTGGAATGCTTATACTTTCAAACATACCCTGTCCGTTTTTCCTTAAAAACTTTGGAATGTGATGTGTGTTGTGGCATCCCTTCCGTGCAATTTTATTTCTCTGATTTTAATCTTGACCTTTAATTGGGGTATTTAGAAGGGGTGTTACAACCTTCATGTAGATCTGTCATGATTCTCTCTACTTCGCTCTTGTCTACACACCACAGTAAGGTAGAGTCATGATTGCGCTTGTAGAGGATTCTATTACTGAGGAAGAATTTCGCAGCGAACCTTCTCAGAAATTTCTTATCATTGACAGATGCCCCTTCAGGATACTCTTGAGCCTCGAGATACTTCTTTACTTCATGAAACCAGGGTTTGTCTTCCACCTCTTCAGTATCAATCTCACAGCAGTGCGCTAGTTCATCGAACTTTTCAATGGTGATTCAGGGAGCTTCGTTGTCCCACATAACTTTGATCATAGAAGACATGGTAGCTAGCGCGTCCTCTAACTGATTCTCCTCTCGTGGGAAATGTTCAAAAGTTACTTCCTTAAATTGTGGGAGCAATGTCAGTACATGCTCTTTGTATGGGATGAGATTAGGATGCTTCGTATCCCATTCGCCTTTGATCTGACTTATCACCAAGGTTGAATCCCCGAAGATATTAAGGAACTTGATTCTGAGGTCAATAGCGGCTTTGAGACCCATGATGCAGGCCTCATACTCCACCATGTTGTTATTGCAGTTGAAACATAATCGGGCAGTGAAAGGAGTGTGACAGCCCTCAAGGGATATGATTATAGCACCGATGCCATTACCGAGTGCATTTGAAGCTCCATCAAAGACCATAGTCCATCGGGATCCTTCTTCAGGTCCTTCATCTGGTCCAGGTTCTTCGTAGTTAGTCACCAGCATAATGTTCTCGTCCGGGAACTCAAAATTCATGGACTGGTAGTCATCCACGTCTTGATGAGCCAAATGATTAGCCAATACACTCCCCTTGATTGCTTTGTGGGTTGTATATTGTATATCGTATTCGGTTAAGATCATCTGCCGTCTCGCTATCCTTCCGGAGAGTGTGGGCTTCTCAAAGATGTATTTGATTGGATCCATCTTAGATATCAACAGAGTAGTGTGCGTCAACATATATTATCTCAGTCGGCGAGCAGCCCATGCCAAAGCACAACAAGTTTTCTCGAGCAATGAGTATTGTGATACGGTGGGAGAACTGACTTGAGGATTTTGCGTTTTATCGCAAATGTTGCTGTTAGCAAGAGTCGCCACCGACTTTTCTTTTATCCAAAAGGAAAGGTGAAAAAGCACAGGAAAGACCTTTGAGATTGTTTCTTGAGTTCGGGGGGTAGATTATGAAAAGGGAAGGTATTAGCACCCTTTTCATCCATGGTTCTCCATGAGCTCTTAGTTACTTTCTAGGTCACTTGCTTTTTGTTTTGAAATTATGCTTTGTGTGGTTTTTTGGAAGTATTTTGTAAAAGAGGCCATTGTTTAGGAAATCTTTGTAATGATTCTCGTTCGTAAGATTGTATACAAAGATGTTTGTCTTTTTGAAAATGTTTTCAATGTTTGTAAAATGTTTTGGAGATGTGTGTGTTTTATTTTGAAGATAGCAAGGATAATTGTTTGAAAATAGAGCAAGTAACTAGAAGTAATCTACCTACTCAAATGTATTTCTTGTTCATTTTCTATTCCTTTGACATTGTTGTCTTACCATTGATTTGGTAAGCAACCCTATCTTTGGATATAAACGGTACGGGCGTGGGTCATCGTATAGCCATGATTAGCAATGTTGCGAAGTATCTTAGCATTTTTTGAGGGACTAAGATCATTTTATGAGGAAACTTTGAATAGCGTCATCGAGGGACTATGATCTTATATTTGTTTGTTTTTGCCAAGATACTTCGCATGCGTAATATGGCTATTTTTATATAAGGCAACCAAGTGGAGTAACCCTAAGGGTGCTTGTGTGCAAGTGTGTTATTTTCATGCTTGATTTTGTCTTAGATTAGGGTTTTCTATTTGATTTGTTTTTATCTTGCCATTCAAACCCTAATTACTAGCATGGTATATAAAAGCGGTAAATTTCATAATTTAAAGGTTACTACGCTATTACAACATTTTATGGGAGGGGGGAATACAAATTGTGAATGGGGATTTGCAATAATGTAAATCTAATTAAGCTATTACAACCAAATCGAAATTGTACAAATATTTGAATAAACAATATACAATATAATTTAAATATGCAATGTTATGTATATGCAAGGAAAATAAATTGCTTTATTTTTCATATGCAAAAGAATTTTGACCTAATCCTAATATCTTAAGAAAAGGAAATTAATTCTTGAAAAATGGTTAACCCTAATTTCTAATGTAAAAATAAAATAAAGCTCTTTAAGTATTATTTTTGTGTATTTTTTGTCTTAAAATAATAAATAATATTTTATGAAAATATTTAGTCTTTTTATATGTCAAAATAAATATTTACAAGTGTGAGAAAAAGAATAAATAATTAACCTAATTCTATTTTTTTAATTTACAAGTTTATTAAAAAAAGTATATATATGATATGTAACAAAAATAAAATATTTCCTATGAGAAAAAATAAAATAAAATGGTCCAAAATATAAATTTAGCATTTTATATTTTTTATGATTTTAATATTAAGGAAAATATATTTAATAAAATAGAAATGAAAATAAAATGAATAATAAAAATATATGGGTCAGGGGTGTTGCAAGCAAACAGGGGGTAGTATGTTAGAAAAAACAAAAAGGCCCAAGAAGGAGAGGCCCAGCACTGCCAGAAATCAAAAAAATGAAAAAAAGTGTGAAAAATGCAAAAAGGCAGACACCAAGGCTCGAACCCATGACCTTGGCATTCTCAGCGCGCTGCCTTGCCACTAGGGTGGCTATACATCCGTTAGTTTAAGTAAAACAAGAAAAACATAACATATAAAGCCTCCTTGCCATGTACTTCATCTTCTTCCTCAAGCTGGCATGAACCTTTGTATCTTTCTCATTTCTCCATGAAAATGGAAACTTCCAACATAAAAATGATAGCACTCTTTCCCACAATTTCAGACATGTAACTTATGGAAACTAACAATCAAAGATCAAAACGAATTTTAAAGGCCCTAATTTCAAACATAATTTTTATAGAAATTTGAACTCTAAAATTCTCTATACATAATGAACAGAAATGAAATATATGCACATGGTTGGCTTTAGCACAATAATATCTACATTTTCCTTTTACAAATTATGGCTAATGGATGCCTGTATGAAGAGATAAAAGTTGGAGTTCTTACCTCTTTCAGCTGAGATCGTGAATGGAGTTTGAGTGATATTTATGAAGGCCTGAAGATTCCTTTAGCTTGCTTGAACCTCCCTGAGTGTGTTCCAATCCTTGCCTTGCTTTGAAAGTGCCTGAATCTCTCTATCCAAGTCAACCTGCAAGCTTGAAAAACAAAAATGGCAGATGGAGAAGGAAGAGTTACAGTACATGGATGATGGTCTGGAACACTTAGATATGAGGTAGGTAAAGTGTTTGAGTGATTAAAACTTGAAACACACGAGTCAATTTGTGGATTGCTATGCTTGGCCATAAACTGCAAGTTTTGACAGGTTTTTGGTGATAGGGAGTTTTAGAGTGTTTTTGACCTTGAGCAATCATGTTCTAGGTTGCAATGTGTTTGTGTATTAGTATAGAGAAGGTTTCTAATCCACTTCACAACAGATTTCTGATTTGTAGGCTTTTTGCACTTTTCTTGCTTTTGAAGCAAAGTGAGGAGACAAGTCTCTACATGCTTGTACAGGCCTGCTTGGAGTTGGTACAAGTCCTAGACAACTTTCTCTTGGTTTATAGGACTTGTGTGTACAGAGAAAACAGGTCCAATGCTCAAGAAGTGAAAAGTTGCAAAAGTTATGCTTTTCCAAAATGGCAATGGCAACTTTGTGCCATTTATGGAATTAAAGATTGGACAAAGACTCTTGTGCTTGGATTAAGGCTTTATCATCTGTGTAAGCATTAAATTATAAAGTGAGAAACAAGTTTGATACCTGTAAAGCAAGGATTAGGCAGCATAGGTTCAGATTTGAATAATGTTCTTCATGAAATGGCTTGAAATCAAAGTGAGAAATTGCCAACTTCATCTCTTCGATTCTCCCTACTCAAAAATGATCTCAAGGAGTTATTAGACATTTTGGAAAGCTTGCAATGTGATTTATAACTCATCTTTGAAATGAATTTCAAGATTCCTCTTGGAACTAGGTGAAATATTTCCATGAAGTTAGGTCAAAAACCTGCCTAAATTAGGGCAAAATTTCACTAAGTTATTTTAGTTCATGAGCATGTATTCACAAAATTATATCTTTAGACCCAAGAATCTTTAGGGAGAAATGTGTGAAGAAAAGCTGTATATTTCATGGAGGTATACAACTTTCATGTTGGGAACTTTCTTTGAATCATCTTGTATCATGGTGAAAAAATGGCTTAAAGTTGAGAAAAAATAAGAAATTTTCTATACTTAGAAAAATTTCTAAATTAAGAAAAATTCAAATTTCAAAACCAAATCTTCAATCTTTGATTTCTTGATGAACAAGTTTCACATTTTAACCTGTTTTGATGAATTGTGATCCTTGGCACTTGATTTTGACCAAAAAGTCAAAGTTTGACTTTTCAGTATACAGTTGACTTTTGATCAGTTTACTACAAATTTCATCTGTCAATCCAATGAAAATGAAATGTTTTGAACCATGTCACTAGGTTAAGATGATGCAAATGAGCTCGTGGAATCATGCTTCAAACCAATTGGTCATTTGCTAGGTCAAAAATCAGAAATTGCCCTTTCTCAGTCAAAACCCTAATTTTGACCATTTTGCCCTTTTGATGATTTAATCAAATTTCTTAAGGAATTGTGGTCCAAACTTGATCAAATGATACATATGAGTCTAAAATGTTGATGTGGATCAAGAATTATGAATTTTGACTGTAAATTGGCCATGGTTGACTTTTTCCCCAATACAGCTGATTTTTAGGTCAATTATCCAATTGACTGATCAAAAATGTGGTTCAAGGCTTGAAACTTGTCACGAGTAATCTTAGAGGTCCATAATGATGTTTGAAAGTCATATGAAGCATTGATAGTCCAAAAATCTTTGGGAAAACTCAAACCCTAATTTTGGGTGATCAGTGCATGATGAGAGGTCTTGAGCTGGTCAAACCCTAATCCAGTCTTGAGTCAAAGAGATCTTGTGAGAATAATCTTGATAAATGAGAGGGAAAATTTTGGGGTACAATAGCTGCCCCTGTTCAATCTTCTTAAACCTGAAGAGTTAGATTGGCGAGTTTTGTCGTTCGTGACTCGAAGGTGAAAGATGATTGGACACTAGAGTGCCCAGAAATTTGCACTCGATGATGTGATGACAGAAGGAATGGGCTTACAGATGCCATTTGGAGAGGTGATAGAATCTTATCTGAGATGGGCTTGTAGATTCCATCCAAAAATGTTTGTTGAATTGTAAGTTGTAAGTTGAAAGACTAAGTATCAGAATGGCGTCCATGTCTGGAGCATATCTGAATTGTATCTGAAAGGTTGTATCTTAACAAATATCAGAATGGCATCAATGTCTGGAGCGTATCTGTACTGTATCTGAAAGTTGTATCTGAATGAGTATCAGAATGGCATCCGTGTCTGGAGCGTATCCGTACTGTATCTGAAAGTTGTATCTGAATGAGTATCAGAATGGCATCCGTGTTTGGAGCGTATTTGTACTGTATCTGAAAGTTGTATCTGAATGAGTATCAGAATGGCATCCATGTATGGAGCGTATCCAAACTGTATCTGGATTTGAAATCTGAATGAGTATCAGAATGGCATCCATGTCTAGAGCGTATCCGAACTGTATCTGGATTTGAAATCTGAATGAGTATCAGAATGGCATCCGTGTCTGGAGCGTATCTGAATGTTGAATTTGAATGAGTATCAGAATGGCATCCGTGTCTGGAGTGTATCCGAACTGTATCTGGATTTGAAATCTGAATGAGTATCAGAATGGCATCCGTGTCTGGAGCGTATCTGAACTGTATCTGGATTTGAAATCTGAATGAGTATCAGAATGGCATCCGTGTCTGGAGCGTATCTGAGCTGTATTTGAATGTTGAATTTGAATGAGTATCAGAATGGCATCTGTGTCTGGAGCGCATCTGCACTGTATCTGATTGCATATTGGTAATGGTAACTGTTAATCTTATTCTGAAAAGGGTAAAATGTTAGCTAAAACACAAAGTTATGTTGCATGAAATGTATGATGCAATGTATTTTATTTATCAATGTTTATGATATATGGATGTAATGTATGCCATGTGAGCTGATTTGCTGTATTGCTGTTTGATTGAGGAAAATAAATCCTTGAATGCTGCGAAGGATATGTTGAATTTTCATGTCTTGAAGTTGAAGTACTGACGAACTCTTGTTGAGAGAAATAAATTATGTTGTGAGGGCAATGTCGTGTACTGCTTGTAAGATCCGCTTGGGGAATCTTGAGAAATTTGACGATTTCTACTGGGGATTAAAAACTTGAAGTTTTGTTTCGCTGGGGATTTAAATGATGTACTGTATGGGATCACTTATTGAATAGCCTAGAGACGTTTTCCTGTCCTTTCAACCTATCAGTAACTGTCTTTCTCATTTTTTTTATTTGTAAACAGTAATTATGTTCAAATGCATATGTACATCAATGAATCATTGGACATTTTTGCAAACAAAACACAAGCGTAAAGAAAAAGACATATAGTTTTTGTACTTTCAAAGGGACATCTTTGTATTGACTTTGGATAAGTATTTTTGTACAAAGGGAACAAACATTCTAGTAAGAGAATGTTGTCATAAAACAAGAAAAATTTATACAAAGAAAGATGACTATGTGTAATAATCTCATGGGGTTCCCATTCTGTTATAGCCTTCATATCTCTGAATATCTTGTCTATTTGCCTTGTCCGAATATGATTGAATTGATCAGAAACTCTGAGTTTATCAGTAGAACCCAAAGGTTGTCCGTCAAATGATCCGACGGGACATAGTCATACGCTTAAATTCCCTAACTTTTTCCTGCACTGCCCTTTCAGGTTTTTAATCCACCGAGAAACCCTTTTTTGCCCAAGTCGCCCTTTCAGGTTTTCAACTTGTCGGGTGTACAATTTTTTTTATTTTATCCATAATTTTTGCTCGAACCTTTTTGGTTCACCGGGATGTTTTTGTTTTGCCTAGATATGTCAACCTAGCGGGTCTCTTATGCGTAGTATCTTTTGACTATGTCTGCGTTCGCAGGGTGTGGCAGGTCGTCGCCATCCATGGTGGTCAAGATCATTGCCCCACTGGAGAATATGTTCTTGATTACAAATGGTCCTTCATAGGTAGGAGTCCATTTGCCCCTGGGATCACTTTGTGGCAGGATGATACGTTTGATCACTAGATCCCCAACTTGATATACTTGGCGTCTGACTTTCTTGTTGAAAGCCTTGATCATCCGTTTTTGATACATCTGACCATGGAAAACAACAATAAGTCTCTTTTCATCAATTAAGTTCAGTTGATCAAGTCGAGTCTGGATCCAATCGTTTTTGTTCAATCCTGCATCCTTCATAATTCTCAGAGAGGGGATCTGAACCTCAATAGGCAATACAACCTCCATGCCGTAAACCAAAGAATAGGGTGTTGCCTCGGTTGATGTGCGAGCCGTGTTACGGTACCCGTAGAGAGCGAATGGTAATATCTCATGCCAGTCTTTGTATGTGATTGTCATTTTCTGTATGATCTTCTTAATGTTTTTATTTGCAGCTTCGACAGCACCATTCATCTTTGGCTGATAGGGATAAGAATTGTGATGCTGAATTTTGAATTGCTCGCACAAGGCGGTGATCATAATGTTGTTGAGATTTGTACCATTGTCAGTGATGATCCTTTCCAGGATACCGTATCGAAAAATGAGATCTTGCATGATTAAGCGGGAAATAATATTCTTGGTAACGGAAGCGAAGGAAGCTGCTTCAACCCACTTGGTAAAATAGTCAATGGCCACCAGGATGAAGCGGTGTCCATTGGAGGCTGTCGGCTTGATCTGTCCAATCATATCAATTCCCCACATAGCAAAGGGCCAAGGAGCCGTCAAGACATTCAGAGGAACCGGAGGTACGTGCACCTTGTCAGCATAAATTTGACACTTATGACAAGTCCGAGAGTGTTAATAGCAATCTGCTTCCATGGTAGACCAATAATAGCCTACCCGCGGGATTTTCTTCGCCATCGTATGCCCACTAGAGTTGGTGCCAAAAGTACCTTCATGTAATTCAGCCATGATCCTTTCAGCTTCAACCTTATCCACACACCGAAGCAAAATGGAGTCATGGTTGCATTTGTACAGGATGCCATTACTAAGGAAGAACTTAGAAGAGAATCTCCTTAAGAACTTCTTATCATTGATTGAAACTCCTTCTGGATATTCTTGATCCTCGAGATACCTCTTGACCTCATGAAACCAAGGCTGGTCCACTACCTCTTCAGTATTAATCTCGTGAAAATGCGCTGGTTCACTCATTCGTTTGATGGTGATCTGGGGAGCCTCATTATCCCAATTAAGTTTAAACATAGATGACATTGTGGATAGAGCGTCTGCTAGCTGATTTTCTTCTCGCGAGAAATGCTCGAAGGTAATCTTCTCAAAATGTGGTAGCAATGTCAAAACATGTTCTTTGTAAGGGATAAGGTTTGGGTGCTTAGTGTCTCATTCCCGTTTGATCTGACCGATGACCAAAGATGAATCTCCAAACACATCTAAAGATTTGATTCCCAAGTCTATGGCAGCTCTGAGACCAAAGATGCATGCTTCGTACTCCACCATGTTGTTTGTATAATTGAAGAAAAATATGGCAGTAAAGGGAGTATGACACCCTTCCGGGGATATGAGTACAGCGCCGATACCATTACCAAGTGCATTGGATGCCCCATCAAAGAACAGGGTCCATCAGGATCCTTGTTCAGGTCCGTCATATGGCCTAATTTCTTCAAAGTTATCTAATGTCATGATGTCTTCATCCGGGAATTCAAACTTCATGGACTGATAGTCTTCTACAGCTTGGTGAGCAAGGTGATCAGCCAATACACTGCCCTTTATAGCTTTCTGGGTAGTATATTGTATGTCATATTCTGTTATGATCATCTTCCATCTAGCTATCCTCCCAGACAGAGTAGGCTTTTTCAAGATGTACTTTATCGGATCCATCTTAGATATCAATAAGGTAGTATGAGTCAGCATATACTGTCTTAGCCGGCGAGCAGCCCATGCCAGAGCGCAACAAGTTTTCTTGAGCAGTGAATATCTGGTTTCATAGTCGGTAAACTTTTTGCTCAGGTAATAAATAGCGTGCTCTTTTCGGCCAGACTCGTCATGCTGCCCCAATACGCACCCCATTGAGTTTTCTAAAACAGTCAGATACATGATCAGTGGTCTTCCCTTGACTGGTGGCATCAACACAGGAGGCTCTTGTAAGTACTCTTTGATTTTGTCAAAAGAAACCTGGCATTCATCATTCCATCTGACTACTTGATCTTTCTTCAATAGTTTGAAGATTGGTTCACAAGTAGCTGTTAGGTGAGAAATGAATCTGGCAATATAGTTTAAGCATCCCAAGAATCCTCTGACTTCCTTCTCAGTACGAGGAGTAGGCATTTCTTGTATTGCTTTGACTTTGGAAGGATCGACCTTAATACCTTTGTTACTGACGACAAAGCCCGGGAGTTTACCGGAACGTACTCCGAATGTGCACTTGTTTGGATTCAACCTCGGCTTGTACTTCTTCAGTCTCTCAAACAGCTTTTGCAAGTGATCCAAGTGCTCTTCTTTTGTTTGTGATCTGGATATCATATCGTCTATGTAGACCTCTATTTCATGATGTATCATGTCGTGAAATAAAGCTACCATGGCGCGTTGATAGGTTGCCCTAGCATTCTTCAGTCTGAATGGCATCACCTTGTAGCAGAATGTGCCCCATAATGTGACAAATGTAGTTTTCTCCATGTCCTCAGGTGCCATTTTGATTTGGTTGTAACCTGAGAATCCGTCCACGAAGGAAAACACTTTGTGTTGAGTCGTATTGTCAACCAGGATATCAATGTGGGGGAGTGGAAAATCATCTTTAGGGCTGGCCCTATTTAAATCTCTATAGTCCACACACATTCGTACGTTGCCGTCTTTCTTAGGTACGGGAACAATGTTGGAAACCCATTGAGGATAGGAAGTGACAGCCAAAAATCCAGCATTGAATTGCTTCATGACCCCCGCTTTGATCTTTTCTGACATATCACGTCTAATGCGGTGGACGTTTTATTTTACTGGCTGACAGTCTTCTCTTGTAGGGAGACGATGTACCACGATGTCCGTATCAAGTCCCGGCATATCTTCATATGACCAAGCAAAGATCTCAACATAATCACGCAACAGCTGAATTAGACGCTCCTTGACACTGGGCTCTAGATTGGAACCCACCTTAACCTCTTTTTTATCCTCTTCGGTACCCATATTAATCGTATCCACAAGTTCCTCGTGAGGCTGAATGGCTTTTTCCTCTTGTTGAAGTAGTCTGGCCAGTTCACCTGGTACTTCACAATCTTCCTCACCTTCTTCTTCGGCTTGGTAGATTAGATCCTCAGAGTCGCAAAAGGCCATAGCAGTATCGTTACTCATGGGATCCAGAATGGAGGGGTACCTGTATTTGTGAGTGTGGGTGTGTGTAAGGGTATAACCATCCTTAAAAAATAAAACGTAAAAGAACAAACAATGAGCATAAAAGTTTGTATGCGAAAAACGTCTGTGATTCATTGAATGTCATATGAAGATGAAATAATAACCCTTACAAATGGACCATTGTGCCTCAGGTAAGGCACAAGGTTTTAAATGTGCGAATTGTTTGTGAATATTATAAGTCCAACAGAAATGTAAAGATAAATTACTAAGGGATGAAAGTTATTGGGACAAAGTCTTTGGCCTCCCAATTGTGAAATCCTCCGTTGACAGTTGGAAATATCCAATCTTCCAAGATGCAATCCTCTTCACCATTTTCCATTACATTGACCTCTCGGTTGTTAATCTTCAAGGGTGGCCCTCCAGCACGGGCACGGCGTACAGCCTTCTGAGCACTTGAAGTGAACCCTAAACCAAACTTGTCATATTTATACGGAATATCCGGAAGTTTCCCCCAGATGGTGCATCCACCTTCCTCTACTACTGCTTTAGCGTCCTTCAAAGATGACATCCGGAGTGGAGGTCTTGTAATCTTGGGAATTTGGGACACAGTCTTGGTTACTGCTACCTCTTGGGGGACTTCTTTGAAATGTTAAAAAGGAGTTTCAATGAACTCGCCTTCCAATTCCACATACCTGAAGGAATTGAGGTGGCTAATCATATACTCTTCCTCTCCGTGGACAGTGATAATCTTTCCTTGGACCGGATATTTCAGCATCTGGTGCAATGTAGAGGTGACAGCGCCGACATTATGGATCCATGGCCATCCTAACAAACAGGAGTAAGAGGGGCGGATGTCCATTACATAGAAGGTTGAGTTGAAAGTTTGAGTCCCAACCTTTATGGAGATATCTACCTCCCCGTGTACCATCCTCTTTGAGCCATCAAATGCCCTTACGACTATGTTACTGGGTTTCAACGTCAGTCCTTCGCAGTCCAGTCTGTCGAGAGCTTTCTTCGGTAAAACATTCAAAGATGAGCCAGTGTCCACCAAGACATGGGCCAGAGTTCTGCCTCTACATTCCATAGAGACATGCAATGCCTCGTTGTGCTTTCTTCCCCTTGGTGTCAGATCAGCATCCGAGAAACCTAGGTCGTTATCCGTCGTTAAGCTGGCCATGCAATCTTGAAATTGGTCAGCAGATGTCTCTTGAGACACATGGGTTGTCTTTAGGAACTTCACCAGGGCTTTCGCATGTGCCTCGGAACACAGTAACAATGCCAGCATGGAGATTTTGGAGGGATTTTTCCCCAACTATTCAACTACGTTGTAGTCGCTCCTATTTATTATTTTCAGGATCTCCTCCATTTCCTTCTTGGAGGTCTCGGGGATAGTCAGTGATTTAGCCTTCGTCTGGACAGGCTCTACTTGAATATTTTTTCCTCGAGTTTCAGCAACAAGAGTGTTGGTAGGAATGACAATAGGGGTTGTATCATATTCGCCAATAGGAGCACTTGCAGAGATGATTAGTGGTATAGAAGTAACCTTTGGAGCAGCCACGGGTCCAAAAACTGCCTTTGGGGGGGGGGGGGCAATTTCTGGAGAGAAGATTCTACCGCTTCGGGTAATCTTACTGGCTCCAGCAATATTGCTAATGTCGGAGTGTTCTTCTTCGGAGTTTATCTCTTCGGAGGCCAGCCCATCTTGTTTGATGCCATGGTAGTAGATGTCCCCACCATAATTCCACGACACAGTTTTGTCTGATTCATACGGGACTGGCCCAGGCATTGTGATTATAAGAGGAGCAGCTTTTGGAATCGATGTAATTCTAATGGTTCTTTTGGGGACCCTGGAATAATTGGCGGAGATGGTGATGATTGGAACGTCTTTAACAGGAACAGGTGAAACAGGAGTACTTTCAAACAGAATCTCTTTGTTGTCTATCAAGCGTTGAACGCCTGTTTTCAACAAAGGGAAAACAATTGGTGAGGATAAGCAGAGGCGATAGTCTTCATTACAACCCGAGAATACACCGAATTTCAACAATTTTATCTTAATGATTGGGAGCGGAGTCACGAGTTCATCAACTGTGGTCATAAACAAATCTTCTTCAATAGCATTGGTGTTGTGACCATGTTTGGGCATAGGAACAGAAATGACGTTTGGCTTCTCGGGCGCATCAAACTCAATCTCTTTTGCCTCTATAAGGTCTTGAATTTTGTTTTTCAAGGCCCAACATTTGTTAGTGTCATGACCCGGACTTTCGGAATGATATGTGCAACGGGCATTTGGGTGATAATTAGGGGACGCTGTGTTGGGGTTCTTTGGAGCTTCTTTTAAAGTTGCCAAATTGGATTTCAGAAGATGCGGTAATACCTGGGACAAATTCATATTGATTCTGATGAATTTTCGGACCGGACTTTCCACCCTTAGTTGATTACTTCTTGGTTGATCAGATGCAGGCTTTGGGATCATAACAGCCCCTACCATTTGGTCGGCGTTCAGCTCTCCCTTGGTTCCTTTGTGGAAATACAGCAACTACTTCTTTCTTCCCAATGAAAGGCTTCCTCACAGCTTTAGAGGCAGATGAATCCTTCTGAATCTTTCCACTTTTTATGCCAGCTTCCACCCTTTCTCCGGTCAGTATTAACTCAGTAAATTTGACAGATGAGCTTCCAATTAAATGGTTGAATAAAGGTCCTGATAGAGTGCCTAAGAACATGTCCACCAATTCCCTTTCAGATAGAGGGGGTTGTACTCTCCCAGCTAGATCTCTCCATTTCTGTGCGTAATCCTTGAAACCCTCATTGGAAGCCATGGCCATACTCTGAAGTTGAGTACGGGTAGGCGCCAAATCAGCATGATATTGATATTGCTTATAGAAAGTTGCGGCAAGATCTTCCCAGTTGTGGATGTTGGCCCTTTCCAGTTGGTAAAACCAATCGAGTTGTGTTCCAGATAGACTATCTTGGAAAAAATGTACCCACAAGTCTTTATCGGCGAAGTGTGGTTGGATCTTTCTCACATATGATCGGAGGTGCATCTTAGCACATGACACTCCATCATATTTTGAAAAACAAAGGCACTTTAAATTTCGGAGGAATCACAATCCCCGACACTAGTACCAATTCTTCAAAGTTTAGACCTGGCACCTTTTGTATTTCCATAGCGCTCAAAAGCTCTTCAAGATGTCTGTACTTATCATCAGCTGGAGGATACTGTTCCTCAGAGTAGTCTTCCTCTTCTTCCTCCTCTTCAGATTCTGACGGAACCGTTGTTTCCTTTCCTTTCCCCTCTCCTTCACAGGACGTTGTTGCAAAATTCAAGGTTCTTCTAGTTTGCCCTTGAAACCTTCTCCCCATGTTTAAAACCCCAGTGACCTTCTTTGTTTTCTTTTTTCTTTCCTCATCCAACAGAGTCTTCAATTCCTCTTGCCCCTTGGCTAGGGTCATGAGTAACTGTTGAAATTGCGTATTCTGAGCTTGGAGATCTTTGACTGTCTGTTTGAGATCCATCTTACTGAAATAAACAGTAGAGAGATGAGGAAACTTGTTGCAAAAGACCTGTTTATGTTATGATGAATGATATGTGCATATGCAATGTTTTCAAGGATTTTAAAGATTCAAGTTCGTTTTAGACAAAAATAAACACACGTTATATTAATAAGATAAAGTTTGAGCACATCAATTCCCCTTGGGAAAAATAATACAAAACTCTAAGATAAAAAAGTAGTGCACATCCTCTTTGGTGCAATGTATGCATTTAGAGTCTGCTCCTCATGAAGTAGCCTAGTGAGTTCCAAAACCTTCTTCTCGCTTGCGTAGAATTGGGATTCGAAAGTATCTCGCTCTCCTTTGAGATGTATCCAATATCTTTGTAGGTCTTCAAGATATGTGGGCATGTCAGGATGTAGGATAGTGTATGGAACTTCTCCCTCCTTAACAGGCTCAATGATCACCGGATGGATGGAAGGATAAGGCATCATAAGACTTTGAGTGCGGGTTCGTACCCATTTGAGGTAAGGCTCAAGAGGGATGGATTTCTTATGCCCCAAAGTCTTGCTATCCACCTTTTTTAGCATCCTCCAAGCTCGGATGAATCTCTGGCGAAGACCTTGACCGTCGTTGTTGTAGTCGAATACCAAACCTTGAATCAGCATCTCGTGTGGGCCATCCCTTCGGGCGTAACCTAAATGTCTTAGAGCTAAGCATGGGTTGTAGGTGATGCCTCCCTTAATGCCAAGTAGAGGGACATTAGTGAATTCCCCACAACGGTCAACAATGATAACATTCTCTTTAGTCCGGGAGCACCAATGAATATCTGAATGTTTGAGCGTCATTAACCTTTGTGACCACCTTGAACCTTGCTCATTCTTTAAGACTAATTGGGTAAGATGAGAAATAAACCATCTTGCCATGAGAGGAGTGCAACACATAAGGACACCTTTTTTCCTCATTGTGCGAGTGTGAAAAGAGTGTAGGATATCCCCTAGAAATGTAGGCACCAGATTGCGTGACATGAAGATTTTTACGGTGCTCACGTCTATGAGTTGGTCAGGATTGGGAAACAAGACCATTCCATAGATAAGAAGAGCCACAATTTCCTCAAAGGCTTGTAAGTCTAAGGAATTCCAACAGCTTTAGGCTTTCTCAAACAGGAACTTTGCTAATAAGCCTTTGATACCACTTCTAGTTTCCCAATGAGTTATGATATCAGATGAGTGCAAGTGCAGAGCTTGAGCAATCTCTTCTGGCTTTGGGTCTCTTTCGTACCGTTGAAAGGTAGTTTATTGAGAATGGGAATCCTCAATATTTGAGAGAATTCTTTCAAAGTAAGCACAAGCTGATAGTCGGGAAATGTGAAGCAATGGTGCAAAGGGTCAAAGAACTGGAAGAGCACCTTCAACATGTCCTCATCTGTGTTGCAGGTGACCAAGTTGAGTAGACGACCATGCCTCTCGGTGAATGGAGAATTCTCAGGGATTCTTGAAGCTAGCTCCTTAAGTTATGGAGGAATTCTTACAAGGTTGACTTGGATAGTTTTCCTGTGAAGTGAATCCATATCCTACAAAACAAGAACAAAGATGAATCTCCAAAATCCTTGAAATGGTTAGTAGATATATGTGATGTTCATGATGTCCATGATGTTATGTACAACTATGCATATACAAGCAAAGCAAACAAGTTCTTAGTTTAGGCTTGTATGGGGTTTTATAGGTAAGTACCCTCTTGAAGTTTAGTTGGCTTAAACTTGTCCTAATAATAGTAACCGGGTGATAAGGAGCTCAATATCACCGAATTGTTTCCTTGGTCATTGTTTCAGCTCAAGCCTCTTTAATGGCGACCGAAATATCTCAAGAAACCAACCCACAATGAGTGTAGTATCGAGTATCTACCAACTTCGGACTACACCAAAGCCGATCATCTCACTATATTCAAAAGGCCAAGTTGGTCAAGTAAAGGGTTCTAGAAGTTCATTAGTGCTTCATGACATCACTCAGCGGCCCCGTATTCTCTTTGATTAACTCAAAGGCTACTGGTACCCACAAATATGCCACACTAACATAGTTATTTCTTATACCATGTCGGTATACCCCGCACAGTTTCCACAACGTATTGCTATTTACCTATAATGTATCCCAGATCCGGGTAGAGGATTTCAAACCCAAACAAAGAACCATAATTTAAAGCATACAAGTCAAACAATGTAAGCAAATAAATGTGATCTAGCCCTAAGGTAACCCACTTTTATAATTTCCCCAGCTAAGTCGCCAGTTCAATGATACGGTGGGAGAACTGACTTGAGAATTTTGCGTTTTATCGCAAATGTTGCGGTTAGCAAGTGTCGCCACCTACTTTTCTTTTATCCAAAAGGAAAGGTGAAAAAACACAGGAAAGATCTTTGAGATTGTTTCTTGAGTTCGGGGGGTAGATCATGAAAAGGGAAGGTATTGGCACCCTTTTCATCCATGGTTCTCCATGGGCTCTTAGTTACTTTCTAGATCACTTGCTTTTTGTTTTGAAATTGTGCTTTGTGTGGTTTTTTGAAAGTATTTTGTAAAAGAGGCCATTGTTTAGGCAATCTTTGTAATGATTCTCGTTCGTAAGAATGTATACAAAGATGTTTGTCTTTTTGAAAATGTTTTCAATGTTTGTAAAATGTTTTGGAAATGTGTGTGTTTTATTTTGAAAATAGCAAGGATAATTGTTTGAAAATAGAGCAAGTAACTAGAAGTAATCTACCTACTCAAATGTCTTTCTTGTTCATTTTCTATTCCTTTGACATTGTTGTCTTACCATTAATTTGGTAAGCAACCCTATCTTTGGATATAAACGGGACGGGCGTGGGTAATCGTATAGCCATTATTAGCAATGTTGCGAAGTATCTTAGCATTTTTGAGGGACTAAGATCATTTTATAAGGCAACTTTGAATAGCGTCATCGAGGGACTATGATCTTATATTTGTTTGTTTTTGCCAAGATACTTCGCATGCGTAATATGGCTATTTTTATATAAGGCAACCAAGTGGAGTAACCCTAAGGGTTCTTGTGTGCAAGTGTGTTATTTTCATGCTTGATTTTGTCTTATATTAGGGTTTTCTATTTGGTTTGTTTTTATCTTGCCATTCAAACTCTAATTACTATCATGGTATATAAAAGCGGTAAATTGCATAATTTAAAGGTTATTACGCTATTACAACATTTTATGGGAGGGGGAATACAAATTGTGAATGGGGATTTGCAATAATGTAAATCTAATTAAGCTATTACAACCAAATCGAATTTGTATAAATATTTGAATAAACAATATACAATATAATTTAAATATGCAATGTTATGTATATGCAAGGAAAAGAAATTGTTTTATTTTTCATATGCAAAAGAATTTTGACCTAATCCTAATATCTTAAGAAAAGGAAATTAATTCTTGAAAAATGGTTAACCCTAATTTCTAATGTAAAAAGAAAATAAAGCTCTTTAAGTATTATTTTTGTGTATTTTTTGTCTTAAAATAACAAATAATATTTTATGAAAATATTTAGTCTTTTTATATGTCAAAATAAATATTTACAAGTGTGAGAAAAAGAATAAATAATTAACCTAATTCTATTTTTTTTATTTACAAGTTTATTAAAAAAAGTATATATATATATATATATATATATATATATATATATATATATATATATATATATATATATATATATATATATATATATATATATATATATATATATATATATATATGATATGTAACAAAAATAAAATATTTTCTATGAGAAAAAATAAAATAAAATGAACCAAAATAAAAATTTAGCATTTTATATTTTTTATGATTTTAATATTAAGGAAAATATATTTAATAAAATAGAAATGAAAATAAAATGAATAATAAAAATATATGGGCCAGGGGTGCTGCAAGCAAACAGGGGGTAGTATGTTAGAAAAAACAAAAAGTCCCAAGAAGGAGAGGCTTAGCGCTTCCAGAAATTAAAAAAACGAAGAAAAAAGTATGAAAAATGCAAAAAGGCAGACACCAAGGCTCGAACCCATGACCTTGGCATTCTCAGTGCACTGCCTTGCCACTGGGGTGGCTGTACATCCGTTAGTTTAAATGAAACAAGAAAAACATAACATATAAAGCCTCCTTGCCCTGTACTTCATCTTCTTCCTCAAGTTGGCCAGAACCTCTGTATCATTCTCATTTCCCCATGAAAATGGAAACTTCCAACATAAAAATGATAGTACTCTTTCCCACGATTTCAGACATGTAACTTATGGAAACTAACAATCAAAGATCAAAACGAATGTTAAAGGCCCTAATTTCAAACCTAATTTTTACAGAAACTTGAACTCTAAAATTCTCTATACATAATGAACAGAAATGAAATCTATGCACATGGTTGGCTTTAGCACAATAATATCTACATTTTCCTTTCACAAATCGTAGCCAATGAATGCATGTATGAAGAGATAAAAGTTAGAGTTCTTACCTCTTTCAGCTGAGATCGTGAATGGAGTTTAAGTGAGATTTATGAAGGCCTGAAGATTCCTTTAGCTTGCTTAAACCTCCCTGAGTGTGTTCCAATCCTTGCCTTGCTTTGAAAGTGCTTGAATCTCTCTATCCAAGTGAACCTGCAAGCTTGAAAAACAAAAATGGTAGATGGAGAAGGAGGAATTACAGTACAGGGATGATGGTCTGGAACACTTAGATATGAGGTAGGTAAAGTGTTTGAGTGATTAAAACTTGAAACGCACTAGTCAATTTGTGGATTGCTATGCTTGGCCATAAACTGCAAGTTTTGATAGGTTTTTGGTGATAGGGAGTTTTGGAGTGTTTCTGGCCTTGAGCAATTGTGTTCTAGGTTGCAATGTGTTTGTGTATTAGTATAGATAAGGTTTCTAATCCACTACACAACAGATTTCTGAGTTGTAGGGTTTTTGCATTTTTCTTGCTTTTGAAGCAAAGTGAGGAGACAAGTCTTTACATGCTTGTACAGGCCTGCTTGGAGTTGGTACAAGTCCTAGACAACTTTCTCTTGGTTTATAGGACTTGTGTGTGTAGAGAAAACAGGTCCAATGCTCAAGAAGTGAAAAGTTGCAAAAGTTATTCTTTTCCAAAATGGCAATGGTAACTTTGTGCCATTTATGGAATTAAAGATTGGACAAAGACTCTTGTGCTTGGATTAAGGATTTATCATCTATGTAAGCATTAAATTATGAAGTGAGAAACAAGTTTGAGACCTGTAAAGCAAGGATTAGGCAGCATAGGTTCAGATTTGAATTTTGTTCTTCATGAAATGGCTTGAAATTAAAGTGAGAAATTGCCAACTTCATCTCTTCGATTATCCCTACTCAAAAATGATCTCAAGGAGTTATTTGACATTTTGGAAAGCCTCCGATATGCTCTATAACTCATCTTTGAAATTAATTTCAAGATTACTCTTGGAACTAGGGGAAAAATTGCCATGAAGTTAGGACAAAAACCTGCCTAAATTAGGGCAAAATCTCACTAAGTTATTTTAGTTCATGAGCATGTATTCACAAAATTATATCCTGAGATCCAAGCATCTTTAGGGAGAAATGTGTGAAGCAAAGTTTTAGATTTTATGGAGGTCTACAACTTTCATGTTGGGAACTTTCTTTGAATCATCTTGTATCATGGTGAAAAAATGGCTTAAAGTTGAGAAAAAATAAGAAATTTTCTATACTTAGAAAATTTTCTAAGTTAAGAAAAATTCAAATTTCAAAACCAAATCTTCAATCTTTGATTTCTTGATGAACAAGTTTCACATTATGACATGTTTTGATGAATTGTGATCCTTGGCACTTGATTTTGACCAAAAAGTTAAAGTTTGACTTTTCAGTATATAGTTGACTTTTGATCAGTTGACTGCAAATTTCATCTGTCAATCCAATGAAAATTCAATGTTTTGAACCATGTCACTAGGTCAAGATGATGCAATTGAGCTCTTGGAATCATGCTTCAAACCATTTGGTCATTTTCTAGGTCAAAAATCAGAAATTGCCCTTTCTTAGTCAAAACCCTAATTTTGACAATTTCTCCCTTTTGATGAGTTGATCAAATTTCTTGAGGAATTATGGTCCAAACTTAATAAAATCATACGTATGAGTCTAAAATGTTGATGTGGATCAAGAATTATGAAGTTTGACTGTAAATTTGCCATGGTTGACGTTTTCCCCAATACAGCTGATTTTTAGGTCAACTATCCAATTGACTTATCAAAAATGTGGTTCAAGGCTTGAAACTTGTCATGAGTAATCTTAGAGGTCCATAATGATGTTTGAAAGTCATATGAAGCATTGATAGTCCAAAAATCTTTGGGAAAACGCAAACCCTAATTTTGGGTGATCAGTGCATGATGAGAGGTCTTGAGCTGGTCAAACCCTAATCCAGTCTTGAGTCAAAGAGATCTTGTGAGAATAATCTTGATAAATGAGAGGGAAAATTTTGGGGTACAAAAAGTATCTTGTCTCACAGTTGGTAAACTTTTTGCTAAGGTAGTATATTTCGTGCTCTTTTCGACCAGACTCGTCATGCTTCCCCAGCACACACCCCATTGAATTGTCTAGCACTGTTAAGTATAATATCAAAGGTCTTCGTTCAACCGGAGGCATCAGAATTGGAGGTTCTTAAAGATATTCTTTGATCCTTTTGAAAGCAGTTTGGCATTCGTCATTCCACTTTACCACTTAATCTTTCTTCAGGAGCTTGAAGATGGGCTCACAAGTAGAAGTCATATGTGAAATGAACCTGGCGATATAATTCAAGCATCCCAAGAAACCTCTAACTTCCTTCTCGGTACGGGGAGTTGGCATCTCTTGTATGGCCTTTACCTTTGCGGGGTCTACCTGAATACCTTTGTCACTGACGATGAAACCCAGAAGCTTACCAGACCTTACCCCGAAGGTGCATTTGTTCGGATTCAACCTCAACTTGTATGTCTTCAACCTGTCGAACAACTTTTGTAGATGATCGAGATGTTCCTCTTCGGCTTGAGACATGGCTATCATGTCATCAACATAAACCTCGATCTCGTGGTGAATCATATCGTGGAACAAAGCGATAATGGCTCGCTGATAGGTTGCCCCAGCATTCTTCAACCCAAAAGGCATCACCTTGTAATATAAGGTGCCCCACTATGTGATGAAGGTCGTCTTCTCCATGTCTTCAGGAGCCATCTTGATCTGGTTGTAGCCAGAGAAACCATCCATAAAGGAGAAGATTTTGTGTTGCGCGGTGTTGTCAACCAGAACATCAATGTGGGGAAGCGGAAAGTCATCCTTGGGGCTTGCCCTATTTAGATATCTGTAATCCACACACATCTGTACCTTGTCGTCCTTCTTAGGTACCGGAACAACGTTAGCAACCCACTGCGGATAGGAGGTGACAGCTAAGAAACCTTCTTCGAACTTCTTCATGACCTCTACCTTTATCTTCTCTGACATTTCAGGGTGCATACGACGGACCTTCTATTTAACCGGAGGAAAATCCTCTTTAGTTGGGAGACGGTGTACCACGATGTCAGTGTCTAAACCAGACATGTCTTCATATGACCAGGCAAAAATCTCAATGTAGTCGCGCAACATCTGTATCAACCGCTGATTTGATCTTAACTTCCAGATTTGTGCCGATCTTGACTTCTTTTCTGTCTGTCTCTGTGCCCAAGTTTATTGTCTCAACTGGCTCTTCATGAAGCTGTATAGCCCTTTCTTCTTGTTGTAATAGTCTAGCCAGTTCCCCAGGCACCTCACAATCATTCTCACCTTCGTCCTCGGCTCGGTTGATCAGATTTTCAAAATCATAAATGGCAGTAGCGGAATTGTTATCAATGGGATCCATAGTGGATATGAATCTGCAGTTTGATACGTGAGTGTGTGTAAGAGCATAGTTGTATTAATAAATTAAAAGCAGAAAAGAGGAAAAAAAACAGAGAACGCAAAATTTGTATGCAAGGAACGTCCAATGCTTTATTGATGACATATGAAATGACATATAATAACCCTCACAGGTGGAACCATTGTCCCTCGGGTAAAGCACAAGGTCAAAAAGTTTAAATATTGTTCATTACAAATTCAGAACACAAGACAATTACTGCAGAATAAAAGAAACTGGAATAAAATCTCTAGCCATCCAGTTGTTCGGTCCACCATTGGTAGTCGGGTAGATCCAGTTGTCGATGTCAGGGTCTTCCTCATTGTCTTCAATAGCGTTGACCTCACGATTGCTGATGCGTAGGGGAGGTCCTCCAGCCCGAGCGTGTCGAACAACCATTTGAGCCCCTAAAGTAAAGCCCAAACTGAATTTGTCAGTTTTGTGAGTAAAATCAGGGAGCCTTCCCCAATTGGTACACCCACCTTCCTCAACCACTGTTCTAGCGTCCTTGAGAGAAGCCATCTTCAAACGAAGTTTGGTACTGGTGGTAGTCTCGGTCGACGCCAAAATATGGGGAACCTCTTCAAAGTTTTGACAAGGGGTCTCTATGAATTCCCCGTCCATCTCCACATACCTGAAGGAGTTCAGGTGGCTAACCATGTACTCCTCTTTGCCATGCACAGTGATTATATTCCCCTTCACCGGATACTTCAACATTTGGTGTAGTGTAGAAGTAACAGCCTCAGCTTCATGGATCCAAGGACGACCAAAAAACAAGAGTATGATGGCCTGATGTCTATCACGTAGAAGATGGACTTAAAAGTTTGAGAGCATATCTTGACAGGGATGTCCACCTCTCCATGCACCATTCTCTACGACCCGTCAAAAGCCCTTACCACAATGTTACTGGGCTTTAGGGTTAAGCCTTCACAATCTATCCGATCGAGAGCCTTCTTAGGCAGGACATTCAGTGAAGACCCAGTATCCACCAGCACATGAGCCATAGTGGTGCCCATGCATTCCATCAAGACATGCAAAGCATCATTGTGTTTTCTCCCCTTCGGAGTTAAGTTAGCATCTGAAAAACCCAGCCCATTGTCGGCAGTCAGGCTGGCCATATAGTCTTTGAATTGATCGGCTGAGGTTTCTTGAGGCACATGTGCGGTCTTGAGGAATGCAATTAAAGCTCTTGCATGGGCCTCAAAACATAACAACAAAGACATTATTTATATCTTCGAGGGGGTCTACCCCAACTGCTCGACCATATTGTAGTCGCTCTTTTTGACTATTTTTAAGATTTCCTCTATCTCTTGCTTAGAGGTTTCTACGATAATCTTTCTAGGTGCCTCCGTCCGGGCAGGCTCGCCTATAGCTTCTTTGCCTCGCGACCCAGATGACTCATTAGCAGAGTAACAATTGTAGTAATAATGGGAGTATTAGCTGAAGTACTAACGGGAACAACAGATGAAATAACAACAGGCTTATTGACAGTCTTTGGGGAAATCTCGGGAGAGAAAACCCTTCCACTTTTGGTAATCTTGTTGGTCCCGACAATGCTACTGACATCGGGATCA
Organism: Vicia faba; assembly: GCA_948472305.1. NCBI lineage: Eukaryota > Viridiplantae > Streptophyta > Magnoliopsida > Fabales > Fabaceae > Vicia > Vicia faba. The sequence goes on along the minus strand of OX451735.1, from coordinate 1,070,012,170 downwards.
ACCTTTTCATTCTTCAGGTCTTGTTTAACGCCATGATAGTAAATATCAGTGCCATAATGCCAAGGGAAAGCTTTGTCTGCGGCGTACGGGACAGGACCAGGACAGGTGATTATTAACGGATCAACTCTCAGAGCGGGTGTAATCCTAACAGGTCTTCTCGAGGAGGCCTTGGAAGGATTGGTGAAAATGGTTATAATAGTGTTTTACCCCAAAATTTTCTCTCCCATATTTCTCAAGACATGTCAAGAATAATCTCCAAGTGGCTCAAGATTGCTCAAGAATTAGACAGTCAAGTCAAATCTCCTAAGGCAGTCAATTCAAAATTAGGGTTTTGTGTTGCATCAAGGTCCTTACATCCAAATGACCTCAAGTGCTTCCCAATGTCCTAATATTTTCTTAAGTTCATCCATGACAAATTTCAAGCCTTGCAGAGGAAGTTTGGTCAGTCAATTGCTCAAGAGGTCCAAAAATCGACTGTGCTAGGACAAAAGTCAACTGTGACCTACAAACAGTCAAACCTCAAGATTTTTTGTCAATATTCTCATTTTGAAGGTTAATTCATCATTTGATCAAGGGTTGATCATGATTCATCAAGAATTACTCAAAATTCATCAAGATTCAAAAGTTGCTAAATTAGGGTTTTGTAGGAAAAGTCAACTCAACTTTGACCAAGTATAACTTTCTCATACTTTATGATAAATGACCCATCCAAAGCTCATTTTGAAAATAATGTAATTTCCTACAATCCATCTTCACACCCCAAGATCAAGAAATGCACTCACAAAAGGTTACAAATTTGCACATTATAGGTCATTTTTGAAAGTCAACAAAACACCTTTTTTTTCCAAAGCTTATAACTTGCGCATGGAATATTAAAATGAGATGATACCAAAAGGGTTGGTTAGAGGACATCTCAAGGTTTCTAAAAAGTCCAAGAACACTTCCAAAAGTTCAAAATTAAAGAAATTATTCATTGTTGAAGTTGGGCATTTTTCCTAAATTGCCAAAAGTCAACTATCCCTAAAACTTCAAATTTTGTCAAATGGGCCCACTTTTTTCCACTTGATTTGATTTTGTCACACCACACACATGTCCTATCTTCAATTTCATGGCCAATTATTAATTGTTCTATTTTATTTGATTTTTATTGATTTAATTCATTTTAAATCAATTTAAATCCAAATAAAATCCAAATCTTAATCAATTGAAATCTTTTTGATCATTACAGGTCTTTAATATCATTATGGACATGACCAAATTCGAATCAAGGCATATCATGAACAAATATTGGATTTTTTGACAAATATGGAAGCTTGTTCATGGAAGATCAAATCATATCTTAATTCGTCAATACACAAGGATTCCAAGCCCAAGATTTAACCTAATACAATCCTTGTTACATATACAACATAAGGCATACAAGAACACGACCTGAAAGCTACCAAAATCACGAATACAAAACTTGAAAAAAAGCTTGAAAAGCTTGAATCTGAAATCGATCCTAGAGGTGTTTCCAAGGAAAAAACTCCACGCTATCATCTTGCTTGACGTCCACTAAAGCTAAAGCAACCATTCACGAGCCCTGAAACGTCCCCAAGCGCACTGTAAGCTTCTCTGAAATTGGCCCTGTACACGAAATTGTGTTCCCATATTCCTGCATCTTTTGAGCAAATGTTTTGTGCTATCATGCTTATCATTCAATTTCCAGTCTTTCTGCATCATTTGATTTTGTTTTTGTGAGCCATAGCGCCATACCCGAATCTAGGGTTTTGGAGTTTCGTTTTTGGGCATTTGCTTTGCAGGAAAAATTGGAACAAACCATGGACATGGATGAGTTTATGAGGAAGAGGCGAGCATGATGATGGTTTTGGTTTGCATTTTTGTGGCCTAGAATTCATTATAGGACAAAGCCACAGATTTTGCTGCGGATAAGAATCCGCGGGAAAATATACAGGAGCCATTGGAGAAGACGATGACGCGTCTCTTCCCAATTCCTCCATTCATATTTCGCGCGTATTTTGTTTTAATTTCTGACATTTATTTGTTTTTTTTATATTATATTTTATTTCTAATGTTATATCAATTGAATTCAATGGTTGAGTTGGTAAAGGCGTTGTTGCAAAGTCCCATGGGACCTGGGTTCGAATCCCAGGTCCCACATATATTTTTTGAATTTTGTTTGCAGGCAATCCAGTGCAAAGCTAATGTTGTTGTCTACCATATACCACCCTTCCAATGCCTGCCAGATGGCCTTCAGGCCAAATCCAATGGCCAAGATTGAGCGTGCATCATGTTCATCAGTCAACATGCCATGGAGGATTGCAAAAGTCAACAAGGCTTGCTCACAAATGGGCCTCTGACTTGCTATCTCACCTCCTAATTTGGGGCCCAAACCCCCCTATTTGGTTATTTCTTTCTTTTTTTAATTTCATTTTACTATTTTGTTTTGTTTAATTATTATTATTATTATTATTTAAATTAACCAATTAACATTTTTTTTAATAAAATCAAAACACAAAAAAAATATTATTTTTATTTATTAAAATTAAATTTGACTTTATTTTTTTAAATAAATATTAATTAGTTAACTTAGTTTTAATTAGGTTAATTTCAATATCTTTTTTGCAAATAATTAAAATCAATTTAGAATAACTAGGTTTTACTAACTTTTAATCATTTTTATTTTATTTCCTTAAATATTCAAAAACCCAAAAATATTTTTATTAATTAATTAATTAATTTTGACCAAATTTAATTTCCATTTAATTCAAAAAATAATAAAAACATGCTTTCTTTCAAAAAGGGTCAAAACTCTAAAAACTCGCCAGATTTAATTTCTCGCATGCGTATCATTTTATCCAATATTGTAATTGCTTCCGGTATGTAATAGCTTCTAATTAGGACTTTAATTATTTATCGCTTTATTTTACTTTCCGCAATTTAAATTAAAGGGTTTGTTTTTGGCGATGTAAATACCCGATGCCTTGTAATAGTTTAGATTTAATTTCCGCAATTTAATTTCCGCAAACTATACACTGTTAGATGTTTGATAATAGGGAATGCATGACAAGATCAAATGTATGAACTTAAAATCAACATAGCTCACCCATGACATGTACAAAGATAAATTAACCGAAATAACACACTTGCACATGCGCACTCTTAGGGTACACCTCACTTGGTTGCCTTCGAACGTGGTCATTGAGTATAGGAAGTTTTAGAGGTCGTCCTCTTATCCAAAGATCATAAGTTGCCTCGAAATGGTTGCATCGAAAAAATGATCTAAGACATTAGGGTTACCGCTAAGGCATCCTAACATTGCTTTAATGACCACACGTCCCTTAATCGAATTGACCCTTTAAACTCCAACAACGATGCTACCTACTCATCAATAGTGGGATAGCGTTGTCTAAAGGACATTTGTACAGATTAATTCCTTTTTTGAGTAGGTAGATGGTTCTTAAGTACTTGCTCCTTTTAAAACAAAACAAAACTTTTCGCACTTACACTCCTTTCAAAACAAAAACTCTTTCAAATCCACAAACACAAAGAAAATCAAATTTTGAAAACACTTTGAGCAAGTACCTAAGAGCCCGTGGATAACCACGGATAGAAAGGGTGCTAACACCTTCCCTTTCTATAATCTACCTCCCGAACCCGAGAAACATCTCGAAAAAGGAATTTTTCTATGCTTTTTTTCCTTTCCTTGTTGGATAAAATAAAAGACGGTGGCGACTCTTGCTTACCGCGACATTTTGCGAAAAACAAACGCAAAACGCGAACCAGCATTCCAAAACAGTCAGTTCTCTTCCCACCATATCACAAATAGCAACATCTTCGAACAGAACAGCAGGAGTCAAAGTTTTCTCGAACAAAATTTCTCTGCTATCCATCATGTGCTGGACACCTGTCTTTAGCAGATAGAAACCAGAAGGCAGAGATGAACACTTGTGGCAACCTTCACTTCAACCCGGAAATAAACCGGCCAGCAACAAATTCTTCTTAACAGTTATAAGGGAAGTAGAAACTTCATCAACTGAGGTCACAAATAGATCGGTATCAATGGCGTTAACTCCACGGTTGTGCCTAGGCATGGGAGCAGTTATGACATTGGGCTTCTACGGAGCGTCGAACTCAATCTCCTTGGCTTCAATCAGATCTTGTACTTTATTTCTTAGAGCCCAGCAGTCATTTGTATCGTGACCAGGACTCTCATAATGGTAGGCACACCTAGCGTTTGGATTGTACCGAGGAGACGTGGTACTAGGATTCTTGGTAGCCTCATTCAAGGTTTCCAAATTGGATCTTAGCAGATGGGGTAGAACCTCTGTCAATGTCATGTTAATCCGGGTGAACTGCCTTTGTGGTCTTTCTACCCTTTACTGATTGTTGTGTTATGGAGCAGCCGCAGGCCTAGGTATCATTACAGCACTTACCTTCGGACGGTGTTCAGCTCTGCTCTGACCTCTTGGGCTATAGATAGAACTGACTTCCTTCTTACTAGTGAAGGGATTCTTTATTGAACTCGAGGAGGTGTCTCTCTGTATTTTACCGCTCTGGATCCCAGCTTCTACCCTTTCTCCAGTTAATATCAGCTCGGTAAAACCTGCTGATGAGCTACCCATCAAATGGTTGAAGAATGGATCAGATAACATCCCAAGAAACATGTCAACCAACTCCATGTCAGATAAAGGGGGTTTAACTCTCCCATCCAAGTCTCTCCACTTCTACGCATAGTCCTTAAAGCCTTCATCTGCACCCATGGACATACTCTAGAGTTGAGTATGAGTAGGGGCCAGGTCGGCATTGTATTAATACTGCTTGTAAAAAGCAGCAGCCAAATCCTCCCAATTACGGACATTGGTTCCTTCCAATTGGTAGAATCATTCGAGCTGAGTCCCTGAAAGGATGTCTTGAAAGAAGTTAACCCACAAGTTTCTATCAGTAATGTGGGGCTGGATCTTCCTTAAATAGGAGCGGAGATGAAGCTTCGGGCAAGATACCCCATCATACTTTGAGAAAACCGGAGCCTTAAATTTCTGCGGGAGGACCACTCCCGACACCAATCCCAGTTCTTTGAAGTCCAACCCAGGTACTCTCTGGACTTCCATGGCGCTCAGCCGATCCTCTAACTGCTTATATCTATCCTCAATGGGAGGATATTGGTCATCATTATAGTCGGTATCATTGTCAGAAACTTCAGGACTGGGGTTCTCTTCCCTTGTCTTCCTCTACTGATTCTCCCCTTCTTTGGATGAGGAGGTCAGATCGACTGATTGTTTTAGAGGCCCCCCGAATCTTCTGTCTATATTAAGGATACCGTCGGATTTCTTCTTCTTCTTCTTTTTCTCTTTCATGATGAGGGCCTTCAGATCCTCCTGCCCTTTCGCCAGACTTATGAACATTTGTTGAAATTGGGCATTTTGGGCCTGAAGATCTTTGATGCTTTGTTCAGAAGACATCTTTGCTGAAATAAACAGCTAAGAAAATGAGAAACTTGTAATGGTACCTGCTTATGCAATGCTATGATGATATGCGTATGCAATGATTTCAAGGATTCTTAAAAACTCAAATTTTCTTAACCAAAAAGAAACACACGTTAATTGTATTTGATGAGTTTGATTTGTTACAAAGAATTCCTTTTAGGCTTACATTTTAAACAAAACAAAACTCAAAGCAAAAAGAAACTAGGTCTCCCAGGAGCGCATCCTCTTTGGTGCAATGTAGGCATTTATGTTCCTTTCTTCATGAAGTAGCCTAGTGAGCTCCAGGACCTTCTTCTTGCTGGCATAGAACTGAGCTTCAAACGTGTCTCGCTCCTCTTTAAGTTGAACCCAGAACTTCTGCAACTCCTCGTGATTGGTTGGCATGTCAGGATGATGAACAAGGGAAGCCGTATCTCCCTCAGCAACTGGTTCCACAATTATTGGTATGATAGCAGGGTAAGGCATCATAAGATTTTGAGCGCGGGCTCGTACCCATCGGAGATAGGGCTCAAGAGGGATGGAATTCTTGTGCCCCAGTGTCTTTCTGTCGATTTTATGTACCATGCCCCAAGATTTTATGAACCTTTTATGGTATCCATAAGCATCATTCTCATAGTTGAAGGCAATTCCTTGGATAAGCGTATCATGAGGACCATCTCTCTTTGCATAACCAAACTGACGCAAGGCCAAACAAGGGTTGTAAGTGATTCCCCCCCTAATGCCTAAGAGAGGGACATTAGGGAATTCACCACAGCGATCGATGATGGTAACATCTTCCGAGAACCACGAGCACCAATGAATGTCTGAATGCTTAAGGAACATCAACCTACGAGACCATTTCAAACATTGTTCATTCTTCAAAATAGACCTGGGTAGGTGCGAAAAAAACCACCTAGCCAATAGAGGAGTGCAACACAGGAGGGTCCCCCTTCTCTTCAGAGTGCGATCATGCAGAGAGTGTAGAATATCCCCGAGTAATGTAGGCACTGGATCATGAGACAGAAAAACCTTAATAGTGTTCACATCTACGAGTTGCTCCGCATTAGGGAAAAGTACCGTCCCATAAACGAGAAGTGCCAGCATCTCTTTGAAATCTTGTAAATCTAGAGTATCCCAAAAATGGTAAGTGTTCTCGAATAGAAACCTAACCGGAACTCCTTGGACACTCCCTCTAGTCTCCCAATTTGTCACTATGTCGGATTGTTGTAAGGACAGAGCTCTAGCAATCTCTTCGGGCTTTGGCCGTTCTTCCATACTGTTGAAAGGTAATTGGTCTAGAATAGGTACCCCCACCAACTGAGAAAATTCCTCCATAGTAGGTACTAGCTGGTAATCCGGGAAGGTGAAACAATGGTGCACAGGATCGAAGAACTGGAATAGCACTTTTCATAATTCTTCGTCAGGTTTTGCAGTGACCAAAATGAGCAACTGGCCATGCTTTTTAGTGAAATGAGAAATTTCAAGAACCCTTAATGCCAGATCCTTTAATTGGAGAGACACTTTCACAAGGTTAATCTGTATAGTGTTCCTACGCGCGGATGCCATGTCCTACTAAACAGAGCAAAAATGAGTCCTAGGAAACCCTTGAAATGGTTAGTCATGATATGCCATGCTTTATGATGTCATGATTATGTTAGAAAATCACAAGTATAGCAAAAAACCAACAAGTCACACCAAGTCCTTAGGTTTAAGGCCTGCATGAGTTTCAAGGTCATACCCTCTTGAAGTTGGATTAGTTCAACCTATACTATAAATAGTAACCGGGTTCTAAGGGATCTCAATATCACCGATCTTTCCCCCAACTTCGTTCAATAGGCGATTGACTCGCAACCAAACAAAGCTCAAGAGTCAAACCTCAATGAGTGTAGCATCGAGTATCTGTCGACCTTGGGAATACACCAAGGTCGGCCACCTCGCTACGTCCTACTGGCCAAGTTGTGCAATTAAAGGTTCTAAGGTCAGTTCATGCTTCACGACACCACACGGCGGCCCCGTACTCTCCTTTATTAACTCAAGGGTTACCGGTACCAACCAAAGTGCCACATCAACATAGCTACTGCTTCAACCGTATCGGTATACCCTGCACAATTCTCTCATAGTTTATTGCTACTTACCTAAAAGGTGTTCCCCAAATCCGGGTGTAGGATTTTTAACAGTAACCAAACAAGGGCCAAAAATGTAAAGCATACAAGTCAAACAATGAAAACAATGTAAAACAATGAAGGCTGAAAAGAACAGGAAAGACCTTTAGATATTTTTTCTTGAGTTCGGGGGGTAGATTATGAAAAGGGAAGGTGTTAGCACCCTTTCATCTGTAGTTATCTACGGGATCTTAGTTGCTTGCTAGATCACTTGCTTTTGTTTTGAATGTGTGCTTGTGATGTGGGTTTTGAAAGTATTTTGAAAATGTGACTTTGTAATGATTCTCGTCTCTATAAGAATGCGTACAAAGTGTTGTTTTGAAAATAGTTCGAAGAGGTGTTTGTGGAATGTGTTTTTGAAAGTGATTTTGAAAAGGGTTTTCTTTGTAATGGATCTCGTTTCTATAAGAACGCGTACAAAGTATTTGTCTTTTGAAAATATTTCAAATGAGAGTGTTGGTGTAAAAAAAATTTGTTGTGAGCAAGCGAGAAACTAGGAGCAAATCTACCTACTCAAAAGGTCTTAATTATTCTTTTCCTCCTCCTTTAGATGTTACTATCTTACCATTGTTTTGGTGAGAAGCCCCATCGTTGGATGTGAAGGGACGGGCGCGGGATGTTTGTATACTCATAGAAAGCAACCTATGGATGTTTTAGCAATGTCGTTTAGGGACTAGATCGTTTACCTAAGGCAACATCGAGGGTCATCGAGGGACTACGATCTTTTATCGAAGGTCTTTGCTAAAACGCCCATGTTCGAGGGACATGACTATTTTTCCGATAGGCCATAAAGAGGGATTACCCTAAGGGTTCTAGTGTGTAAGTGTGTTTGATTGCATGCATTTAGTCTTGATTAGGATGATCTATTCGTTGATTTCATATCTTGCCATACACATCCTGTGATACGGTGGGAGAACTGACTTGAGGTTTTGCGTTTGTATTCGCACTCGTTCGGTTTAGCAAGAGTCACCACCGACTTTTTATTTTATCCTAAGGAAAGGTCTAAAAGCACAGGAAATACCTTTGAGATGTTTTCATGGGTTCGGGGGTCTAGATTATGAAAGGGAAGGTATTAGCACCCTTTTCATCCATGGTTATCCATGGGCTCTTAGTTACTTGTCTTAGATCACTTGCCTTTGCTTTTCAATTGTTTGAAATGGTGCTTTGTGTGTGTGGTTTTGAAAAAGATGCCTTGTCTAGGCAACCATTGTAACAATTCTTTACTCGAATGTTTTGCAAAGGTGTTTGTCTTTTTGAAAAGATGTTTCAATGTTTTTTGAAAGTTTGTTTTGAAGTTGTGTTGTGGTGTGTGTTTGAAAATGGAAAGTGTGTTTTGCAAGTTTGATTAAGTAACTAAGAGTTGTCTACCCTAAATTTACTCAAAGATCTTTCCTTATGTTTTAACCCTTTCAACAGTGTTGTTTCACCATTGTATTTTGTGAACAACCTTGCGTTAGGATGTTAACGGGACGGGCGCGGGTCATCGTTTAGACCATGAGTGCAATAGTGTCAAGTATTTTGGCAATTTTCTTGAGGGACTATGATCATTTTGTTTAGGCAACAAGATAGCATCATAGAGGGACTATGATCATTTTGTTTGTTTTTGTTTTGTTTTGTTTTGCCAAAGTACTTGACATGCAAACATGGCCCATTTTTTAAGGCAACAAGTGGATGTAACCCTAGGGGTGTAAGTGTGCATTGTATATTGATTTTCATGCATTTATCTTTGTATTAGGTTATCTAGCGGTTGATTTTGAATCTTCGCATACAAACCCTAATTACTATACAGTATATAGAAAGCGATAAATTGCGGGAATTTAAAGTCTAAGCTATTACAAATAAGTATCCGGGGATGGGGGTATAAATGTTTACAAATGGGGATGAGTCTTATCAGGATAGTAGTGTCCAAATATTATTTACAACCAAATCGAATCATCGTATTCTCAATGTAAAAATATAGCAAAGTATAAGAATTAAAGAGAATCAAAAGTATTTGAGAAATGCACATGATTATTTACAAGTGATTAAGAGGTTAACCTAATGTATTTATTAAGTATTTATTTATTTTTGTGTTTTTATTAATGTTATATAAATAAAAAGGGTTTTAAAGAGAAAAGTATTTAATTCAAAACAAACTAATTATTTATGTATTTTTTTAAAATGTAATAAACATTAAGAAAATTTTGTGCAAAAAGTTAATGTATTTTTATTTACCAAAAGGAATTTAGGTTATATAAAAATGAAAATAAGGTAAAAAAAAAGTATTAGTTTGTATATATAAAAAAAAGGGTTAAATGGGCTTTAAAGAACATGCTTGGCCCAAATGAAAAAAAAATCAGACAAGATAAAAAAAGGGGGTATGTGCCAGAATCAAATGGGCTTAAGGTTTGGAGCGTGGAGCAGGCCCAAAACGCGTTTTTAACAATTTTTGTTGTTAGGGTTCGTTGTTGTTTGGCTCAGAATAGGGTTTCAGTTTGAACGAACGGCGCCGCTCTCCATCCTTCTTCACGGTTGTACCAGGTGGTGACAAGAAAAGGTATTGATTTCTGTTTTAGGGTTTGAATATTCGTGCATGTTTTAGCTTTTTCCTTGTTTTGATCTTTGATTATTATTAATCTTTGATTGTTACATTTGTATGAGGTGTAAAAAAGGAAGAGGGGACAATACCTTTGTTCTGCTTTTGGAGAGGAGACGGGGAGTTTGGACAGGAGGCGTTCTCCGGTGGCCAAGGCGGGAAGGCTGTAATGCTGATGAAAGCTTTTCCGGTAACCTCGTATCTTTCTCCTTGGATGGTTTTATGATGAAACTTCTGAAAAACCTAGGATAGCCATTTCTGAATCTTCTTTCTCTCTGAATACTTGCTTTAGTGTTTTTGCTTCTGAGTTGCTAGCTTCAGTGTTTTTCCTCTCTTGGGCTTTGTTTCTTTTCAATGATGATAATATCTGAGAATTCTTTGGTTTCTGTATGTTTTGATATTTGGACTTGCTTGAGTTTGGTTTTTTGATTTAGGAAAGCTTAAAAGTTTTAGCAGGTTTGTATGGTACAGGCCTTTAGGCTTTGGCTTGAAGCAGGCTTGGGTGAGACTGGTTTTTGACAGGCTTTTTGGTTACAGGCTTCAAGGCTTGTTTTTGTAACAGGCTTTTGGATAGTTTGGAGCAGGTTATATGTTTTGTGTAGTTTTTGACAGGGCTAAAGGCAGGCTTGCAAGTTTGCTTGAAGCAGGCTTCTGGTATGAGTTTGTTTATGCATGCAAGCTTTGTTGGTTAGGAAGGCTTGAAGCAGGTTTTGTTGAAGTTTGGTAACTGGTTCTGTAAGTTTGTTAACTGGTACAAGCTTGAGGCTTGAAGCAGTTTGCAAGCTTGAAGGCAGTTTTGAGGCTACAGGCTTGCTGTTGTTATGTGTTTACAGCTTGAAGGCAGTTTTGAGGCTACAGGCTGTGTTATGTGTTTACAGCTTGTGGCCTTTTTTCTTTTGTGTTCTGCCCCCATTGAACTGTTGGATATCTTGTTATATTTATCTATCTCTAAGCCTGCCTAAAAAACTGTAAGCCTCTACTTCTCTACTCTCTTTATCTCTCTCCAGAAAGCATATCTTTGCTTAGAATATCTTTCTTTTTCTGAAAAGGTTTTGGCCTGGAAAATGATGAAAAAAATGCTTGCTTGCAACTTTAGCTTTCCTCTGCATTCTGTACTTTTCTTCCAGATTTTCTGCATTGCCTTTGATAGCTTGTAGGCAGCTTTATTGACAGTTACAGCTTGGTTGACATTTTGGTTTGCCTTAGTTTGCCCAGTTTTGAATTTGTAACTTAGCTTGGCATTTCAGTTTGGTTTGCCTTTTTGACAATTTGAATTTATGCAGCTTTGTGCATTTTGTTTAATATGCTGCCTTGTATTTAATTAATTCATATGCTTGCAAACAATTTTTCTTTCCTCTTTGTGAACCAAGAAGAGAGTCTTCTTGTGATTTGCAAAGAGGATGAGAAAAATATGATGAAAATCAAAACAATCTGATTACGGCCAACAACCTTTAATGATGAACTTTTAATTATCTGTCTGAGAATGCCTTTTTAATTTTAACTGTATTGACTTCTTCCTTTTTTTTCTTTGCAGGTAAATATCAGTTGAGCAAAGGATGCAACAGTAGAAGATGAAGACTTCAAGAGATTTAGGATATAGTTTTATTTTATTTCTAATCATTTGTAATAACATTATTGTAAACACTGTAAATAAATTTACAGTATTCAAATAATATTTGTAACAAATAATTGAAAATGAATAAAAAATCTTTTTTGTCAGATAATTCTTGATTTCTTCTGCACTTGTTTATTTAATTACTTAAATTTCTTGAATTATAATAATTGGAAATTATCCCAATAATTTTAACTTACAAATTATAAATAATCAACAAACGTCCGGCGTTCCAAATAACCAAATGCATTGCACAGTTTAAACAAACAAACGTCCATACGCCTTTCACTTTATTGATTAAACCAACACTTCAAACTCTCAATCAGAAGCCTCAGCTTCTATCCCAGATGTTTAGACTTTGAGAAACAAACATGAATCTTGAACAAGCGTCAAAACCATGTGACAGTCAAATGAAATGTTGTGGATTCAAAATCTTCTGAGAATGCTCGTGAAAACCCTAATTCTGGATTTACTGTCAAAGAAACGTCCGCCTGATCAAAACCTGAGCCAAACTCAAACAAATCAAAAGAAAACCCTAATAATCTGCTTGACTGATTCAAAATCAATGAAAACCCTAATTTTGTCTGACTGATAAGAAAAGTCTGTTTGACCGATTCTTAAGCCAATCTAAAAAATCAAGAAGAGCCCAAAGCTGTGATTTCTTGTGAAAAAGAGGAGGGAAAATTTTGGGGTACAACTGTTGCCCCTGTTCAATCTTCTTGAACCTGAAGAGTTAGATTGGCAGTTTTGCCGTTCGCGACTCGAGGGTAAAAGGAGATTGGACACTAGAGTGCCCAAAAAATTTGCACTCGTCAAAGCGTAGTCGAGGGAATGGGCTTAAAGATGCCATTTGGAGATGTGACAGAATCTTGTCGGGGGATGGGCTTAGAGATGCCATCTGGAAATTGTTGGTAGAAGGATGGGATTATAGATGCCATCTGAAGGTGATTGTATCTTGTTGGAGATGGGCTTATAGATGCCATCCAAGAATGTTTGTTGAACTGTATGTCGTTGGTAAGTGGGTGAGTATCAGAAAGGTATCCATGTTTAGGAATATCTCTGAGTTGGGGGTCTGAATAAGCAATAGATTGACATCCGTGTTTAGAGAATCCATAAACTGTTTTCAAAAGTTGAATCTGAACAAGTGATAGATTAACCTCCGTATCTGGAGAATCCGTGAACTGTTTTTAGAAGTCTTGAAGTTGAATAAGCAATAGATCAGCATTCATGTTGGGAAGCGTCCGTAAACTGTTTTCAAAAGTTGAGTCTGAACAAGCGATAGATTAACATCCGTGTTTGGAGAATTCGTAAACTGTTTTCAGAAGTCTTGAATCTGAACAAGCGATAGGTTAACATCCGTATCTGGAGAACCCGTGAACTGTTTTCATAGGTCGAAGCTTATCAATCTTATCCTGAAAAGTGTAAAATGTTAGCTAAACACAAGGTTATGTTGCATGATATGTATGATGCAATGAATTGCGTTTCATCAATGTTTATGATGTATGAATGTAATGGATGTGTATGTAAGCTGAGTAGCTGTCTTGTTGAGGAAGACGAATCCTGGATAATGAAATCTTTGACTGCTGCCGGGGAAAGTAAATCCTTGACTGCTACAGGGGAATGAAGATCCTTTGATCATTGAAAATTAGAAGTCCTGGGACCACTGTTGGGGAATCAGGAACTGGGGTTGTATGCCAATCTACTGGGGATTCCTGTCTTGAGGAGATCTTCACCGGGGAATATCTGAATATCCTGTGAGGAGCTGAGAATGGGAGTCTTCATTCTGCTTGGGGAATTTGAATTATGTGGGGAATAGCCACACTGTTGAAAAGTAGCTATCCTGTTGGAGAGTAAAACTCAGGATTCTGGAAAAAAAACTTATTCCTGTCTGGAAGAAGTTCAGGTTTAGGTTGTATGCCACTTTGAGAATGAGAATCTTCATTCTGTTGAGGATATCAGGAGCTTGGGTTATATACCACTTTGAGAATGAGAATCTTCATTCTGTTGGGGATATCAGGAGCTTGGGTGTATGCCAATCTACTGGGGTTTTAAGGATGAGAGTCTTCATTCTGTTAAGGGTCAAAAATTGGGAGTATACCAATCTTCTGAGGTTTCAAGGATGAGAATCTCCATTCTTGAGAAAGATAGATTTTTAGGAGCTTCAATTGTCCGTTATCTTGTTGGTGGTCGTAACTTCCAGCAGGTGATGAAGGAAATTTTGACGAACGCTACTCCAAAAGGTGATGAAGGAATCTTTGATGATTACTACTCCAAAAGGTGATGAAGGAACCTTTGACGATTACTACTCCAAAAGATGAATGAACCTTTGACGATTACTACTCCAAAAGATGAAGGAATCTTTGACGATTACTACTCCAAAAGGTGATGAAGGAATCTTTGATGATTACTACTCCAAAAGATGAAGGAATCTTTGACGATTACTACTCCAAAAGATGAAGGAACCTTTGATGATTACTACTCCAAAAGATGAAGGAATCTTTGATGATTACTACTCCAAAAGGTGATGAAGGAATCTTTGACGATTACTACTCCAAAAGGTGATGAAGGAATCTTTGACGATTACTACTCCAAAAGATGAAGGAACCTTTGACGATTACTACTCCAAAAGATGAAGGAATCTTTGATGATTACTACTCCAAAAGGTGATGAAGGAATCTTTGACGATTACTACTCCAAAATGTGATGAAGGAATCTTTGACGATTACTACTCCAAAAGATGAAGGAATCTTTGACGATTACTACTCCAAAAGGTGATGAAGGAATCTTTGATGATTACTACTCCAAAAGGTGATGAAGGAATCTTTGATGATTACTACTCCAAACGATGAAGGAATCTTTGACCATTACTACTCCAAAAGATAAAGGAACCTTTGATGATTACTACTCCAAAAGATGAAGGAATCTTTGATGATTACTACTCCAAAAGGTGATGAAGGAATCTTTGACGATTACTACTCCAAAAGGTGATGAAGGAATATTTGATGATTACTACTCCAAAAGGTGATGAAGGAATCTTTGACGATTACTACTCCAAAAGATGAAGGAATCTTTGACGATTACTACTCCAAAATATGAAGGACTTTTATCTGTCGATCAATCTGCATATGTTAAGAATGTTGTTGAAATGTAATTTTGTTTTGGAGAATAAATCCTTGACAAATGTTGGGGAAATAAACCCATGACCGTTGGTCTGCTAGAGAGGTGATGAACTTCTCGAGGATGCTTGAATTTCTTTTCAGAAAGATTTCGGAGAGGTTTCATCACTGCCCCTAGTATCAGATGCTTGTGACACTGCCAGGAAATTTGGACTGTACGTAACCCTTTGATGAGATTGACGCTTAAAGCCCAAGTGATGGTAACGGAGACTTGCCCCAAGTTAATCTGTAATTGAGATTTGTTGAAATCTTGACCGGACTGCCCCAGGTTAACTGAACTTTGAAAGATCTGTTGAAACCTTGACTGGACTTCCCCAGGTGTGCTGGATAGTGACATGTCATGCCCTCTTGTTGATAGGAGATTTGTCAATGGAAGTGTCATCCTTTTTTGAAATGAGTTTGCTCACTGAGAGGGCTTTTGTTCACTGGTCATTCATTGTATGAATTTCTTCGCTGTCAAACAAATAACCATGTGCAAACAACGATATTCAAATAATGCAAAGTTTATGCTTGTCTCGAAGTTTTGAAAAATGCGTTTTTTAGCAGAAAACTTTTTATAAGACAAATTCAACACAAAATTTAGGGCAAAGCCTTACAGGAGTCAGGATACCTTTTGTAACAGTATGCTTTCGAACTAACCCATGCTTCAGTTAGTACTTTTGAAGGGTTGTAACGTGGCTTGGTTCACGGTTTAAGAAACAAGGGATAAAGGCTCAAAGTGTATTTGTACCCACCCGCTCTTCGTGATGTTCTTCAATCCTAAACTCAGTTAATTGTGCGTCGAACTCTATTCGATTTTGGAACAACGTTTTGGTGATGGTTCACACAAGTTGAATTTGTTGGAAGACAGTCATCATCATTTTTTTGCAACATTTTTCATGTTGTTGAGGATTTGTAATGACCTCTTTCTTTTGATTTGTTATCCCTAACTTTTGCCTGACTGTTACTGTTTTCGAGATTACAGTCAGCGGGATGCCCCAGCTTTCTTGAGCCTCCTTTATAGGTTTTGGCTCAGTGGGATTTTCTCTTTTGAGAGATTGATTGCCTATGAGATAAAGAACCATCACTGTCTTTTGGTTCCAAAGGAATGTTTTTGATGTCATTCGTTGTATTACGAACTGAGAGTTTGCGACTTTAATGCACATCTTTTTTTTTGAATTAACTGAGAGACTACCCTGCCCCAGGTTTAAATCAAAGGTTTCAATTTGTTTAGAACAGAAAACTCCTACTTCTTTGGGTCGAAGGGGTTGACTAGGGATTATCTTCCTTATAACTCCAGTGTTTAGGATTTGAAAGAAATGCATGTACATCGTCAGCAAGGTCTGTTCAAAAGCATATTGTATGAGATTATGGCATTGTCTCGTCATCCTCCCTCTAAAGGCTTGTAGATTTTTATCAAGAGTTAAATATCATAAAGAAAGTAGAAAGCATAGTTTAAGAATAGTGAAAACGAATGGATGAATTCAAGACAAACATATGCAGTGCATTAATGAAACAGAATTTGACATCAACGGCTAATTGTTTGAATAACAAAGAGATTACAACTTGAAAATTCAAAATGAACAGAAGCCTCTTTGTCTGAACTTGTCACTTCAAATGGAGAAACCTTGGCGGAAGATTTTCATCTCACCATCCGGCATGAATTCCAACACTCCTTCGTCAATCAAGTCTTGGATCTTGTTTTTCAAAGCCCAACAGTCATCGTGTCATGTCCAGGACTATGGGAGTGGTATACATAAAATGCGTTGGGGTGATAGCTAGGAGAAGAAGTCTTAGGGTTCGGATGAGGAACCCTTACAGCAAGCAGGTTGACCTCCAACAAGCATTTCAGTATCAGAGAAGATGGTATGTCAGTCTCAGGGAAATGTCTTCCAGACGTATTTTTCTTACGTTGATTACCCTATTGACATTGACGGGGTTGTTGATGGGCTTGTGACCCCGAAGCAAGTTGAGGAGCTTTTCCCTTGTCTTCTTATCTCAAAGGAGGTTGAACGATGACTTGATCTTCAACCTTAGGTGTTTGCCCCACTTGGTTATCCCGAAGCAGTTTGTTGACGAGAACCCTAAGCTCCTCTTGTCCTTGAGCTAAGTCTTGAATGAGAGCCATCTGGCCCACCAGTTGTCCCATCATCTGGATCTTCATTGTTGCCAACTCAATTTGTAGCCCTTCCAAGTGATCATTCCTGATGCCTCCTGGATTCCCCAGGACCATGCCCCTTGTGAGGAGAGCTTTTATCTCTTCTTTCCCCTGGGACAGGTTCAAGAACATTTCTTGAAGTTGGACGTTCTAAGCCCGAAGATCCTGGTTGTCTCGTTGGAAAGCCATTGCTGAAATAAACAGCGAGGGCATGAGAGACCTGTATTGGGAGACCTGTTATGCAATGATATGTATGACAAATGTATGCAATGTTTTCAAGAATCTCTCGGGGTAAACACAAGAAAATGTTAGAGGTTGAACTTCGATCAACATCTTTGATTGGAGGACCTTGTAATGGTGGATGTCTTTCCACAAGAATCAAGCTCACCATGTCAAGTGGGTCATAACCCCTGATTCAAGTTGTTGCACTTGATCTTTGACGACATTTGTTTAGAGGAAAACCTTCTTGCCCTTTGGTAGACGTCTGGTTCAACGTGATCCTGCATCAAAAGACCCTCGAGATCCTTGAAATGGTTATTGAAAATGCTATGGTATGATGTCATGATGTTATGTACATGTATGCAAGAGTAAACAAGTGTATATACAGACAATCATATTCACACAAATCAAACAAGTCCTTAGGTTTAGGCTTGCATGGGGTTTGTAAGTAAGTACCCTCTTGAAGTTAGTTGGCTCAACCTGTCCTAAAATAGAAAACGGGTTCTAAGGAGCTCAATATCATTGGATTGTTTTTTGTGTTCATTGTTTTGGTTTAGCCACTTAATTGGCGACCAAAATATTCCAAGAAAACAATCCTCAATGAGTGTAGTATCGAGTATCTACCATCTTCGGACTGCACCAAAGTTGGTCATCTCACTACCCCTAAAAAGGCCAAGATGGTCAAGTAAGGTTCTAAGAGTTCGTTAGTGCTTCATGACATCACTCAGCGGCCCTGTATTCTCCTTGACTACTCAAGGGCTACCGGTACTCACAAATATGTCACACTAACATAGCTACTGCTTCAACCATGTCGGTATACCCCGCACAGTTCCCTCACAATTTATTGTTATTTACCTAAAAAGGTGCCCCCAAATCCGGGTGTAGGATTTATAGCAAACCCAAACAAGGAACCCAAAAAAAGTAAAGCAATCAAAGCAACCAAAGCAAGTATGTAAAGGTGATCTAAAACCCTAAGGTAACCCCACTTTTAATTTTCTCCCCAGCAGAGTCGCCAGTTCTGTGATACGGTGGGAGAACTGACTTGAGGTTTTGCATTTGTATTCGCACTTGTTCGGTTTAGCAAGAGTCGCCACCTACTTTTTATTTTATCCTAAGGAAAGGTCGAAAAGCACAGGAAAGACCTTTGAGATGTTTTCGTGGGTTCGGGGGGTAGATTATGAAAAGGGAAGGTATTAGCAACCTTTTCATCCATGGTTATCCATGGGCTCTTAGTTACTTGTCTTAGATCACTTGCCTTTGCTTTTCAATTGTTTGAAATGGTGATTTGTGTGTGTGGTTTTTAAAATGTTTTGAAAAAGATGCCTTGTCTAGGAAACCATTGTAACAATTCTTTACTCGAATGTTTTACAAAGGTGTTTGTCTTTTTGAAAAGATGTTTCAATGTTTTTTGAAAGTTTGTTTTGAAGTTGTGTTGTGGTGTGTGTTTGAAAATGGCAAGTGTGTTTTGCAAGTTTGATCAAGTAACTAAGAGTTGTCTACCCTAAATTTACTCAAAGATCTTTCCTTATGTTTTAACCCTTTCAACAGTGTTGTTTCACCATTGTATTTGGTGAACAACCTTGCGTTAGGATGTTAACGGGACGGGCGCGGGTCATCGTTTAGACCATGAATGCAATAGTGTCAAGTATTTTGGAAATTTTCTTGAGGGACTATGATCATTTTGTTTAGGCAACAAGATAGCGTCATCGAGGGACTATGATCATTTTGTTTGTTTTTGTTTTGTTTTGTTTTGCCAAAGTACTTGACATGCAAACATGGCCCATTTTTGAAGGCAACAAGTGGATGTAACCCTAGGGGTGTAAGTGTGCATTGTATATTGATTTTCATGCATTTATCTTTGTATTAGGTTATCTAGCGGTTGATTTTGAATCTTCGCATACAAACCCTAATTACTATACAGTATATAGAAAGCGATAAATTGCGGGAATTTAAAGTTTAAGCTATTACAAATAAGTATCCGGGGATGGGGGTACAAATGTTTACAAATGGGGATGAGTCTTATCAGGATAGTAGTGTCCAAATATTATTTACAACCAAATCGAATCACCGCATTCTCAATGTAAAAATATAGCAAAGTATAAGAATTAAAGAGAATCAAAAGTATTTGAGAAATGCACATGATTATTTACAAGTGATTAAGAGGTTAACCTAATGTATTTATTAAGTATTTATTTATTTTTGTGTTTTTATTAATGTTATATAAATAAAAAGGGTTTTAAAGAGAAAAGTATTTAATTCAAAACAAACTAATTATTTATGTATTTTTTAAAATGTAATAAACATTAAGAAAATTTTGTGCAAAAAGTTAATGTATTTTTATTTACCAAAAGGAATTTAGGTTATATAAAAATGAAAATAAGGTAAAAAAAGTATTAGTTTGTATATATAAAAAAAACGGTTAAATGGGCTTTAAAGAACATGCTTGGCCCAAATGAAGAAAAAAAAATCAGACAAGATAAAAAAAGGGGGTATGTGCCAGAATCAAATGGGCTTAAGGTTTGGAGCGTGGAGTAGGCCCAAAACGTGTTTTTAACAATTTTTGTCGTTAGGGTTCGTTGCTGTTTGGCTCAGAATATGGTTTCAGTTTGAACGAACGGCGCCGCTCTCCATCCTTCTTCACGGTTGTACCAGGTGGTGACAAGAAAAGGTATTGATTTCTGTTTTAGGGTTTGAATATTCGTGCATGTTTTAGATTTTTCCTTGTTTTGATCTTTGATTATTATTAATCTTTGATTGTTACATTTGTATGAGGTGTAAAAAAGGAAGAGGGGACAATACCTTTGTTCTGCTTTTGGAGAGGAGACGGGGAGTTTGGACAGGAGGCGTTCTCCGGTGGCCAAGGAGGGGAGGCTGTAATGCTGATGAAAGCTTTTCCGGTAACCTCATATCTTTCTCCTTGGATGGTTTTATGATGAAACTTCTGAAAACCCTAGGATAGCCATTTCTGAATCTTCTTTCTCTTTGAATACTTGCTTCAGTGTTTTTGCTTCTGAGTTGCTAGCTTCAGTGTTTTTCCTCTCTTGGGCTTTGTTTCTTTTCAATGATGATAATATCTGAGAATGCTTTGGTTTCTGTATGTTTTGATATTTGGACTTGCTTGAGTTTGGTTGTTTGATTTAGGCAAGCTTGAAAGTTTTAGCAGGTTTGTATGGTACAGGCCTTTAGGCTTTGGCTTGAAGCAGGCTTGGGTGAGACTGGTTTTTGACAGGCTTTTTGGTTACAGGCTTCAAGGCTTGTTTTTGTAACAGGATTTTGGATAGTTTGGAGCAGGTTATATGTTTTGTGTAGTTTTTGACAGGGCTAAAGGCAGGCTTGCAAGTTTGCTTGAAGCAGGCTTCTGGTATGAGTTTGTTTATGCATGCAAGCTTTGTTGGTTAGGCAGGCTTGAAGCAGGTTTTGTTGAAGTTTGGTAACTGGTTCTGTAAGTTTGTTAACTGGTACAAGCTTAAGGCTTGAAGCAGTTTGCAAGCTTGAAGGCAGTTTTGAGGCTACAGGCTTGCTGTTGTTATCTGTTTACAGCTTGAAGGTAGTTTTGAGGCTACAGGCTGTGTTATGTGTTTACAGCTTGTGGCCTTTTTTTCTTTTCTGTTCTGCCCCCATTGAACTGTTAGATATCTTGTTATATTTATCTATCTCTAAGCCTGCCTAAAAAACTGTAAGCCTCTACTTCTCTACTCTCTTTCTCTCTCTCCAAAAAGCATATCTTTGCTTAGAATATCTTTCTTTTTCTGAAAAGGTTTTGGCCTGGAAAATGATGAATAAAAATGCTTGCTTGCAACTTTAGCTTTCCTCTGCATTCTGTACTTTTCTTCCAGATTTTCTGCATTGCCTTTGATAGCTTGTAGGCAGCTTTATTGACAGTTACAGCTTGGTTGACATTTTGGTTTGCCTTAGTTTGCCCAGTTTTGAATTTGTAACTTAGCTTGGCATTTCAGTTTGGTTTGCCTTTTTGACAATTTGAATTTATGCAGCTTTGTGCATTTTGTTTAATATGCTGCCTTGTATTTAATTAATTCATATGCTTGCAAACAATTTTTCTTTCCTCTTTGTGAACCAAGAAGAGAGTCTTCTTGTGATTTGCAAAGAGGATGAGAAAAATATGATGAAAATCAAAACAATCTGATTCCGGCCAACAACCTTTAATGATGAACTTTTAATTATCTGTCTGAGAATGCCTTTTTAATTTTAACTGTATTGACTTCTTCCTTTTTTGTCTTTGCAGGTAAATATCAGTTGAGCAAAGGATGCAACAGTAGAAGATGAAGACTTCAAGATATTTAGGATATAGTTTTATTTTATTTCTAATCATTTGTAATAACATTATTGTAAACACTGTAAATAAATTTACAGCATTCAAATAATATTTGTAACAAACAATTGAAAATGAATAAAAAATCTTTTTTGTCAGATAATTCTTGATTTCTTCTGCACTTGTTTATTTAATTACTTAAATTTCTTGAATTATAATAATTGGAAATTATCCCAATAATTTTAACTTAGAAATTATAAATAATCAACAAATGTCCGGTGTTCCAAATTACCAGATGCATTGCACAGTTTAAACAAACAAACGTCCATACGCCTTTCACTTTATTGATTAAACCAACACTTCAAACTCTCAATCAGAAGCCTCAGCTTCTATCCCAGATGTTTAGACTTTGAGAAACAAACATGAATCTTGAACAAGCGTCAAAACCATGTGACAGTCAAATGAAATGTTGTGGATTCAAAATCTTCTGAGAATGCTCGTGAAAACCCTAATTCTGGATTTACTGTCAAAGAAACGTCCGCCTGATCAAAACCTGAGCCAAACTCAAACAAATCAAAAGAAAACCCTAATAATCTTCTTGACTGATTCAAAATCAATGAAAACCCTAATTTTGTCTGACTGATAATAAAAGTATGTTTGACCGATTCTTAAGCCAATCTGAAAAATCAGGAAGAGCCCGAAGCTGTGATTTCTTGTGAAAAAGAGGAGGGCAAATTTTGGGGTACAACACATCCTAATTACTAGCATTTCATATTTGGAAAGGCGTTAAATTGCAGAAATGTAAAAGTCCTACGCTATTACAATATTTTAGGGATGGGGGGTACATATTTACAAATGGGAGTTGCAAGAATTTAAATCCTATTAAACTATTACAACCATATTGAAATGTACAATTCAAGAGAGAAAAAGGACTTGTTTAGAAAATGATTTTTGGTCTTAATGAATTAAGAAAAAGAAATAAATTAATCAAAAAAAGAAAATATTTTTATGTATTTTTTATATTAATGAAAAAGGGAATTGATATTGAAAATGATAAAAAGGAAAATAAATGAAAGATAGAAACAACGTGCTACTGCAAGCAAAACAACAAGGATCAGAAGTTCTGAAGCCAGGCGCGTGGTAACTCAGAAAGGAACATTAGCGGAATCAGAAGTTCTAGATTGATACACTCTAAGGCCCTGCAAGAAATGTCTGAGGGAAAGGAAATAAATATTTTGGGTGGTATTCAGGCAGTGGGCCAAAAGTCAGAAGTTTTGTACTGTGCTAAAATAGTGAGTGAACATCAGAAATTCAGTGTGTTGACGGCGTGTGAAAAATCAGAAATTCTGAGTGTTAAAACAGCAAGTGGAGGCATCAGAGGTTCAGTGTGCTTAACAGTAAGAAAGCCTAAAAGTTATGTGTTAAAATGGTATAAGGAGAACTCAGAAGTTTTGTGTTGTGCTAAAACAGTGAGTGAGCATCAGAAGTTCTGTGTGTTAAAACAGTAAGAAAGCTTAGAAATTTTGTGTTAAAATGGTGAGTGAAAGACAAAAGTTTTGTGTTACATTTCAACTTTTTCATCATATTAATCAGCACATCAGCAATTTATTCAGTTCTTAACAAACCACAAATTAGAAGGATAAAAGCACAACAGTTTATAGAAGTTTTAATCCTAGTTCTGAGCCTAGCCTTAATCAAGAAGTTCTGATCCACAGTTTCTTATGCAATGATATGGACAACATCAACACTAAGATATTTACATATTTAATGATATTCTGAATGAGAAGATGTAAAGTCAAAAAGACTTACCTTAAATCTGGAGCGTGTGCTTGGAACTTGAACTACTGCCTTCAAATGTTCTGGAGTCAGCAAGAGCAATAGAAGAGAAAATGCCAAGTTCTTTGATTCAAAGGGAAGAACAAAGGTTTGGTTTTCTGTTTGGGAATTCTGGATTTTTACGAAGGTTTCACAGTTTTTATTTTCTCTCTTTTGATAATTTTCTCTCTCCAAAGACCAACCAGCCCCTTGAACGTGTGATGGAGCAAATTATTTATAGATGGGTTTGTTGTGGTTTTGGGGGGGGGGGGGGGGAAATGGGATTCAAACCTTTTTGGTATACTGTTTCATTGCTTTTTAATCACAGTTTTCATATGCTAATTTGATGTAAATATGGGGTTTGAGAAAGTGCAGGCGTGGACTGGATCAGCAGCTGATTGCAGGACTGTGATACAGCAGGGCAGCAGGTTGCTTAAACGAGGTTTTGGGATTTGGTGATGTTCGGATCACAGAAGATCAGAAACGTAACCTCCATATGCTGAAGAGTCATGTTCTGATTGAAGAACTATGTTTTGAACCATGTTTACAACTTCTGACTACACTTGCATGGAGGCTGGCTCAGAAGTTCTGAAGCATCATATTCTCTTAACACTTGGAAAATTTTCTAAATCTTTATAAATTTGATGTTTTCAAAGTAATTTCTGACTTCTGATTTTTTGATAAACCAATTTCATGTCTTGATGGAATATAATTGTTGAAACTTGATTTGATCCAAAAGTCAAAGTTTGACTTTTCAGTGTGCTTTTGACCATTTTTCCCTTGTGGATGATTTTCTTGAAAAGTTGTAATTCAAGACTTGGAACTTAATAAAAGCAAACCTAAGAGCCCAGGATGATCCTTTGAGAAATGAGAGGGCAAATTTTGGGGTACAACAAAACCCAACCCATATTTATCTACTTTGAACGGGATCTCGGGGAGTTTCCCCCAGGTAGCACAGCTTCTATCTTCGACTATGGCACGAGCATCCTTAAATGAAACCATTCTTGGCACGACCTTATCAGCTTTGGGCATGTCGGAGGAAATTTTGGCGGTAGCAACCATAGGCGGAACAACTTCAAAATCCTGACACGAGGTTTCTATAAGTTCGCCATCCATATCCACATATTTGAAAGAATTGAGATGGCTTACCATGAATTCCTCCTCACCGCAAACAGTGAAGATCCTCCCCTTGACTGGGTATTTTAGCTTTTGGTGAAGGGTAGATGTTACTACCCCTGCTCCATGGATCCAAGGGCGGTCCAGAAAAAAGGAGTAAGTGGGACGGATGTCCATGATATATAAAGTAGAATTGAAAATCTTTGAGCCAACTTTAATTGGGAGATCCACCTCTCCATGAACCATCCTTTTGGACCCATATAAAGCCCTCACGATAATATCACTCGGCTTCAACACCAGTCCTTCATAATCTAAACGATATAAAGCGCCCTCGGGTAGCACGTTTAAAGAAGAGCCAGTATCAACCAAAACGTGTGCTAGGGTAGTCCCCTTACATTCAACAGAAACATGCAAAACTTTGTTATGATTCCTTCTAAGTGGTGTCAGATCAGCATTAAAGAACCCTAATCCATTATCAGCCGTCAAGCTCGCCACACAATTTTCGAATTGGTCAGTTGTGGTCTCATGAGGGACATGAGCCTTTTTTAAGAATTTGATCAATGCTCGGGCATGAGCATCGGAACAAAGTAACAAAGATAACATGGAGATCTTGGAAGGGGTTTGCCCCAGCTGCTCTACTATCTTGAAATCACTCCTCTTTATAATTTTCAAGATTTCATCCATTTCTTAAGTGGAAGGTTCCTTAGCAGCAACGTCCTTTACGGGCAACTCTATATCAGCAGGCTCAACTACTTTCTTTTTACCCCTAATGTCAACACTAGGCTTATCAGTGGTGATGCTGACAGGTTTCATTGTAGTAGTTAGGGGTGAAATATCGGGCAAAAAGATTCTCCCAATTCTGGTCACCATACTAGATCCAGTAATATTCCCAACGTCATCAGCCTTGCTTTCTTCAATCCAAGCATCTTGCTTTATTCCATGGTAATACACTTCAGCACCGTAGTTCCACGACACTGCTTTGTTGGAAGAGTACAGAATTTTCCCAGGGGTAGTGATTATTAACGGAGATACAGTCGGTTCATTCGAAATCCTGATAGGCCCATTTGAGGAGATCCTAAGAGGCTTTTTGGAAATTGTTATCATGGAGAGGTCTTCAATTTTATCGGTCAAACTTTTGATGGACGAAGTTCTTTCAAATAGGATCTCATGACTATTCATCAGGCATTGAACACCTTCTTTAAGCCATTTGCATGCATTAACTTGTTCAGCGCAACAATCACAGTCTTTCAAACAGCCAGGGAAAACCCAACTCTCAGCAAAAAAATTGACAACAGTTAACGGAGTAGTTAAATCTTCGACGAAGGAAACAAAAATAGTGTCTTCAATTGCAGCAACACCTTTTACATGGTTTGGAATTGGTGCAATTATCACATTGGGAGTTGTAGGTGGATCAAATTCAATTGTCTTGTTGTCTATTAGATCTTTAACTTTGTTCTCCAGCGCCCAGCATTGATCGGTCTTATGCCCAGGACTATTTGAATGATATGCACACTTGGTATTCAGATTGTATTTAGGTGAGGAAGTGTTCAGATTGGACGGAGGATCACACAATGTCACTAAGTTGGCCTTTAACAAGTGTTATAAGGCTTGGGATAACGACATCCCTATCCTTGTGAACTGTCTTCGTGGAGCCTCAAATCGTTGATGGTTGGAAGATTGTCTTTGAACAAGAGTAGGGTTGGAGATCAAA
The DNA here is from genome assembly GCA_948472305.1 of Vicia faba. NCBI lineage: Eukaryota > Viridiplantae > Streptophyta > Magnoliopsida > Fabales > Fabaceae > Vicia > Vicia faba. Next base: position 1,069,985,912 of record OX451735.1, on the reverse strand, counting down.
ACAGCATTAACGGACAAACGGTTATCCTTCTTGGTATGGGCCCTTGCCCCATACACAACATTTGTTTCTTTCTTCCCAGTGAAGGGTTTCTTTACGGGGTTGGAGGTGGAAGCAGACGCCATGGGGATTTTCCTGCTCTTGATACCACTTTCGACCCTTTCACCAATTAGGATCAGCTCGGTGAAACCGGATGAAGAACTCCCAACCAATAAGTTGAAAAATGGACCAGATAACGTACCCATAAATATATCAATATGTTCCTTGTCAGTTAATGGTGGTTAGACCCTACTGGAGAGATCCCTCCACTTTTGGGCGTACTCTTTGAACCCCTCGTTTTTACCCATCGTCATGTCTTGCAGTTGAACTCTAGTCGGCGCCAGGTCGGCATTGTATTGGTATTGGTGATAGAAAGAAGAGACCAGGTCTTCCCAGGTGTTGTACCCCAAAAATTGCCCTCTCATTTATCAAATATTTTCTCACAAAGATCTCTCTTAGTTCAAGACTGCACTAGGATTGATCAGCTCAAGACACCTCCTTAAGCACTGATGACCAAATTAGGGTTTGAGATTGCACAAGGATAAATGAACTTTCAATGCTTCATATGACTTTCATGGATCATTATGGACCCCCAAGATTACTCATGTCAAGTTTCAAGCCTTGGATCACACTTTTGCTCAGTCAATTGAGCAGTTGACCTAAAAATCAATTGTATTGGGGAAAAAGTAAACTATGGCCAATTTACAGTCAAACTTCATAATTCTTGATCCACATCAAAATTATAAACTCATATGTATCATTTTATTAAGTTTGGATCATAATTCCTCAAGAAATTTGATCAAATCATCAAAAGGGCAAAATGATCAAAATTAGGGTTTTGACTGAGAAAGGGCAATTTTTTATTTTTAACCTAGAAAATGGTCAATTGGTTTGAAGCATGATTTCAAGAGTTCAATTGAATCATTTTGACCTAATGGTATTACCTAAAACATTGCTCAAGATCAATTGGATTCATAGTGAATTTTCAGTCAACTGATCAAAAAGTCAACTGTACACTGAAAAGTTAAAGTTTTCTAACTTAGAAATTTTTCTAAGTGTTTTAAACTTCATATTTTTTCATAACTTTGGGCCAATTTTTCACCATGATGCAAGAGGATTTAGAAGAAACTTTCAAAATGAAAGTTGTAGATCTCCATGATATCTACAACATTGCTTTACACAACTTCTTCTAAAAATTCTTGTATCTCAAGTTATTAATTCACAAAAAATCATGGTCTTGAAATTGAACACTTAGTGAAATTTTGCTCTACTTTTGGTCAGGATTTTGACCTAACTTCATGGCACTTTTTCATTAAGTTCCAAGGGTAATTTTCAAAAGTGATTCAAAGAGGGGTTGTAGAGCACATTGCAAGCTTTCCAAAATGTCCAAGAACTCCTTGATATCATTCTTGAGCAGGGAGAATCGAAGAGATGAAGTTAGGGTTTTCACACTTGAAATACAAGTCATTTTGTGATGAACAAGAATTCAATTTCAATCCTATGCTGCACAATCTTGATTTGCAGGCCTCTAAACCTCAAGATCTCTCTGTAACCAAAAGATTGCACTTGTTTTTGAGCTATTATCCACTTGATTTAAGCTTTATCCAAGCAAATTTTCCATTTATGGCACAAAGTAACCATTCCATTCTTGTAAAGAGGCTTTAATCACAAAGTCAATGCATAGAGCTCCTAACGTGTTCCTTCTGATCACAAGCAATGTCAAAGGAAAAAGTAACATGTCTAGAGCCTCCCACAAACTCAGGCTATTCTTGTACTTCATCTTGGAACCATATTGTCACTTTTCTTCAAAATCAAGTAACATGGCCATAAGTTTATATCTTGCTTTTCTGACCTCCTCAAGTCCTCTAATCTTTTTCATATAACCATACAAGTGTATTTCAACATAAGACACGGTTGAACAAGCCAAAAACTCCCTGAAAACTCAGATTGCACAAAACCTCCATTTTTGTGTCATTTCTGACTTTGAACTTCAATCTTCAAAACCACTCGTGCATTTCTTGGCCTTTTTGTTTCAAAAGATTCCTCATACCAAATACAAACCATCCCTGTCCCTGCTTGCATACTGTAACATCATCTTCATAAACTTCCATAGCCAAAAACAGAGCATTGCAGTTAGACTTCTCCAGGCCATTTCAGCCACTCTCAGCTCAAGCCAGCCATTGCCTGAAACAAGCTCAAATCCATTTCACAATTTCTAGTTTTGAGGTATTTTTCTTGAACTTCTATCTTCATATTTAGGTATTGTTAAGCTTTGATTTATGAAGATAAAATGTAGACACCATTGCCACGAAGCTGTACATATCCATAGTTCGCATTTATATGGCCTGAGCTTAGAGAATTTTAGAGTTAAAGTTTTCTGAAATTTTTAGGTTTTGAATTAGGGCCAGAAAAATTCTCATTCATCTTTGATTGTTAACTTAAGTTATTTACATGGTTGAATTCGTGGGAAGAAATGCCACAACTTTCATGTTTGAACTTTTCATTTTTGTTGAGAGATGAAGAAGATACAGGTCCTTTGGTTGGAGGTTAAAGATGAAGTGTAATCAGAGCGCGTTTTGTATCATATATTTAATGTTTTGCTTATATCAACGGATGTATAGCCACCCCAGTGGTAAAGCACGCGTCTGTTCACCCTTAGGTCCTGGGTCAAGCCCCAGCGTGACCTTTTGCTATTTTTCACAAAATTCTGACTTTTTTTGTTTTTTGGCAACACTTGGGCTCTTCATGTGGGCTTAGTTTTTTTCTCACAATACTCCTTGCCTTGCTGATTAACCCCCTGAACTTTTCTTTATATTTTTTTCCTATTTCCTTATTATTATTATTATTATTATTATTATTATTACTATTATTATTATTATCACTACTATTATTTTCATAAAATCACAAAAAATCCAAAATTTATTTTTATTTATTATTTTTATATATTCTTATCTTCTCCATAAAGCAAAAAGATAAAAAAAAAATTTTCTTAAAGACAAATTAATTTCTTTTTCCTTAAATAATTAATTCTTAGACTTAGGATAAATTAATATATTATTTTATTTTTTTTAGATAAAATTAATTTAGAACTTAGGTTAATTAATTAATTAATCTTCATTTTATTTTTATTAATTTAAAACCTTTCATAAAAAACCCTAAAAAAGTCCATTTCAAATTAATTTATTTTCTTAAATAGTTTAAGTTAATTTTATTTAATTCTTAATTAGTCATTTTTTTAATTAGGTCAAACCCCTTTAATAAAAACAACAAAAATCATCTCTTTTTTCCATTTATATTCTTGCATTTTATTTTCAATTTTGTACAATATTCAATATGGTTGTAATAGATAATTAGGTTTAATTTTCTTGCAATCCCCATTTGTAAATTTGTACATCCCCCTCCCCTAATGATGTAATAGCGTAGTAATTTTACTTTTCGCAATTTATCGCTTTATATAAATGCTAGTAATTAGGGTTTGTATGGAAAGACTAAAACCAATCAATTAGAAAACCATAATCAAAGACTAAACAAAGCATGGAAATCAATACACTTGCACACAAGCACCCCTAGGATAAAATCCACTTGGTTGCCTTACAAAAATGGCCATATTATGCATGTGAAGTATCTTAGCAAAAACAAGCAAAAATACAAGATCATAGTCCCTCGATGATGCTATCTATGTTGCCTTTTCAAAATGATCTTAGTCCCTAAAGAAAGATGCTAAGATACCTTGCAATATTGCTAATCATGGTTATACGATGACCCACGCCCGTCTAGTTTACATGCAAAGATAGGGTTACTTACCAAATCAATGTTAAGATAACAATATAAAAGGAAAGAGGAAGAAAACAAGAAAGACTTTTGAGTAGGTAGATTGGTCCTAGTTACATGCTCAAGTTCAAAACAAAAACATCCTTGCTATTTTCAAAACAAACACCAACACTTTCAAAAACATCTTTCAAACTTGAAAAACATTTTCAAAAGATCAACACTTTGTATACATTCTTACGAACGAGAATCATTACAAAGTTCGCCTAAACGATGGCACCTTTTCAAAATAATTTCCAAAACCACATAAAGCAAATTTTCAAACAAAAGTAAGTGATCTAGCAAGTAACTAAGAGCCCATGGAAAACCATGGATGAAAAGGGTGCTAACACCTTCCCTTTTCATAATCTACCCCCCGAACTCAAGAAACAATCTCAAAGGTATTTCCTGTGCTTTTTCATATTTCCTTTGGGATAAAAGAAAAGTCAGTGGTGACTCTTGCTAACCGCAACATTTGTGATAAAACGCAAAACAACCAAGTCAGTTCTCCCACCGTATCACAGAACTGGCGACTCTTCCAGGGAAAATAATAAAAGTGGGGTTACCTTAGGGTTAGATCACATTTACTTGATTTCATTGTTTGATTTGTATGCTTTATATTTTGGTTCTTTGTTTGGGTTTGAATCCTCTACCCGGATTTTGGGATACCTTATAGGTAAGTAGCAATACATTGTGGAAAGTGTGCGGGGTATACCGACACGGTCTAAGCAATAGCTATGTTAGTGTGACATATTTGTGGGTACCGGTAGCCCTTGAGTAGTCAAGGAGAATATGGGGCCGTTGAGTGATGTCATATAGCACTAATGAACTTTTAGAACCTTTACTTGACCAACTTGGCCTTTAGGATGTAGTGAGATGACCGGCTTTGGCGCAGTCCGAAGTTGGTGGATACTCGATACTACACTTATTGAGGTTTGGTTTTTTGGGATATTTCGGTCGCCATTTAAGAGGCTTGCACTGAAACAATGCCCGAGAAAACAAACCAGTGATATTGAGCTCCTTAGAACCCGATTACTATTACTAGGACAAGTTTGAGCCAACTAAACTTCAAGAGGGTACTTACCTATGAAACTCCATGCAAGCCTAAACCTAAGGACTTGTTTTCTTTGTTTGTATATATTTACTTATACATAACATCATAAACATCATAACATCATACTCATACTCACTAACCATTTCAATGATTTTTGGGATTTATCTTTGTTCTGTTTTGTAGGACATGGATTTTATTCGCAGGAAAACCATTCAAGTCAATCTCGTAAGGATCCCTCCTCAACTCAAAGAGCTAGCATCAAGGATTCCTAAAAATTCTCCATTTACCGAAAGACATGGTCGCCTACTAAACTTGGTTACCTCTAACACTGATAAAGACATGATGAAGGTGCTCTTTCAGTTCTTTGATCCTCTACACCATTGCTTCACATTTCCCGATTATCAACTTGTGCCAACTTTGGAAGAATTCTCCCAACTCTTGAGGATTACCATTCTCAATCAACTACCTTTCAACGGTACGGAAAGAGATCCAAATCCAGAAGAGATTGCTCAAGCTCTACATTTGCAACCATCTGATATCACAACTAATTGGGAAACAAAGAGTGGTGTCAAATGTTTCCTAGAAAAGTTCTTGTTTGAGAAAGCCCAAAACTATTGGAACTCTTTAAATTTGCAAGCCTTTGAGGAAATTGTGGCTCTCCTCATCTATGGGATGGTTTTGTTTCCAAATCCTGACCAACTCATAGATGTGAATGCCGTCAAAATCTTCATATCTCGTAACCCAGTGCCTACTTTGCTAGGAGACATCCTACACTCCTTTCACACTCGTACTATGAGGAAGAGGGTTATCCTCATGTGTTGCACTACTCTCTTTGCAAGATAATTTATTTCGCATCTTCCCTAATTTGTGTTGAAGAATGAGCAAGGTTCAAGGTGGTCACATAGGTTGATGACGCTCAGACATTTAGATATTCATTGGTGTTCCCGCTCTTTGGAGAATGTTACTATTTTCGACCGTTGTGGAGAATTCCCTAATGTCCCTTTGCTTGGCATTAGGGGAGGTATCACCTACAAACCTTGCTTAGCCTTAAGACAGTTTAGTTACGCCCGAAGGGATGGTCCACACGAGATGCTTATTCAAGGTTTGGTATTTGACTACGAGAGCGATGATCAAGGTCACTGCCAGAGATTTATCCGAGCTTGGAGGATGTTGAACAAGGTGGATAGCAAGACTCTAGGACACAAGAATTACATTCCCCTCGAGCCTTACCTCAAATGGGTGCGAGCTCGTGCTCAGAAACTTGGGATGCCTTATCCGTCTGTCTTACCATTCATCATGGAGCATGTGGTTGAAGGAGATGTTCCCTACACTATCCTCCATCCCGATATGCCTACCTCTCTCGAAGACTTTCAAAAGGGTTGGATCCAGCTGAAGGAAGAACGAGATACTTTCGAGGCTCAATTCTATGCTAGTGAGAAGAGGGTCTTGGAGCTTATGAAGCAGCTACAAGAAGAGCAAAATGTGAACGCTTATCTCGCGCCGAAGAGGATGCGTTTAGTCTTTTTATCTTAGAAAGTTATTTTTGTAAGCCCAAGAGGCATGATGTAATCTTTCTTGTTTTGTCTAATGAAAATTAACGTTTGTTCATTCTTTTGTCTATACAGATTTAAATTTCATTAATCCTTGAAATCATTTGCATGTACATATTCCATGCATCATAACATGACAGGTTTTCGCATAACAGGTTTCCTTATCTTTCTGTTGTTTATTTCAGCAAGATGGATCTAGAGAAAACTGTGACGGATCTCCAAGCCCAGAATTCTCAGTTTCAGGAAGCTCTACTAGCCCTAGCCAAGGGGAAGCGAGATATGATGGCTTTGTTAGCCGTTAAGAAGAATCCATAGAAGAAAGCTCTGCTCAACATGGGTAGAAGGTTCAAGGAGACAATCCGTCAAATCCTGGTAGGAGGAGACTCATCTGAAGAGGATGAGAACCAGGTCGGTAAGGTCAAGAGTACTCAGGCTGAATATGCTAATGATCAAGATTCTGATGATGATTATTTCAACGAGAAGCATCCACCCGCTGATATCAAATACAAGCAGTTAGAAGACAGATTGAAAGTTGTTGAATTCCAAGCTGTCCCCGGTTTAGATTTTGATGATTTAGGTCTGATCTCTGGGGTAGTCATCCCCCACAAATTCAAAGTACCACTCTTTGCAAAGCACGATGGGATTTCTTGTCCAAAACTCCATTTGAAATCATATGTGCACAAGATACAACCGCACACTGTTGATAAGAAGCTCTCGGTTCACTTTTTCCAAGAGAGCTTGGCTGGAACACAACTTTAATGGTTTTATCAGTTAGATGGTTCTCGTATCAACACTTGGGAGGATCTAGCTACTGCCTTCTACCATCAGTATCAGTACATTACCGACTTGGCGCCAACGAGGGTTCAGTTGCAAGATATGACCATGGGAAAGAATGAAGGATTTAAAGAATATGCGCAAAAGTGGAGAGACCTTGCTAGTAGGGTCCAACCGCCCTTAACTGATAGGGAGCATATTGACATGTTCATGGGCACCTTATCTGGTCATTTCTTTAATCTGTTGGTGGGCTGCTCTTCTTCTGGTTTCACCGAATTAATCTTAATCGGTGAAAGATTTGAAAGTGGCATCAAAAGTGGGAAGATCTCTGTGGCGTCTACCTCCACTTCCAATCCTATCAAGAAACCTTTTGCTGCAAAAAAGGAAGTCAATGTTGTGTATGGGGCAAGGGCCCATACCAAGAAGAACGATCACCCATCTGTCAACGTTGTCCGAATCTCCAATCCAACTCCTACTACAAGACCATCTGTAAATCATCAACATTTTGAAACTCCAAGAAGACAATTTACGAGGTTAGGCATGTCACTGTCTCAAGCCCTTCAACATTTTCTCAAGGCTAATTTGGTGACATTACGCGATCCTCCCGCCAACCCTGACACCTCGTCACCAAAGTATAATCCGAACGCTAAATGTGCTTACCATTCAAGCAGCCCCGGGCACGAGACTGACCAGTTCTGGACCTTGAAGAACAAAATCCAGGATTTAATTGATAACAAGACTGTTGAGTTTGATCCTCCTCTGACGCCGAATGTAATTACCGCTACAATGCTGAAGCATGACAAAGGTGTTAATGTTGTCGAAGATACAATTTGTGTTGCCTCTGTTGAACAATTGACTAGTCCGCTGAATGTAATCAAGAACAATTTGTTGAAAGTTGGGATCTTCCCTGGCTGTGAAAAAGACTGTGTGTGTTGTACAAGACAACTCAATGGATGTGAAGGGCTGAAGAAAGGCATTCAACGCCTGATGGATAGCCATGAAATTCTATTTGAAAAGACTCCACCTGCCAAGAGTTTGATTAACAAATGTGAAGACCTCTTCATTATTACCATCTCCAACAAGCCTCTTAGGATCACCTCCAAAGGTCCTATTAGATTTGAAATGAACTCATTGTTGCTCCCTTAATAATTACCAATCTCGGACTGATTCCTTATTCTTCAAATAAAGCAGTACCATGGAATTACGGTGTTGAAGTGTTCAATCACGGGATTAAACAAGATGCCTGGATCGAAGAAGGAAAAGATGACAATGTTGGCAATATAGCTGGCTCAAGAAAAGTAACTAGAATTGGGAGAATATTTCCACCCAATATCTCACCACCAGTGGTTACAAAGATGCCCATCCGCATTACTTTCGCCAAGCCAAATACCGGTACAAGAGGGAAGGAGAAGATTGTTGAGCCTATTGTGATTGAAGTACCTTCCAAGGACGTATTTGATGAAGAACCCTCCACTCGTGAGATGGACGAGATTTTAAAGATCATAAAAAGAAGCGACTTCAAGATTATAGAACAGTTGGGGCAAACCCTTTCTAAGATTTCAATGTTGTCATTGCTTCTTTGCTCTGATGTCCATGCTCGGACATTAATCAAGTTCCTGAAAAAGGCTCATGTCCCTCATGAGACAACAATGGACCAATTTGAGAATTACGTAGCTAGCTTGACAGCTGATAATGGCTTGGGATTTTCAGATGTTGACTTAACACCTCTTGGGAAGAATCATAATAAAGCTTTACATGTTTATGTCAAGTGCAAAGGGACTACCTTAGCACATGTGCTAGTCTTCTCTGAATGTATTCCCCAAGGGGGAGTTAGACCGTCTTGACTGTGAAGATTTAGTCTTGAAGCCAAGCGACATCATTGTAAGAGCATTTGACGGATCAAAGAGGACTGTTCATGGGGAGGTGGATCTTCCAATCAAAGTGGGCTCCAAAATCTTCAACTCTACCTTCTATATTATGGATATTCGTCCTGCCTATTCTTGTCTGGTAGGTCGCCCGTGGATCCATAAAGCTGGGGAAGTAACCTCAACCCTCCACCAGAAACTCAAATATCCAGTCAAGGGCAGAATAGTCACCGTCTGTGGAGAAGAGGAGTTTATGGTAAGCCACCTTAACTCGTTCAAATACGTAGAGATGGATGGAGAATTCATTAAAACCCCGTGTCAAGCCTTTAAGGTTGTACCACCAATGATTGCTGCCACCTAATGTTCTTCTGATGAGTCTAAAACTGTTAAGGCCACGCCAAAGATGGTTTCAGTCAAGGATGCCCCCGTGGAAATTGAAGAAGGGAACTGTGATACTTGGGGGAAACTCCTTGATATCCTATTTAAAGCGGACAAGTTTGGTTGGGGCTTCACCGTCAAAGCTCAGAAGGAAGTGAGGCATGCTCGTGCTGGAAAGCCACCTCTCCGCATTGGAAGCCATGAAGTCAACGCCATGGGTGATTTCGATGAAGAAACTGCATTTAAAGAGTGGGTGTATCCGACTACAATGGAGCTGAAGAATTGGCATACGAAGGACTTTGTGCCCATCTCCTTCATTGATAAGTAATCTACTTGTTATTGTTTTTATTTCAATTTAAGAACATGTTGTCTGTAATATTTTAACAATGACTTTTAAGCCATGTGCCTGGCCCGGAGCATTTTGGTCCATTTGTCAACGATTTTATTTATGTTCGTCTAATCATATGATCATTCAGTATATTGGACTCTTTTGCATTCAAATATTTGTGTTCATTGTCTTTCCTTTCTTTCAAATAAATTTTCAATAAAATAGCCATGTGTCTTACATGCACACACACACACATTCTTGCAGGTCTACATCCACTATGGATGTTATTGCCAATGACACTACTATTACCGACTATGACTTTGAATGTCCTATCAACCAAGCCGAAGACGAAGGCGAGGAAGATTGTGACATACTGGGAGAACTAGCCAGACTTCTATAACAAGAGGAAAAAGATTTTCAACCGCATGAAGAGTCAGTTGAAGTTATCAACCTAGGTACTGAGTCAAATAAGAAGGAAATCAGAATCGACGCTAATTTGGAAAGCAGTGTCAAAAGCAGGTTGGTTCAGATGTTGCATGATTATGTGGAAGTATTTGCTTGGTTTTTTTAAGATATTCCTAGGTTGGATACCGATATCGTAGTTCATCGTTTGCTGACAGGAGAAGACTTCCCTCCTGTTAAACAAAAGGTTCGTCGCATGAGGCCTGATATGTCTGAAAATATCAAAGCGGAAGTGATGAAAACATTTGATGCAGGGTTCCTAGAAGTGACATCCTATCCCCAATGGGTTGCTAATGTGGTTCCAGTACCAAAGAAAGACAGGAAAGTTCGCATGTGCGTAGACTATAGGGATCTGAATAGGGCAAGCCCCAAGGATGACTTCCCTCTACCACAAATTAATGTTTTAGTTGATAATACTTCTCAGCATAAAGTCTTATCTTTCATTGATGGCTTCTCAGGTTATAATCAAATAAGGATGGCTCCCGAAGACATGGAGAAGACTACTTTCGTTACGCAATGGGGCACCTTCTGCTACAAGGTCATGCCGTTCGGGTTAAAGAATGCAGGGGCAACATATCAAAGGGCTATGGTAGCTTTATTTCATGACATGATTCATCATGAGATAGAGTTATATGTAGATGATATGATTTCCAGATCACAAATTGAAGAAGAACATCTCGATCACCTGCACAAGTTATTCGAGAAGCTGAAGAAGTACAAGCTGAGGTTAAACCCTAACAAGTGCATGTTTGGAGTATGATCCGGAAAGCTTCTAGGTTTTGTTGTCAGCAATAAAGGCATTGAAGTTGATCCTTCCAAGGTAAAGGCCATCCAAGAAATACCAGTCCCTCATTCTGAAAAAGAATTTAGAGGATTCTTGGGTCGTCACAATTACATTTCCCGTTTCATATCACACTTAATTGTTACTTGTGAGCCACTCTTCAAACTCTTGAAGAAAGATCAGGTAGTCAGATGGAATGATGAATGCCAGATTGCCTTTGACAAAATCAAAGAATACCTACAAGAACCTCCTATTATCATGCCTCCAGTTGAAGGAAGACCCCTGATCATGTACTTGATAGTATTAGAAAACTCTATGGGGTATGTTTTGGGCCAACATGACGAGTCTGGCCGAAAAGAGCATGCTATTTATTACCTGAGCAAAAAGTTTACCGACTGTGAAACCAGATATTCACTGCTTGAGAAAACTTGTTGCGCTCTGGCATGGGTTGCTCGCCGGCTAAGACAGTATATGTTGACTCATACCACTCTGTTGATTTCTAAGATGGACCCAATCAAGTACATCATCGAGAAACCTGCCCTTTCCAGACGGATAGCCAGATGGAAAATGATCTTGACTGAGTACGACATACAATACACGACTCAAAAAGCCATCAAAGGAAGTGTACTAGCAGAGCATTTGGCCCATCAAGTTATGGATGATTATCAGTCAATGAACTTTGACTTCCCTGATGAGAACATCATGCTAGTAACCGAATGTGCGAAACTCGGACCATATGACGGACCTGAATAAGGATCCTGATGGACTGTGGTATTCTATGGGGCTTCCAATGCCTTAGGTAACGAAATTGGTGTTGTGATCATCTCTCCTGAAGGTTGCCACACTCCTTTCACTGCCAGACTATGCTTTGATTGCACAAACAATGTGGCCGAGTATGAAGCATGCATCTTAGGTCTGAAAGCTGCTATTGACTTAAGGATCAAGCATTTGGATGTGTTTGGGGATTCTGCTCTAGTGATCAGCTAAGTAAAAGGAGATTGGGACACTAAACACCATAATCTTATCCCTTACAAGGAACTTGTGCTATCCCTAATTCCTTATTTCGAAGAGGCCACTTTTGAGCAATTCCCTAGGGAAGAAAACTAGTTGGCTGACGCTTTGGCAACCATGTCTTCAATGTTCAAGGTCAGATGGGACAACGAAGCCCCTATGATAACAATTAAAAGATTTGATGAACCTGCACATTGCTATGAGCTTGACACTGACGCGGAAAAGCCATGGTACCATGTGGTGATGAGATACCTTGAAGCACAAGAGTATCCAGAGGGGGCATCTATCAATAGTAGAAAGTTCTTGTGAAGATTTGCAGCCAAATTCTTCCTAAGTAACGGGATATTCTACAAGCGCAACCATGATTCAACTCTACTCTGATATGTGGACAAGAAGGAGGAGGAGGAGATCATGGAAGACATGCACGATGGTCTCTTTGGTACTCACTCAAGTGGACATACGATGACTAAGAAAATCTTAAGAGTCGGTTACTATTGGTCAACGATGGAGACTGATTGCCATCAATATTCAAGAACTTGTCACAAATGCCAAATCTATGCTGACAAGGTCCATGTGCCTCCTATCCCTCTGAATGTCATGACCACTCCGTGGCCATTTGCAATGTGGGGCATTAACATGATTGGAGAGGTCAAGCCCATAGCTTCCAACGGACATCGCTTCATTCTTATTACTATCGACTATTTTACCAAATGGGTCGAAGCCGACTCATTTTCCTCAGTCACCAAGAATGTGGTAGCCAGATTCATCAAACACAACCTCATCTGCCGTTATGGTATCTCCGAAAGGATCATCACCGAAAATGGGATTAACCTCAACAATGCTATGATCACTAAGCTTTGCACTCAGTTTAAGATCAAGCATCACAATTATTCTCCATATAGACCAAAAATGAATGGCGCAGTCGAAGCGGCCAACAAAAATATCAAGAAGATTATGCAGAAAATGGTAGTAACCTATAAGGATTGGCATGAGATGTTGTCGTTTGCTCTACATGGCTACCGAACTTCAGCTAGAACATCAACTGGGGCAACTCCCTTTTCCCTAGTCTATGGCATGGAAGCTGTTTTGCCAGTAGAAGTTCAGATTCCCTCACTGAGAATTATGAATGAGGCAGGCCTAGGCGAAGATGAGTGGATTCAAACGAGATTGGATCAGCTTAATTTGATTGACGAAAAATGGTTAGCTGTTGTTTGCCATGGTCAGACGTACCAAAAACGGATGATCAAGGCTTCCAACAAAAAGATCAAGCCTCGAGTATATCAAGTTGGTGACTTGGTGATAAAACGCATCATTTTACCACAAGGCAACCCCAGAGGTAAATGGACTCCCACCTATGAAGGGCCATTTGTTGTCAAGAGAGTTTTCTCTGGCGGTGCCATGATGCTGACTACCATGGATGGTGAAGATTTCCCACATCCTATAAACGCGGACATAGTTAAAAAATACTGCACATAAGAGACCCGTTAGGTTGACACACCTAAGAAAAATAAGGGCATCCCAGCAAACCAAAAGGTTTGGAAAAAATTAGGGATATATGCAAAAGATTGTAGACCCGACAAGTTGAAAACCCGAAAGGGCGACTTGGGAAAAAAAGGGTATCCTAGAGGGATGAAAACCCGAAAGGGCGATGCAGGCAAAAGTTAAGGATAAAAAGTGTATGACTATATCCCGTGAAATCAACACAGTCACTTTTATCACCAAGGTCCAAGTTTAAACGGTCCAAGATCAATCCAATCAGCTTCTGTCAACGGCAAGGGACATTCGAAGACATTGCGGTAATAGTAGAGTTAGAAGGCAATGAGATCATTTCACATGGCTATTTGTTTTCATTCTCAATTTTGTTTTCCTTTCGACGATTTCCTCTTACTAGGATCTCCTTCTCTCTGTACAAAAACGCATATTCATGGACAAAATATCAATACAAATATACCTTGAAGTGCAAAAATTTTGTCTTTGTTTTGAACGCAAATTTGTCCAATGACTAAAATTGAATGAACATATGCATATGAACGTAATTAAAACTATTTAGCACATGTGTCCTGCTAAGCAGCAGCAAACATCTCTTTAATGTATATGAAATATCCCCACATAATTATAATTATCATTATCCCCACAAGGACGGCTACGATAAACCTTTCCCCAACGGAGTTGACCATAAAGTCTCTTTGCATAGGATAATCCTTGACCAGAGTCTCAATCTCTTGGCAGCCCTCTCTCCAGCTAAGTCAATTTTTACAAGTTGAAGCCTCGTGGATCTCTTCCTAAAGGAAATTCACTTCCCCAATAGGGTTTATTTCCCTAGCCGAGTTCAAATTTCCCCAACATACAACAATCAAGACACCACATGATTCCCCAATTGAGCTTGTCTTCCCCAGCTGAGTATATCTTCCCCAACCAAGGCTATTATCCCCAAATAGAGTCTATCCTCCCCAGTTAAGCGTATCCTTCCCAAGCTGAGTCTGTCCTGCCCGACTGAGTCCACACTCCCCAGTTTGAATTTTCATTTCAGATTATTGTGAGTCATAGAGCCACAACCCCTGATCCCCAGTAAAGCCGTCAGCAAAGCCTTTACTATTTCCAAAAAAATACTATGAAGCCTGGACCCGACCAGATATTAGCATAATTTTCAAGTTATTACTGAATCTTGGACGCGACCAGATAATAGTTTGACTTCTTCAATTGCTGAAGCCTGGGCCCGACCAGATAGAAGTTTAATTCCTACAAAATCATTAGCAAAACTCCTCTTCTACAATAGATTTTTCCACTATCCCTAGTGAATTACTGAATCCTGGGCCCGACCAGATAACAGTTTGAGTACCTGAAACCTGGACCCGACCAGATAACAGTTGATCTCAATTTCAAAATACTATGAAACCTGGACCCGACCAGATAATAGTCTAACTCTTTAAAGATGTAGAAGAACCTAGACTCAACCCGAACAAGGTTAACTTCTTTTCCCCATTAGAGTTTGCCTCTGCCCCAAAAAATTACTGTGAGACCTAGATCCGACCAGATATCATTTTTCAATGTCATCTTTTCAGGCAAGTTATTGGGAAGCCTGGATCCGGCCAGATAGCAATTACCCTCAGAGATTCATTGTGTAACCTGGAAACTAACCAGATAACAACTAAATACCCAAACAGTTTATTATGAAACCTAGGCCCGACCAAATAGCAATTGACCTCATCAATCTCAGAAATATGCAAAGCCTAGACCCGACCAGATAACTTTTTTTTTCAAGCAGTTCATTGTGAAACCTGGAGCTCGACCAGATAACAACTAACTATGGTCCCCAGAGAGACACTATGAAGCCTGGACTCGACCAGATAATAGTACAACTTTCCAAATACCATGAAACCTGGACCCGACCAGATAATAGTTACCACTTCAAGTTACTGTGAAACCTGGATCCGACCAGATAACAGTTGAAATTTTGTATCCCTAGCAAGTTGTTGAGAAGCATGGATCCGACCAGATAACTATTTAATTTCAAGAAATTTTCTGCAAAGCCTGGAATCCGGTCAGATAACATTTAATTCGTCTCTTCCCCCAGTAAGTTGTTGTGAAGCCTGGATCTGACCATATAGCAGTTGACTACTTCATCCTAAGCAAATTGTGAAGCCTGGATCCGACCAGATAACAGCTGACATTCAAGAGATATTCCCCAGCGGAAACGTCCTTTCAACAAAGTTTGAAGGTATGCATATTCTTCATCCCTAACGGCAATCAGGGATTCACTACCCCAGAATTTCCTCAACAGCAGTCAGAGATTTATTTTCCCAGACAAAAACATACATCTCACATTCATACATCATAGCATGTACATACCATATGCATTTAACATAATACCACATATGGTGAACCTCATGCAGACATCTGCATTTTACTAACTCTTTTTCTCACAGGTAAAACATTAAGTTTTAGTATAAATCAACAAGAGGTTTGTGCTGATACTTCTTCCAGTGTTTACCAACATTCCTCCAAATGGAATCTATAAGCCCATTCACCATCCAACTTCGAGTGCGAATTTCTGGTCACTCTGGTGTTAAATCATCTTTCACCTTCAAGTCACGAATGGCAGATCTGTCAATCTAACTCTTCAGGTTTAAGAAGATTGAACAGGGGCAGCTATTATACCCCAAAACTTTCCCTCTCATTTATCAAATATTTTATCACAAAGATCTCTCTTGGTTCAAGACTGCACTAGGATTGATCAACTCAAGACACTTCCTTAAGCACTGATGACCAAATTAGGGTTTGAGATTGCACAAGGATAATTGAAATTTCAATGCTTCATATGACTTTCATGGATCATTATGGACCCCCAAGATTACTCATGTTAAGTTTCAAGCCTTGGATCACACTTTTGCTCAGTCAATTGAGCACTTGACCTAAAAATCAGTTGTATTGGGGGAAAAGTCAAATATGGCCAATTTACAGTCAAACTTCATAATTCTTGATCCACATCAACATTATAAACTCATATGTATAATTTGATTAAGTTTCAATCACAATTCCTCAAGAAATTTGATCAAATCATCAAAAGGGAAAAATGGTCAAAATTAGGGTTTTGACCGAGAAAGGGAAATTTCTGATTTTTGACCTAGCAAATGGTAAATTGGTTTGAAGCATGATTTAAAAAGCTCAATTGCATCATTTTGACCTAATGGCATGACCTAAAACATTTCTCAAGATCAATTGGATTGATAGTGAATTTTCAGTCTACTGATCAAAAAGTCAATTGTACACTGAAAAGTCAAACGTTGACTTTTTGGTCAAAATTCAATGTCAAAAATCACAATTCATTAAAACATGTCAAAATATTAAACTTATTCATCAATAAATAAGAAAGTCAAGATTTCATTTTGAAAAGTCAAAGTTTTCTAACTTAGAAATTTTTCTGTGTTTTAAACTTCATGTTTTTTCATAACTTTGGGCCAATTTTTCACCATGATGCAAGAGGATTCAAAAGAAACTTTCAACATGAAAATTGTAGATATCCATGATATCTACAACATTTCTTTACACAAATTATTCTAAAAATGCTTGGATCTCAAGTTATTAATTTACAAAGTCATGGTCTTGAAATTGAACACTTAGTGAAATTTTGTCCTAGTTTTGGTCAGGATTTTGACCTAACTTCATGGCACTTTTTCATATAGTTCCAAGGGGAATTTTTAAAAGTGATTTAAAGATGGGTTGTAGAGCACATTGTAATATTTCCAAAATTTCTAAGAACTCCTTGAGATCATTCTTGAGCAGGGAGAATCGAAGAGATGAAGTTAGGGTTTTCACACTTGAAATACAAGTCATTTTGTGATGAACAAGAATTCAATTTCAAACCTATGCTGCACAATCTTGCTTTGTAGACCTCTAAACCTCAAGATCTCTCCATAATCAGAAGATTACGCTTGCTTTTGAGCTATTATCTACTTGATTCAAGCTTTATCCAAGCAAATTTTCCATTTATGGCACAAAGTAACCATTCCATTCTTGTAAAGAGGCTTTAATCACGAAGTCAATGCATAGAGCTCCTAAATTGTTCCTTATGACCACAAGCAATGTCAAAGGCAAAAGCAACATGTCTAGAGCCTCCCATAAACTCAGGCCATGCTTGTACTTCATCTTGGAACCATATTGTCACTTTTCTTCAAAATCAAGTAACATAGCCATAAGTCTATATCTTGATTTTCTGACCTCCTAAAGTCCTATAATCTTTTTCATATAACCTTACAAGTGTATTGCAACGTAAGACACGATTGAACAAGCTCAAAAATTCCCTGAAAACTCAGATTGCACAAAACCTCCATTTTTGTGTCATTTCTGACTTTGAACTTCAATCTTCAAAACCACTCGTGCATTTCTTGGCCTTTTTGTTTCAAAAGCTTTCTCATACCAAATACAAACCATCCATATCCCTGTTTGTAGAATGTAACATCATCTTCATCAACTTCCATAGCCAAAAACATAGTATTGCAGTTAGACTTCTCCAGGCTATTTCAGCCACTCTCAGCTCAAGCAAGCCATTGCATTAGCTTCCTAGAGGTCCAAGGAAGCTAACCTGATCATCACCACTGCCTGAAACAAGCTCAAATCTATTTCATGATTTCCATTTTTGAGGTATTTTTCTTGAACTTCTATCTTCATATTTAGGCATTGTTAAGCTTTGATTTGTGAAGATAAAATATAGACACCATTGCCACGAAGCTGTACATATCCGCCGTTTGCATTTATATGGCCTAAGCTTAGAGAATTTTAGAGTTGAAGTTCTCTAAAATTTTTAGGTTTTGAATTAGGGCCAGAAAAATTCTCATTCATCTTTTATTGTTAGCTTAAGTTATTTACATGGTTGGATTCGTGGGAAGAAATGCCACAACTTTCATGTTTGAACTTTTAAATTTTGTTGAGAGATGAAGAAGATACAGGTCATTTGGCTGGAGGTTGAAGATGAAGTGTAATCAGGGCGCGTTTTGTATCATATATTTATTGTTTTTCTTATATCAATGGATGTATAGCTACCCTAGTGGTAAAACGCGTGCATGTTCATCCTTAGGTCCTGGGTTCAAGCCCCAGCATGACCTTTTACTATTTTTCACAAATTTCTGACTTTGTTTTGTGTTTTTTGGCAGCACTTGAGCTCTTCATGTGGGCTTAGTTTTTTTTCTCACAATACTCCTTGCCTTGCTGATTAACACCCTGGACTTTTCTTTTCTATTTTTTTGTTTTTATTTTATTTTCCTTTTTCCTTATTATTATTATTATTATTATTATTATTATTATTATTATTATTAATATTATTATTATTATTATTATTATTATTAACACTACTATTATTTTCATAAAATCACAAAAGATCCAAAATTTATTTTTATTTATTATTTTTATATATTCTTATCTTCTCCATAAAGCAAAAAGATTAAAAAAATATATTTTCTTAAAGACAAATTAATTTCTTTTTCCTTAAATAATTAATTCTTAGACTTAGGATAAATTAATATATTATTTTATTTTTTTTAGATAAAATTAATTTAGAACTTAGGTTAATTAATTAATCTTCATTTTATTTTCATTAATTTAAAACCTTTCATAAAAAAAACCCTAAAAAAATCCTTTTCAAATTAATTTCTTTTCTTAAATAGTTTAAGTTAATTTTATTTAATTTTTAATTAATCATTTTTTTAATTAGGTCAAAAAACCCTTTCATAAAAACAACAAAAATCATCTCTTTTTTCCATTTATATTCTTGCATTTTATTTTCAATTTTGTACAATATTCAATATGGTTGCAATAGATAATTAGGTTTAATTTTCTTGCAATCTCCATTTGTAAATTTGTACATCCCCCTCCCCTAATGATGTAATAGCGTAGTAATTTTACTTTTCGCAATTTATCGCTTTATATAAATGCTAGTAATTAGGGTTTGTATGGAAAGACTAAAACCAATCAATTAGCAAACCATAATCAAAGACTAAACAAAGCATGGAAATCAATACACTTGCACACAAGCACCCCTAGGGTAAAATCCACTTGGTTGCCTTACAAAAATGGCCATATTATGCATGTGAATTATCTTGCCAAAACAAGCAAAAATACAAGATCATAGTCCCTCAATGACGCTATTTATGTTGCCTTTTCAAAATGATCTTAGTCCCTAAAGAAAGATGCTAAGATAGCTTTCAATATTGCTAATCATGGTTATACGATGACCCACGCCCGTTCCGTTTACATCCAAAGATAGGGTTACTTACCAAATCAATGGTAAGATAACAATGTCAAAGGAAAGATGAAGAAAACAAGAAAGACTTTTGAGTTGGTAGATTGGTCCTAGTTACTTGCTCAAATTCAAAATAAAAACATCCTTGCTATTTTCAAAACAAACACCAACACTTTCAAAAACATCTTTCAAACTTGAAAAACATTTTCAAAAGATCAACACTTTGTATACATTCTTATGAATGAGAATCATTACAAAGTTCGCCTAAACGATGGCACCTTTTCAAAATACTTTCCAAAACCACACAAAGCACATTTTCAAATAAAAGCAAGTGATCTAGCAAGTAACTAAGAGCCCATGGAAAACCATGGATGAAAAGGGTGCTAACACCTTCCCTTTTCATAATCTACCCTCCGTACTCAAGAAACAATCTCAAAGGTCTTTCCTGTGCTTTTTCACCTTTCCTTTTGGATAAAAGAAAAGTCGGTGGCGACTCTTGCTAATCGCAACATTTGTGATAAAACGCAAAATAACCAAGTCAGTTCACCCACCGTATTACACCAGGTGTGGATACGGGAACCCTCCAATTGGTAAAACCACTCTAGTTGAGTCCCAGTAAAGCTTTCTTGAAAGAAATGGACCCAGAGTTTCTTGTCGGTGATGTGCGGTTGTATTTTACGCACGTAAGACTTCAGATGAAGCTTTGGGCAGGAAACCCTGTCATATTTCACGAAAACCGGTATTTGAATTTATGGGGAATGACGACCCCAGATATTAAACCCAAATCATCAAAATCTAAACCAGGGACGGCTTGATTCTCAACAGCCTTCAGTCTACCCTCTAGCTGCTTGTATTTATCGTTGGCAGGAGGATATTGCTCGTCAAAGTAGTCTTCATCATCAGACACTTGATCATTGACACGCCCAACCCGGGTGCTCCTTGCTTCTTCAGCTTGATTTTCGTCTTCCTCAGACGAATCTTCAACTATCAACATCTGGCGGATCGGCTCTCTGAATCTTTTAACCATGTTGACTAGGGCTTTCCTTTTTATTTTCTTTTTGGATACCAGCAACATCATCAACTCTTGTTGCCCTTTGGCCAGGGTCAGCAGAGTCTCTTGAAACTGGGAATTCTGTGCCTGTAGGTCCTTCATTCTTTTCTCGATATCCATCTTACTGAAATAAACAGCAGAAAGATAAGGAAACCTGTTGTGGAAAACCTGTTTATGTTATGTTGTATGAAAAATGTGCATGCAAATGATTTTAAGGATTTATAAGATTTAAATTTGTCTGGACAAAGAATAAGCAAACATCAAATTTCATTAATAAGTTCAAAATGGTTACAACGTACCTCTTGGGCTTACAAAATAAATTTCTAAGACAAAAAGGTCAAATGCATCCTCTTTGGTGCAATGTAGGCGTTCAAGCTTTGTTCTTCATGAAGCTGCTTGGTGAGTTCCAAAACTTTCTTCTCACTGGCATAGAATTGGGATTCGAAGGTGTCTCGTTCTTCCTTTATCTGAATCTAATCCTTTTGCAAGTCTTCAAGATAGGTAGGCATGTTGGGATAGAGGACAGTATACGGGATATCTCCTTCAGCAACAGGCTCCATGATAACAGGTAGGATGGAGGGGTAAGGCATTACGAGCTTCTGAGCACGAGCTCGTACCCACCTAAGGTAAGGCTCAAGGGGAATAGAATTCTTGTGTCTCAATGTCTTACTATCCACTTTTTTTACCATCCTCCAATATAGTATAAACCTTTGACGGTAGCCTTGATTGTCACTCTCGTAGTCGAACACCACACCTTGGATGAGCGCATCATGATGACCATCTCTTCGTGCATACCCAAACTATCATAAAGCTAAGCAAGGGTTGTAAGTGATACCTCCCATAATGCTAAGCAAAGAGACATTAGGGAATTCCCCACAATGGTCAATGATATTAATGTCCTCAAAGGATCGAGAACACCAGTCAATATCTGAATGTCTGAGTGACATCAACCTATTGGACCACCTCAAACCTTGCTCGTTCTTCATAATGGATCAGGGGAGATGCGAAACAAACCACCTAGCCAATAGAGGAGTGCAATACATGAGGGCTCCTCTTCTCTTCATGGTGCGAGAGTGGAGAGAATGCATGATATCTCCCAACAAAGTAGGCACCAGATTGCGAGATATGAAGATTTTGACAGCATTCACATTTATAAGTTGGTCAAGATTTGGAGATAGTACCATCCCATAGATGAGAAGGTCCAAGATTCCTTCAAAATATTATAAATCCAGAGTGTTCCAACAATCTTGAGCTTTCTCCAACAGGAACTTGGCTAGGAACCCTTTGACACCATTTCTTGTTTCCCAATTAGCCATGACGTAGGATTGTTGCAAGTGTAAATCTCGGGAAATCGCTTCAGGGCTTGGGTCTCTTTCAATACCGTTGAAAGGTAGTTGATTGAGAATAGGAATTCCCAAGAGTTGAGATAATTCTTCCATAG
Source organism: Vicia faba (assembly GCA_948472305.1). Lineage (NCBI taxonomy): Eukaryota > Viridiplantae > Streptophyta > Magnoliopsida > Fabales > Fabaceae > Vicia > Vicia faba. The sequence continues at coordinate 1,069,963,639 of OX451735.1, read as the reverse complement.
TAGGTACAAGCTGGTAATCGGGGAAGGTAAAGCAATGGTGCAAAGGGTCGAAGAACTGGAAAAACACCTTCATGATGTCTTCATCAATGCTTGAGGTAACCAAGTTGAGGAGTCGACCATGTCTTTCGGTGAATGGAGAACTCTCAGGAACCCTCGATGCTAACTCTTTGAGTTGAGGAGGAATTCTTACGAGGTTGACTTGGATAATATTCCTGCGGGTGGAAGCCATGTCCTATAAAACAGAACAAAGATAAATCCCAAAAGTCCTTGAAATGGTTAGTGCAAATGCAATGGTATGATGTTATGATGTTATGTAAAAGTGAGCATATACACACAAAGAAAACAAGTCCTTAGGTTTAGGATTGTATGAGGTTCATAGGTAAGCACCCTCTTGAAGTTTAGTTCGTTTAACCTGTCCTAGAAAGTAATCGGGTTCTAGGGGATCTCAATATCACTGATCTTTCTTCATCGGGCATTGTTTCAGCGCAAGCCTCTTTATTAGAGACCGAAATATCCCGAATGTCCGATCTCAATGAGCGTAGTATCGAGTATCAACCAACTTCAGACTACACCAAAGCTGGCTACCTCACTACTTCCTAAAGGCCAAGTTGTTCAAGTAAAGATTCTAAAGTCAGTTAGTGCTTTATGACACCACACAGTGGCCCCGTATTCTCCTTGACTACTCAAGGGCTACTGGTACCAACAAATGTGTCACACTAATGTAGCTATTGCTTAGACCATGTCGGTATACCCCGCACAGTTTCCATAACTTATTGCTACTTACCTAAAAGGTGCCCAGATCCGGAAAGAGGATCAAAACAAGCCTAAACAAGGAACTATAATGTAAAGCAAACAAGTCAAACAAAGAAAATAAAGTAAAGGTGATCTAGCCCTAAGGTAACCCCACTTTTAAGTTTTCCCCATAAGAGTCGCCAGTTCTGTAATACGGTGAGAGAACTGACTTGGGTGTTTTGTGTTTTATTGCAATTATTGCGGATAGCAAGAGTGACCACCGACTTTTCTTTTATCTTATAAGGAAAGGTTGAAAAGAACAGGAAAGACCTTTGAGATGTTTTCTTGAGTTTGGGGGGTAGATTATGAAAAGGGAAGGTGTTAGCACCCTTTTCATTCGTATTTATCTACGGGCTCTTAGTTTCTTGCTAGATCACTTTTGAAATTGCTTTGTTTGAAATGCATTTATGGTGGGTTTTGAAAGTATTTTTGAAAAGCGCATTCGTTTAGGCAAACTTTGTAATGATTCTCGTCTCTATAAGAATGCATACAAAGTGTTGGACTTTTGAAAATATTTCATGTTTTGAAAGTGTTTGGTGTGTCTGAGAAGATGTTTGTTTTGAAGATGTATTGTGATCAAGCAACTAAGAACGTTCTACCTACTCAAAAAGTCTTTTGTTCATTCCTTCCTTTGATATTACTATCTTACCATTGATTGGTAAAAAGCCTTATCTTTGGATGTAAAGGAACTGGCATGGGTCATCGTATAGTCATGATAGCAATGTTGTGAGATATCTTAGCATTTCTATTGAGGGACTAAGATCATTTGTAAGGCAACGTTCGAAGTGTCATCGAGGGACTATGATCTTGTATTTTTTGATTGTTTTTGCTAAGACGCCTCACATGTATAACATGACCATTTTTTTTATAAGGCAACAAGTGGAGTTAACCATAGAGATGCAAGTGTGCAAGTGTTTGTATTTCATGATTGATTTATCTTGAATTAGGGCTTTCTAAGTATTGATTTTATCTTTCCATACAAACCCTAATTACTAGCATTTATATGGAAGCGATAAATTGCGGAAAGTAAATATCCTACGCTATTACAATCACTTGGGGATGGGGTGTACAAATTTACTAATGGGGGTTGCAAGAAATTAAAGTCCTAATTATCTATTACAACCATATTGAAATAATGTATAAGAATTGAAATGTAAAATAGATTTGTTTTGTTTTTATTAAGAGAAGAAATAAATTTTCTTAAGGAAATGTTTTTAGTCTTTTTGTTTTAAAAGAAATAAAGCAAAGTATATGAATATAAAGGATTTTTGATGTTTTTGATTAATGAAAATAAAAGTGATGAGAAAAATAATAAGAGAATAAGAGTTAGAGTCAGCACGCTGCCGAAAGAATAGAAATAAGAGAGAGCAGAAGTTCTGATCCAGGCGCGCTGCAAATCAGGAAGAAAATGTTAGTAGAAATGGGAAAGCCAGAAGTTCTGGATCCAGAGGTGTTAAAGTTTTGGGGTTGCTGGAAACAAAGGATAGCCTAGAAGTTCTGATTTTTGAGAGAGCCTAAAAGTTCTAGTGTAGTTGGAAACCTAGAAGTTCTAGTGTTACTGGAAGGTTATAAGTTATGTTAATGGGTAAGTGAGGTGACGATGTTGTTGGATGAGAATATCTAGAAGTTCTAGTCCAGGAGTACTGTTTTGACAAACAAATGTGTGTGTGGGGGGGGGTATCTATAAGTTATGGTCCAGGAATGTTGTTTGACAAATAAATGAGGTACAATGATAAGAAATAAACATAAAAGATGCTCCTGGGGCTAGAACCCCAGACCCTTAACACTAATGTCTTATGTGCGCGCTCTCTACCACTAGGGTGGCTATACATCCGGTATTAGAAGCAAAAACGTAAACATATATTACAAAGTAAGTTCTGATGATGAATTTCATCTTCTTCTTCGCGCCAGCCAGAGTATCTGTAACTTAGTCATTTCTCAACAAAAATGGAAAATGCAAACATAGAAGTTATGGCAAATTTCATCATGGTTTCAGAAATACAAAGCATCAAAACTATAAACCAGAAGCAAGCATGAATTTTGCTAATCCTAATTCTGAACCTTAATTTTCTCAAGAAGTTCTGATCTGAAATTCTCTCTACTTAGGCCATATAAATGAAGTCTATAAATATGTAGAAATTCAGAGCCATGATATCTACATTGTGTCTTTAAAATTGCAAGTCTAACAATGCCTAAGTAATGAGATGAAAATCAGAAGAAACTTACCTTGCAGTTGGAAATTGTTCTGTGAGTTAGAGCCTGGTTCATATTATTGGGATGTTCTGGTCAGCTTCCTCGAGTTCTCAGAAATCTAAAGCAACCCTTAACTTGAGTTATGGATGGTTGGAATGCTCTAGAGCAGTCAAGATGCAAAGTTCTGATTTTTGAAATGGAGATTGGTGAAGACTGTATTACAGTTTGAAAAAAGAAGTTGGGAAAGCTTCTAGGTGTGTACCAGAAACTGTGTGGATGATTTGGCCAAGAAACGCACAAGGAAAATTAAAGTTTGGATGCAAAAATTAGAAACTAGCAGGTTTTGTGTTTTTGTGTTGCAGTTTCAGGTTCTTGGGAATTTTCAGCAAGATTTCAGGGCTTTTCTTTCAATCCCTCTTCAGTTTTCAAATGAAGTTTAATTTATAGGCAAAGGATTTAGAAGCTTGGAGAAGTCAGGAGTACAACCATCACGTGTTATGGATCATTAACTTGTTTTTGAAGCAAGTTTAGACAAACATGGTTTCAAGGCAAGGTAGGGTGGTCAGTAGCTTTAAACACGCTTAACCTGAGTTTATAGGCATGATTTGTAGGGAAGTACACTCAGAAACAAAGTAAAGTATGGGCTCCAAATAAACTTTTTACAAAAGTTTTCTTTTCAGGAACGGCAGTGGTACTTTTATGCCACACGTGAGAAGATCTTTTGGATAAAGGCTTAAACACTGGGATAAAGACTCAAAAGTTGGTGTAAGCATTAAATTATGATAAGATTTAACAAGCAAGAAGGCCTGCAACGTGAGATTATGCAGCATAGCTTGAAACTAGATCAGAAGTTCAGCATAAACGTAACTTAGATTAAGAACAAATGTCCAACTTCTGATTTTTGATTCTCCTTGCTCCGGCATGATCTGAAAGAGTTCTCCGACTTTTCAGAAAGCTTGTAACATGCTTTGTAACCCCTCTTTGAATCATTTTTGCAAACTCTGATTGTACATACATGAAAATTGGCCCAGAAGTTCTAATCAAATTCTGACTTGGAAATGCTCAGAATTTACTAAGTGTTTTAGTTTCATGGACATGTCTTCAAGGATTTATAACTTGAAATCCCAACATTTCTAGGAGGAGTTATGTTCTGCAATGTTTTAGATCTTATTGAGATCTACAACTTTTGTGTTAGAAGTTCTTCCTGAATCATCTTGCATCATGATGAAAATCTGGCCAAAAATTCTGAACTTATCATATTTTCTTAACACTTAGAAAAATTTCTAAGTGTTTAGAACTTCGACTTTTCCAAAAAAAAAATTGACTTTTGATTTTCTTGATGATCCAACTTCATATTCTAACATGTCTTGATGAAATGTGATTCTTGAAACTTGATTTTGATCAAAAAATCAAAGTTTGACTTTTCAGTGTGCATTTTGACCATTTTGCCCTTGTACTAATTCCAAACCTAAATTGATGTATCAGTGCTGCAAACTTGAGTCATGGAAGATCTTGTGAGAAAATTCTTGAAAAATGAGAGGGAAAATTTTAGGGTACAACAATTGGCATTTCAAAATATTTTCAAACAAATCACACATACACAAAGTAAGTTTTAAAAGTGAGTTAAGCAATTAAGAGCCCGTAGATAACTACGGATGAAAAGGGTGCTAACACCTTACCTTTTCATAACTTACCCCCCCCCCCCCCCCCGAACTCAAAATATATCAAAGGTCTTTCCTGTTCTTTTCACCTTTCTTAAATATTGGATAAAAGAAAAATCGGTGGCGACTCTTTCTAACTGCAACATTTGCGATAAAATCAAAAAAGTCAATTCTCCCACCGTATTACACACACAAGTGAAATATCACCATGTCCAATGTTAAACATGATATAATCACATGTTATATCTTTGAAGTATCTAAAACTTCATTTCACAATCATGATACAATTACATGTTGTATCTTTCAAGTACCTAAAACTTCATTTGACTGTTTAACAATGATGTTTTCCTAATTTAGACACAAACTTAAAAACTTGTCTTAAAACTTGTGTCAAATCTAATCTTGTATAAACCATAACATAAATTAAACAACAAAAACTTATATCATGAACTATATTACCGTCAAACACTATTTATGTTTGTTTGATACATCAATAATTTAGTAAAAACTATCATATTATTTTATATATAATATAACTCGTCATATCAAAATTTATACAATAATAGGAGTTACTCTTTTATATTAGGCTTAATTAGTCATGAACTCTCTGAATTTAATTTAAGGTTTCACTTTAGTTCCTTAACTAATAAACATTACAAATTAGACCCTTAAAATCTATTAAATTAGTCTAATTGGTACTTTCCATTTAGTTTTGTGAAAAAATGCTAGCTTCTACGTATGTGGCATGACAGTAAGACAATTTTTAAAAAACTGAGTCAACATATGTATTATAAAATCCTAGTATCGTTTCTTTTTCTTTCATTTTTGATTCCTGCATTATATCATACATGTTCATTATCTTCTTCAAAATCATCTTACAAAAAATCATCTTGTTTGAAATTCATCCTCCTGCTTTTGTTGCATTTTCTCTAGGGTTTCTTCTTCATCTTCTTCAACATTCATCTTCTTCAAAATTTCTCTCCAAAATCAAAGAATTAAAGAAGTTTTTCAATGTATAACCCCAAAAGCTTCGGGGCAGTTAGATATGTACTTCATATAAATAAGAGGAGGGAGTGTTCTTGCCAAGAGGAATGTGTTCTTCGTATTGTGAGTGATATGAACAGTGTGAATTTTGGGAAAAAGTTTTAGGATTGTAGAAATTACATAAATCACATGAAGAAGGTTTCAGTTTATTCAAGTGGTTAGGTGATAAAATTGTTGATGAAATGGATTTGAAGATTGAAAAGAAAAATAAGAAATTTTTAAATTGAATAATGAGGTTGTCTACACAAAAGGATGGTTGAAAATGTCAATGGTGGTTGGGATTTTAAGTTTAGTGTTGAATCTTGTGATTTTAACATTGTATTTTTAGTAGCATTATGTTAGTTATTTGTCTGTATTGGTTTAATTCCATGACAGTATTATGTAAAAGTTGTGGTTGTTTGACATTATTCTGTAATAGTTGTGTACGTTTAATGAAATTAGATGTTCAAAACAAATTATGTTGTTGTTTTCATCTGGTATAAATTAGTCAAATGAAATATGTTAGAAACTATGGTGTTTATTTGATGATTAAGGGACCTAACTAAAACCTCAAATAAAATTAAGGGACCATATCATATCAAAATTGAACAATGTCAACTAATGAGAATTGAACCATATCATACAAGAAGTGAACAATTTTATCCATAACCATAATTGTACAATGTCAACTAAAAATGAAACAATTTTAAATAATCAGAACTGAATCACTAACATAATCAAAATATATATCTTGTTACATATAAATGTCATTGAACCATATTTATACTAAACCAAATTGTTAAAACTACAACAAAAGATGGCCATAGACAATAATACAAAAAGTGTACACAAACATTACTACAAAAAAGGGCCATAGACAGTAACACGTAAAGTGTTCACAAACAACAAAAGAAAAGTTGGACATAAAATCAAATTATGGTTATGGTGCAGTCTCATTCAAAGCTCCTTGTGTTGGGGTTGCCTGAGTTGTTGATCCCTGATTTTGTGTTGGTTGAGTTACTACTACCTGAATTGGTGGTTGCTGAGTTGATTCTCCCTGACTTGGTGTTTACTGAGTAGGTTGAGTTTTTTCTTGTGTAACTGGAATTGCTAGTTTGCAAGTTGCCTTGTTGTGTCCATTCACGTGGCATCGAATGCACTTGATTCCAAAATTAGATTGCTTCAATTGTGTCTCATCTTTCAACATTTCTCCATCTTTTATGTTTCTTTTCTTCTTAGGCCTCCCAAGATGTCTTTTCACCCTCTACCACAACAAATGTTATTGGCAATATTTGATCATTTGGTGAAGATGTGAAAAACACAAGAAGGGGGGGTTGAATTGTAAATCTTAAAATGAAAGCTTAGACAACACTATATTTTTATCCTGGTTCGTTTGATCTCAAACTACTCCAGTCCACCCGTCAAAGTGATTTCGCCTCTCTCCAACGAGGTCTTAATCCACTATATTCAAAGGGATACAACAACCACTTTAACAATTGTTAAATCCTTCTTGAGTATAACCACAAACTGGTTTATCTCAAGGGAATCTCTTTACAGATAATTGAACAATGATGTGTGCTAATGTTTTCTAACAAAAATATATATCACAACTGTGATAATACACAAATTTAAGCTTGAAATAAAAAACTGAATTGCTAATGCTTTTGCGTAGGCGTGGTTTGAAGGCTTAGCAAAATGTATGAGTGCGTGCGTTTTTGTAGGCGTGTATATGCGTGCATCTTTTCTCACACAGACTTGTATATATAGCCAAGGCAAAGATACGTTGTTGTCCATAAAGCACTTTCAATGATAATAACGTTCTTTCCTTTTTGAGAAGATCTTATCTTGAAGAGAGCCGTTAGCAATTAATCTGTCTTGAATGCTTAATAACGCTCCAGATTCTTCTCTGCTAATAATAGCGCTTCAGAATGTTCTGCCTTAACATATGATGACGCTTCTGAGTGCTGATGACTTGGTAGAGATCTTTGATCAGAGTCAGAGTGTGTATGTTGATGCGCATATTCTGGTCATCAAGCTTCAGCGTATGATCTGGTAGCTTCAGCGTGTAGCACATGCTATTGATCTTCTGATGCTGACAAATTACTTATCTTCTGATGCTGATTCCATTAGAACTTCTGTAAAACACAATTTTAAGCAACATATTTGTTCTATATATATATATATATATATCTTTGAATTTACTTTATTCTTTGTATTTTGTTATCATCAAAACTTTAATCAAGGGTTGTAGAATCAAACTATGTTCTAACAATCTCCCCCTTTTTTATGATGACAAAACCCAAATTTTTTCAATTGAAAATAAAGAATAAAGGTATCAGAGATTAAAGATAAAGAATAAAAGGTATCAGAGCTAAGAAGAGAAAACTCCCCCTGAGTTGATTACTTCCCTTTAATTCCATGAGTCTTTGAGCATCAGTGCTTTATTGTCCTTTACTGTATCTTTCATCAGAATTTTGTACCTGTAAGCTTATCAGAAGAAAGAAATTTACATAGATCAGAATGTTTGAGACTTATGTCTCAGTAATCCGTTATTGAAAAATATCAATCTTTCTCCCCCTTTTTGTCAATTATCAAAAAGCACAAATAATCAGAGCTAAAAATGCGTTTATATTGAAAAACAAAAGCAATGATACATTCAGAACAATGAGAAAATATTACAGATAATCAAGTAAAAACAACAGGGAAATTCTAAGAGGGAGGTGGAAGTCATGTGAACAGAGCTTCCAACATGCTCTTGATTTGGGTGCTGGTTTCTTGTTGTTGAGTTAACATGTTTGCGAGTGCATCAATTTTGGTGTCCTGCTTATCCATTCTTTCCTGTATCAGCATATCAGATCTTTTCAGATCTTCTAGAGTCTGTCTGTCAAGGGAGGAAGCTTGAGGATCTTCAGAAACAGGATGCTTCTCTGAGCTTTCTGCAATATCTTCTTCTTGACCCTGTTCTTCAGCAGGAATCATCTGTTCTTCTGACTCTGGTTGGTCTTTGGAAGCTGGACGATGTTCAGACCAAGGGGCAATGTCCATATGGAGATTCTTCCTTAAGCAGCTTGCTCAGAACTGGACCTTCAATTTCTTTCAGCAGATTGCTGAAGTTCTGTTGAGCCTGTCCATAGCTCTGTTCTTGCAACTTAAAGGATTCAGAGCATACCCATTTTCTGAACTTTGTCCAGAGGTAGTCTGATGCAGCAGGATTAACTAGTTCAAGACTCGCTTGTTTCAGAGAAGTGATCCACTTTTGTACTTCTGTTTCAAAGTTCAATATGCTGGTACCAACATCTGGATGTTTCAGTTTTGGGATAACAGTTTTGTTGGCTATTACAGCAAGGCGTTCAAAGACTGTTAAATCAATGACAGTCTTGCTGTGGTCATCTGAATTGTCTTTTGGTGAGGGAGTGGGAGAGTCAAGAATTATGATTGGACTTGATGGGGAGTTAGGTGGAGTTAATTCTGGTGAAGAGGGAAGTTGAGGAATATTCACAATGGTACCAAGGGGAAAACGAATGGCCAGAGGTACTGGTTCAGGGGATTCAGAGGGTTGAGCCTCAGAGGTTTGAATCTCAGGTTGTGGAGATTTTTCCGGTTGAGGAGAGGGTGGATTAATTTCTGGTTGAGGAGATGAACATAGTGGGATTTATGGTTCTGGAGAAAGGGGAATTTCTGGTATTGGTGAGAGGGGAATTTCTGGTTGTGCTTCTGTGTGGGTTTCAGGGTTTGGATTATTTGGTATGGGAGCAAAGGTATCTATATCAGATAGAACTTTTACAAGTTCTTGTTCTGGAATGGCTTCAGTATTTAGATTTTGAGGTTGGGAGCGAGATCTTCTAAGGGTTAATGATTCAGAGGGATCAAAGTCAAGGTCAAAATCATCAAAAGTTTGTGGAGTTTGGTTTGCAGATGGAGTGGAAATTGGGATAGATGTTGATACAGCAATTGAATCTAAAATAGTTACAGATGAAGGATTACCTTTCTTTTAGGAGTCCGCTGAGATGATCCTTCTGCTTCAGCCTTCCTTTTCTTGGTCTTTTTCAGAACAACTTCTGGAGCCTTCTGATGCAGATCCTGGATGTTCAGATTTGGTGTTGTACCATCAGCTTTACAAGCATCCAGATATCTCAGAATTATATTTGGTTTAGAATCAATTTTTGAGAACAGAGGGAAGTCATCCAGAGGGACTCTTCTTCTGGAGATTGCAACAAAAGGAGTGACGCTGGGCTCCTTCTTGATGTTCTCAATCAACTTCATTTTCTTCAGATTTTTGGCATTCAGCTGTTTGCCAACAGTAGCTTCCAGAGTGTTGATTTCCTGAGCCTCTGTCAGATGATCAATCAGCTTATTCTCTATTAGAATATCTGATATCAGTCTTCCTAAGGGTATCCAATCCCTTTTTGTACATTCATCTTCTCTTGTTTCCTTGACACTTGTCCTGAGATGGTTAAACAGAAGATGGGCCAGATTTATCTTGACCTTCTGAGAAATGAAATAGATCAGAAATTGCTGATCAATGTTGATGTAATCAGGAGAGCTGGTAGGCTTCCTGTGGTTAAAGCATCCCAGAATGATCTTGGCCCAAATTCTGTGTTTGTCCTTTAAATCCATTATCTTGCTGGAGGGAAGCCCCAGAGTGACGATTTCCCTTGCAATTAGGGCAGCATCAGCACACCTTTCTGCCATGTCAATGCAATGAACACCACCACCACTGTACCCTATCAGTCTTGCAATCAGGTCTTCAGTAATAACAATCTTTTTCCCCATGATGTAAGACGTAACTTGATGGTTTGAAGAAGAAGCGTGAATCCAAAATTCCTTTACCAGAATAGGGAATGTTGGACCCACCAGTCTGTCAAAATACTTTTCCCAGCCTTGAGCTTTAACATCTTCAAAGAGATCAAACCCATTCTCCTGAAGACTGTTGAAATCCACTATTAATTCAGACAGAACCTCTAGATTTTTGATTGGAGTGAGAAGCATTCTGTGAGGTTCTTCGTACTGTTCAGTTGAGTCTGATTTCTGAGAGCTTGAAGTAGGAATGCTGGAGGAAGCCATGTTCACACGAAGGTTTTTGTGAAGAAAATGAGAGGGTTTTGGAGAAAATATGCAAACTGAAATTAGAAATATTTAGAGAAAATGAAAGTGAAGGTAAAAGAGTGTAAATGGTGTGAAGTATGTTTAAATAGATTTCTAAAAGGTTTTGAAAACATAAACGGCAAGAGATAGAAATTAATAATGATTATTAGTATTTAATGATAGCTGATTTTAGGGGATTCAGAAAGATATTTGGAACGGTAACCCATGACATGCGTCTCAATGCATCCAATCAGCGCTTTCGCCTTTTCAGAAACGTGAACGCGTGTTCAGCCTCAGAAAATAGCTGATTACTGGATGACACTTGTTTGCTTGAGTGAACAGCACATTTCTATCCTTGAAATGAAACACTCAGATCTTCATGGATAGATTCTGATGCAATCTGTACTTCTAAAGATCTGAAGGAAGATTGATCAGTAGTTCACAGAAAAATAAACAAAGTTCTGAAGGTTAAGATATGGAATCAAAACAATTTTATTCTGGACAGAGCTTCATGCTGAGATGTTTCAGAATGAAGTTGAACCTATCTTCAGAAAGAGGTTTTGTAAACATATCAGCCCATTGATGGTCTGTGTTAATAAATTTAAAATTTAAAATCCCTTTCTGAATATAGTCCCTAATAAAATGATGTTTTATTTCTATATGCTTAGCCCTAGAATGAAAAATGGGATTTTTACTTAAGCAAATAGCAGAAGTATTGTCACATAGGATAGGAATGTTACTCTCAAATATCTGGAAGTCCTCAAGTTGACTTTTCATCCAGAGCATTTGTGTGCTGCATCCAGCTGCTGCTATGTATTCAGCTTCTGCTGTTGATAGAGAAATTGTGGATTGTCTTTTGCTGGACCATGAGATCAGATTTTCTCCTAGAAACTGGCAGCTTCCAGAAGTACTTTTACATTCTACTCTGTCTCCAGTGAAATCAGCATCATTGTAACCTACTAAGCTGTAATCACTTGATTTTCTATAAAACAAACCCAAATTAGTAGTACCTTTCAGATACTTGAAAATTCGCTTAACTGTTGTTAAGTGAGATTCTCTAGGATCTGATTGGAATCTAGCACAAATGCAAACACTGAATAAAATGTCAGGCCTTGAAGCTGTCAGATATAGAAGAGAACCAATCATACCTTTGTAGACTTTTTGTTCTACCTTTTTACTTACCTCTTCTCTTTCCAGAATGCACGTGGGATGCATTGGAATCTTTGATGGCTTACATTCTGAGAGATCAAATTTCTTCAGAAGTTCTCTGACATATTTGCTCTGATGAATGTAAGTTCCTTCTGGGGTTTGATTAATCTGAATGCCCAGAAAGAATTTTAGTTCCCCCATTAGGCTCATCTCAAATTCTGCCTGCATACACTTAGCAAACTTTCTTCCCAGAGAGGGTTTAGTAGATCCAAATATGATGTCATCAACATAAATCTGACATACTAAAATGTCATTCTTAACTGTCTTACAGAACAAGGTTGTGTCCACTTTCCCTCTGGTGAATTCCTTTTCTAACAGAAAGTTACTTAGTCTTTCATACCAAGCTCTGGGAGCTTGTTTCAGACCATACAGTGACTTCTTTAGTTTGAAAACATATTCTGGATTTTTGGAACTTTCAAAACCAGGGGGTTGGTGCACATATACCTCTTCTTCTATATAGCCATTTAAGAATGCACTTTTAACATCCATTTGATACAGAGTGATGCCTTTATTAACAGCAAATGAAATTAAGAGTCTGATAGATTCTAACCTGGTGACTGGAGTAAAGGTTTCTGTATAGTCTATCCCCTCTTGCTGACTATAACCTTGTGCTACCAGTCGTGCCTTGTTTCTGATGACTTCACCTTGTTCGTTCAGTTTGTTTCTGAACACCCATTTTGTACCAATGACGTTGAATCCTTTTGGTTTGGGAACTAGATCCCATACGTCATTTCTTGTGAATTGATTTAGCTCCTCTTGCATTTCTAGAATCCAGTCATTGTCCAGAAGTGCTTCATCAATTGTTGTTGGTTCAATTAGAGAAACCAGTCCCAAGAGGGATTCTTCAGAGTTTCTGAAGCTAGATCTTGTTCTGATTGGATCTTCCTTTCTTCCTAAGATTGTTTCTTCTGGGTGATCCAAGCTGCTTCTGGATAGTCTTTTCTGGAGTTGATCAATAGAAGGTGTTGGATTGCTTGTAGTTACTCTTTCTGATGTTGAGGGAGTGTCTCTGTTGAGAGCTTCTGATGGTTTGTCTTCAGTACCTGTGAGTTCAACTTCCATACCTGCAAGGAATTCATTCTGCTTTGACTTTTGAGAGTCAAGCTGATCATCAAAACGAACACTGATTGACTCTTCCACAATCTGTGTTTCTGTATTGTATACTCTGTACCCTCTTGAGCGTTCAGAGTATCCTAACATAATACACTTTTGTGCTTTAGAGTCAAACTTGTTCAAATAATTTTTTGTATTCAGAATAAAACATGTACATCCAAATGGATGAAAATAGGAAATGTTGGGCTTTCTGTTCTTCCACAATTCATATGGAGTCTTTTCTAGAATAGGTCTTATGGAGATTCTATTCTGAATGTAACACACTATGTTTATTTCCTCTGCCCAGAAGATCTTAGCAACGTTAGTCTCGTTGATCATGGTTCTGGCCATTTCTTGCAATGTTCTGTTCTTTCGTTCTACAACTCCATTTTGCTGGGGAGTTCTAGGACAGGAGAAATCATGCAGAATGCCTTTGTCATTAAAGAATAACTCAAAGTCTTTGTTTTCAAATTCTCCACCATGATCACTTCTGACTTTGACGATTCTAAGATCCTTTTCATTCTGAACTTGGTTGCAGAAGGTAACAAACACAGAGTGTGACTCGTCCTTGTGCCTTAAGAACTTTACCCATGTCCATCTGCTATAGTCATCTACCATTACTAACCCATACTTCTTGCCACTGACTGAAGCAGATTTAACTGGTCCAAATAAGTCAATGTGCAGAAGTTCTAATGGCTTGGAGGTGAAAACAACATTTTTGGATTTGAAAGCTGGTTTTGCAAACTTGCCTTTCTGACATGCTTCACACAGAGCATCTGAATTGAACTTCAGGTTAGGAAGTCCTCTGACCAGATTGAGTTTGTTAATCTGAGATATTCTTCTCATACTAACATGTCCCAATCTTCTGTGCCAGATCCATTGCTCGTTGTTAACAGACAGAAGACACTTTACATTCTGACTTTTCAGTTCAGAAAGTTTGATTTTATAAATGTTGTTTTTCCTCTTTCCATTAAATAGGATAGTCCCATCTTTCTGACTAACAGCTTTGCATGAATTTTGATTAAAGATTATATCATAACCGTTATCACTTAATTGACTTATGGATAACAGGTTATGCATTAATCCATCTACTAATAAAACATTACTTATAGAGGGAAGATTTCCATTACCTACTGTTCCAGAGCCAATGTTTTTTCCTCTTTGATTGCCTCCAAAACCTACGTGGCCTCCAGGCTTAAGTTCCAGGCTTTGGAACATATGCCTTCTTCCTGTCATGTGTCGTGAGCAGCCAGAGTCCAGGTACCATAATTGGTGTTTCTGCTTTGCTGCTAAAGATATCTGCCACATGTATTATTTTATCCTTAGGTACCCATATTTTCTTGGGTCCTGATTTGTTAGTTTTATCAAAACTCTGGTTGAATTTTGGTTTGACAGAGTAATCACTACTAGTATATTTTATGTCATATGGGTGCCCATATATAAAGTGTGAATCAAGTGGAGTACGTTTTATAACTAAATCCATGTCATTTTTTGGTGTAGGTACCTTACCTTGGTATCCTATTCCTTTCCTGCCATTTCTGCTAACTTCATAGATCATTGAAGCCATTTTGCTTATGTCTATGTTTTTAGCTAGAAACTTCTGAAAGTTGTGATCATACTCCTTGATGATCTCATTAACATTACTGGGAGTTTCAGGGATTGTTTCCTTCTGAGAGTTTTGCAATTGGTTTTCTAATTTTGAAATTTTATCTTTTAACTCAGAATTCTCCAATTTGAGACTCTCAGTCTTATCAGAGTCAGAAGCAAGATTCCTTTTCAGGTTTCTGAATTTGACTCTGATCTGCTGATATCTTTCCAGAATTTCATTAAGACTTTCAGCTAGTTCAGCCTTAGTAAAGTTTATAGCAAAGTCAGGAAATACCTCTTTTGTATCTGATTCAGATTCTGACTCAGAAGCTTCACTGTCTTCTATTATGTTTGCCATGAGAGCTATGTTTGCTCTTTCATCATCTGATTCTGAGTCAGCTTCAGATGTATCAGAATCATCTCATGTAGCCATGAGACTTTTCTTCTTTTCCTTGCCAAACTTCCTTTTGGGATTTGTTGTACCCCAAAATTTTCCCTCCCATATTCTTCAAAGTTTTGACAAAGCATCATCTTCAAATGCTTCAAAATCTCTCAAGGATTGCACAGTTCAATTGCCTCCTAAGGTAGTCAAAATTAGGGTTTTGGTTCTTGCAAGGAAGTTGAGGTTTTCAAGGGCTCAATCAAGTCACATATGCTCATATACATTGTCAAGCACCTACATGTCAAGTTCCAAGGCTCACAAGGTCAAGTTGCACAGTCAAAAACCCTAATTGCCTCACAATCAACTGTAGGGGAAAAATGGTCATTTGGCAGTCAAAAGTCAAAAAATTTGGTCAACATCTTATTTTGAAGCCACAATCATCATTTGGTCAAATCTTGACCATGATTTCAGAAGAATGGCTCAAAAATCATCAAGGTGTCAAAAGTTTTTATTTTTGGACAGCTGAAAAGTCAACTGTAACTTGACCAAGGCATAACTTTTTCATGGTTCATCAGAAAAATCCCATCCAATGCTCATCTTGAAGGGGAGCACATTTCCTACAACTCATCTTCACATTCCAAGTCCAATAAATGCTCTCACAAAAAGTTATCAATTTCAACATTATAGGTCATTTTCAAAAGTCAACAAAAGGGACTTTAAGTCAAAGACCATAACTTGAGATTGGTAAATCAAAATGACAAGGGACCAAAGACATTGGTTATAGGACTTCAAGACCTTTCCAAAATGTCCAAGAACATGTTCATAGCTTCAAAATTGAGAAAGATATGCATTGGAGAAGTTGGGAAATTTTTGTGAAATGGCCAAAGTCAATTATCCTTGAAACTTCATTTTTGACAAAAGGGGCCCACTTTTTCCACTTGATTCAGCTTGGCCATGCCTCCCACGTGTCCCACAATTTATTTCAAGATTTAAAATTAATTTTTCCATTTTTATTTAATTTTATTTGATTTAATTCATTTTAAATCTTTAAAATTCAAATAAAAATCAAAGAAATTAATGGAGGGATATATTTTGTGTTGAATAGCTTTGAATCACCTTGAAATACCTTCCAAATTTGTGCAAGGCCTATTATGGGCATAGAAATTCAAATTTTGACACAAAAGGCAAGTTGTTTCAATGTTGGTTATGGCAAAATCTCAAGCATAATTGCAATGGTTAAAGGCTCATCATGTGACTGATTCTCATTCATTACTATATATACAAGCCTTCCCAACCTCATTCAAAAAAAGGTGTGTGTGCAGAAACGGCCAAGAGCAAAACCAAAAATTATTCAAAAAGTGAGAGTTCTAAAACATAGTTGCGAGCATCTTCAGATCAAAACAAGCACGTGGCTAAAGCAACCTTTGCCAAGTCCTGAGGCTCATACCGCGCTGTAAGTTCTTCCCAGGTCCCTTATAATTTCCATATTATTTTCTTCAACGTTTTCCTGTGCAGATTCCAATATGAGGTGCATCATAAGTCCCACTTCCCAGCGCTGCCATATGTCATCAACGCAGATCCAAAGGACAAAAAGTGTAGCACACCATGGTCTGGAGTCAAGCACGCTGCAGGCAACCATGAAAGTCAAACGTGGCTTAGATTTCAGCGGGCTTGGATTGCTTCAATAAACCTCCTATTTGGCCCACACCCCCCTTGGTTTTACTTCTTTTTATTTTTTGTTTTGTCATTTTCTCTTATTTTTAATTGCTAACCCTTTAATTATTTTTATTATTAACAATTAACTTAATTAGCATATTTTCATAAAAAAACCAAAAAATAGAATTAACATTATTATCATTATTATTATTTTATTTTGTAAATAAATATTAACCAAAATAGTTTAATTAGGCAATTGTAATTCCTTTTCTTAAATAATTAAAAAAACTTAGATTTAGGATTAACTTTTAATTTTGTTTCTTTCATTTTTATTTTATTTCATAAAAACATATAAAAAACAAAAAAATATTTTCTTTTAATTAAAATAATCAATTAGTCATTATTAGTTTTTAATTTCATTTAATTACCAAAAAGACCAAAAAAATCAATTTTCTTTTCTAAAAAGGGTCAACACCCTTAGAACATTCCGATTTAATTCGCGCACAGTTTATTATTATGTAATTGCTCCGGACATGTAATAGTAATTAGGACTTTACTGTTTTTATTTACTTTCCGTACTCATTTACTAAAAAATGGGTCTTTGTAATTTTTGGCGATGTATAGACCCGCGCCTTGTAATAGCGTAGGATTTATTTTTCCGCAATTTACTTTCCGCACCCCTTAACTGTTAACTTGCATGAAAGAATGTATGTAAATAAAAACAACTCGTAGCTCACTAATAACAAAGACAAACATAACATGAATACAACACACAATGCACACACCACTTCTAGGGTACGCCTCACTCGTTGCCTTCGAAACGTGGTCGTCAAGTATAGGACGTCTTAGCGGTCCTTATGTCCATGATCCAGTTGCCTCGGAACAGTTGCCTCGAAACAGTTGCCTCGGAACAGTTGCCTCGAAACGGTTGCCTCGGATTAAAAAAGGATCAAGGACATAAGGGTAGCTTCTAAGGTGTCCTAACTGTTGCTTCGGTGACCACACTGTCCCTACAATCGAATTGATCTGAATACCTCCAACGGTGGTGCTACCTACCTCTCAATGGTGGGATAGCACTACCTAAAGGATACTTACACAGCTTAATTCCTTAGGGTAGGTAGATGACTCATAGATACTTGCTCTTTTCAAAAACAAACAAAATACTTTTCACACCTTACACTTTCAAAAGCTTTCAAAACAAATTTTTCAAACACTCTTGAGGACAGATACAAGAGTTATTCAGAAACCTTTCAAAGAAACTTTTTTCAAACCCACTCACATTTTGAAAAGCAAACATTTTGAAAACATAAGAGCAAGTATCTAAGAGCCCATGGATAACCATGGATAGAAAGGGTGCTAACACCTTCCCTTTCTATAAATCTACCTCCCGAACCGAGAAACATATCTCATAAGGAATTTTGATGTGCTTTTGTCCTTTCCTTGTTGGAGAAAATAAAAGACGGTGGCGACTCTTGCTTACCGCGACATTTCGTGAAACCAGCTAAAAACAGTCAGTTCTATTTCCACCAATCACAGAACTGGCGACTCTGCTGGGGACTCTAAAAGTGAGGTGTACCTTAGGATTAGATCATACTTATGTTTTCAATTGCTTTGCTTTGATTGCTTTATATTTGTGGGCTTTGCATCGGAGTTTCATAGATCCTAACCCGGATCTGGGGATACCCTTTTAGGTAGCATAAGCTGTGAGGGACCTGTCCGGCGTAGACCGACACGGGTGAAGCAGTGGCTACGTTGGTGTGGCACCTTGGTCTGTACCGATATCCCTTGTGTTGCAACGAGGAGAATGTGGGTCTTCTGAGGAGTCATTAAGCACCAACCGACCTTAGAACCCTAAATAGACCCAACTTGGCCATAGAACAGTAGCAGTATGCTACACCCATTGAGGCTAAACTCTCGCGATGGTTCTGGCCGCAAGAAAAGATTGCGACGCTGGAGTTATGACCGATTGAGGGTAGTCAGTGATATTGGGATCCTCTAGAACCCGGTTACTTTTGATAGGACAGGTTTTGAGCCCACCAACTTCAAGAGGGTAGTACCCAAACTTCATGCTGGCCTAAACTCTAAGGGCTCTCTGTGTGACTTGTGTGCCTTCAAACTTGACTACTTGCATGCTTGTTATCTAACATACGAGTTCCTTGCAGGTTTTGTTTACAGTCCTTAATCTGGACTCATAACAGGGTTCACTTACATCACTCCACGCATAGCATAACATCATACCATCATACCATTGCATACATCCTGCATAAGGACTAACCCATTTCAAGGACCTCAAGGGTTTTGTGATGCAGGTCATGATGAATCAAATGTCCAACAAGGGGTAAATGGGATTTATTTTCCTCTAGCCAAGGTTAATGACTTGAGTTAGGGGCTATGACCCACTCGATATGGTGAGCCTTGACTCTTGAAGAAGGACTCTCATCAACATGAAGTCCCTTCCATCAAGCTACAAAATTCAAATTCTAACAATTTTCTTGTTTACCCCGCGAGATCCTTGAAAATATTGCATGCATACATACATATCACGGCATTACAGGTACTCCTTTGACAGGTCACTTACCATCTTCGCTGTTTATTTCAGCAATGGCTTCCCAACAAAACAACCAGGATCTTCATGCTCAAGAGACTCGGTTCGGGGAGATCCTCCTAAATCTATCCAAGGGGCAGAAAGAGCTGAGAACACTCCTCATGGGGACTTTGGTCAGGAACAGTCCCGAAGACGACAAGGACGAACGACTGAAACATCTGCAAGCTGAGGTGGATGTAATGAGAACCCAGATGCTGGGGCAAATGGCTCTTATCCAAAACTTATCTCAAAAACAAGGAGAGCTCAGGGTTCTCGTCAACCAACTGCTTCGGGATAACCAACTGGGGCAAACATCTAAGGTTGAAGAGAAAGCCATAATTCAACCACCTGTGGGGCAAGAAGACAAGGGAAAAGCTCCTCAGTTTGCTTCGGGGTCACAAGCCCAGCATCAACCTCACCAGCACCAACAGGGTAATCGGTGTAAGAGAAATACGTCTGGAAGACATTTCTCGGAGACTGGTATACCATCATCACTGATACTGAGACGCTTGTTGGAGGTCAAGCTGATTGCTTTAAAAGATCCTCCTAAGAATCTCAACATAACCTCCCTGAAGTACAATCCTGATGAAAGGTGTGCCTACCATTATGACAGTCCTGGACATGACACTGACGAATGTTGGAGCTTGAGGAACAAGATCCAGGACTTGACCGACGAAAGGGTGCTGGAGTTCATGCCGGGTGGCAAAATGAAAATCTTCTGCTGAGAATCTTCCATCTGAGATGACTAGTGCAAACTAAGAAGCTTTTGTTCATTCGAATGTTCAAGTTGTATTTTTCTTTGATTGTTCAAACATTTGTTCATGTCAAACTCTTTTACTTTATCAATGCATCGCATATGTCTGTTTTGAATCAATATATTCGTATTCGCTATATTCAAACTGCTTTCATTTTTTGATGTTAACTCTCAATTAATAATTCTAAGCCTCTTGAGGGAGGATGACGAAAACGATACCATAATCTACAGTATGCTTTTGAACAGACCCCGCTGATGAGGTACAGGCATTGTTTCAATTCCTAAACACTGGAGTTATAAGGCAGATAATCCCTCGTTAACCCCTTTGAGCCAAAGAAGTAGGAGTTTTTCTTTTCGAAAATTAAAACCCTTAATCATAACCTGGGGCAGGGTAGTTTTCTCAGTTAATCCAAGTGCACAACGAATAGAACCAAAGAGGTCCTCACAAAAAAAAGACAGTGTTGGTTCAGAATAATCATAAAGACAGGCAGTCATTATCCCTCAAACTAAAGCCCAACAAGTCAAAACCTACGAAGGAGACTTACAAAACTGGTGCATTCCGCTGATTGTAATCACAAAAGAAACAGTTCAGGCAAAAATAGGGATAACGAAATCAAAAAATAAAGAGTTCCTACAAACCCTCAACACAAAAGGAAATGACTGCCTATTCAAAATAAATTGTCAATATCCGAACCATCACCGGAATGTCAGAGTAAAGACTCAAACAAGGTCTAACGTACGATCAGCTGAGTTTGGGATCGAAGGACATCACGAAGAACGGGTGGGTACAAATAAAATTTGAGCCTTTATCCTTTGTTTCTTAAACCGTGAACCAAGCCACGTTATAACCCTTAAAAAGTTCTAGCTGAAGCATGGGTTAGTTCGAAGGCATACTGTTACGAAAGGTATCCTGACTCCTTAAGGCTTGCTGTAAAATACTGAGTTGACATCACATTTTACAAAATTTGCTTGTTTTACTGAAAATGCATTTTCAAAAATTTCAAGACAGACATAAGCTTTGCATTCTTAAAATAATATTGTTTGCATATGACTATTTGTTCGAACAGCAAAGAAATTCGCACAAAGAATACCTGATGAACAAAAGCACTCCCAATCAAGGGGCAGACGTGATCATTGTCCATCACCTGGGGCAGTTAAGTCAAGATTTGGAGAATCTCTCAAATGCCAAATACCAGGGGCAAATCTCCGCCTGAGTCACTTGGGGCATTGGACACGAATTCTAGCTACAAATCTTGCCTGATCAAACATCTTCTGATAGTGCGGCGGACAGGGGCAACTCCCTACATCCTGAGAGCGCGGACATAGTCGAAAAAATACTGCGCATAATCAAAGACCCGCTAGGTTGACACACCTAGGCAAAAATAAGGGCTTCTCGGAGAACCAAAAGGGTTCGGGCAAAAATAAGGGATGAAAATGAAAAAAATATGTACACCCGGCAAGTCGAAAACCTGAAAAGGCGGCTTGGGCAAAAATGGGTATCCCGGTGGACTGAAAACCCGAAAGGGCGGTCCAGGCAAAAGTTAGGGATCACAGCGTACGACTATGTCCCGTTATCTCGTCACTTGCCTACCAGAAGAAGATTTGTCAATCGGCAATTATCAATGCCTCCACATGTACCTTCTCCCACAGAAGCTGGGGCAATAGGAATCGCCCAAACTGTACAGCTGATTTCCTCCAGGTACAAGTTAGATTCAGTTGAAGAATTTGACCAAGATACCTCCACTCCCCAGGAGTAAAACAAGGTTCAATAATACTCTCCCCAAGCAGAGTTGGTCTCCCGTCAGCCCTAACAAGGCACTGTATCTCCAGCAAATCAGCAATACTCTCCCCAATCAGAGTTAATCTACAGTCATTCTTAAGGAGGTTCGGTATCCCTAGAAAATCTCAATATTCCCCAGCGGAATATACAGATGTTCCTAAGCAAGCGTCCCCGGCAGTCTTAAGATAAGATTGTTCCCCGGGGAATACTAGACACCCCAGTAGGAAGCTTATCCCCAGTAGATTCTGGAAGCTTATCCCCTGCAGAGCACGAACGCGTCTCCCCGGATTTATCCAAAGGTTATTCCCCACCAGGGCTTATAACTGGGTTATCCTCAGCTAATAACCACGGAAAGATCGTCCTCGGCGAAGTTTCTTCCTACCCCCCAGCGGAGTTCATCAATTCCATCAACAAAGCTTATCAACGGTATCCCTCAGCGGAGTTATCATCAAATTCTCAGTGAAGTATCCATTCCCCATAGAGTATTCCCCGCAGAGTATCTCTCCAGCAAGTTTATTCCCCAACGGAGTCATCTTCTCCTACCGGTTTGTTCTTGCAACCATCATCCCCAGCGGAAACGAAGAACTTTGTTCTTCAACATCAGCCCAGGATTCAACTTCCCGGCATTCTTCAAGGATTTATTTTCCTAGACAAAAATACATTCATAAACATATCACCTTTCATACATCTTGCTTACATACACAATGCATGCACATATGCATCATATCACACAAATCTCATTTATTTTTGAGAACATCTTAAAATCATGCAGTTCATGCATCATGACATTGCATACAACTGATGTTTTGCCTTTTCAGGAAAAAGGTCAATCCAAAGACGATTACTATCAACTGTCGCAATTCCAGATTCGATACCTGTATCTAGCCAGGGCATATCTACATTAAAGAGATAGCTTAGAAATGCTCCAGATATGTATGTTGTTCTTTTGCTTATTCAAAACTCCTTCTAGATATAGTTCATATGTGACTCAGGCATGGCGACGTTCTGATACTCATTCCAGATTTCCTTTCAGAGATAGCTTGGAAATGCTCCAGATATGGATGTTGTTCTTTTGCTTATTCGAAACTCCTTCTAGATATAGTTCAGATGTGACCCAGGCATGGCGATGTTCTGATACTCATTCCAGATTTCCTTTCAGAGATAGCTTGGAAATGCTCCAGATATGGATGCTGTTCTTTTGCTTATTCAAGATTCCTTCTAGATATAGTTCAGATGTGACCCAGGCATGGCGACGTTCTGATAATCATTCCAGATTTCCTTTCAGAGATAGCTTGGAAATGCTCCAGATATGGATGCTGTTCTTTTCCTTATTCAAGATTCCTTCTAGATATAGTTCAGATGTGACCCAGGCATGGCGACGTTCTGATACTTATTCCATATTTCCTTTCAGAGATAGCTTGGAAATGCTCCAGATATGGATGCTGTTCTTTTGCTTATTCAAGATTCCTTCTAGATATAGTTCAGATGTGACCCAGGCATGGCGAAGTTCTGATACTTATTCCAGATTTCCTTTCAGAGATAGCTTGGAAATGCTCCAGATATGGATGTTGTTCTTTTGCTTATTCAAGATTCCTTCTAGATATAGTTCAGATGTGACCCAGGCATGGCGACGTTCTGATACTCATTCCAGATTTCCTTTCAGAGATAGCTTGGAAATGCTCTAGATATGGATGCTGTTCTTTTGCTTATTCAAGACTCCTTCGAGATATAGTTCAGATGTGACCCAGGAATGGCGACGTTCTGATACTCATTCCAGATTTCCTTTCAGAGATAGCTTGGAAATGCTCCAGATATGGATGTTCTTTTGCTTATTCAAGACTCCTTCTAGATATAGTTCAGATGTGACCCAGGCATGGCGAAGTTCTGATACTCATTCCAGATTTCCTTTCAGAGATAGCTTGGAAATGCTCCAGATATGGATGCTGTTCTTTTGCTTATTCAAGACTCCTTCTAGATATAGTTCAGATGTGACCCAGGCATGGCGACGTTCTGATACTCATTCCAGATTTCCTTTCAGAGATAGCTTGGAAATGCTCCAGATATTGATGCTGTTCTTTTTCTTATTCAAGACTCCTTCTAGAGATAGGTCAGATGTGACCCAGGCATGGCGACGTTCTGATACTTCTTCCAGATTTCCTTTCAGAGATAGCTTGGAAATGCTCCAGATATGGATGTTGTTCTTTTGCTTATTCAAGAATCCTTCTAGAGATAGTTCAGATGTGACCCAGGCATGGCGACGTTCTGATACTTCTTCCAGATTTCCTTTCAGAGATAGCTTGTAAATGCTCCAGATATGGATGTTGTTCTTTTGCTTATTCAAGACTCCTTCTAGAGATAGTTCAGATGTGACCCAGGCATGGCGATGTTCTGATACTTCTTCCATATTTCCTTTCAGAGATAGCTTGGAAATGCTCCAGATATGGATGTTGTTCTTTTGCTTATTCAAGACTCCTTCTAGAGATAGTTCAGATGTGACCCAGGCATGGCGACGTTCTGATACTTCTTCCAGATTTCCTTTTAGAGATAGCTTGGAAATGCTCCAGATATGGATGCTGTTCTTTTGCTTATTCAAGACTCCTTCTAGAGATAGTTCAGATGTGACCCAGGCATGGCGACGTTCTGATACTTCTTCCAGATTTCCTTTCAGAGATAGCTTGGAAATGCTCCAGATATGGATGTTGTTCTTTTGCTTATTCAAGACTCCTTCTAGAGATAGTTCAGATGTGACCCAGGCATGGCGACGTTCTGATACTTCTTCCAGATTGCCTTTCAGAGATAGCTTGGAAATGCTCCAAATATGGGTGTTGTTCTTTTTCTTATTCAAGAGTTTCCTTTCATATATAGCTGGGAAATGCTCCAGATATGGACGATATTCTTTTGCTTATTCAGAGTTCTTTTCAAAGACAACTTAGAGATGCTCCAGCCCGGATGCTATTCTATTGTTTAGTCCAGATTCATTCAAAAGACAGTCCAGATACGATCCAGATTCGGATGACATACTGTCACTCATTCAAACACAGACTAGATATGCTCCAGACATGGAGGCCATTCTATTTCTTATTTGGATGCAGCTATCCATTACAGTTCCAAATGGCATCTATAAGCCCATTCCCGACAAGGTTCTGTCACATCTTCCAGATGGCATCTTTAAGCCAATCCTCCTATCCACCACCTCTCCAAATGGCATCTTTAAGCCCATTCCCGCCATCACACTGCTGATACTCGACTATGTGAGTGCAAATTTCTGGGCACTCTAGTGTTCAATCATCTTCCACCTTCGGATCACAAAAGGCACACAAGCCAATCTACATCCTCAGGTCTAAGAAGATTGAACAGAGGCAACTGTTGTACCCCAAAATTTTCCCTCCCATATTCTTCAAAGTTTTGACAACGCATCATCTTCAAATGCTTCAAAATCTCTCAAGGATTGCACAGTTCAATTGCCTCCTAAGGTAGTCAAAATTAGGGTTTTGGTTCTTGCAAGGAAGTTGAGGTTTTCAAGGTCTCAATCAAGTCACATATGCTCATATACATTGTCAAGCACCTACATGTCAAGTTTCAAGGTTCACAAGGTCAAGTTGCACAGTCAAAAACCCTAATTGCCTCACAATCAACTGTAGGGGCAAAATGGTCATTTGGCAGTCAAAAGTCAAACATTTTGGTCAACATCTTATTTTGAAGCCACAATCATCATTTGGTCAAATCTTGACCATGATTTCACAAGAATGGCTCAAAAATCATCAAGGTGTCAAAAGTTTCTATTTTTGGAGAGCTGAAAAGTCAACTGTAACTTGACCAAGGCATAACTTTTTCATGGTTCATCATAAAAATCCCATCCAATGCTCATCTTGAAGGGGAGGACATTTCCCACAACTCATCTTCACATTCCAAGTCCAATAAATGCTCTCACAAAAAGTTATCAATTTCAACATTATAGGTCATTTTCAAAAGTCAACAAAAGGGACTTTAAGTCAAAGACCATAACTTGAGATTGGTAAATCAAAATAACATGGGACCAAAGACATTGGTTAGAGGACTTCAATACCTTTCCAAAATGTCCAAGAACATGTTCATAGCTTCAAAATTGAGCAAGATATGCATTGGAGAAGTTGGGAAATTTTTGTGAAATGGCCAAAGTCAATTATCCTTGAAACTTCATTTTTGACAAAAGGGGCCCACTTTTTCCACTTGATTCAGCTTGGCCATGCCTCCCACGGGTCCCACAATTTATTTCAAGATTTAAAATTAATTTTTCCATTTTTATTTAATTTTATTTGATTTAATTCATTTTAAATCTTTAAAATTCAAATAAAAATCAAAAAAATTAATGGAGGGATATATTTTGTGTTGAATAGCTTTGAATCACCTTGAAATACCTTCCAAATTTGTGCAAGGCCTATTATGGGCATAGAAATTCAAATTTTGACACAAAAGGCAAGTTGTTTCAATGTTGGTTATGGCAAAATCTCAAGCATAATTGCAATGGTTAAAGGCTCATCATGTGACTGATTCTCATTCATTACTATATATACAAGCCTTCCGAACCTCATTCAAAAAAAGGTGTGTGTGCAGAAACGGCCAAGAGCAAAACCAAAAATTATTCAAAAAGTGAGAGTTCTAAAACATAGTTGCGAGCATCTTCAGATCAAAACAAGCACGTGGCTAAAGCAACCTTTGCCAAGTCCTGAGGCTCATACCGCGCTGTAAGTTCTTCCCAGGTGTTGGCTGAAGATTTTGATAATATTATTAGAAGCCAAATGAATTAAACGTTTCGATCGAAATGAAGTAAAGCGTCATGTTTCGAAGTAGCAGAAGCAGTGTTTCGAATAAGCATGTCAAAACTGGAGCTTCGAGTGGCAATTATGGGAACATATCTAAAGAAGTCTCGAAATAACAACAAGGCTGTGTCTGGGAAGTGCGTTCGAAACGGAGAAATACCAAAGCATTTGAAATTCAAATGGAAGCGGGACATTCGAAGTTTGAAATTTATGTGCTGGAGCATTTGGAGACACGTGGAAAGAAGAAAGAGGCATTGTTCTGTATGTTCTGAACGTGGCATAATCCTATAGCAAGACCGTTAATTAGTATAAATAGAAGTCTTAGTATTAGGATTTCGTGTGTCATATCTATTGTACTAAATACTCAGTAACATTCAAACTACCACATGGCAAGGGAAACGAATGCAAGAGCAATGTACGTATGATAGCACCATATATTTATGATTTAATAAAAACCTTTTACCATTTCCAGCACTTTCCTTTATCGTTATGTCAAATAACATTTATAAGTTTTCTCATTTACAGTCTTTTCACTTCGAAATCTCTTCATTAAAGTTTTACATTTCAATGATTTCTTCACATTTCAAGCACTTTACATTTCAGAAAACTGTCATATTTTCCATGCCTTTACCTTCAAGCTTTATCCTTCGAATGCCTATTTTTACTTAAAGTCATTTACAGATTTCTTGCATTAAACGCTTTCTTCATATTTCAAACCTTTTACGTTCCAGAAATCCTTTACATTAACTGTTTTTATAATTCGAAACCATTTGCTTGCCTTTTATGCAATTTTACATGTCTTTACAATTAACATTTATTCATGCAACTTAGTTTCGTACACGCACATTTTGATTACATCTTTAAACCTTTAAGAGAGAAATCGAAATAAGCCAAACACCTATACAACACTCAAATATCAACCATGAATATCTGTTCGATCATGAGAGTTACCCTAATGACCAAGGAATCCTAGGATCAATCTAGTCGATCCTGTGAGTTACCAGAGGAATTGAATAACAGTCAGAAAGATTATTCGATAGTTTGGAAGACTAGCGGTTGTTTACCAGAAATCACTGGAAACAAATTGGCACACCCGGTGGGACCAATAATTGGATATTAGAAATAAAGATTGTTGAGACATAACCATTATAAAAACGTTAGAACCTAAGAAGTTTGCTGTTTTATGAACCTGAGAAGTGGTAAAATAACCAACAGCAACCAACCTTTATCCAGAAGAAAACGTTTGGACAAAATGTCTAATTCTGACAATCAACAAGGGGAACAAAATGCCCCACATACAACAGGCACTAATGTGTCCACTTCGATCGGAACATCTAATGTGATCCCTTCGAATGCACAGTCTGTTGCATCTTCAACCAGTAATATAGCCACCAATGGAGTAAGTGGCATATCAACTAATAGTTCGATCTTAGGAAATACTGGAACCATTGGTTACCCTGGGGGATTCGTTCCACCATGAGGGACACAATCCCATTTCGCCACTCCATTAACTAGACCACCCGGTTTCGATGGAAATAGAACCAGAAATTCCTCTTATGGAATTCCAACATCTTTTATGGCAGGTTTACACAATTCCACGTCGAATTCATCCCCGCAACTAGGGTCTGGGTCTGGGGCGAATCAGTTTATGACAAATAACCAAGGGTCAGTGGGTTATAGCATAATGCCTATCTTAACCACAGAAAACCAGTTGGCTTTTAGGCAATTGATGGATGACAGTAACCATAATATGATAGGGGTGTTAGCACAAACCATGCAGGAGATATTTGCCCCAATAGTGCAAAATGTGACTGTGACAAACAGGGAAAACGCTGACAACATGAGTCGAATAGTAGATTTCTTTGCTCCCCCAGAAAGGCGTAGGCAGAATCAGGCGGGATTTCGAGCAAACATGCATGTTATAGAACAAATTGCTAACGACCCAATTTATAGACCACCCAGAGAAGAAGTTAACTTAGGGGCCAGGGCACCAAGGTTAGAAGCCCCAATAATCCCAGGCCCACAAAGAGAAATTATGGAACCAGGGGCAAGGGTCGAAAGGCTAGAAGCCCCAGAGTTTCGAGAAGAACAACCTAGGGGAGTTGTCTTGGTTGGTCGAAATCAAGATGCCGATGCTGTCGTTCATAGAATTCGAAACAATAACATCTTGGCAGAAAACAATCTAACCACCATGATAGAGAGAGTCATGGCCCAGAATGGCCTCAACACAGGAATGAGAAGGCCAAATTATGCTTCTCCTATATTGGATTGCATAATGCATACTGATTTACCAAGGGGATATAAGGTCCCTAAATTTACAAATTTCGATGGGGATACCAATGAGTCAACAGTCGAACACATAGCGAGATATCTAACCGAAGCGGGAGATATAGCCAATAATGAAGATCTCAGGATCAAATACTTCCCAAGTTCCTTGACTAAAAACGCCTTCACATGGTTTACCACTTTGCCTCCTAGATCCATTGATACTTGGGCTCTCTTGGAGAGATTATTCCATGAACAATTTTACATGGGACAGTCGAAAATAAGCTTGAAGGAATTGGCCAGTGTTAAGAGAAAGTTCACCGAACCCATAGATGATTATCTGAATAGATTTAGGCTTTTGAAATCCATATGTTACACAGTAGTGCCTGAACATGAGTTAGTCGAAATGGCCGCTGGTGGCTTGGATTATTCTATTCGAAAGAAACTAGACACTCAATATTTGAGGGATATGGCTCAGTTAGCCGATAGGGTTCGACAGGTCGAAAGGCTAAAGGCCGAAAAAGCCAGAGTCTTTAAGAATAGCAAGAAAGAAAGGATTTCCTATGTTGGGACTGAAGAAGCAGAAGAATATCCTGAATTCGAATTCGAAGAGGTCGAAATCGACCTCGCTGAATTAAAACAGGCTCCGCCTTATTCCTGCAAATTATTGGTTCCCACAAAAGGGCAAGAGATTGTTGAAAATGAGAAAAGTGACAAATTCCCAAAGAAGGTTTATACCTTCGATGTCACTAAATGTGACGAGATTTTTGACTTACTTGTCAAAGATGGCCAACTAATTGTGCCATCAAATGTCAAAATACCTCCTTTGGATCAGAGAAAGAAGAGAGAATTTTGCAAATATCATAGTTTCCTAGGCCACAAAACCTCACAATGTTTTCTTTTCAGGGACCTAATTCAAAACGCGATCAAAGATGGCAGACTAAAGTTTGCTGATAAGGTGAAGATGAAAGTGGACGAAGATCCCTTAGACGTCGCAGACACCAACTACTCTGAGCCTGCATGCATTGGAGAGATCAACATGGTGGAAACTGATCAAAGCGACGCCCTAACAGGAGAGAAGGGTACTGAAACTGAAAACTGGGTGATGGTCGAAGTCAATAAGGAGGTCACTGAAGACATCCAGAATACGCCAGAGACTTCGATTGCCGCACCTGTAGCTGTTGCAAGAGAAATCCAGGCTACTGGAGGCCAAGGAAATCAAAACCAAGAACTAACACAAGTCACTGAAGGCTTGAGGCTGGAATTGGAGAAAGTCCAAATCACGAAGCCAATTTCCCCTCAGAAGGAAATATGGGACACTCTAGGGGAACCCAGTGGAAAATTTGACTATTTGGTCAAATATTCTGCCCCAGAGAGTTCGAAGGTTCAGATTAAGGATATAAAGCCCACAGGATGGGGCGATGATGAAGCTAAGGGGAAAGATGTTGAAATAAATATGGTGGATATGGAGAGGCCTCGCTCTGAGATGGAGGAAGTAGAAAAATACTTAGAAAAAGAAAAGTATAGAATGGAGGATAATCACACTAGAGATGCTAGTCTCAAGGATTACCTCATGACATGCCACAAAGGAGATTCAGGCATGATATTGTTCCCTAGGTGCAGCATCCTCTGCAATCAAAGAATCGCTGCGAATTTCGAAAGGGTACAGAGGACTCGAACTGGCAACAATTGGCGCCAGGATAACCAGCTTTTTAGGTGTTATCCCAAGGCTGGAGAAAGTTTGCTGGAATTTGTGTTTCGCTGCTACAAAGGGGCAACCAAGTGCTTGATTTGCCCAAGGTGTTCTGCTGTGTATGACCAAAGCATGGCCAGAGCCTTCGAAACGATTCCCTTCGCCCCTTGCTGGAACCATCAAGAAACTGTCCAGATGGGCCCACGTTTCGACAGCAGACACAAACAGCGAAGGCCTGATAGCCCTCACCCCAAGGCTGCTCGAAGAGTGACTTTCAAACTCCCTGCTGAAGTGCCAACCGATAGATGGTTACAGGTCAAAAATGACAAAGGCAAAGATAGATGGAGAAACGCCGAACGAAATGCACGCCATGCTGTGACATACAGGAGGAAATTCAACACAGCAAAAAGGGAGGAGGTGAGATTAGAAAATTACAAAGGAAGGAACCCCATGTCAAGATCCCAGTGGCGCAGACAGCAAAGGATTCAAAAGGCTGAGAGGGAAGCTGTGGCAAACAAAGGGGTTACTTCAACAAAGAACCAAGGTGAATCTAGCACCAAAAAATCAAACTGAAGACAAACCTCCAGTCAATAGGAGGCTTTTCTCTGAAGTACAACGCGATGAACCAAAGGAATACACTCCAGGCCCAGAAGAGGACGGAGATATGATAACAGATAACTTCGAATCGGAGGGGGAGTCTTCATTCAACCTGAACTGTAACGTGGTGTCTGTGCTTCCCTGCGAATTTGGGCAGGAAACCGAAATCGATGAATATGAGGAGGAAGACACCACAGATTTGATGAAACATAGGCCTGTGTGCTACTATGTGATGGACAATGGGGCTGTTGAGGAACAAAATGCGTTCTTCGAACGTCCAGAACCTGCTATGAAGAACCATCTCAAGCCACTTTTTATTCGGGCGAACGTTGGTGTCCATGGTGTGAACAAAGTTCTAGTGGATGGGGGTGCTGCAGTCAATTTGATACCCCATTTCATGCTAAAAAGATTAGAGATCCGCGAAGGAGACATCAAGCCCCATAATATGGTTCTGTCCAATTATGAGGGAAAAGTGGGCAAAACACTGGGAGTGGTCCAGTTGGAATTGACAATAGGCTCAAGCTGTAGGCCCACCATGTTTATGGTGATCGAAGCCAAGGCCAACTATAACTTATTGCTGGGAAGGGAGTGGATCCATGGCGTGGGGGCAGTTCCTTCGTCAATGCACCAGCGACTAGTTCTGTGGAGAGATGATGGAATCGTGGAAAACATCGAAGCAGACCAGAGTTACTTTATGTCAACGGTCAATTTAGTTGACAAGAGGGATTATGATAAAAATCTGGCAAAGATTGCTCCGTGTGTTCCAAATGATGAGATTAATGAAACCAGAAACGCCCACTACTACATGACCCTTCGCCATGATGGCCTTTACTGGGATAGAACAATAATCAGTGAAGAAGAGGGAGTCGAAAGCACTATACAAAAACGGCCAGCAGGCTGGGACTTCGACAACCTTATCCATGACTGAGTCCACTTTTTTCGAAAGGATTTTGGCCTAAATGGCTGAGAACGAATCAAAAGCGGCCTTAGAGGCTGAAATAAATAAATCAACTATAAAGATGAACGAAGTAAGTGGGGATGGTTCGAAATGCTCACCCTTCGAAGAGTTTGAGATGGATCAAAGGTTGGATTCCATCTATGATAAAGAACCCTTAGGCTTCAAAAGGGACCCCGTAAACTCAGGTGCCAAAATGTTGGCACAAGATCCACTCGAAGAAGTCAACTTAGGGGATGAAAAAACGAAAAGAATAACCTACATAAGTGCAAAACTTAACCCAGGCCTCAAGAAGGAAGTAATCGAAGTCCTCAAGGATAATAAAGATTGCTTCGCATGGGATTATGACGAGATGCCTGGTTTAAAGAGGGAGTTGGTCGAACACAGACTGCCAATCAAAGATGGCAAGAGGCCCATCAAACAAACCCCCAGAAGATTCGCACCAGCGGTTCTCACAAAAATTAAAGCTGAGATCGAAAGGTTGCTGCGTTGCAATTTCATCAGAACAACAAGGTACGTCGAATGGTTAGCAAACATAGTACCTGTTATTAATAAAAATGGTTCTTTAAGAATTTGCATAGATTTTAGGGATTTAAACACTGCAACCCCTAAAGATGAATATTCCATGCCTGTGGCAGAAATGCTAGTAGATTCTGCTGCAGGGTTCGAATACTTGAGTATGTTAGATGGATACTCTGGGTATAATCAGATTTTCATTGCCGAAGAAGATGTTGCAAAGACAGCATTTCGTTGCCCAGGAGCCTTAGGCACCTACGAATGGGTGGTGATGCCTTTTGGTTTAAAGAACGCTGGGGCAACTTATCAAAGGGAAATGAATTCAATTTTTCATGATTTCATTGAAACCTTCATGCAGGTGTATATTGATGATATAGTCATCAAATCTATATCTGCAGAAACACATTTGCATCATTTGAGCCAATCATTCGAGCGAATGAGAAAACATGGCTTAAAGATGAATCCCCTCAAATGTGCATTTTTTGTGCAGGCTGGAGATTTTCTTGGTTTTGTGGTTCACAAGAAAGGGATTGAAATCAACCAGAACAAAACCAAAGCCATAATGGAGACGAAAGCACCTACGTCAAAAAGGGAATTGCAATCTCTGCTAGGGAAAATTAACTTCCTCAGAAGATTCATTTCGAACCTGAGTGGAAGAACCCAAGCTTTCTCTCTGTTACTTCGTCTAAAGCAAGGCCAAGCCTTTGAATGGAACGAAGCTCACCAGGAGGCATTTGACAGGATAAAAGAATACCTTTCTCAGCCTCCTATTTTGTCTCCACCTTCATGGGGGAAGCCCATGAGATTGTACATATCTGCCTCTGAAGTTAGTATAGGTAGTATGCTAGCACAAGAAGATAGCAATGGCATCGAAAGAGCCATATACTATTTAAGTAGAGTGCTAAATGATGCAGAGACCAGATATAGCAATTTAGAAAAGCTATGTCTCTGTTTGTATTTCTCTTGTATGAAACTCAAGTATTATATAAAACCTGTTGATGTTTATGTTTCATCTCATTTCGATGTTATTAAACATATGCTTTCAAAACCAATAATGCATAGCAGAGTTGGTAAATGGGCTTTAGCCTTAACAGAATATTCTTTGACTTTCATGCCTTTAAAAGCTATGAAAGGTCAAGTGATTTCTGACTTCATTGTGGACCATTCGTTGGTTGAGCAGACTGTCATGAGTTACGTCGAAATGCAACCATGGAAATTGTACTTTGATGGTTCAACCCACAGAAATGGAAGTGGCGTTGGAGTCCTTCTGATTTCTCCTGAAGGAATTCCAACGAAATTCAAGTATAAATTAGATGGTCCTCGTTGCTCGAACAACGAAGTTGAGTATGAAGCGCTCATTGTTGGACTTGAAGCTTTGTTGGAATTGGGGGCAACCAGAGTCGAAATTAAAGGAGACTCTGAATTAGTGGTCAAACAAATCACAAAGGAATATAAGTGCATAAAGGAAAACTTAATGGTATACTTCGTCATAGTCAATAGGCTATTGAGGAAATTTGAATACATGGATATTCAACACATACCAAGAATAGAGAACCAAGAAGCAAATGACTTAGCGCAGTTGGCTTCGGGTTATAAAGTGTCTACCAAGAACTTTAAGGATTTCGTTGAATTAAGGGGTAGAGTTATGGCTACTAGATTCACACCATCGGATCTGGAAAGTATGAAATTGGGATATGCTGAGAAACAGGGATTCGAAATATTAGCCATAAATACTTTGTCAGATGCAGATTGGCGAAGTCCACTGAAGAGTTATTTAGCAGACCCAACTCTAAACGTGGATAGAAAGACAAAATACAGAGCATTGTCATATCTCCTCATGGGGAACGAATTGTTTAAAAAGACCCAAGAGGGTGTATTATTGAAATGCCTAGGAGAAAGTGAGGCATATTTAGCATTGTCAGAAGTCCATAATGGGGCATGTGGGGCACATCAAGCAGGCCATAAAATGAAATGGCTGTTATTTCGATACGGCTTGTATTGGCCTAGCATGCTCAAAGATTGCATAGACTTTGCTAAAGGATGTGAGGAATGTCAAAAACATGCAGGGATTCAACATGCCCCTGCAAGTGAGTTGCATTCGATCATCAAACCATGGCCATTTAGAGGATGGGCATTGGATTTGATAGGAGAAATAAATCCTGCTTCGTCCAAAGGACAGAAATACATCTTGGTGGGAATAGATTATTTTACCAAATGGATCGAAGCTATACCACTGATAGTTGCTGATCAAGAGGCTATTATTGAATTTATACAAAAGCACATTATCTATAGGTTCGGATTGCCAGAGAGCATAACCACAGACCAAGGCTCTGTGTTTACTGGTAGAAAGATGCAAGGGTTTGCCCAAGAAATGGGGTTTAGATTGCTAACATCAACACCATATTATGCTCAAGCAAACGGTCAAGTCGAAGCAGCAAATAAAGTAATAATAGGATTAATCAAGAAGCATATTGGCAAAAAGCCAAGAAACTGGCACAAAACTCTGGACCAAATATTATGGGCTTGTAGAACATCTCCTAAGGAAGCTACTAACACTACGCCTTTCCAACTCACATTTGGTCATGATGCAGTGTTGCCAGTAGAAATTTATCTACAATCAGTTCGAATTCAGAGACAAAACGAAATCCCAGCTGCATTATATTGGGAAATGATGATGAATGAATTAGTTGAGTTGGACGAAATTAGATTACATGCATTGGAAATTTTGATGAGACAAAAAGAAAGAGTGGCCAGAACATACAATAAAAGGGTGAAGAAAAAAGTATTCATTATTAATGACTTAGTTTGGAGAGTCATATTGCCTATGGACAAGAAAAATAAAGCATTAGGTAAATGGTCACCTCATTGGGAATGACCTTTTCGAATATTAAAAGTATTCTCAAACAATGCATACGAAATCGAAGAACTCGTGGATGATAAACGTATCCTAAAGGTTAATGGGAAATATTTAAAGAAATATAAGCCACGCCTGCAGGAGATTCGAATAGTAACAACGTAACCAAGATGTTATAAAAGGCCAAAATGGCAAGATAAAATGCCAAAATGGCGTTGTTCGAATATTACATATAAGAGACCAAAATTGTAGTCAAATAAACATCAAAATCTAGAAATAAGAGTTATTTTTCAATCGATTGAAAGTGCTTCGAAATGATTCAAGCTTCTGCTGAGCGAAACGCATGGCTCCTTCCAAGGTTGCCACTTCTCCTTTAAGTTGTTCTGCAGTCTCCCTTTCTGCAAGCCCCTGGTTGAGAAGCTCTTCGAATTGGTTACCAGCAGTATTGGTTTCGAAGGCTATTTGTTGTTTTTTAGCCTCCTTAACCTTCTGTTGAAGTTCTAGAATCTGCCTTTCCCAAAGAAGTATGGACTCAGCTCGAGCCTCATAATCAGTTTTCGCCTGCTTCAGATGCATAGCTTGATCCTCAGCTTCTTGAGAGAGTTTCGAAGCTTGTTCATAAGCAGCATCCATGGCAATGCGTTTCTCTTGAACCTTCTTGGCAGCAGATTCGTCTTGGAGAAGGTAACCAGTTACGTTGTCCAGCAAAGCCTGAAGATCGAATAAGAGAGTACTAACTGGCAAGGAGCAGGTAGAAAGATTGACCTTTGTAAGCAGCTCCTTCATAGTATAGCAAGCAGTACTATCTTGCTTGAGCACTTCGAATATATCCACATTGAGAATTGTTTTCCTGATTTTATTAAGAAGTACAATTCTTTCATCTGTGGGAAGAGGATAGCTGGTCGAACTTGTGCCAGCCCTAGCAAGTGGGACGTCCCTCTGAGCCAACTTTGCCTTCATGTACCCAATAGGGTCATTTCGTCTCAGAAGTGCCAGTTCCTCGTCAGTCATTCGAGACAAAGAGGATTGAGGGAGTTCCACACGTAGGGGAGCCACGTCCATTTCAACCTCCATGGGTTCGTTGGTTGCATTACCATCCCCTTCATTCGTTTCGTGCTCTTGGTCTTCTTCGTCCTCATCCAAGTAAAGTTAACATGGGTAATAGGCGTGATTTAAAGATAATCATTATTTGTAACGGCACCATACTGTGAAGTGGCTCCAGGCGCTTAAGGAATCCAAAAAGCGCTATGATTGACGTGACTGGAGTCAAATGCATTAAATGTTACGATGATTCGAAAGTCACATCAAAATCTTGTGTAGATGTTTAAAATAGGTATTTCTCAGAGGAATTGAAATACATATTTTAAAGGGGCAATTTGTTGGCTGAAGATTTTGATAATATTATTAGAAGCCAAATGAATTAAACGTTTCGATCGAAATGAAGTAAAGCGTCATGTTTCGAAGTAGCAGAAGCAGTGTTTCGAATAAGCATGTCAAAACTGGAGCTTCGAGTGGCAATTATGGGAACATATCTAAAGAAGTCTCGAAATAACAACAAGGCTGTGTCTGGGAAGTGCGTTCGAAACGGAGAAATACCAAAGCATTTGAAATTCAAATGGAAGCGGGACATTCGAAGTTTGAAATTTATGTGCTGGAGCATTTGGAGACACGTGGAAAGAAGAAAGAGGCATTGTTCTGCATGTTCTGAACGTGGCATAATCCTATAGCAAGACCGTTATGGTCGAATTAGTATAAATAGAAGTCTTAGTATTAGGATTTCGTGTGTCATATCTATTGTACTAAATACTCAGTAACATTCAAACTACCACATGGCAAGGGAAACGAATGCAAGAGCAATGTACGTATGATAGCACCATATATTTATGATTTAATGAAAACCTTTTACCATTTCCAGCACTTTCCTTTATCATTCTGTCAAATAACATTTATAAGTTTTCTCATTTACAGTCTTTTCACTTCGAAATCTCTTCATTAAAGTTTTACATTTCAATGCTTTCTTCACATTTCAAGCACTTTACATTTCAGAAAACTGTCATATTTTCCATGCCTTTACCTTCAAGCTTTATCCTTCGAACGCCTATTTTTTCTTAAATTCATTTACAGATATCTTGCATTAAACGCTTTCTTCATATTTCAAACCTTTTACATTCCAGAAATCCTTTACATTAACTGTTTTTATAATTCGAAACCATTTGCTTGCCTTTTATGCAATTTTACATGTCTTTACAATTAACATTTATTCATACAACTTAGTTTCGTACACGCACATTTTGATTACATCTTTAGACCTTTAAGAGAGAAATCGAAATAAGCCAAACACCTATACAACACTCAAATATCAACCATAAATATTTGTTCGATCATGAGAGTTACCCTAATGACCAAGGAATCCTAGGATCAATCTAGTCGATACTGTGAGTTACCAGAGGAATTGAATAACAGTCAGAAAGATTATTCGATAGTTTGGAAGACTAGCGGTTGTTTACCAGAAATCACTGGAAACACCAGGTCCCTTATAATTTCCATATTATTTTCTTCAACATTTTCCTGTGCAGATTCCAATATGAGGTGCATCATAAGTCCCACTTCCCAGCGCTGCCATATGTCATCAACGCAGATCCAAAGGACAAAAAGTGTAGCACACCATGGTATGGAGTCAAGCACGCTGCAGGCAACCATGAAAGTCAAACGTGGCTTAGATTTCAACGGGCTTGGATTGCTTCAATAAACCTCCTATTTGGCCCACCCCCCCCTTGGTTTTACTTCTTTTTATTTTTTGTTTTGTCATTTTCTCTTATTTTTAATTGCTAACCCTTTAATTATTTTTATTATTAACAATTAACTTAATTAGCACATTTTCATAAAAAAACCAAAAAATAGAATTAACATTATTATCATTATTATTATTTTATTTTGTAAATAAATATTAACCAAAATAGTTTAATTAGGCAATTGTAATTCCTTTTCTTAAATAATTAAAATAACTTAGATTTAGGATTAACTTTTAATTTTGTTTCTTTCATTTTTATTTTATTTCATAAAAACATAAAAAAAATAAAAAAATATTTTCTTTTAATTAAAATAATCAATTAGTCATTAATTAGTTTTTAATTTCATTTAATTACCAAAAAGACCAAAAAAATCAATTTTCTTTTCTAAAAAGGGTCAACACCCTTAGAACATTCCGATTTAATTCGCGCACAGTTTATTATTATGTAATTGCTCCGGACATGTAATAGTAATTAGGACTTTACTGTTTTTATTTACTTTCCGTACTCATTTACTAAAAAACGGGTCTTTGTAATTTTTGGCGATGTATAGACCCGCGCCTTGTAATAGCGTAGGATTTATTTTTCCGCAATTTACTTTCCGCACCCCTTAACTGTTAACTTGCATGAAAGAATGTATGTAAATAAAAACAACTCGTAGCTCACTAATAACAAAGACAAACATAACATGAATACAACACACAATGCACACACCACTTCTAGGGTACGCCTCACTCGTTGCCTTCGAAACATGGTCGTCAAGTATAGGACGTCTTAGCGGTCCTTATGTCCATGATCCAGTTGCCTCGGAACAGTTGCCTCGAAACAGTTGCCTCGGAACAGTTGCCTCGAAACGGTTGCCTCGGATTAAAAAAGGATCAAGGACATAAGGGTAGCTTCTAAGGTGTCCTTATTGTTGCTTCGGTGACCACATTGTCCCTACAATCGAATTGATCCGAATACCTCCAACGGTGGTGCTACCTACCTCTCAATGGTGGGATGGAACTACCTAAAGGACACTTACACATCTTAATTCCTTAGGGTAGGTAGATGACTCATAGATACTTGCTCTTTTCAAAAACAAACAAAATACTTTTCACACCTTACACTTTCAAAAGCTTTCAAAACAAATTTTTCAAACACTCTTGAGGACAGATACAAGAGTTATTCAGAAACCTTTCAAAGAAACTTTTTGCAAACCCACTCACATTTTGAAAAGCAAACATTTTGAAAACATAAGAGCAAGTATCTAAGAGCCCATGGATAACCATGGATAGAAAGGGTGCTAACACCTTCCTTTTCTATAAATCTACCTCCTGAACCGAGAAACATATCTCATAAGGAATTTTGCTGTGCTTTTGTCCTTTCCTTGTTGGAGAAAATAAAAGACGGTGGCTACTCTTGCTTACCGCGACATTTCGTGAAACCAGCTAAAAACAGTCAGTTCTATTTCCACCAATCACAGGATTTTCCTTCTGAAGCTTTGGGCAGTCACTTTTGTAGTTCCCTTGCTTGTTACATTCATAGCAGATGATGTCTTTGTTGTTTGGATTTCTGTTTCCTGAAGAACCTTCAGATCTTCTGTGTCCAGAGGAGGATTCTGACCTTCTATATCTGGAGAAAGATTCATTCTGATTTTCTGATCTTCTGGGATTCCTGAACTTTCATTTCCTCTGCCTCCACAATTGGTTTACCCTTCTGGAGAGGAGAGATAATTCATCTTCTTCTGATGATGACCCATCAGAGGTTTCTTCCACAGCCTGCAAAACTTTAGAGTCAGATTTTCTGTTAGATTTTAAAGCTAATGGCTTACCTTGCTTTTGAGGTTCATCTGCCTCTAGCTCTATCTCGTGACTTCTGAGGGAGATGACAAGTTCCTCCAGAGAGATTTTGTTGAGATCCTTGGCTAGCTTAAGCGTTGTGACCATTGGCCTCCATTGTTTTGGCAAGCTTCTAATGATCTTCTTAACGTGATCAGCAGTAGAATACCCTTTGTCAAGAACTTTAAGACCAGCAACAAGAATTTGAAATCTTGAAAACATAGCTTCTATTGATTCACTCTCTTCCATCTTGAATGCCTCATACTTCTGAATGAGTGCAAGGGCTTTGGTTTCTTTGACTTGAATGTTGCCTTCATGCGTCATTCTCAGAGAGTTAAACATATTCTTTGCAGTGTCTCTGTTTGATATCTTTTCATATTCTGAATAAGAGATGGCGCTGAGAAGAATTGTTCTGGCCTTGTGATGATTTCTGAACTCACGCTTTTGCTGATCAGACATTGCTTTCCTGTCAATCTTCTGACCACTTCCATCCACTGGGTGCATGTATCCATCAGTCACCATGTCCCACAGATCAGCATCATGGGCCAGAAAGAAACTTTCAATTCTGTCTTTCCAGTAGTCAAAGTTCTCTCCATCAAAGACTGGAGGTTTGCCACTGAATCTGTCTCTTTCTTCATTGTTGTCATTGCTGATGTTTTGATGTGGTCATGCCATTGTGTTTTTCTGACGCTGGATCTTGTACTGACACGGTTAAGTGTTATAAGCTCAGAACCATGCGCTCTGATGCCAATTGAAGATGTGAAAAACACAAGAAGGGGGGGTGAATTGTAAATCTTAAAACGAAAGCTTAGACAACACTGTATTTTTATCCTGGTTCGTTTGATCTCAAACTACTCCAGTCCACCCGTCAAGGTGATTTCGCCTCTCTCCAACAAGGTCTTAATCCACTATATTCAAAGGGATACACCAACCACTTTAACAACTGTTAAAGCCTTCTTGAGTATAACCACAAACCGGTTTATCTCAAGGGAATCTCTTTACAGATAATTGAACAATGATGTGTGCTAATGTTTTCTAACAAAACTATATATCACAACTGTGATAATACACAAATTTAAGCTTGAAATAAAAAACTGAATTGCTAATGCTTTTGTGTAGGCGTGGTTTGAAGGCTTAGCAAAATGTATGAGTGCGTGCGTTTTCGTAGGCGCGTATATGCGTGCATCTTTTCTCACACAGACTTGTATATATAGCCAAGGCAAAGATACGTTGTTATCCATAAAGCACTTTCAATGATAATAATGTTCTTTCCTTTTTGAGAAGATCTTGTCTTGAAGAGAGCTGTTAGCAATTAATCTGTCTTGAATGCTTAATAATGCTCCAGAGTCTTCTCTGCTAATAATAGCGCTTCAGAATGTTCTGCCTTAACATATGATGACGCTTCTGAGTGTTGATGACTTGGTAGAGATCTTTGATCAGAGTCAGAGTGTGTATGTTGATGCGCAGATTCTGGTCATCAAGCTTCAGCGTATGATCTGGTAGCTTCAGCGTGTAGCACATGCTATTGATCTTCTGATGCTGACAAATTACTTATCTTCTGATGCTGATTCCATCAGAACTTTTGTAAAACACAATTTTAAGCAGCATATTTGTTCTATATATATATCTTTGAATTTACTTTATTCTTTGTATTTTGTTATCATCAAAACTTTAATCAAGGGTTGTAGAATCAAACTATGTTCTAACATTTGGGTCCCTTCCAATTGTTGCTAGTATTTGGCCACCATAATAACCATTCAAAAAACACCCATTTAATCCTATAATGGGTCTGCACTTGAAAAAACTACCTCTGTAAGCTTTAAATCATATATACATCCTCTGAGAGTGTGGGCTTAGTTCTCTTTTAGCAATACTCTCATTTCCACCTTGAAATGCTTGAGTTGTAACTTTCACAATTGACACTGGATTTAACCATAACAATTCATGGTCATAATCATAAATTCTTGTATATTTCTCCCTAAGTAAACCATCCACTATATCAATGGACATTGTCTTTACACTATATGTAAGTATTTTGTTGATCCCTAAATTCCACTTTTGATGTGTCTTTTCCATGATATCTGTCAATTTTAAATTTGGATTCTCCCTCGCATTAGTTTGTATCTTATTACTTAACCACTTGGATGTTAAGAACATAACCTTGTAACCCTAATACATGTATGACTGTCAACTATTTTTCCGAGTTGCCAAGTGTCTTCTTGGGTTATTTTTGCATAATAAGCCTCCAATGGACAACCTTTCTTGCAAAACATTCTCATCATCTTGTTGTCATTTTTATTGAATTTCATATTTCTACAAGAAATGTATGACATATGTTATCATACCATCTTTAAAATTAAATTTATAGAAAAATATGTCCCCACTTCCCACTTTTAATCCTTCATTCTTTTTGGATGCTTGAATGTTTGAAAATCCGCCTTTACATTACTTCCATCTTCACGAAATCCTCCCAAGTTTAAATTTGGCTAATAATCTTCATTCACACCATCATGCAAAATACTCCCTTCACCATAACATTCACCCTGATTTTGTTGTTTTGTTGGTTTTCCAACCTCACCTTTCCGTTTCCATTTCCTTTTTTATTTCCTTTGCCCTTCCTTTTTTCTTTACCTTTCCTTTTCATTTTCCGTTCCCTTGCTCTCAAACTACTTTCTTTTCAACAACAACCTCTTCTACAATTGGTATGTCTTCATTAATACTCACGTCATCCTCATAATCTTCAAATTTAACATCCAAATCACTTTCTTTACTAGCATAATATAGTCCATCAACTTCTACATAATAATAATGTAGTCCCCGGTCTTCTTTCTGGTTACAGTCTGGTCCCCTATCTCTTACCTGGTTACAGTCTGGTCCCCCATCTTCTTCCAGTTTGAGATCACTCACCACTCCCTCAACAAGGTCTACTTCTACATTAGTGGTCCTTCCCCTAGGTAAATCATCCATTAACTCAGTGGTCCATCCATTCTCTTTTTCAACATTAACAACTTCATCCAACACATTGATCCCTTCATCCAAATTATCCTTTCCAACATTAACATCTTCTTCCAGCAATGAGGTCCCCTAATCCAAATTCTCATTTGCAACATTAACATCTTCTTCCAACAAGATGGTCCTCTAATCCAAATTCTCCTTTTCAACATTAACATCTTCTTCCAACAAGGTGGTCACCTCATCCAAATTCTCCTTTTGAGCATTACCATCTTCCACCAAATCCTCTTTTTCATCATAGTTGACTTCCA
The DNA here is from genome assembly GCA_948472305.1 of Vicia faba. Classification (NCBI taxonomy): domain Eukaryota; kingdom Viridiplantae; phylum Streptophyta; class Magnoliopsida; order Fabales; family Fabaceae; genus Vicia; species Vicia faba. The sequence goes on along the minus strand of OX451735.1, from coordinate 1,069,920,290 downwards.
CATTTTTCTCATCTACACAGTTAACTTCCACTTTGTCTCTTCCACACAGTTGACTTCCATATTTGTATCTTCTACATGGTTGACTTCCCAATCATTATCATTAGGCCCTACAACATTATATTCAAGTAAAATGATTAACTCTTCAATGATATCAGGCTGGGATAATGTATGTAGAAGGTATAAATGCACAATATCAAACATCAATGTAATGTTTTTCATCCTTTTTGTTCCTATATAATCTTCCAAATTAACCAACCCTCTATTGTCCATTGCATCATAATACTAGAGGCTATAAATGGTTGGGTACCCTAATTTATTAAGCCATCCATAACTTCAAAATAACTCAAGAAATCATAGTCACATTGCCAAACAGACTCTATCTCTTTATAACCTAATTTTGTAAACTCAGTAAACTCACCCACATGATGCACGATACACTCAAACCACTCATCCATGACATATTCAAGCTAAATAAAGTAGAAGGACCAATGAGGAAGATGCATTAATAAAAAAATACATTTTTATTAAGTCTAAGCATGAGAAATCGTACCTTAAATAATGGAGATGAGTAATAAAGGTTAACATTTGTAGCTCCTCAACCGCATTCATCTTTCTCTTTGTATCTTCTTCACGTTCTGGGAAACTTCATGTTCTCTGAACTAGGGTTTTCTCTGTCTTCTCTTGTTCTCCTCCTCGTCTTTCAACTTTTCCAAACACAATGAAATGGAACTGAAAAGTTTCACCACAACCTAAAGGCTTCAACATAAAACGCCTAAATTCAAAATATTAAAAAAATAATTCATATCAGATAACATAATACCACCTAGACTGTCACATATGTCAAAGTTAACGTTTTCACCCAACATTGAACAAACATGATTAAAGTGGCTACATAATTGTTGTTAAGAAACAAACATGCAACATTCATTAAATAAGAGATTCAAGTGAAACCTTAAATTAAGTTAAGGAATTAAAGATATGTTAAAAATTTATATTAAAAGAAGAAAAAATAGACCTTAGCTTAAATTTAGGCTTTAACTTCAAATTTTATTCCTAATACCAAAAATTTTAATTTTTCATGGACTTTTTTAGTTTATTATTAGATCATAATGTATTGTGAAAGGTGTTAAATATGCTTGGATCTAAACCCCACAATCTAGCTCTTGGGGTTAAGATCCAAACATATTTACCATGGTATTAGATACAGGTTAAGAACTACAATGTGAGCATTTGATCTAGGCCCATACTAGGTATGAGGGTGGATGTTGAAGTTGGTATTTGTGTTGTTGGTATTTATTTGAATTGTCACATTGCTTAGATTCTCAGACTATTGATTGTATAAATATGTTAGGGAAACCTCACCCCTTGAGCTAGCTCTTGGGGTTGAGATCCAAGCATATTTACCATGGTATCAGAACTGAGTTAAGGACTACAATGCGGGAATTTGACCCAGACCCATGCTAGGTGTGAGGGTGACTGTTGAAGTTGGTAATTATGTTGTTGGAGTTTGTTTGAAGTTCCACATTTCTTAGGTTTACGGACTGTCAAATGTATAAATATGTGAGGGCAACTTCACCCCTTAGAAGATGGCCTTGAAACTCTATTATTTTATTTTATGTCTTTCCGCTATTAGATAAATTTCTATGATCTTTAACATCAGGGAACGAGACATATGATTGTTTTATTGAGTTGATGTTGGGTTCTGTTAATTTTCTTTAAGTTTTTCAATTGAACGAACTATTGAAGTTATGTCATGAATTGAGTTCCACTCCGAGTTGTTGACTTTAATTGAACAAAGTATTGTATGTTTTGTTTAAGTAGCATCCTAAAGCGTGAAATTCTCTTTTATATTAAAAGTCGGGTTTAGAATGTTACGTAGAGGACTCGAATCTCAGGGCAAGGGGACTGACACCGACCAATTCACACAGGAAATGACTGACTGATCATGCTCAGTGTCGTGCACCCCGCACTATCTGATGTAGAGGATCTAGATCTGTTTCTAGATGTATTATCTTAGTGGATAAGTCTCATGTATATTTTGATGTGAAGTACACATGGCTGTTTAACAAGAGGAGGATTGATGCGCTGACTGTAGACCATGTCGTGGTAACGTTACGGGGTCTACATGTGTCATTAGAGATCGTACAATGGAGATTGAGTTCCCTGTGGAGTGTGTGGATGAATATTTGGATTGGTACCTTACTATATCACACCCCCGCATTATCCCACCTGGATAACATAGAGATGATACTGGACTTTCTCATGTTGAATCTTCACATGATATATCTTCTCATACAGATGTCGGGGTACCTTCTAATGACGTACCACTGCCTCCACCACCTCCATATGGTGCGAATGACGCTCAACGCTTGCAGATGATAGCGTTCATTATAAATAACCTCATGGTTTGGTGAATCCAGATGGCGAGGCTTTTTGTTTTGCATTGTAGGCGACACACATAGCCCGTAGGGGCCTATTTAGATAATTGATTTTAGATTTGTATTATATATATATTTTGTGACTCAGCCTGTTTAGCATCGTACTTTCTATTACGTAATAAAAAAATAACATGAAAAGTTAAAATTTGGAAATAGAGATGAATCTGAAGTGGAACTTTCTATTACGTAATAAAAAAAATAACACGAAAAGTCAAAATTTAGAAATAGAGACGGATCTGAAGTGGAAAAAAAGCGACATTGGAGCAATCGTGAAAAAAAGAGAAGAAAAGTTTCAAAATTTCAACAAAAGAATGCAACATTTATAGTATGGTGAGTTAAAATCCATGTCTTCATGTAGGGGTGTTCGCGGTGCAGTTTAGGTGGTTTTGAAGCAAAAAATCACTCGAACCACAAGAGAAAAAAATATGCGGTTTAGTTTGGTTCGGTTGGCTTTTAAAAATAAATCTGAACCAAACCAAACCAAACTAATGCGGTTTGGATTGGTTCGGTTGATTCGGTTTTTTACAAAAATATTATTAAGCCATACATATACATATAGAGGAAAATATAATTTTGTGTTTAATTATTCATACATTACTATAAATTTATAATTGTCAAAATAAATTTATAATTTAATACATAAAATTGCATATTATAATTTTATCTAGATCTAAATAATGATATAGACAAGATTGCATTCTTAAATAAATATTATACAAAGAATACGATAAAATATATTTTGTGAAAATAGTATTTATAAATGAATAATATTTTATTTTTTATGATTTGTAAATTAAAATAAGTATCACACAAAATATGATAAAATATACACATAATACATGTTGATTTCTTTAAAGAATTAAAGAAAAATATATTAGTTAGTAAGATTTTATAATATAATGCGGTTTTGTTTTGTTTGGTTTTGTTCAGTTTATAAAATACAAACCGGAAATCAAATCGAACCACGTGGTTCTTTTAGAAAATGACTCAAATACATTAAAATCAAATACAATTTTTTACAATTTCGATTTCGTTCGATTCAATTTTACAATTTTTTATTAGACCGATTTAATTTTGAACACTCGTATCTTCTTGTGCCTAAGCTTCAATAGAAGTTGCCAAGGTAGACTGTGTGGAATATGATGTGGTAACAACTTTTGTCATTTTCATAAGTTTTCAAATAAATGGGGTTTGAATTCTTTACATTGGTCACACAAATTAATAACCATGTTAAATTAAATTAATAAATATGTCAAAACTCTTAACTTAATCAAAGGTTACGTATTCGAATTTAAGTGTAGAAAATATTAAATTCTTTAGAAACTTTTCTGTTTAGAATATTATACATAAAAGTATAGTTTACTTGCACACTTCCTTGTGTGACTTTACTACCTTTGACATTTTGATTTACATATACCTTGTGATGAGAATATATGAAATTTTCAATTCAATTTCAAGCCATATAAAATAAAAAGATGGCGTGCGGATTCAACTAGTAAATTTGGCAATGTCATGTACTATGCCTGACATGACATAGATACCTACCAAAGTCTAAAAATTGAATGTGAATTTTATAAAAAAAATAACCATTTTAAGAGTTTAGTTTAATAAATATTAAATCGATTAAAATCATATATTTATTGAATAAACTGATTTAATCGAATCTATTAAAAATTTAAAATTTTATCGATCAGAATTGAATTTTTAGAATGAAACCGTATTATATGTCAAATTTAACTTTTGAACTCGATATCGATTTAAACCGAACGATTATCCACGTTTAATATTTATAATATAAATAGCAAGGAAGAATCAAATCAAGACACTAAACTTAGTCAAGCAAGAAACCAAGAAAACGACACAAGGGATGGTTGCCATTTGGGGTAGAATCATATAATAATGTTCATGAACAACAACCCTACCATAAAAAAAATATTAATTGTAGTGAAGGTTCACCATTTTTTCTTGTCATACTATTAATTTTAAAATATATTTTAAAAAATTATTTTTTTCTGTTAACCAAATTCAATGATAACTGTAGAGATATTTAATTGCATAGCACATGTTCAAACTCGCAGCACTCAATTTTTTTTATTTTTTAGATTGAATTTTGTCATTAGTTTAGTTTAAAAAATTATTTTTATATAAAATATATATTTTTACACGCAACTGTATATATTAATTTTTTGAAACAAAAATAATTATAATTTATATAGTAAATAAAATAATACATATTCCTTAAAACATACATCCAAACACACATTAATATATTGATACAGATAATAATTTTAAAATATTAATTAATTCAATATAATCACACACTAACTAATAGATAATAATTTTAAAATATTAATTAATTAAATATAATTACATGAGTGATATCATTCATACATGTCAAACCACCTTATATACCCCTTCAAATAAATATTTTTAATTTTTTTTAAAGTTAAAAATTAATTATAAAAATTGTTAGGCTTTAAAGCTTTGAACTCACCTATTAGAATTTATTGACTTTTCCTAGAGAATAGAATGCTTAGGGAGAATTAGAAACCATGAACCAACTTGGTATTACCCTTTTGATTCTCTCAATCTTATTGATGAATCATGTTAGAGCACAAACACAAAGTTCATCATCACAAGGTGCTGCTTCAAATTTCCAACCAAGTCTTGTTGTTGTCATAGGAATCCTAGGTCTTATGTTTGCATTAACATTCATTCTTCTTATTTTTGCCAAAGTATGTCATCATAGACAATTACTTCCTCTTAGTGATGATCCAAATAATCAATTATCAACACTCATGAGATCAAGGTCAAGATTTTCAGGTATTGACAAAACATCTATAGAATCACTTCCTTTTTTTAGATTCTCTTCTCTCAAAGGTTCAAAACAAGGGTTGGAATGTTCAATATGTTTGTCAAAATTTGAAGATGTGGAAATTTTAAGATTATTACCAAAATGTAAACATGCTTTTCATATTGATTGTATTGATCATTGGCTTGAAAAACATTCAAGTTGTCCTATTTGTAGACATAAAGTCAACATTGAAGATGAAACAACTTTTGCATATTCAAATAGTTTAAGGATGTTGGTAAATGATGAATCAAACATAGAGATCTTTGTCGAAAGAGAAGAAGAAAAAGAAAATCGACATGGTTCATCGTCAAGATTTAGTATTGGAAGTAGCTTTAGAAAAATTGGGAAAACTAGTATGAAGGACGAAGAATTGCTTATACAAAACGGATCAGGATCAGAAGAAAAATATAATCACATGTGCCAGTGTCGTAACAGTGATGATACCGATAATATTTTTAATAAAAAGTGTCGGTGTTACAGAGATTTTCACAAACACAATCATCAGATTACTATATCTGATGTCGTGTTTAAGCATAGATGGAGTAGTGTTAGTTCTTCGGATCTTATGTTTTTGAATTCGGAGATGATTAATGCTACCTCAAGTGATAGATTCAACAAGATGGAATCAAATTTTAATGATGTGAAACATGATGATGGTGAGAGAAGATCAGTTTCAGAAATCATTGGTGTTTCTAGATTTAGAGAATTTGATACGAAGAAAAGGGTGTTTGGAGATTCTTCATTGGTTGAAAATGATGTTAAAGAGGAAAGAATGAGGAAGCTTTGGTTTCCAATTGCAAGAAGAACAGCTGAATGGTTTGTGAATAGAGAAAAAAGTTCTCAACAAAAATCATTTTTAGATGTATAATCCAATTTTCACCTTCCTAAGTATCAGCTTCACAACCCTAATTGCAGCCACATCAAATATTTTCATGTCCATTGTGCAATGTAACAATAACCAAAAAGAAAAGAACAGAAACATTTGTAGATTTAAATATGAATTGATTTTTTTTGTTTTGTTTTTTTCAATTTATTTAATTGACATTGGATTAAATTGCAACATGACAGCTTAATGTTGCTGTGATGAATAATGTAAGTCATATTTTATATGCCTTCCATTATCTTTTGCTTAAGCAGCAAGTAGATGAAATTCCACCCTGGTTTCATGAATAATTATGTACTTCTTTATAAATATGATAAAAATTGAAGTGTATAAAATATGTATGTTTTGATTCGTTCGTTTTGTTAAAATAATTTAACTGATAATTATAACATTAGATATAGAGATGTTTATTTAAATATGTGACAACTCACTAGATTATTTAACTAAAAAATTATAAATGATTTCTGATTCATCTTTAAATAGTGAAATTGTGATTTAACAAAAAATAAAATAAAGTTATACATGACTTCTAATTTGTATCAAGAATTTGAATTGTTACTTAAAAATATAATTGATTGAAATCGATTTCAATTTACACTATTAAAAATATAATTGATTAAAATCGCTTTCAATTTACATTTTCATACACAATTTCTGATGTGTCTAATTTCTCAAAAAAAAAGAGTCATTTTAGTTTTTGGTAAATTAACCACTTCCTAAAATATTTGCAGAATATTTTTATTTAAAAAAAGAAGCAAACAAAAATAGTACATTTTGTGTCCATAATATTGTTTGCATGTCTCCTGAAAATTAGAATAAAATCCATATTTTAAGTGATTAGGTGAATGTATCATGTATGAATTCCTGAAGTTTTGTAAAGCAAGAGGCGCAGTCAATTACTTGTGTCCGAATTATGCATGAATTCATGGATCAAGCAAGGTATGCAATTCAAATACGCAATAAATTTAGAGAATTTCTTAACGTATCTTATGTGTTTTTTTAAGTATTAATGTGAATTTCTAAAAATAGTTTTAGAAATCGAAAATATATCTCCAATGCACATTTTGTTATATGAAAAAAACATACAAACCTAAAATACACTTACGCATCTCAAAGCGATGTTGTATTTTTTGTTATAATCTAAATGAAATTAAGAAAAATATTGTAAGAAGCCACACCCTACTATATTGATACGAATCGGAAATGTAACACCAATTCCAAATCGTAAGTGTATTTTCGATTTGTCTTTTGACATATACCCGCGCTACTTCTTCCTCTTCCTCATTTGCTTCAAATAGAAACAAAATAAAAAACTTCTCAAAACCCCATTGTTCTAAAATACTCATTGTTTCAAAATCTATCAATTTATCACAACACATCAGACATAATCGGAATCAATCAAGGAGAATCAATCATTATAAGTTGTTTTTGAGCATTATTGAGTTTTTTTTTTATTTTACATACTAATTGTGTTTTAGGATAGTAAAATGTAGTTTTTTTAGTTCTTACAATGTTTGAAGTCAATACGGAAGTGTTAGTCATGCTTTTTTGACAATCAATGCATGTTTTTTGGTCCCCATTGAGCATCAGCTTTGTCATTGACGTATCTGTTAAGTTGTAGGTCATACCGGAAGTGTATTTTCGATTTTGTTCTTGACCAAAATCGAAAGTATACTTCCAATTTTGCAGCAGATAATTTTTACACTATTTTTTGTACAAGAGTGTTATTTTTTAATATTTTATTCGTTTATTCTATAGGTATTATGACTGAGAGACAATCCAGATTGCGACACAGGAGACTTTCACAACATGCTTCCGTGCATAGGAAAAAGACTCGGTCTTTTTCAGGCTCCTAGGTCGGTTGTGCCAGATACTTCCACTTTGTCGACCAACAGGCGAGAGTCTCCTGTCCATCCATCTCCGCCTCATTTCTCCCGCAAACGCACATCCTCACTACATGTAACTGGACTAGGAGAGACATCTGAATCTCACTTATAGACTACACCATATTTAGTCCATACCTCTCCACCTCCTTCCTTCCACGGACGCCCTATGGTCTTTGAGATATGAGAGTCTTCTTCATCCTAGCCTACACCTGCTTCCACCCAGCAGACACCAGAGGCCACTCCCACCCAACAGACATCAGAGGCCATCCAGAGGAAGCACCAGAGGCCCATCCAGAAGAAGCACCAGAGGCCTATCTAGAGACATCACCAGAGGCCCATCCACAGGCAGCAGCAGAGGCGCCTCAGGCCTTTGGAGGAGGACCTTCTGATTTTTCATTATTGTCATTGTATCTAGACCATGTTGTCAGACACTTACGGGACAGAGAGGTAAATATTTCATTTCATTTTTTTAGTATTGTCACTACGCCATATAAGGGAATAGACAACAATTTTTTTCATAGACAACGCTTTAAAGCGCTGCCTATTCCTGCGCTACTGTAAGTAAAGACATGCGCTGCTATAAATAAAGACAATATTTTTTGTCAATGTAAAAGTGTTGCTTAATGTAGCCTTTAGGCAAGGATCTTTACATCAGAAGCGCTTCCTAAAGGCCTCTATAGGCAGTGCTTTTTACATCAGAATCACTTTCTAAAGTACCCCTTTAGACAACGCTTTCACTTTAGACCGCACTTTTAAAAGCGTTATGTAATGTATATTTTTGTTCACTTTTTTTCTGTTTTAGGAAGCACTTTCTTTAAAAGCGCTCTCTAAATTCCCTTTTAGACAACACTTTTTACTAAGTGCTTTCTAATGTACCCCTTTAGGCAGCGCTTTCTTTAAAAGCGCTTTCTATTCCCCACTATAGGCAGCGCTTTTTTGTTTAAAGCGTTGTCTAATGTTCACGGATTTTTTAATATATACAACATATATTTTAAGCGCTCTCTATAAATAATCACTTAAAATAACCGTTGTCTTTCAAATTTGCACCAGATTTCATAAATTTGCAGCTTCAATCCAATAAATATGCACCAAATTTACATATTTATATATACAACTTTAATATATATATATATATATATATATATATATATATATATATATATATATATATATATATATATATATATATATATATATATATATATATATATATATATATATATATATATATATATATATATATATATATATATATATGCAAATTTACATATTACTATCTTCTAGAGTTGCTATCTTCTCTACAAGAAATAACAATGAAGAATCCTAAATGAATTTGTCATCTCTATATCTTCTACATACGCATCTACCTGAAACAAAACCAACAAAGGCATATCAAAACCAAGCTATATAACACTTAAATCTTATAACTATTATAGTTTAACACAAACCAATGTAACAAAAACAAATCAAGAATCCATTATAGTCCACTATTAAAAATCCCCTAATTCATACCATGATACAAACAAAACTTTATTTGAATTTAAATCCAATACCATCATAACTAACCTTCCACATAACAACAACAACACTGCAACACAATTTACCACACTAATGACGACATAGTATCTCATAAAAACTCAAACTTATATATACTCAAAATTCTCATCAATGAAAGTGTCATAATATCTTATAAAATTTTCATCTCAATAATGTATTGACACCAATCCTCCTTAATTTCGTCCAATTGATCTTTCGAGTAAGTAGAAGACTTGTATTCATTAAAGTACTACATAATATAACATAATATGATTTAGTTAAAACTAATTAATTAGATGAAATGTATTATGTTAGACGATGTGATCGATCTAGAAGGGGGGTTGAATAGATCGTTTAAAATAATTTGTGTTTTTTTAAATTTTTTTTCATAAAAATATGCGAAAGCTTCCTGGAATCTCCAATCGTCTAAACGATCCTCTATTGAAAAGATCGGATATGTGAAACTGTATGGGATATAATGACAAAATAAGAATCAATGTGTTTTACTCAATTAATCAATTACTTATACACTCTCAATGATTACTAATTACGACCAATGAGTTGAATGAGATAAGGATAAGCACAATCAATAATTTTGTGGATTAGTCAATTTGTCAACCACCTTATGAGCAAAGCACCTTAGGTTTGGTTTTACAAAATTGTAGTGGTAAGTTTTCTTAGGCATCAATTAAAAGGACTGTTACCCATGTTTTGAAATGAACTCAACACACTACAATTTCAGTAAGTGCATATTTGACAAATTAATTTTCACACAGTTTCGTAATCAAGTATAGAGATGAAGAAAAAGAAGAAGAACACACGATTTGTTAAGGCAGTTCCCCTTGTCGTCCTCGGGTAGGGTACGTCTTCCCCTAATTTTAGAATCTAGAATTGAGATATTTGATATTAAGTTGCAAATGATACAAGAGAAGAGATAGTTCACAATACAAACAAACCAATGTTGTTGATGCAACAATATTCTTCCCTTTTCTTAGTTTAAGCAAAACCAAGTGCCAAATTCTTCGAACAAACCTCCAGTTACCGCTACTTGATTAAGAAAACCCACCGTTTCTTAATTCTTTCACTCAGCTGGTTTCGATCGCAAGCAATTTGACCCCAAATCTATCTTCACAATCCTCCTGTTACCGCTACTTGATTAAGCAAACTCATTGTTTCTTAATCCTTTCACTCGGCTGAATTCAATGAAGCAAAGACTTGTGCAAAAAACACTGCACCAATAGGAATCTTGGAGGAGAAAATTCCAATGATTTTATTCAAGAACATCCCACAGTTGCTCAACCCAAGTCTGAATTGAATCCTTGATTTGAACGTTATCACCACAACAATTTTCTTGAATCAACAACCATGATTATCTGTAGATGTTGATTTTGAGAAGAGAGGATGAAGATAATGAGCACTATGTGTATCTTTCACTAGTTCTTGTTAACTTCAAATAATGATGCATAATGAATATATATATATATATATATATATATATATATATATATATATATATATATATATATATATATATATATATATATATATATATATATATATATATATATAACCTAATACTCAAGATTCACAAACATAACAGAAAATCAGTTGAGGCCAGTGAGCGGTCGCCTCAACCAGAAGCAGGGGTCGGCGCGACACAACCCACACCTAGAGAGAAAATTGTTTTGAAGTGTAATGCATCGACCGCTTCAAGACTTACGTCAATGCAACTTTAAATATTCGGATTCCCAGGTTGAGTCGACCGGAAGGGTCGATGTGATACATCCAGTAGTCAGAGAGAATTCCATTTTGAAGAGCAGTGCATCGACCGCTTCAGGGCTTTGCGTTGACACAAACTTTGAGTATTTTGATTTCCAGTTTGAGTCGACAGGAAGGGCCGACCTGACACATCCATGGCTTGATTGAAGATGATGATTCGACCGCACCTATCTTTGAGTCGACGCACAAATTGAATTTTCTCAAAAATACTTGTTTCTGGAGATCTTTATTTTAATACTTCCATTGCAAGATTGTTCATAGAGTCAACCAAAATAGAGAGAGATTAATAATCATTTTGACATTATTAAAATACTTATAGAGGGACTTTTCCCTCACATACTCCCCCTTTTTGATGATGTCAAAACAATGCTCAAATATGCTCCCCCTGAGTTTGTGCATTCCATTTGCAAGCTATGTATAGTCTTTTATGTTCACTTCTCCCCCTTTGCCAACATCAAAAAGAGAAATAGCACAAGGTTAAAACTAACAAAATATAACAAATCCAACATCATTTTCCATTTGCAACTAAAAACACCAACAATCATTCACATAAAATGAAATTAGTGCGGATCATAAAATGAAATAATTAGAAAAATGTATGTAGAATATTACAAACCAGTTCATAAGAATAAGTGCACGAGGTAATCAAAAGAAATGTAACATAAGAAATTAAACAAAATTACATATATATATATATATATATATATATATATATATATATATATATATATATATATATATATATATATATATATATATATATATATATATATATATATATATATATATATATATATATATATATATATATATATATATATATATATATATATATATATATATATATATATATATATATATATATATAAACATGAATCAATTCTATAGGTTGTCGGTATCATTGTTTTCTGGAGCATCAAGTGGATGGTTTGGAAAATGCTGAAGGAAGGTGGAATGAAGGGAAGCAAGGTTCTCAGCTTGTGAATGAAGCATGCCTTCCAACATGGAGTACGACTAATTTTGAGAGGTTTTAGGGTTTTGAGAGAAGAGAGGAAATATAGAAAATGAGAGAACAAAATGATAAAGAAATATAAATCAGACATGATTCGCGATGCGTCGACTGCTCATAGAGCGTTGTGTCGATGCAAGAGTTCTTTTAATTGATGCTGAGAGAAATACAAAGTATGTGTCGACGCATGTAAGCTATGAGTCGACTCAAAAGTGAAGAATTTTGTTTTTATGCAGCTTTTTCAATTGATTTCATTCAATTTATGTAATTTTTAGAATCCCTATGTACTTTAATAATAACGATAAAGAAGAATAAGTTTACCCTTCACACATGGTTAAGAGTGGAGAATAGATGAGAACGATATTACCTTTATGAGAGTTGATAAGAGCTTTAACCAAGGCTATTCATAAGAGCATCAAGCATTAAGATAATATGTTCAATAAAATAAAAGGTATGCAACTTACTTAAGTTACAACCTATCCGAGATATCGAGAACACCAAGTTCCCTACAGATGTGATGAAAGGGATCTGTAGCGAGTGGTTTAGTAAAAATGTCAGCAAGTTGATTTTTTCTATCAACATGCTCGAAAATAACATCACCTTTTTCAACATGATCCCTTAGAAAATGATGCCTTATTTCAATATGTTTTGTGAGAGAGTGCAAAATCGGATTTTTGGTTAGGTTGATGGCACTTGTATTGTCACAGAAAATAGGAATGTGATCAAGTTGGACATTAAAGTCAAGTAATTATTGTTTGAGCCACAAGATTTGGGCACAACAATTACCGGCTGCAACGTATTCCGCTTTGGCAGTTGACAATGCAACTGAAACTTACTTTTTGCTATGCCAACTTACCAAAGAATTTGAAAAGAAATGACAAGTACCACTAGTGCTTTTCCTATCCGATTTGCAACCGGAAAAGTCAGAATCGGAATAGCCAACCAAAGAACAATCACTACCCTTGGAGTACCAAAGTCCATACTTAGTAGTACCACTAAGGTACCTAAGTATACGCTTTACGGCTTTTAAATGTGACTTCTTAGGACATGATTAAAACCGAGCACACATGCAAACACTAAACATAATATCTGGACGAGAGGCCGTAAGATAAAAAAGGGAACCAATCATACCTCTATACCTTTTTATGTCGACGGGCTTACCATTATCATCACGGTCCAAGTTCACGGTGGTAGGCATAAGAGTATCGATAGCTTTAGAGTTTGCCTTGTCAAATCGCTTGAGTAGGTCAAGACAATATTTGGTTTGACTCACTAAAGTTACATCATTTAATTGATTAATTTGAAGTCCAAGAAAGTAGTTTAACTCTCCCATCATGCTCATCTCAAATTCTCCCTGCATCATCTTAGAGAATTTCTTGACCAAAGATGTGTTAGACGAACCAAAAATAATGTCATCTACATAAACTTGAACTAAAATAAAATGCTTTCCTTCATGCTTAATAAAAAGGGTTGTTTCAACCTTTCCTCTTGAGAATCCTTGATCTAATAAGAATTTTCTAAGACGTTCGTACCAAGCCCTAGGGGCTTGTTTAAGACCGTATAGCACACACTTAAGTTTGCAAACATAGTTAGGATTCTCAAAATTCTCAAAATCGGGAGGTTGAGACACATAAACCTCTTCATTAATGTATCCATTTAAGAAGGCACTTTTTACATCCATTTGGAATAATTTGAAGTTTTGCGAGCATGCATATGCAAGAAAAAGTTGTATAGCCTCGAGTCGGGCCACTGGAGCATAAGTTTCCTCATAATCTATGTCTTCCTCTTTGTTATACCCTTGGGAAACAAGTCGAGCTTTGTTGCGAGTTATAATTCCATTTTCGTCTAATTTGTTCCTAAAAACCCATTTAGTTTCAATAACTCGATGATCTCACGGAGGGGGGACAAGGTCCCAAATCTCATTTCTTTTAAACTTATTTAGTTCCTCTTGCATGGCTAAAAAACAATGTTCATCGAGTAAGTCATCTTTAGAGTTTTTGGGTTCAATTTGAGAGATGAAAGCAAAATGATAACAAAAGTTACTTAACTTAGAGCGAGTTGTTACTCCATTTGTTATATCTCCTAGGATGTTGTTGATGGGATGATCCTTAGAGGTTTTCCATTCGAAAGGAAGATCATTTTTATTGCTTGGATGATCTTCCTCTCTTTCTTCGGATACTTGATCCAACTCTTCTTCAATTTTAGTAGATTCTGAGTCCTTTCCTTTGGGATCTTGTAGTATGCTTTCTGAAGATACACCTGCACCATCATAAACACTACCCTTTCCGACTAATTTCGGATCAAATTCATCAAAGGAAACATGTACAGACTCTTAAAATATATGTAATATTTTATTAAATACTCTATAGGCTTTGCTTGATTGAGAGTATCCGAGAAAGATACCTTCATCAGCTTTTGAATCAAATTTACCTAAATTTTCTTTACCATTATTTAACATAAAGCATTTACATATGAAGACGTGAAGATGAGAAATATTTGGTTTTCTTCCTTTCAAAAGTTCATAGGGAGTTTTGTTTAGAATAGGACGTATTAGAACCCTATTCAAAACATAACATGCCGTGTTGATGGCATCAGCCCAAAATTATTTTGGAAGATGGTGTTCATTGATCATAGTTCTTTCGAGTTATTCTAAAATACGGTTTTTATGTTCTACCACTCCATTTTGTTGAGGAGTGCGTGGAGCGTAAAAATTATGATCAATACCGTATTTTTCACAAAATTTATCAAAGAGATCATTCTCAAATTCACCATCGTGATCGCTTCGAATAGTAATTATGCTAGTGTTCAATTTTTTTTGAGAAAGCTTGGCAAATTTTTCAAAAGCCGGAAAGGTGTCACTTATATTTGCCAAGAAAATTGTCCAACAAAATCTTGAGTAGTCATCTATAATAACGAATCCATAGTAGTTACAACCTAGACTTTTAATTCCAGATGGTCCAAAAAGATCCATATGAAGAAGTTCGAGAGGTCTAGTTGTGGAAATAATGTTTTTAGATTTAAACGAGATTCTAGTATGCTTCCCCATTTGGAAAGCTTCACATAAATGATCCTTGAAAAATTTTAGTTTTGGTAAACCGACTACTAAATCTTTTGAGACAACTTTATTTAACAAATCAAAATTCAAATGAGCTAGACGTCTATGCCACAACCATGAATCCTCATTTAAAGTGACTAGACATTTAGTTCCAGTTAGAGATACATTATTCAAGTCAAGCATGTATACATTGCTTACCCTCAAGACTTTGACCACATCATCCTTTGTATCATTGTGTTCAATTATGCAACAATCTTTTGAAAACGATACATTATATCCTTTGTCGCATAATTGACTAATGCTAATAAGATTGTGTTTAAGACCATCAACTAATAAAACATCTGAGATAGTAGTAGAAGAGGGATTACCTACACTACCTTTACCGAGTATTGATCCCTTGTTATTGTCGCCATAGATAAAAAATCCTTTCTTTTTCGCCACAAAGTCAAAAAAATAGGGAGATGTCTCCCGTCATATGTCTTGAGCACCCACTATCGAGAAACCATCTTTTCTCTGTAGTCTCAAGACATTCCACCTACAAGTTTAAACAAGGGAAGTAGGTACCTAATTTTTATTGGGTCCTTATGCGTGAATGATACTTGAGTTGCATTTTGGCAACCATTTGAAAATGCCTTGAGGTACCAATATAAACATGTTAGAGTTTTGGGCAAGTTACTTTTGCTTGGAGGATCTTTAAGTGTATTTTTGATATGGATTTATCATACTACTTCTGAAATTAGATCTATCAATGCTAAAAATAATTTTGGGTTGTAAAGCCTTGTCAAGTTTGGCTTTAAGAGTTTTTACTTCTTTTTGCCAAATGTAGCTAGTTTCACATCCAGCCCAATCATGCCAAGAAAGCTTATCATCTTTTCAATTAGTTTTGATTTTCTCTATCATGGATGCCTTGAGAGCTTCCAATTCTTTTTGGGATTTGGACACTTTATGCTTAAGGTATGAAATTTTTTTCTTATTTGAGGCTAGTCGTTTAAAAGCTTCCTTGGCCTCATTTTGTAGAGTATAAAAAACTCTTTCCAATTCTATGTGAGACATTTTGTCAATGTGATTATATTTAGAGTGACTTACATTACTTTTCTTCTTTTGATGAGCCATGAGACAAAAGTTGACCGTTTCTTCTTCGTCACTAGAGTCACTTTTGCTTGAGGCTTCACTATCACTATCCCAAGCAATGTATGCTCATCTAGCTTTGTTAGGTCTCTTTTGAAATTTGTCTTTTCCTTTGTCTTTCTTGAGCAACGGGAATTCCGGTTTGTAGTGGCCGAGTTTTCCGCAGTTGAAACATGATCATCTAGATTTAGATTTCTTACCTTCATCTTGTCTTGAAGGCTTTGATTGGTTTCTATAGTTGATTAGATTTTTTTCTGAGTGTTGGACTTCATTCTTTCAGAGATATTTGTGATATTTTCTCACAAACATCCCCATGTCTTCACTTGAGCTTTCATCTTCATCACTAGAATCACTCACACAAGAGTTATTGGTGGAGGACTTTTAGCTTGAAGCTTTTAATGCGACAGACTTATTTTCAATGTCTTTTGGTTTTTCCTTCTTTTCCTTTTTCTCATGCTTGTGGAGATTGATGAGCTCTTGATCATGCTCTTGAAGCTTTCCAAACAATGTTGTTATGTCGAGTATAGCTAGATTGTTTGCTTCCTTGATTGTTGTAACTTTAGGCTGCCATTCCCTATTAAGACATCTTAAAATTTTGTTAGTATCAACAACATTGGGAGTAACATGACCAAGAGTGTGTAAGCGATTGATTATATGAGAAAATCTCTTTTGCATATCAGCAATGGTTTCACCATGCTTCATGTGAAAGAGATCAAACTCTTGATTTAATGTATTGATTCTAGCAAGTTTAACATCATTTGTCCCTTCATGGGCAATTTGTAGAGTATCCCACATTGCTTTAGCAGTCGCACAATGTGATACTCTAAAATATTTATCAACACCTAAAGAAGAAATAAGCATATTTCTACCTTTCCAATCATAGCTATACTTTTTCTCATCTTCCTCATCCCATAGTGCTTCCGGTTTTAGTATTGTAATGTTATCCTTATTGGTCATTGTTATTTGCATAGGACCATCCTCGATAACTTTTTATATCTTTCTATTAACAGAGTTAATATGCACAAGCATACAATCTTTCCAATAGCTGTAGTTTTCACCGGTGAAAATAGGAGCTCTCGTATAAGCCCCTTTTGGATCGTTCTCCATTTTCTACAAAGTAATATGTGAAGCACCAGATGAACCGGTGCTATGAAACCACTTATTAGACGATGTGATCAATCTAGAAGGAGGGTTCAATAGATCGTTTTAAATAATTTACGCTTTTTTAAATTTATTTTCATAAAAATATGCAAAAGCTTCCTGGAATCTCCAATTGTCTAAACGATCCTCTATTGAAAAGATCGATATGTGAAACCGTATGGGATATAATGACAAAATAAGAATCAATGTGTTTTACTCAATTAATCAATTACTTATACACTCTCAATGATTACTAATTACTACCAATGAGTTGAATGAGATAAGGATAAGCACAATCAATAATTTTGTGGATTAGTCAATTTGTCAAACACCTTGTGAGCAAAGCACCTTAGGTTTGGTTTTACAAAATTGTAGTGGTAAGTTTTCTTAGACATCAATCAAAAGGATTGTTACCAATGTTTTGAAATGAACTCAACACACTACAATTTCAGTAAGTGCATATTTGAAAAATTAATTTTCGCACAGTTTAGTAATCAAGTATAGAGATGAAGAAAAAGCAAAAGAACACATGATTTATTAAGGAAGTTCCCCTTGTCGTCCTCGCGTAGGGTACGTCTGCCTCCAATTCTAGAATCTAGAATTGAGATATTTGATATTAAGTTGCAAATGATACAAGAGAAGAGATAGTTCACAATACAAACAAACCAATGTTGCTGATATAATAGTATTCTTCCCTTTCCTTCGTTTGAGAAAAACCAAGTGCCAAATTCTTCGAACAAACCTCTGGTTACCACTACTCGATTAAGCAAACCCACCATTTCTTAATTCTTTCACTCGGTTGGTTTCGATCGCAAGCAATTTGACCCCAAATATATCTTTACAATTCTCCGGTTACCGCTACTTGATTAAGCAAACCCACCATTTCTTAATCCTTTTACTCGGCTGAATTCAATGAAGCAAAGACTTGTGCAAAACCCCCCGCACCAATAGGAATATTGGAGGAGAAAATACCAATGATTTTATTCAAGAACAACACACAATTGCTCAACCCAAATCTGAATTGAATCCTTGATTTGAACGTTGCACCACAACACTTTTCTTGAATTAACAACCATGATTATGTGTAGATGTTAATTTTTGATAAAGAGAGGATGATGATGATGATGAGCACTATGTGTATCTTTCACTAGTTCTTGTTAACTTAAAATAATGATGCATAATGAATATATATATGTTACCTAATACTCAAGATTCACAAATATAACAGAAAATCAGTTGAGGTCAGCGTGCGGTCGACTCAACCAGAAGCAGGGGTCGACGCGACACAACCCGCACCCAGAGAGAAAATTGTTTTGAAGTGTAATGCATCAACCGCTTCAGGACTTGCGTTGATGCAAAATTTAAATATTATAATTCCCAGGTTGAGTCGACCAGAAGGGTCGACGCGATACATCCAGCAGTCAGAGAGAATTCCATTTTGAAGAGCAGTGCGTCGACCGCTTCAGGGCTTGCGTCGATGTAAACTTTGAGTGTTTTGATTTCCAGTTTGAGTCGGCTGGAAGGGTCGACGTAACACATCCAGAGCTTGATTGAAGATGATGAGTCGACCGCACCTATCTTTGAGTCGACGCACAAATTGAATTTTCTCAAAAATACTTGTTTCTGGAGATCTTTATTTTAATACTCCCATTGCAAGATTGTTCATAGAGCCAACCAAAATAGAGAGAGATGAATAATCATTTTGACATCATTAAAATACTTATAGAGAGACTTTTCCATCACATGTTAAATATTATAATAAATCAAAAGTTAGAAACCCATATCATGGTTGGAATCTCTATTTGATTCAAAAGAATAATTATTTCATAAACCTTAACACGAAATAACTGCAATCTATACCATTACGCGGACGAGGACACTACACATGGAAAAATATACGAATATATATCATGATTTATAGTTTAACTTGTTTTATCAAGTAGAATCACTAATATAATCAAAATATGTGAAAATATATCTGCAGTATGATCCATGTAATGTTGTTTGCTTTACTCTTTGGTACTTGAGTATCTCTTTGTGATCAAAAAATTTGTATAACTCTAACAAAATATAAACTAATATTTAGAACAATCTCACATAAATAAATAATAAATAAATATAAAAATGGATATTTAGAACTGTTGTACCCCAAAATTTTCCCTCTCATTTCTCAAGAAGTCTCTCATAAGATCTCCATTGATTCAAGACTACACAAGGTTTGATCAGCTCAAGACACTTTCTCAACATTGACCACTCAAAATTAGGGTTTGAGTTTTCATAAGGACAATTGGACTTTCAAGGCCTCAAATTACTTCCATAGATCATTAGGAACCCTCAAGATTGCTCATGTCAAGTTTCAAGCTTTAGATCACATTTTTGCTCAGTCAGTTGATCAGATGACCTAAAATCAGCTGTATTGGATAAAAAGTCAAATGTGGTCAATTTGCAGTCAAACTTCATAATTTTTGTCCATATAAACATTATGAATTCATATATTTCAATTGATCAAGTTTGGATCATAATTCCTCAAGAAATTTGATCATATCGTCAAAAGGGCAAAATGGTCAAAATTAGGGTTTTGACTAAAGAGGTTCAATTTTTGACTTTTGAACTAACAAATGACTTATGGGTTTAAGACATGATCTCAAGGATTCAAATACATCATTTTGACCTAATGGCATGGCTCAAAACATTTCTCAAGATCAATTGATTGATATTTGAATTTTAGTCAACTGATGAAAAGTCAACTGTACACTGAAAAGTCAAACTTTGACTTTTTGATCAAAATCAAGTCTCAAAGATTATAATTCATCAAGACATGTAAAAATATGAAACTTGTTCATCAATGAATTGAAAAGTCAAAATTCATCTTTGAAAAGTCAAAATTCTAAGGTTGGAGCGGTTCAACCATTTTCAGCACAAAAGGAAGGTTGGAGGTACTTCAAAAAGGTTTAAAGAAGCTCAATCAATCACCACTTTGCACCCGAAAACATCCGTACGTGTTATAAAACTTCCGCTTTGAGAAGTAAAATTTATCAAACTGTGATATCATTGTTCATACATCATTTGCTTTTGCGCTCAAAAGATATAACAAGACAGATCAAAGAGAAAAACTACCAAAAAGCCAGATCAGAGGCTGACACAGGTGCCCGTGTCACACGACATGGCCCGTGTCAGCTTAGTTGGGTTAAAAATATAACAAAATGCAGGGACAGGGGATGACACGAGTGTTCGTGTCAAACAACATGGCCCGTGTCAGTGTTACTAGTTCAGACACAAGAAAAAAAAAGATGGACAAGGGCTGACACGGGTGCCCGTGTCACACGACACAGCCGTGTTAGATTGGCTAGAACAAAAAAGTGCAGCGAAGTCATGGACAGATCCTGACACGGGTACCCGTGTCCACTGACACGGCCCGTGTCAGCTCAGGCCCCAAATTTCTTGATTTTTGAGATTTTTTAGTTTATTTTGGACATATTGCATTGCTTGAAAATAACCTAATACTATAAAACCTTTGTTTTCAAATGAAACCTCAAAAACATTTTTCTAAACATTTAGTTTATTTTTAAAGTTAACTTAGACTTAGGGTTTTCTTCAATGAAATTAATTACAAAACCTTTTCTATAAAAAAACCTAAAAAAACAATTTCTCTCACTTCACGTCTTCTTGCATATTTTTACTATTTTTGAATTATAAATTATGTAATTGTCAAAGCCTTGTAATAGTAATTAGGGTTTACTTTACTTGTCATCCCCACTTGTAAATTTATATCCCCCATCCCCAAGTGATGTAAATTTAATTTCCGCAATTTATCGCTTTCATATAAATGCTAATAATTAGGGTTTGTATGAGAAGATAAAAATCAACAAGTAGATAACCTTATTCAAAGATTAAATTCATTCAAATCAAACACACTATTCACACATGCACCCTTAAGGTTAACTCCACTTGTTGCCTAAAAAATGGTCATGTTATGCATGTGGGATGTCTTAGCAAAAACAAATAAAAAATACAAGATCATAGTCCCTCGATGACGATTCAAATGTTGCCTTACAAGTGATCTTAGTCCCTAAAAGAGAAATGCTAAGATATCTTACAACATTGCTATCATGACTATACGATGACCCACGCCCGTCCTTTTACATCTAAAGATAAGGCTTCTTACCAATCAATGGTAAGATAGCAATATCAAAGGAAAGAAAGAAATGGACAAAATACTTTTGAGTAGGTAGAAACATTCTTAGTTGCTTGCTCACTTTCAAAAACAAATATCTTTTCAAACACACCAAACACTTTCAAAACAAACTTTCAAAACATGAAATATTTTCAAAAGTTCAACACTTTGTATACGTTCTTACGAAACGAGATCCATTCAAAGTTTGCTTAAACGAAGGTGTCTTTTCAAAAATACTTTCAAAACCACCACAAAGCACACTTTCAAACAAAAGCAAATGATCTAGCAAGCAACTTGTTAGAACATAGTTTGATTCTACAACCCTTGGTTAAAGTTTTGATGATAACAAATACAAAGAATAAATAAATCCAAAGAAATATATACAAAGAACAAATATGCTCCTTAAAATTATGTTTTGTATATGCAGAAGTTCTGATGGGATCAGCATTAGAAGATAAGCAATAAAAGATTTCACGCTGAAGCTATCAGATCACATGCTGAAGATTGGTGACCAGAATCTGCGCTTAATGACAATAAACTCTGATTCTGAACTAAGGCATATCAATCAAGTCATCAACACCCTGAAGCATCATCAACTGTTAAAATAAAGAAGACTCTGAAGCGTTATTAATTATTCAAGACAGAATTAAATGCCAACGGCTTTCTTCAGACAAGATCTTCTACAAAAGGAAAGAGTGTTATTAACATTAAACTTGGTTTATGGACAACGTCTCTTGTTTGCCTATATAAACAAGCCTGCTTGTGAAAGAAGCACGTACATACGCACACATCAATTTGCATAGAATTCCAAACCACGCATATTCAAGCTCTAGAAAATTTATTCTAGTCTAAGCTTAACCTGTGTAATTATCACAGTTGTGATATACTGTTTTGTTAGAAAACAATAACACTTTCTTGTTCAATTATTTGTAAACGATTTCCTTGAGATTAACCGGTTTGTGGTTGTACTCAAGAAGACTTTAATAGTTGTTAAAGTAGCTGTTGTAATCCTTTGAGATTAGTGGATTAAGACCTCGTTGGAGAGAGGCGAAATCACCTTGACGGGTGGACTGAAGTAGTTTGAGATCAAACGAACCAGGATAAAAATACTGTGTCATTAAGTTGTTTTTTATCTAAGTTTTCAATTCAACCCCCCCCCCCCCTCTCTTGTGTTTTTCACATCTTCAATTGGAATCAGAGCGCCTGGTTCTGAGCTTAAACACTTAACCGTGTCAGTACAAGATCCAGCGTCAGAAAAACACTATGGCAGGACCAAGTCAAAACATCAGCAATGACAACAATGAAGAAAGGGACAGATTTAGTGGCAAACCTCCAGTCTTTGATGGAGAGAACTTTGATTACTGGAAAGACATAATTGAGAGTTTCTTTCTGGCCCATGATGCTGATCTATGGGACATGGTGACTGATGGATACACGCATCCAGTGGATGGACGTGGTCAGAAGATAGAAAGAAAAATGATGTCTGATCAGCAAAAGCGTGAATTCAGAAACCACCACAAGGCCTGAACAATTCTCCTCAGTGCCATCTCATACTCAGAATATGAAAAAATATCAAATAGAGAAACTACCAAGAATATATTTGATTCTATGAGAATGACGCATGAAGGCAACATTCAAGTCAAAGAAACCAAAGCCCTTGCGCTCATCCAGAAGTATGAGGCATTCAAGATAGAAGATAGTGAATCAATAGATACTATGTTTTCAAGATTTCAAATTCTTGTTGCTGGTCTAAAAGTTCTTGACAAAGGGTACTCTACTGCTGATCATGTTAAGAAGATCATCAGAAGCTTGCCAAAATAGTGGAGGCCAATGGTCATAGCGCTTAAACTAGCCAAAGATCTCAACAAAATCTCTCTGGAGGAACTTGTCATCTCCCTCAGAAGTCATGAGATAGAGATAGAAGCATATGAACCTCAAAAGCAAGGTAAGCCATTAGCTTTAAAATCTAATAGAAAATCTGACTCCAAAGTTTTGCAGGCTATGGAAGAAACCTCTGATGGATCCTCATCAGAAGAAGATGAATTGTCTCTCCTCTCCAGAAGGGTGAACCAACTGTGGAAGAAGAGGTAAAGGAAGTTCATGAATCCCAGAAGATCAAAAAATCAGAATGAATCTTCCTCCAGATACATAAGGTCAGAATCCTCCTCTAGACACAGAAGATCTGAAGGTTCTTCAGGATACAGAAAGCCAAACAACAAAGACATTATCTGCTATGAATGTAACGAGCAAGGGCACTACAAAAGTGACTGCCCAAAGCTTCAGAAGGAGAAGCCCAAAAATAAGTATATCAAGGAAAAGAAGAAAAGTCTCATGGCTACATGGGATGATTCTGACACATCTGAAGCTGACTCAGAATCAGATGATGAAAGAGCAAACATAGCTCTCATGGCAAACGTATCTGAAGACAGTGAAGCTTATGGTTCAGACTCAGAATCAGACACAGAAGAGGTATTCCCTGACTTTACTATAAACTTTACCAAGGCTGAACTTGCTGAAAGCCTTAATGAAATTCTGGAAAGGTATCAGCAGATCAGAGTCAAATTCAGAAACCTGAAAAGGAATCTTGCTTCTGACTCTAATAAGACTAAGAGTCTCAGATTGGAGAATTCTTAGTTAAAAGAAAATTTTTCAAAATTAGAAAACCAATTGCAAAACTCTCAGAAGGAAACAATCCCTGAAACTACCAGCAATGCTGATGAGATCATCAAAGAATATGATCACAACTTTCAGAAATTTCTAGCTAAAAACATAGACAGAAGCAAGATGGCTTCAATGAGCTATGGAGTTAGCAGAAATGGCAGAAAAGGGATAGGATATCAAGGTAAGGTACCTACACAAAAAATGCCATGGACTTAGTTATAAAACGCACTCCACTTGATTCACACTTTATTTATGGGCACACATATGACATAAAATACACAAGTAGTGATTATTTTGTCAAACCAAAATTCAACCAGAGTTTTGGTAAAACTAACAAAACAGGACCCAAGAAAATGTGGGTACCTAAGGATAAAATAATACATGTGGCAGATATCTTTAGCGGCAAAGCAAAGACACCAACCATGGTACCTGGACTCTGGCTGCTCACGACACATGACGGGAAGAAGGCATATGTTCTAAAGCCTGGAACTTAAGCCTGGAGGCCACGTAGGCTTTGGAGGAAATCAGAGAGGAAAGATCATTGCTTCTGGAACAGTAGGTAATGGAAATCTTCCCTCTATAAGTAATGTTTTATTAGTTGATGGATTAATGCATAACCTGTTATCCATAAGTCAATTAAGTGATAATGGCTATGATATAATCTTCAATCAAAATTCATGCAAAGTTGTTAGTCAGAAAGACGGGACTATCCTATTTAATGGAAAGAGGAAAAACAACATTTATAAAATCAAACTTTCTGAACTGAAAAGTCAGAATGTAAAATGTTTACTGTCTGTTAACAACGAGCAATGGATCTGGCACAAAATATTGGGGCATGTTAGTATGAGAAGAATATCTCAGATTAACAAACTCAATTTGGTCAGAGGACTTCCTAACCTGAAGTTCAATTCAGATGCTCTGTGTGAAGCATGTCAGAAAGGCAAGTTTGCAAAACCTGCTTTCAAATCCAAAAATGTTGTTTCCACCTCTAAGCCATTAGAACTTTTGCACATTGACCTATTTGGACCAGTAAAAACGACTTCAGTCAGTGGCAAGAAGTATGGGTTAGTAATCGTAGATGACTATAGCAGATGGACATGGGTAAAGTTCTTAAGACACAAGGACGAGTCACACTCTGTGTTTGTTACCTTCTGCAACCAAGTTCAGAATGAAAAGGATCTTAGAATCATTAAAGTCAGAAGTGATCATGGTGGAGAATTTGAAAATAAAATTTTTGAAATATTCTTTAATGAAAAAGGCATCCTGCATGATTTCTCTTGTCCTAGAACTCCCCAGCAAAATGGAGTTGTAGAACGAAAGAATAGAACATTGCAAGAAATGGCCAGAACCATGATCAACGAGACTAACGTTGCTAAGATCTTCTGGGCAGAGGCAATAAACACAGCGTGCTATATTCAGAATAGAATCTCCATAAGACCTATTCTGGAAAAGACTCCATATGAATTGTGGAAGAACAGAAAGCCCAACATTTCTTATTTTCAGCCATTTGGATGTACATGTTTTATTTTAAATACAAAAAATTATTTGAACAAGTTTAACTCTAAAGCACAAAAGTGTATTATGTTAGGATACTCTGAACGCTCAAGAGGGTACAAAATATACAATACAGAAACACAGATTGTTGAAGAGTCAATCAGTGTTCGGTTTGATGATAAGCTTGACTCCCAAAAGTCAAAGCAGAATGAATTCCTTGTAGGTATGGAAGTTGAACTCACAGATACTGAAGACAACTCATCAGAAGATCTCAATAGAGACACTCCCTCAACATCAGAAAGAGTCACTACAAGCAATCCAGCACATGCTGTTGATCAACTCCAGAAAAGACCATCCAGAAGTAGCATTGATCACCCAGAAGAAACAATTTTAGGAAGGAAGGAAGATCTAATCAGAACAAGATCTACTTTCAGAAATTCAGAAGAGTCTCTCATGGGACTGGTTTCTATGATTGAACCAACAACAATTGATGAAGCACTTCTGGATAATGACTGGATTCTGGAAATGCAAGAGGAGCTATATCAATTCACCAGAAATGAAGTATGGGATCTGGTTCCCAAACCAAAAGGATTCAACGTCATTGGTATAAAATGGGTGTTCAGAAACAAACTGAACGAACAAGGTGAAGTCATCAGAAACAAAGCACGACTGGTAGCACAAGGTTATAGTCAGCAAGAAGGGATAGACTATACAGAAACCTTTGCTCCAGTCGCCAGGTTAGAATCTATCATACTTTTAATATCATTTGCTGTTAATAAAGGCATCACTCTGTATCAGATGGATGTCAAAAGTGCATTCTTAAATGGCTATATAGAAGAAGAGGTATATGTGCACCAACCCCCTGGCTTTGAAAGTTCCAAAAATTGATAATATTTTTTCAAACTAAAGAAGTCACTCTATGGTCTGAAACAAGCTCCCAGAGCTTGGTATGAAAGACTAAGTAACTTCCTGTTGGAAAAGGAATTCACCAGAGGGAAAGTGGACACAACCTTGTTCTGTAAGACAATTAAGAATGACATTTTGGTATGTCAGATTTATGTTGATGACATCATATTTGGATCCACTAAACCCTCTATAGGAAGAGAGATTGCTAAATGTATGCAGGCAGAGTTTGAGATGAGCCTAATGGGGGAACTAAAATTCTTTCTGGGCATTCAGATCAATTAAACTCCAGAAGGAACTTACATTCATCAGAGCAAATATGTCAGAGAACTTTTGAAGAAATTTGATCTCTCAGAATGTAAGCCCTCAAGGATTCCAATGCATCCCACGTGCATTCTGGAAAAAGAAGAGGTAAGTAAAAAGGTAGAACAGAAGGTCTACAAAGGTATGATTGGTTCTCTTCTGTATCTGACGGCTTCAAGGCCTGACATTCTATTCAGTGTTTGCATTTGTGCTAGATTCTAATCAGATCCTATAGAATCTCACTTAACAGCAGTTAAGCGAATTTTCAAGTATCTGAAAGGTACTGCTAATCTGGGTTTGTTTTATAGAAAATCAAATGATTACAGCTTAGTAGGATATTGTGATGCTGATTTTGCTGGAGACAGAGTAGAACGTAAAAGCACTTCTGGAAGCTGCCAGTTTCTGGGAGAAAATCTGATCTCATGGTCCAGCAAAAGACAATCCACAATAGCTCTATCAACAGCAGAAGCTGAATACATAGCATCACCTGGATGGAGCACGCAAATGCTCTGGATGAAAAGTCAACTTGAGGACTTTAATATATTTGAGAGTAACATCCATATCCTCTGTGACAATACTTCTGCTATTTGTCTCAGTAAAAATCCCATTTTGCATTCTAGGGCTAAGCATATAGAAATAAAACATCATTTTATTAGGGACTATATTCAGAAAGGGATCCTTAATTTAAAATTCATTGACACAGACCATCAATGGGCTGATGTCTTTACAAAACCTCTTTCTGAATATAGGTTTAACTTCATTCTGAAACATCTCAGCATGAAGCCTTGCCCAGAATAAACAGTTTTATTTACATATCTTAACCTTCAGAATTTTAGTTTTCTTTTCTGTGAACTACTGATCAACCTGCCTTCAGAATTTTAGAAGTACAGATTGTATCAGAGTCTATCCATGAAGATCTGAGCGTCTCATTTCAAGGATAGAAGTGTGCTGTTCACGTAAGCAAACAATTGTCATCCATTCATCAGCTACCTTCTGAGGCTGAACACGCGTTCACTTTTCTGAAAGGTCAAAAGCACTGATTGGGTGCATTGAGACACATGTCATGGGTAACCATTCCAATATCTCTCTGAATCTCCTAAAATCAGCTGATGCTTATAATCATTACTAATTATTTCTCTCTCTTGCAGTTTATATTTTCAAAAATCTATTTAAACACAAATCTCACACTTTACACTCTTTCACTTTTACTCTCTCAATTCATTCTAATTGTTTTCTGTGTGTACTTTCAAAACCCTTTCATTTTCTTCTCAAATTTCTTGTGTAAACATGGATTCCTCAAGCATCCCAAATACCAGTACTCAGAGAACAGAATCTATGGAACAATATGAAGAACCGTTCAGAACTCTCCTTACGCCCATTGATAACCTAGAAGTGCTTTCAGAACTAATCGTGGATTTTGAAAGTCTTCAAGAAAATGGATTCAATCTTTCTGAAGAAGTAAAAGCTCAAGGATGGAATAGGTATTTTGACCGTCTTCTAGGTCCAACGTTTCCAATCCTTGTGAAGGAATTCTGGATTCATGCTTCATCCTCCAACCATCAAGTCACATCGTATGTAATGGGGAAGAAGATAGTAATTACTGAAGACCTAATTGCAAGACTGATAGGTTACAGTGGTGGTGGCGTAAGGTGTATAGACATGGCTGAAAGATGTGCTGATGTTGCTTTAATTGCAAGAGAAATTTTCACTCTGGGTCTTCCCTCCAGCAAGATAAGGGATCTGAAGGATCATCATAGAATATGGGCTAATATAATTCTGGGATGCATCAACCACAGGAAGCCAACCAGCTCTCCTGACTACATAAACATTGATCATCAATTTCTGATCTACTTTATCTCCAAGAAGACTAAGGTAAATCTGGCTCACTTGCTATTCAATCATCTGAGGACCAGTGTTAAGGAGACTAGAGAAGATGAGCGTACCAAAAGGGACTGGATACCCCTTGGAAGACTCATATCAGATATTCTGACAGAGAATAGGCTGATAGAACATCTAACAGAAGCACAGGAAATCAGCTCTCTAGAGGCAACTGGTGGGAAGCCTTTGAATGCAAAGAATCTGAAAAAGATGAAAATTATTGAGAACATCAAGAAGGAACCCGTTGTTACTTCTTTTGCAACCATCACCTCCAGAAGAATTCCTATGGATGATTTTCCTATGTTCTCAGAAATTGATTCCAAGCCTGAGATTATCGTCAGATATTTGGATGCATGCAAGGCAGGTGGGATTGCACCAGGGGTAAATATTCAGGACTTGCAATAGGCGGCTCCAGAAGTTGTGTTGAAGAAGAACAATAAAAGAAAGGCAACAGCAGAAGGATCATCCCAGCGGACTCCTAAAGCTGCTAAAAGGAAAGGTAATCCTTCTTCTGTTAATGTTTTAGAATCAATAACTTTATCAACATCTGGACCCTTACCTACTCACTCATAAATTCCTACCCCACAAACGTTTGATGATTTTGACATAGGGTTTGACCCCTCAGAAACTCTAAGTCTTAGAGAAACTCACTCCCTTCCTTTCAATCCAAATATTGAAAAAACTCAACCAGAACTTGCAAAAGTTCTATCAGACATTGAATCTTTTGACCAAAATATTTCTGCTCCCACACCAGAAAATCCAAACCCTCTAATCCCAGAAAATCCAATCTCTGAAACCACCACAGAAGCTCCACAACCAGATATTCCCCTCTCTCCTCAACCAGATATACCACTACCTTCATCTCCACAACCTGAACAATCACAACCAGAAGTTCAAACTTCTGAGATCCAACCTTCTGAATCCTGTGAAACAGAACCTCACCATCTTACATCCAACCAATCTGAAGAACCTACTTCAGATTCAGATACAATTCCCATTCAAGGAATCACCGAACCTCTGGCTATCTGTATGCCCCTCACCATTCTGGACATTCCCCAAATTCCCTCTTCATTAGAATCAACTTCACAAAATTCCCCAACTAGTCCAATAATTATACCAGACTCTCCCACTCCCTCACCAAAAAGCAATCCAGATGACAATGCTAAACTTGTCATTGACCTAACTGTTTTTGAACGCCTAGCTGCCATAATTCATAAAACTGCCACTCCAAAACCAAAACCATCTGAACCCACACCAGATGTTGGTACTAGTTTATTGATGTTTGAAACAGAAATGGATAACCTCCCTGAAGCAAGCTAGTCTTGAGAGGACCAATCCTGCTGCCTCAGATTATCTTTGGACAAGTTTCAGAAAATGGATAAGGTCTGAAACTCATAAGATGCAAGAACAGTGCTACAGACAAGTTCAACATAATTTTAGTAATCTGCTAAAGGTATTTGAAGACTAAGTTCTAAGCCAACTGCTCAAGGAAGAGATTCTCCCTCTAGACAATGCTCCCTTGTCAAAACATCGTCCATCAGACAATGTTCAACCAGAGTCAGAAGGTCTCACTCTGACTGCTGCTCTAGATGAGATGATTTCTGCAGAGGAACTGGTTCAAAATGACCTGTTGCAGAATGCTCTGAGAAGCATCCAGCTACTGAAGATTCTCCAGCTCCCTCCTATGAAAGGAAAACTCTGGAAGAACTGAAGAGATCGGATATTATCATTCAAGAAATATTGGATAAACAGGATGATACAATCAAGGAAATCAAGAGCATGTTAAGCAAACAAGAGGAAACCAACACCCAGATCAAGGGCTTGTTGGAAGCTTTGTTCACACGCCTTCCTCCTCCCTCTTAGATTTCTCTTTTAAAATCTGTTTATCTGTAATATTTATTCTACATTGCTGCTGTTCTGAACTTCTCATCATTGCTTCTTATTTTTAATATAAATCCTTTTTAGCTCTGATTATATGTTCTTTTTGATAACTGACAAAAAGGGGGAGAACGAATAAGATATTTTCAATAACGGTTTACTGAGACATAAGTCTCAAACATTCTGATCTACTTAATTTCTTTCTTCTGAAAAGCTTGAACATGTACAAAACTCTGATGAAAGACACAATGAAATTCTGATGCTCAAAGACTCATGGAATTAAAGGGAAGTAATCAACTCAGGGGGAGTTTTTCTTCTTAATTCTACTTTTTATTCTTTATTCTTTAATTGAAAAATCTGGTTTTTGTCATCATCAAAAAGGGGGAGATTGTTAGAACATAGTTTAATTCTACAACCCTTGGTTAGAGTTTTGATGATAACAAATACAAAGAATAAATAAATCCAAAGAAATATATACACATAACAAATATGCTCCTTAAAATTATGTTTTGTATATGCAGAAGTTCTGATGGGATCAGCATCAGAAGATAAGCAATAAAAGATTTCACGCTAAAGCTATCAGATCATATGCTGAAGATTGGTGACCAGAACCTGCGCTTAATGACAACAAACTCTGATTCTGAACTAAGACATATCAACCAAGTCATCAACACTCTGAAGGGTCATCAACTTAAAATAAAGAAGACTCTGAAGCGTTATTAATTATTCAAGACATAATTAAATTCCAACGGCTTTCTTCAGACAAGATCTTCTACAAAAGGAAAGTGTGTTATTAACATTAAACTTGGTTTATGGACAACGTCTCTTGTTTGCCTATATAAACAAGTATGCTTGTGAAAGAAGCACGTACGTACGCACACATCAATTTGCAGAGAATTCCAAACCACGCATATTCAAGCTCTAGTAAATCTATTCTAGTCTAAGCTTAACCTGTGTAATTATCACAGTTGTGATATACTATTTTGTTAGAAAACAACAACACTTTCTTGTTCAATTATTTGTAAAAGATTTCCTTGAGATTAACCGATTTGTGGTTGTACTCAAGAAGACTTTAACAGTTGTTAAAGTAGCTGTTGTAATCCTTTGAGATTAGTGGATTAAGACCTCGTTGGAGAGAGGCGAAATCACCTTGACGGGTGGACTGGAGTAGTTTGAGATCAAACGAACCATGATAAAAATACTGTGTCATTAAGCTGTTTTTGATCTAAGTTTTCAATTTAACCCCCCCTTCTTGTGTTTTTCACATCTTCACAACTAAGAGCCCATAGATAACTATGGATGAAAAGGTGCTAACACCTTTCCTTTTCATAATCTACCCCCCGAACTCAAGAAATAATCTTAAAGGTCTTTCCTGTTCTTTTCAGCCTTTACTTTTGGATAAAAGAAAAGTCGGTGGCGACTCTTGCTAACCGCAATAATTGCGATCAAACACAAACATTCCAAGTCAGTTCTCCCACCGTATTACAGAACTAGTGACTCTGCTGGGGAAAACTTAAAAGTGGGGTTACTTTAGGGCTATATCACCTTTATTTGCTTTCGTTGTTTGACTTGCTTGCTTTACATTTTGGTTCCTTGTTTGGGCTTGCTTTGATCCTCGACCTGGATTTGGGATACCTTATAGGTAAGTAGCAATACATTGTGGAAACTGTATAGGATATACCGACATGGTCTAAGAAATAACTACGTTAGTGTGACACTTTTGTGGGTACCGGTAGCCCTTGAGTAGTCAAGGAGAATACAAGGCCGTTGTGTGGTGTCATGAAGCACTAATTGACTTTAGAACCTTTACTTGACCAACTTGGCCATTATGAAGTAGTGAGATAGCCGGCTTTGGTGCAGTCTGAAGTTGGTTGATACTCGATACTACGCTAATTGAGATCAGACTTCTCGGGATATTTCGGTCACCATTAAAGAGATTTGCGCTAAAACAATGCCCGACAAGAAAGATCAGTGATATTGAGATCCTTTAGAACCCGGTTACTATTTCTAGGACAGGCTTGAGCCAACTAAACTTCAAGTGGGTACTTACCTATAAGACTCCATACAAGCCTAAACCTAAGGACTTGTTTGCCTTGTTTGTATATGTGTTGTACCCCAAAATTTTCCCTCTCATTTTACTCAAAACATACTCCTAGAGATCCTTAACTTGCTCAAGGTTGCCCAAGAGTTGACCAGAAAAACTCTCTCCTAAGGCAATGTACCTCAAACTAGGGTTTCCATTTTCATCAAGATGGGTGAAACCCAAAAACCTCATATGCTTTCCATGGTCCTAATATGTTCCCAAGACCTTCCATGTCAAATTTCAAGCCTTGCACAAGAAGTTTTCTTAGTCAACTGCTCAGATGCTTGAGAATCGACTATATTAGGTCAAAAGTCAATTGTGGCCCACATACAGTCAAACTTCAAGATTTTTGGTCAACATATACATTTTGAAGTTATATCCATCATTTGATCAAGTTTTGATCGTTATTCCTCAAGGAATGCCCTAAATTCATCAAAACCCAAAAGTTGCTAAATTAGGATTTCTTAGGAAAAGTCAACCAAACTTTGACCAAGCATAACTTCCTCATACTTTATCATAACCTTTACATCCAAGGCTCATTTTGAAGAGAATACAATTCCCTACAATTAATCTTCATCCCTCAAGTTCAAAATATGCACTCACAAAAAGATATGAATTTCCACATTATAGGTCCTTTTGAAAAGTCAACAAAAACACTTTTTGGGTCAAAGCTTCTTACATGAACATGGAAGACCCAATTGAGATGAGACAAAAAGGGTTGCTTAGGGGACATCCTAAGCTTTCTAAAAAGTCCAAGAATACCTTTCTAGGGTTAAAATTGGACATCCTAAGCTTTCTAAAATGCATTTTTTGCCAAATGGGCCTAACATTTTATGCTTGCACCTCACTCATGACATGGTCCACGACCCAAATGTTCACTCACATGTTATTTGCTTCATTATTTATTTTATTTTGATTTTTAATTTATTAAAAATTGAATTAAATCAAATAATTGGTAAATAATTGCAAAGATTTGTTTTGATTGGATTTTTGAACAGAATCACAAGCTCATTATGCTGGTATATCAGAATCAAATCATATCAAAGCTAATTGGCACAAGAATGGCATGATTAGGCCAAATTTGGAAGGATATATTACCACATGAAAATAAAATCAAATCTCCATAAATTTCAAGATGCAAGTTGGTTTTTACAACCCTAATTCACTCTAGTACAAATACATAACGCAGCCAAGGCAAGAAAACAGGGGTTGAGGTCGTGAAAGTCATCAAGCAAACTCAAATTTTTGGAAGAAAAGTATGGATCGGATTTCAATTTAGAGGAGGATTCAAGGTGATTCAAAGCCACCAATCCAATCCTGGACATCCTCTGAAGCGATTGCAAGCATCACCAAGCCTCCACAACCCAGAAACATGCTATACGACCGTCATGGTTTGCCTACTTTTTTCAAATCGATTACAATCATTCTCGCATCATTAGCATGACTTGATGATATATTTGTGACCATTGATGTATTTCTAACATGTCTGGATTGTTTAATTGGATTTTTGATGCACATACTGAGGTTTGCCATTGTTAGGTTTTCTTTGATCGTTTTAGGGTTTTCTCATACAGGTAAAATTGGCCATAGAAAAGAGTACTAGGATGCTCATGGAATCAAGATGGTTTGATCCATGTAATTGGAATTAATTTATCATTCATTGTGTTGATTTTTGAGAATTGCAGGTTTTTAGCTATGGCTGATTGTTCGTGGGTAAAAGATCTGAACCTAAGACGACGGTTCCCTGGAGGAGACGAGTGCGTGTCACTACTTGAGTGGATGGTTTAAACTTCGCGCGCGTTTTGTTATAGCCACTGACCAGTTCACAATATATTATTTTTTATATGTTTATATTAACAAATAACTTGACAGTGCAGTTGGCAAAGAAGGAAACCTATGAGGTGCACGTCCTGGGTTCGACCCCAGGCGTGTTACTTTTGCATTTTCTTGATATTTTCTACAGGTTCCAATGCACCATGTCCAACGAAGTCCACCGTGAGACCTCAGATCTAACCCTCAAGATCTCATCACCATCCAATCCAATGTCCCACACGCGTAGTCATACCATAGATCATTAGAGGACCAATACACTAGATCAGGCGCTGACTGGGCTTCAGCTTGGTGGGCCTGGAATAAATTCAGAAGGACACCCTCTCCATTTTCTATACAGGCCCAGTTTATATTTTTTTATTTATTTCTTTTATTTATTTTGTTCTATTTAATTACTTGTTTCACAAATAAATTATTTTTTATTAACTACAAAAAATCAACAAATCACACAAAAAAACACCCAAAAATCATTTTTTCATAAAATAGTTATTTTCTTTAATTAATTAATTTAGTTTAAATTAGGTTAATTTAATTCCTTTTCATAATTAAAACTAATTAGAAATTAGGGTTGTAAATAATTAATTTTTCTCCAAAAAATAACCAAATTATTTTTCAATTAGATTTTAGGTCTCTTAATTAATTCTCCGCATTTAATTCGTCGTGCGCGTTTTAGTTACCATTTTAATTATTTATATAACTGTGTCGAGGTTGTAATAGATTTTAATTAGGGTTTTAATTTCCGCATTTCATTTTCAGTTAAAAAATTATGTATATGCGAAAGCCATGTAATGGTTAGGATTTCTATTTCCGCACTTTAAATTTCCGCAATTATTAACTGTTAGATGTATGTTAATAGGATTGTATGGCAAGAATGTTCAAAAATTAAAACAGTAGAAAACCCTAAATTGTGCAAAGATAATTAACTGAAAAAAATTCACTCGCACATGCTCACTTCTAGGGTTTACTCCACTCTGGTTGCCTTTGATTAAATGGTCATGAAGTATAGGGTTTGTTAGCGGTCATCCTCTAGCCCCGAAAGATCTAAAAATGACCCATTCGGATGTTGCCTCGGAAAAGATCTTCAAGGCTTTAGGAGGGTTACTAAAATTCCCTAATATTGCTTTTGTGACCGTATCTGTCCCTTCAAACGTCCCTTCAAACTTCAACGACGGTGCTACCTATTCCTTAATAATGGGATAACGCTGTCAAAAGGAAAATGAACAGACTTTTTTTGAGTAGGTAGATTAACTCTTAAGTACTTGCTCAATCAATCAAACAAAACTTTTCACACAAACACTTTTTCAAAACAATTTTCACAACAACTTTGTCACACCCTTGAGGACTGATACAAGGGTTATCACGAATTAAAACTTTTTTCAAAACAAGCACACACACACACAAGCAATTTTAAAATGAGCAAGTACCTAAGAGCCTATGGAAAACCATGGATAGAAAGGATGCTAACACCTTCCCTTTCTATAATCTACCCCCCGTACTCAGAAATATTCTCGAAAAAAGGTTTTTTCTGTTCTTTTTCCTTTTCCTGATTGGATAAAATAAAAGTCAGTGGCGAATCTTGCTTACCGTGACATTTTGCAAACAAAAAACGCAAAATGCAAACCAGCATAACAGTCGGTTCTGCCACCGTATCACAGAACTGGCGACTCTGCTGGGGAAATATAATAAGTGGGGTATACCTTAGGATCTAGGTCATTTCAAAATTGCTTTCTTGTTTGTTTGCTTTTTTCTTAATGGTTTTTGCTTGGGTTACTATAGATCCTACACCCGGATCTGGGAGCACTTTTTAGGTAAACAACAATAGATCATGGAGACTGTACGGCGTATACCGATATGGTTTAAGTGATAGCTGGGTTGGTGTGGCACTTTGGTCGGTACCAGTATCCTTCGTGGGGAAACGAGGAGAATACGGAGCCGCCGCATGGTGTCTTGAAACACTAACGGACCTTAGAACCTTAGTTGAACAAACTTGGCCATTATAAAATAGTGAGATAGCCGGCCTCGGTATAGAGCTGAGCATTGGTTGATACTCGATGCCACACTCATTGAGATCAGACTTTCGGGATATTTCGGCCGCAAGAAAAGATTGCTTGAGCTGAGACAATGCCCGATAAAGGATGGTCAGTGATATTGAGATTCTTTAGAACCCAGTTACTTTTTAAGACAGGTTTGAAACCAACTAAACTTCAAGAGGGTATGACCTTTAACCTCATGCAATCCTTAAACCTAAGAACTTGGTGTGATTTGTCTGTGTTTGCTATACATGTGGTTTATCATGACATCATGCATCATAACATAGCATTCATTCTTATTGCACTAACCATTTCAAAGACCAAAGGAATTTATCTTTGTTTTGTTTTGCATATCATGGCTTCCGTTTGTAGAAACACCATCCGAATCAGCTTTGTGAAGATACCTTCCCAACTCAAAGAGCTAGTATCAAAGGTTTCTGAAACATCTACATTCAATAAGAGACATGGTCGACTTCTCAACCTGGTTACTTCAAACTTTGATGAAAAGATGATGAGTGTACTCTTTCAGTTTTTTGATCCCAAGCACCATTGCTTCACCATTCCAGA
Organism: Vicia faba; assembly: GCA_948472305.1. Lineage (NCBI taxonomy): Eukaryota > Viridiplantae > Streptophyta > Magnoliopsida > Fabales > Fabaceae > Vicia > Vicia faba. The sequence continues at coordinate 1,069,882,781 of OX451735.1, read as the reverse complement.
CTATCAGTTGGTGCCTACCATGGAAGAATTCTCTCAGTTGTTGGATATACCCAGAAGTCATTGCCTCAGCTTTGCATCTGAAATGGGCTGACGTGGTATCCAATTGGGAAACGAGAAGTGGATTCGAGGGTTTTCTAGACAAGTTTCTGATAGACAAGGCCCAGTTGTTTTGGGATGATATGGATTTTCAGGCTTTTGAGGAGGTCTTGTCTCTTATAATATATGGGTTAGTCTTATTCCCTAATCCAGACTCATTCATAGATGTGAATGCTATCAAGATCTTCCTCTCTCACAACCTTGTGCCTACCTTGCTCGGAGATATTTTGCACACACTCCATACTCGTACCATGAAGAGAAGAGGGGTTCTTATGTGTTGCATGCAATTTCTGTCAAGGTGGTTTATTTCTCACCTCCCTAAGTCCATACTAAAGAATGAAGAAGGTTTGGGTTGGTCGCAAAGGATAATGTCACTCGCTCATACAGATATTCTCTGGTGTTCCCGAGCTATGGAAAACATTACTATTATTGATCGTTGCGGGGAGTACCCTAATGTCCCGTTACTTGGCATCATAGGGGGCATAACCTACAACCCTTGTTTAGCTCTACGACAATGTGGTTACACTCGAAGAGATGGTCCCCACGAGTTACTTATTGAGGCTATTGTGTTCAACTATGAGGATGATGTTCACGAGTATCGCCAGAGGTTCATGCGAGCTTGGGGCATGGTAAACCAATCTGGAGTCAGGGCTTTGGGGCCAAAGGCTTCCATTCCTATGGAACCTTACCTCCAATGGGTACGAGCTCGCGCCCAGAAGCTTATGATGCCCTATGTGGTCGTTTTACCAGTGGTTGTGGAACCTACTGATGAAGAGGGTATTCCTTACACGGTTCTCTATCTTTATATGCCCACTGATCTTGAATAGTTACAGAGGTCTTGGATTCAGTTGAAGAATGAGCGGGATACTTACAGATATTAGTTCCATGCTCAATAAAGGAAGGTTTTAGAGCTTACAAAGCAACTCCATGAAGAAAGAGGACTCAATGCTTATCTCGGCACAAAGAGGAAGCATCCATGGGATTTTCGATTTCTTTTCTAGTTTTAGATTTGTTTTTAATTGTAACGCCTAAAAGGAATTTAAGCTTTGAATTCAGTTAATAAAATCTTTGTTTATTTTGGTTTGCAAATTTAAATTCCCCAAAGTCTTTGAAATTATTGCATGCGCATCCCATTCATAGCATTGCATGTACAGGTACCATTACTGGTTTCTCATCTCCTTTGTTGTTTATTTCAGCATAAATGTCTTCAGAACAAAGCATCAAGGACCTTCAGGCACAGAACGCCCAGTTCCAACAAATGTTCATAAGTCTGGCAAAAGGGCAGGAGAATCTGAAATCCCTCATCCTGAAAGAGAAAAAGAAAAAGAAGAAGGCTGTCGGTATTCTGAATATGGGCAGAAGGTTTAGAGAGCGGTTGAAGCGACAAGTTGATCTGACCTCTTCATCCAAGGAAGGGGAGAATCAAGAAGAAGAGAAGGAGCCCAGTCCTGTAGTTTCTGAAAATGATACCGACTACAATGATGAGCAGTATCCTCCTACTGAGGATAGATACAAGCAGTTGGAAGATCATTTGTGTGCCATGGAAGTCCAGAGGATACCTGGGATGGATTTCAAAGAATTGGGATTAGTGTCGGGAGTGGTCATCCCGCAGAAGTTCAAAGCTCCAACTTTTGCTAAGTATGATGGGGTGTCCTGCCCAAAACTCCATCTCCGCTCTTATGTTAGAAAGATCCAGCCCCACACCACTAATAGAAATTTGTGGGTTCATTTTTTTCAAGATAGTCTGTCAGGGACTCATCTTGAATGGTTCTACCAGCTGGAGGGAGCCAATGTTTGAAATTGGGAAGATCTGGCTGCTGTGTTCTATAAGCAGTATTAATACAACACCGATCTTGCTCCTACTCGTACTAAACTCCAGAGTATGTCCATGGGTGCAAGTGAAGGCTTTAAGGACTATGCACAAAAATGGAGAGACTTGGCTGGAAGAGTTCAACCCCTGTTGTCTGATAGGGAGTTGGTTGATATGTTTCTGGGGATGCTATCTGGTCCATTCTTTAATCATTTGATTAGAAAATCGTCAGCTGGGTTCACCGAGCTGATTCTGACTGGAGAGAGATTAGAAGCCGGGATTTAGAGCAGCGAGATACAGAAGGATGCCTCTTCGATCTTAGTAAAAAAGCCTTTTGCTGGTAAGAAGGAAGCAAGTGCCATCTATAGCCCGAGGGGCCAAAACAGGGCTGAACATCGTCAGACAGTAAGTGCCGTAATGATACCTAGGCCTACAGTTACTCCACAATGCAACAATCAAAAAAGGGTGGAAAGACCACAATGGCAGTTTACCCAAATCAATATGACATTGGCCGAAGTTCTGCCTCATCTGCTGAGATCCAACTTGGCGACCTTGAAAGAGGCTCCCAAGAATCCGAATACCACATCTCCCCGATATAATCCAAATGCTCGGTGTGCCTATCATTTTGAAAGTCCTGGCCACGATACCAATGACAGATGGGCTCTAAGAAATAAGGTACAAGATCTGATTGAAGCCAAGGAAATTGAGTTCGATGCTCTGGAGAAGCCCAATGTCATAACTGCTCCCATACCTAAGCACGATCGTGGAATTAATGTTGTTGATACAGACTTGTTTGTAACCTTGTTTGTAACGTTTTTGGTCGGTTTATTTCCGGGTTGTGGTGAAGGTTTCCACATGTGTTCATTTCTACCTTCTGGTTGCCATTTGCTGAAGTCAGGTGTTCAACGCTTGATGGACAACAAAGAAATTTTGTTCGAGAAAAATTTGGTTCCCGTTGTTCCATCTGAAGACATTGCCATTATAACCATTTCCTCCAATCCTTCCAAGGTCTCCTCGAGAAGACCTGTTAGGATTACATCTGCTCTAAGAATCGCTCTGCTAATAATCATTGTTCCTGGTCTTGTCCCGTATGTCTCAGACAAAGCTGTCCCCTGGCATTATGGTGCCGATGTGTACTATCATGGCATCAAACAAGATTTAAAAAATGAAGAGGATGATCCTGATATTGGTAACATTGGCGGAATCATCAAGGTTACCCGAAGTGGAAGGGTCTTCTCTCCCGAGATTTCCCCTAAGACTGTCAACAGACCTATTGTCATTCCATCTGTTGTTCCTATTGGTACATCAACTACGGCTCTTGTTCTTACTCCAGTTAATACCCCTGTCAGGTAATCGTCTGGTACCCGCGGCAAAGAAGTTATAGGTGAGCCTTCCCGAACGGAGGCGCCTAGAAAAATTGTTGTGGAAGCCTCTAAGCAAGAGATAGAGGAAATACTGAAAATAATTAAGAAGAGCGACTACAACATGGTCGAGCAGCTGGGGTAGAACCCCTCAAAGATATCCATGTTGTCTTTGTTGTTGTGTTCCGAAGCCCATGCAAAGGCTTTGATTGTATTTCTCAAGACTGCGCATGTGCCGCAGGAAACATCAGTTGATCAATTCAAAGATTGTGTGGCAAGCCTGACTGCTGATAATGGGTTGGGTTTTTCATATGCAGACTTGACACCAAAAGGGAGGAAGCATAATGATGCTCTGCATGTCTCGATTGAATGTAGGGGCACCACTATGGCTCATGTGTTGGTATATACTAGGTCTTCACTGAATGTTTTGCCCAAGAAATCATTGGACCGGTTGGATTGTGAGGGTTTGACTCTAAAGTCTAGTAACATTGTGGTAAGGGCTTTTGATGGGTCGAAGAGAATGGTGCACGGGGAGGTGGACATCCCTGTCAAAGTGGGTTCTCATACTTTTGGGTCCACCTTCTATGTGATGGACATTAGGTCGTCGTATTCTTGTTTGTTGGGTCGTCCTTGGATCCATGAGGCAGGGGCAGTTACTTCCACACTACACCAAATGCTGAAATATCCGGTAAAAGGGAATATTGTCACTGTGCGAAGTGAAGAAGAGTATATGGTGAGCCACCTTAATTCCTTCCGGTACATAGAGATGGACGGGGAATTCATAGAAACTCCTTGTCAGAACTTTTAAGAGGTCCCTCAAATCTTGGCATCGACTGAAACTACTACCAGCAACAAACCTCCTATGAAGATGGCTTCTCTCAAGGACGCCAAGGCCGTAGTTAAAGAAGGTGGGTGTGCCAATTGGGGTCATCTCACTGGTTTCACTCACAAAACTGACAAATTTGGTTTAGGCTTTACTACAGGGGCTCAAAGGGTTGTTCGAAGCGCTCGGACTGGAATACTTCTAGGATACGGTGGTAGAACCGACTGTTATACTGGTTTATGTTTATATTTGCAAATTTCGCAGTAAGCAAGAGTTGCCACCGACTTTTATTTTATCCAATTAGGAAAAGGAAAAAGAACAGAAAAAACCTTTTTTGAGAATATTTCTGAGTACGAGGGGTAGATTATAGAAAGGGAAGATGTTAGCACCCTTTCTATCCATGGTTTTCCATGGGCTCTTAGGTACTTGCTCATTTTGAAATTGCTTGTGTGTGTGCTTGTTTTGAAAAAAAGTTTGCTTCGTGATAACCCTTGTATCAGTCCTCAAGGATGTGACGAAGTTGTTTTGGAAAATTGTTTTGAAAAGTGTTGGTGTGAAAAAGTTTGTTTGTTTGAACAAGTACCTAGGAACTAATCTACCTACTCGAAAAAGGTCTATTCGTTTTCCTTTAGACGGCGCTATCCTATTATTAAGGAATAGGTAGCACCACCGTTGGAGTTTGTAAGGGACGTTCGAAAGGGACAAGTACAGTCACCAGAGCATTGGGTAGGAAACCTTAGTAGTAACCCTAGAGTCTTAAGATCTTTCCGAGGAAACATTTCCGAGGCAACATTCGAATGGGACATTTGATCTTTTAGACAAGAGAGCAACCACTAAAATCTCCTATGCTTAAATGACTATTTTACCGAAGGCAACCGAAGTGAGGCAAACCCTAGGAGTGAAATATGTGCACGTGATTTTTTTTAGTTAATTAGTCTTTGCACATTAAGTGAGCTACCGTTTTAATTTTCAAACATCTTTCCATACAATCCAATTAACCATGCATCTAACAGTTAAAGATTGCGGAAATTAAAAGTGCGAGAAAATAAACCTAGCTATTACAAGGCTTCGGGGATAAGGATTAATTACATAACCAAAATCGGGGACAACACGATAAATGAAAACCCTAGTTTAACTATTACAAACCATCGGCAGTTACAAAAAATATGAAAAGAATTAATTAAAAGCGCGGAGAATTAAGTACGAGGACACTTAAAAAATAACCTAAAACCCTAATTGAGAGAAAAATATTTTTGTACATTTTTTATTTGAGAAAAGAATTTAATTGTAAATTAATTAAAACCCTAATTTCTAATTGCTTTTAATTATGAAAAAAAGAAATTAAATTAACCTATATTTCTAATTAAATTAAAATAAATATTTTATTTAAAAAATGCTTTTTTGGTGTTTTGTGATTTATTGATTTTATGATTAATAAAAAAAGGTAATTAATTTTTATGGAAAAATAATTAAAAAAATAATTAAATAAAGGAAATAAATATAGAAAAGAAAATGGGCTTGTGTTGAGTAGCAAATCTGGGGGGTGCACTATTGAAATTGCTGGGCCCAAGGTTGATAGCCCAGCATAGCAGCGCCTGATCCTGTGAAGTCATCTCCTGAAGGTCTACCATGCGCTGCTCCTATGTGAGCGTTGGATCTCCCTTGAAGCTATATCTAATGGCCAGATCTGGAGGTTGCAAGGTTGATACCTAGGTATGAGGAAAACTGAATCCTGCGTTGGAACATTAGAAAATATAGCCATAATTGCCTGGACCTGGGATCGAACCCAGGTCCTCATACTTCCCACCAAGCGCTCTTACCACCGGGCCAATCTGCTTTGTTGTGTATAGAATGAAAACAAAATATAATATAACAAAATAAATGAGTTAGTGGGAAACACGCGCTAGATTTCAAATGGTCCACTGATTGGCTGCCACCTATTCTTCTTCTCCAAGGCTCCGTCGTCTTAGCTATATACCTTTTACCAACAGTCGTGCATCTGTAGCTATAGCCCTGTCACCTTCAAAAACTCATAAAATGCATGATAAATTAAATTGGAGACCAGAATCCAATTGTTCTCGGTGTCACAATCATCATGGTATCTTGTTCATGGTCTGATTTTACCTGTACGCAAAAACCCTAAAACGCACATAGAAAACCTAGAAATGGTAGATCTATATATAGGCATAAAAAATACAATTGAATCATACAGTCATGTTGCAAACATCCCAAACATCACAAATATACCAATTAAACATGCTAATGATGTAGGAATTACAATAATCGGTTTTAAAAGAAAATGCAAACCGTGTGAGTTACAACTTGCGTTTCTTGATGCTTCAGACCTTGTAAATGATTGGGATAGCTTCAGAAACTCCCAAGGAATGTCGTTTGATCTTTAGAACACTTTGAAACATCCTATGGAGTAAGACTGGATCTGCATTTTTCTTTCAAAAATTGGAACTTTGTTCTCCCTTTTCACGCCTGCCAACCTCTCTTTTATGCTTTGTTCTTGTTCATTATATACCCTTGAGTGAATTAGGGTTGCAAAACAGATTGAATCTTGAAGTTTTGAGAAGATTTGATTTGGCTCTTTAGCCATATGCAAAATTTCTAAATTGAGCAAAATTATCCCATTTTTGTACCAATCATGCTTGATTCGATTTGGTCTTGATATCTCATCATAATTTGTTTGAGATCCTGTCCAAAAATCATATCAAAACATATCTTTGATATTATTTACCAATTATTTGATTTTATTAAATTTTTTAATAAATAAAAAATCAAAATAAAATAAATAATGAAGCAAATAACATGTGAGTGAACATTTGGGTCGTGGACCATGCTACAAGTGAGGTGCAATCATGAAATGCTAAGCCCATTTGGTAAAAAATGCACTTTTGAGCATATTTGACTTTTGGCAATTTTGCAAAAAATGTCAACTTTGACAAGGCATATCTCCTACAATTTTAACCCTAGAGAGGTGTTCTTGGAATTTTTAGAAATTTTAGTATGTCCACTAAGAAACCCTTTTGGTCTCATTTCAATTGGATCTTCCATGTTCATGTAAGAAGCTTTGACCCAAAAGGTGTTTTTTGTTGACTTTTCAAAAGGACCTATAATGTAGAATTTCATATATTTTTATGTGTCATATTTTGAACTTGTGGGATGAAGATGAGTTGTAGGGAATTTCATCCTATTCAAAATGAGCCTTGGATGGAAAATTTATGATAAAGTATGTGGAAGTTATGCTTGGTCAAAGTTTGGTTGACTTTTCCCGAGAAACCCTAATTTAGCAACTTTTGGGTTTTGATGAATTTAGGGCATTCCTTGAAGAATCATGATCAACCCTTGATAAAATGATGGATATCACTTCAAAATGTTGATGTTGACCAAATATTTTGAAGTTTGACTGTATGTGGGCCACAATTGATATTTGACCTAATACAGTCGATTCTCAAGCATCAGAGCAGTTGACTGAGCAAGCTTCTTATGCAGTGCTTGAAATTTGACATGGAGGGTCTTGAGAACATATTAGGACCATGGAGAGAATATGAGATCTTTGGAGTTAACCTATCTTGATGAAAATGGAAACCCTAATTTGAGACACACTTCCTTAGAAGAGAGTTTGTCTGGTCAACTCTTGGGCAAAATTGAGCAAATTGAGGATCTCTAGGAGTATGTGTGATACGGTGGGAGAACTGACTTGAGGTTTTGCGTTTGTTTTCGCAAATGTTTCGGTTGAGCAAGAGTCGCCACCGACTTTTTATTTTATCCTAAGGAAAGGTTAAAAAGCACAGCAAAAACCTTTTGAGATGTTTTCTTGGGTTCGGGGAGTAGATTATAGAAAGGGAAGGTATTAGCACCCTTTCTATCCATGGTTATCCATGGGCTCTTAGTTACTTGCTTAGATCACTTGCCTTTTGTTTTCAATTGTTTGAAATGGTGCTTGTGTGGGTGGGTTTGAAAATGTTTTGAAAAGAGGCCAATGTGGTGGCAACCTTTGTAATGATCCATGTGGGGATGTATACAAAGATGTATGTCTTTTGAAAAGGTTTTCATTTGTTTTTGAAAGTTGTTTTGAAAGTGATTTTGAAAGTGTAGTGAGGTGTGGTTTTGAAATTAGGCAAGTGTTTTGTTTTGCAAGTTTGATTCAAGTGACTAAGAGGTTATCTACTCCTAATTTCTCAAAAGATTATTGCTATGTTTTAACCCTTTTAACAAGTTTGTTCCACCATTGTATTTGGTGGACAACCTTATGTTAGGATGTGAAAGGGACAGGCGCGGGTCATCGTTTAGACCATAATTATAACGGCGTTAAATGTCTTTGGGCAATTTTCTTTAAGGGACTTGATCATTTGTTTTTTTTTTGTTTGTTTTGAAAAAGTTTTATCGAGGGACTATGATCATTCAATTTGTTTGCTTTGCCCAAAGAAGTTCAACATACAATATGGCCCAATTTTGAAAGGCAACAAGTGGAATACCCTAGAGGGTGCAAGTGTGATTTGTGTGTCCATTTTCATGCTTGTTTATCTTGAGATTAGGTCATAACTATTTTTTATCGTTTTTTCGCATACAAACCCTAATTCTAACATGTTATCATTAGAAAGCAATAAAGTGCGAAATTTAAATTATTAAGCTATTACAAAACCAAATATGGGAAGGGGGGTACAAATGTTCAAATGGGGATATTGACAAGAATTTAAATCTAAATTATTACATCAATTTGAATATTTGCAATATAAATAATGTACAAAAATTAAATAAGAATGCAAGATGCAAAAGAAATGTTTTGTATATGTATGAAAAAATATTATTTATGTAAAAGAGAAAAGAAAATAAAAATATATTATTTTTTGGAGTATTTTGAATTTAGGGCAAAAACCCTAATTTTAAGGAAAATGCTTTATTATCTAATTTAATACAACTATTTATTTATTATTTATAAAAATAAAATAAAATGAAGTATATTATGGAAAAAAAGTATTTTTGTATCAAATATTAATAAAAATGAAAAATTCAAGTATTTTTATATTTTAACTTAAATATATTAATAAACATATATATTATATTAAGTTTTTAATATACATTATGTGCAAAATATTTAATATTTAATAAAATAAATAAATAAAAAAGTATTTTTTTATGTGAAATATTTTCAGAAGGTTATATAACATAAAAATAAAAATAGGAGTATTTTACATATTTTTTCTATTTTCATTCTAAATAAATATATATCTATTCATATATAAATCAAAAGAAAAATCAAATAAAAACCAAATAAAAATCAAAAAATGATGAGAAAAATGTTTTCAAAATTTTAATATGCTGAGAAAAAATAAACAAGTCAAACAAAAAAAGAAAAAGTCAAAAAGAATTAAAAATAAGACAAATGGGCTTGGGGGGTGAGAAAATGGAAATAGGGTGCAAAAAGAAGAAACCACACAGGCCCAGCCCATGTAGCTTCATCTTCAACCTCAGAACACTTCCTTGTTCAAAAACACGCGTTTTCTAACTTCTCATTCCTTGATCTTTTGCCAAATCTTCCAACATGAAACCTGTAGAGCTTGAAACCACGGTTCTAGACATATAAAGAAGTCAAGCTAACTCTCATAAATGAGAGAGAATTTCTTCTCTCCCAAATCCTGACCTAAAATTTTAACCATGTTCAGACATAAAATTCTCTAAGCACACGAAATATAAATGAAATCTAATCATATGAGCATGTTCAGGGCTATGATTGTGACATATTTTCTTCACAAACCTAAAGCTAACAATGCCTAATAAGAGAGATAGAACTTCATGAACTTACCTGTTCAGTTGGAATCGAGCTTTGCAATGGAGGATGTTTCAGAGTGAAATGATGATTTGTATAGCTTCCTTGAAGTGTAAGGATGCTTTTCCAAGTCCTACTTTGTCTTGAAACTCCATGAATCGAGCTAGTGAACTCCAACTGCAAAACAGAAAATTAAAAATGGTGAAGTGGCTTGGAGGTGTTACAGGTCAGGCTTCAAGTCATGGTTAGCTTGCATAGGTTGTAAGGAAGGTAGAGGAACAGGTTTGGGTAAGAATGCTTGAAGGGATTGAGAGATAGCACTCAATCTGCAGGGGTTCCCCTGTTTGAGCAGTTTCAAGGTGATTAGGGCAATGAGAGTGTTTGAGAGGCCAAGGGCTCGTGTGTTAGCTTGAATATGTTCTATGGAATGTGTTTGATAACTTCTTTCTTGTGTTTGTCAGCTGAAGAGAGAGTTGGTACAAGTTATGCACTTTTCTTCTATGTTAAGCAACAAAATGCCACTTGATGTTTTAGGTCAGTAGGGGACCTCTAATCTTGCAGCAAAGCCTCTCTTGATCAGTGTGTTATGCACATAATCTTGTGCCAAGCAGATTTTCCATGTACTTTCTTGATTTGCAATTGGACATAAAGTTAATCTTTTCAAAAATGGAAAGTTCACTTTATCTAGTTTAGGATTAATCTTGCATACAATGCTTGCACTCAAAGAACAACACTTTAACACATTGAATATGCATTAAATTATTGAGTATGGAATGGTTCAAGGACCTGTAATTAAGCCTAAAGCATGCTGAGTTCCAATTTGCAAAGTTATGGACATGTCTTGATGAAGAACAAAAGTGAATTTTTGCCAACTTGTGAAATTCGAATCTCTCAAGTTATGAGGTTGTTTGATGAGTTCTTGGACATTTTGGAAAGCTTGGAATGTGTACTACAATCCATCTTTGAAATGAAAATGAAAATTCCAAGTGGAAGGGTATGAAAAGTGGCCTTGAAGTGGGGTAGAAAACCTTGTCAAAATAGGTTAAAATTTCACTAAGTTAAAAATGGTTTAGTGCCCTTATTCAAAAAATTGTAACTTGAGATACAAGCTTCAAATGAGAAACTTTGTGAATCAAAGTTGTAGATTATGCAACAAGCTACAACTTTCATGTTTTGACTTTTGTTTGAATCCAAATGGATCTTGGTGAAAAGATGGGGCAAAGTTGGGAAAAAATTAGGGTTTTTCATAACTTAGAAAAATTCTAAGTTATGAAAAATTCCATTTTCTAACCCTAATTTGCATTTTGTGATTTCTTGGTGAACAAGTTTCATGATTTGGCAAGTTTTGATGAAAAATGAATCTTGACTCTTGATTTTGACCAAAAAGTCAAAGTTTGACTTTTCAGTGTACAGTCAAAATTAATCAATTGACTGGGAAATTCAACTGTCAATCTTGTGTACTTGGGATCTTTTGAGATTGATGAACATGTCAAGATAATTCCATGGGGTCCTTGAGTCCATATGTGAGCTTGGTTTGCCATTGGCTAGGTCAAACAGTCAAAAATTGCCTTTGTGCAGTCAAAACCCTAAAAATGACCATTTTTGCCCTTTTGGTGATCTGATCAAATTTCTTGTGGAATTGTGATCCAAACTTGATCAAATGGTCCATATGAGTTCATAATGTTGATGTGGGTCAAAAATCATGAGGTTTGACTGTCAATTGGCCACAGTTGACTTTTTCCCCAATACAGCTGATTTCTAGGTCAACTGTCCAATTGATTGGGCAAAACTTGGAATCAAGACTTGAAACTTGGCATGGGTAAACTTGGGAGTCCAACATGAAGCATGAAAGTCATCTTAGGCATTTTAGGTCAAAACATCCTAGGGCAAACACAAACCCTAATTTGAGTCCACAGTGCAAGGAGAAGTCTTGAGCAGAGGAAACCCTAACTGGATCTTGATCTTCAAAGGTCTTGTGATGAGAAAATGTTGAGGAAATGGGAGGGCAAATTTTGGGGTACAACAGTATGTATTGAGTAAAATGAGAGGGAAAATTTTGGGGTACAACAGTTGCCCCTGTTCAATCTTCTTAGACCTAAGGATGTAGATTGGCTTGTCTGCCTTTCGTGATCTGAAGGTGGAAGATGATTGAACACTAGAGTGCCCAGAAATTTGCACTCGCATGAAGTGATACTTGATTTGTGATATCGGGAATAGGCTTATAGATGCCATTTGGAAGTTCTTAGAGAATTGTCGGAGATGGGCTTAAAGATGCCATCTAAGATGTGATGGAGTACCGTCAGAGATGGGCTTAAAGATGCCATCTAGAGGATGTTGATTTCCTGAGATATTCCTTTAATGAGAGTCCCTGCTCCTGTCGTTGAGGAGGAATCTGCTGAGGAATGTTGGTATTCGTCTTAGGAGAAATAGAATTTTAGGAGCTTCAGTTATCCGTTACTCCACTGGGGAATTAACTCCTGCTTGAGGAAGCGGAGGTGAATTTCATATCTGGTCAGTGTACTGGCTGCATCGCGACTTACTGGGGAAAGGTGAAACTGACCGAAACTGGTCAGGTCCAAGTTTTACCGTGTTGTAAACTATCGTCTGGAGGTAAGAGAAAAGAAACCCGGATGGTAAGGTTATGAGAAGGAACCTGGATAGTAGGGTTACTTCAAAGTGAAAGCCTGGATAGTAGGGTTGTGAGAAGGAACCTGGATAGTATGGTTACTTTGAAATGAAAGCCTGGATAATAGGGTTGTGGGAAGGAACCTGGATAGTAGGGTTACTTCAAAATGAAAGCTTGGATAGTAGGGCGGTGAGAAGGAACCTGGGTCGTAGGGTTTCTTCGAAATGAAAGCCTGGATAGTAGGGTTGTGAGAAGGAACCTGGGTCGTAGCGTTTCTTCGATATGAAAGCCTGGATAGTAGGGATGTGAGAAGGAACCTGGGTCATAGGGTATCTTCGATATGAAAGCCTAGATAGTAGGGCTGTGAGAAGGAACTTGGGTCGTAGGGTTTCTTCGATATGAAAGCCTGGATAGTAGGGCTGTGAGAAGGAACCTGGATAGTAGGGTTACTTTGAAATGAAAGCCTAGATAGTAGGACTGTGAGAAGGAACCTGGATAGTAGGGTTACTCCAAAATGAAAGCCTGGATAGTAGGGCTGTGAAAAGGAACCTGGATAGTAGGGTTACTCCGAAATGAAAGTCTGGATAGTAGGGTTGTGAGAAGGAACCTGAATAGTAGGGTTTATTTGATATGAAAGCCCGGATAGTAGGGCTATGAGAAGGAACCTGGGTCGTAGGGTTTCTTCGATATGAAAGCCTGGATAGTAGGGCTGTGAGAAGTAACCTGGGTCGTAGGGTTTCTTCGATATGAAAGCCTGGATAGTAGGGTTGTGAGAAGGAACCTGGGTCGTAGGGTTTCTTCGATATGAAAGCCTGGATAGTAGGGCTATGATAAGGAACCCGGGTCGTAGGGTTTCTTCGATATGAAAGCCTGGATAGTAGGGCTGTGAGAAGGAACCTGGGTCGTAGGGTTTCTTCGATATGAAAGCCTGGATAGTAGGGATGTGAGAAGGAACCTGGATAATAGGGTTACTTTGAAATGAAAGCCTGGATAGTAGGGCTGTGAGAAGGAACCTGGATAGTAGGGTTACTCCGAAATGAAAGCATGGATAGTAGGGTAGTGAGAAGGAACCTGGATAGTAGGGTTACTTCGAAGCGATAATGTAGATTAGTTGACCCGTTTGGTTTTGGGAACTGAGTTTCCGTTAGTCGTCTGCAGATGTGACTTATATAACTGCTGAATTTGTTGAAGCTAATCCTCTTTTCCTGGAAAGATATCAGGGTTAGTTATATGCGATGCATGAAATGCAGGGTGAGATGATGTTCTCAAAATAAATGAGATTATGCTGTATATGATATGTATGCGTATGTCATGATGTATGTTCATGAAATGCTATCAGGGTATGTTCGCGTCTGGGGAAATAAATCCCTGACAGTTGCTGGAGATTTGTAAATATTCTGTCGGGAGGAGATGCTGCTTGAGAATAAACTCTGCGGGGAATGAACTTAGAAAATGTATTTTTGTAGCTGAAGTGATGAACTCTGTCGGGGATTGAGCCTCTGTATTTGGAGAAATAAACTCTGCCTGGGGGATGAAATTTACTGACTCGCCCGCGATTATGAACCTCAGTTGGGGTGGTTACGTCCTGTTTTGGGAAAGCTGACATCAATGCCTTTGGATACTTTTACTCTGTGGGGAGTGTATGTACCAATAATTATGTTCTCAAGCTGGCTCTATCCCGGTACCTGCTGGGCAGAGTAACTGTAGGGTTTGGCACTACTTGTTTTTTCTCCTCTTTCTGGAATTACGAGTAATTGTCTTTTGTTTATTATGTAAATATTTATGAGCAACAATCATTTTCAAATGAATATATCAAGAATAAATCATTAGACGTTCTTGCAAAACAAAACAGAAAAAGAAAAAAACGGATTGAAGTTTCTTGTGAAAATGATTTGTATTGATTTTTTGAAGTTGGCCTGTAATAGGCGTTTTTGCATAAAGAGGCTGACGCTCTAGTAATAGAATGTCGCTTAAAAATAGAAATTATAAAATTTGTGTATAGCAAGAAAAACAGCTATGTGAAACAACCCCATATGGTTCCAACTCCGCTATTGCCTTTATATCTTCAAGCGTCTCATCACTTTGCTACTTTCCGAAGGTTGATCAGATTGGTTGGCGTTGTCCGAGCTTGATGGTCAATGCCGAAGTCTGGTCGCAAGATGATCCAATTAGACATAGTGGTACGCTTTATATCCCTAACTTTTTCCTGGACTGTCCTTTCGGGTTTTCAGTCCACCGAGATACCCTTTTTTGCCCAAGCCTCTCTTTCAGGTTTTCAACTTGCCGGGTGTACGGATTTTTCATTTTCATCCCTTACTTTTGCCCGAACCCTTTTGGTTCGTCGGGAAGCCCTTATTTTTGCCTAGGCCGGTCAACCTAGCAGGTCTTTGATTAGGCGTAGTATCTTTTCACTATGTATGCATTGATAGGGTGAGGAAGGTCGTCACCATTCATGGTGGTTAGAATCATAACTCCTCCCGAGAAAATGTTCTTAACCACAAATGGACCTTCGTACTTGGGGGTCCATTTTCCCCTGGGATCACCTTGCGGCAGTATGATGCGTTTGATCACTAGATCCCCGACTTGATATTCTTGACGCCTGACTTTCTTGTTAAAAGCCTTGATCATTCGCTTTTGGCACGTCTGACTATGGCAGATAGCAGTAAGTCTCTTTTCATTGATTAGATATAACTGATCAAGTCGGGTTCGGATCCAGTCGTCTTCGTTCAAACCCACGTCCTTCATAATCCTGAGAGAAGGTATCTGGACTTCGATGGGTAGGACTGCCTCCATGCCATATACCAGAGAGTAGGGTGTTGCCCCTGTCGACGTCCGCGCTGAGGTACGGTACCCATGAAGAGAAAATGGTAACATCTCATGCCAGTCTTTATATGTCACCGTCATCTTCTGTACAATCTTCTTGATGTTCTTGTTAGCTGCTTCAATAGCGCCATTCATCTTTGGCCGGTAGGGAGAAGAATTATGGTGTTGTATCTTGAAATGTTTACAGAGCTCGGTGATCATTGTGTTGTTGAGATTCATACCATTGTCAGTAATAATTCTCTCTGGCACACCATACCAACAGATCAGATTGTGTCGGATAAATTGTGCCACGACGTTCTTGGTTATTGTAGCGAAGGAAGCCGCCTCAACCCACTTCGTGAAGTAATCAATGGCTACTAAGATGAAGCGATGTCCATTAGAAGCAGTGGGCCTGATATCTCTGATCATGTCGATGCCCCACATTGCAAAGGGCCACGGAGCTGTCAAGACGTTTAAGGGGACCGAAGGCACATGCACCTTATCAGCGTAGATTTGGCACTTATGACAAGTTCGAGAGTGTTGATAACAATCGGCTTCCATCGCGGACTAGTAATATCCTGCCCGTAGGATCTTCTTATCCATGGTGTGTCCACTGGAATGGGTTCCGAAGGTGCCTTCATGTAGATCTGTCATGATCCTCTCTGCTTCACTCTTGTCTGCACACCGTAGTAGTGTGGAGTCATGGTTGCGTTTATAGAGGATTCCATTACTGAGAAAGAACTTTGCAGCGAACCTTCTCAGAAACTTCTTATCATTGACAGATGCCCGTTCGGGATACTCTTGAGCCTCGAGATACCTTTTGACTTCGTGAAACTAGGGTTTGTCTGCCACTTCTTCGGTATCGATATCACAGTAGTGTGCTGGTCCATCTAATCTCTCAATGGTAATTTGGGGAGATTCATTGTCCCACCTAACCTTGAACATAGAAGACATGGTAGCTAGCGCGTCCGCTAACTGGTTCTCCTCTCGTGGGAAATGTTCGAAGGTTACCTCCTCAAAGTGTGTGAGCAATGTCAGTACATACTCTTTTTAAGGAATGAGATTGGGGTGTTTCATATCCCACTCGCCTTTGATATTACTTATCACCAAAGCATAATCCTCGAATGCATTCAAGAACTTGATCCTTAGGTCAATAGCAGCTCGAAGGCCCATGATGCACGTTTCATACTCTGCCATGTTGTTGGTGCAATTGAAACATAATCGGGAAGTGAATGGAGTATGACAGCCCTCGGGAGATATGATTACAGCGCCAATGTTGTTACCTAGTGCGTTTGAGGCTCCGTCAAAATACATAGACCATCGGGATCCCTCCTCAGGTCCTTCATCCGATCCAAGTTCTTCGTAGTCAGTCACCAACATAATATTCTCATCCGGGAACTCAAAATTCATGGACTGGTAGTCATCTATGGCCTGATGAGCCAAATGATCAGCCAATACACTCCCCTTTATTGCTTTTTGGGTCGTATATTGTATGTCGTACTCAGTTAAGATCATTTTCCACCTTGCTATCCTTCCGGAGAGTGCGGCCTTCTCGAAAATGTACTTGATCAGATCCATCTTTGATATAGTCGTTAATAGATGTGCCCTGGCTGGATACAGGAATCGAATCTTCGAACTCTTCAGACGTGCCCTGGCTAGATACAGGAATCGAGTCTGGAAACGTGGTCAACAGATATGCCCTGGCTGGATGCAGGAATCGAATCTGGAGATGTTGTAGTTGATAGATGTGCCCTGGCTGGATACAGGTATCGAATCTTCGAACTCTTCAGACGTGCCCTGGCTAGATACAGGAATCGAGTCTGGAAACTGATCACTCTCAGATGTGCCCTGGCTAGATACAGGTATCGAATCTTCGAACTCTTCAGACGTGCCCTGGCTAGATACAGGAATCGAGTCTGGAAACTGATCACTCTCAGATGTGCCCTGGCTAGATACAGGTATCGAATCTGGAACTGTGACAGTTGAAGGTAGTTTTTTTTTTTTTTTGGGATTGTCTTTTTCCTGAAAAGGCAAAAACGTAAGTTGTATGCAATGTCATGATGTATGATATGCATGGTGTTATGATGTTCAATCATGAGATAGTGTTGTATGCACTTTATCATATATGTAAGCAAGATGCATGAAAATGTGAAATGTCTATGAATGTAATTTCGTTTTAGGAAAATAAATCCTTGACGAACGGCCGGGGAGTTGCTCTTGTGGAAGAGGTACTTGGCCGAAGTTTTGCTGAGAGGCCTGTTGAAGATTTTAATGATGGATTCCGCTGAGGATAATGATGATAAACTCCGCTGGGGATTGAAGGAACTTCGCCGAGGGCGGTCTTCCGTGGTTTTTAGCTGAGGATAACCCAGTTATAAGTCCTTGTGAGGAAATAACTCTAAATAAACTCGGGAGAGACGTCCGTACTCTGCAAGGGATAAGCTTCCAGAATCTACTGGGGATGAGCTTTAAGACCTAACGGGGAATGTTGTGCTTTTTCAGGATTGACGGGGAGTCAACTCTGCTTGAGGGAAGTACTACTGAACCTTGTTTTACTCTGCGGGGAATTGAGATGATTTGGTCACATTCTTCAGTTGAACCTACCTTGGTACCTTGGCGGACAAAACAACCAGACTGCATTAAACAACCTCACATTGCCCCTGTCTCTGATGTCACCTGTAATTAATCTCTTGTTTTATGTGTAAGCATTTACGAATCAGCAGTTTAATGTCAAATGCATATATCAAAAATGAACATTGGACGTTCTTCGCAAGGCAAAACAGAAAAAAGGAAAACAAGGGTAATTTGTATGGACAAGTGAATTTGTATTGATTTAAACTTTGCCTGTGAATAGGCGTTTTTGTACAGGAGGCTGACATCCTAGTAAGAGGACGCCGCCAAATAACATAGAGTTTACAATTTGAAAAAGGAAACAAAACAGCTATGTGAACAATCCCACTGGGTTCCAACTCTGCTATCGCCTTTATGTCTTCGAACATCTCATCGCTTTGCTGCCTAGTTGAAGATGAAGCTGATTGGTCGATGCCGAAATCTGGAGCCAGATAGTTGATGTCGAATTCCGGATGCGAAAGGATCCAATGAGACATAGTGTTACGCTCTTATCCCTAACTTTTGCCTGGACCGCCCTTTCGGGTTTTCAGTCCACCGGGATACCCATTTTTGCCCAAGCCGCCTTTTCAGGTTTTCGACTTGCCGGGTGTACAGATTCTTATTCATTTCATCCCTTATTTTTGCCCGAACCCTTTTGGTTCGCCGGGAAGCCCTTATTTTTGCCTAGGTATGTCAACCTAGCGGGTCTTTTATTTATGCGTAGTATTTTTTCACTATGTCTGCATTGGCGGGGTGAGGAAGGTCGTCACCATCCATGGTGGTTAGGATCATGGCCCCTCCTGAGAACACACGTTTAACCACAAACGGCCCTTCGTATGTAGGGGTCCATTTGCCCCGGGGATCACTTTGAGCAAGGATGATGCGTTTGATTACTAGGTCCCCAACTTGATACTCTTGTGGTCTGACCTTCTTGTTAAATGCCCTGATCATCCGTTTTTGATACGTTTGACCGTGACAGATAGCAGTGAGCCTCTTTTCGTTAATCAGATTTAATTGATCAAGTCGAGTCTGGATCCAATCATCTTCATTCAAGTCTGCATCCTTCATTATCCGGAGAGAGGGTATCTGGATTTCAATTGGCAAGACTGCCTCCATGCCATAGACCAAGGAGAAGGGAGTTGCCCCAGTTGACGTCCTGGCTGAGGTGCGGTACCCATGAAGAGCGAACGGTAACATCTCGTGCCAATCTTTATAGGTCACTGTCATCTTCTGCACAATTTTCTTGATATTCTTATTGGCTGCCTCTACAGCCCCATTCATCTTCGGCCGGTAGGGAGAAGAATTGTGGTGCTGTATCTTGAATTGTTCACAGAGTTCAGTGATCATTTTGTTGTTGAGATTGGTACCATTGTCCGTAATGATTCTTTCTAGGACGCCGTACCGACAGATCAGATTATGCCGGATGAAACGTGCCACGACACTCTTGGTTACTGTGGCATAGGAAGCTGCCTCAACCCATTTCGTGAAGTAATCGATCGCCACCAAGATGAAGCGATGCCCATTGGATGCCGTCGGTCGGATCTCACCGATCATATCGATGCCCCACATTGCAAAATGCCAAGGTGCCGTCAGGACATTTAAAGGAACTGGAGGGATATGCACCTTGTCAGCATAGATCTGGCATTTATGACAAGTTCGAGAGTGTTGGTAACAATCGGCTTCCATTGTGGACCAGAAATATCCCGCCCGAAGGATTTTCTTAGCCATGGTGTGTCCACTGGAATGTGTTCCAAATGTGCCTTCATGCAGTTCTATCATGATTTTCTCTGCTTCTGCCTTATCCATACAACGTAGCAGAGTTGAATCATGATTCCGCTTGTAGAGAATGCCGTTGCTGAGGAAGAATTTTGCAGCAAACCTCCTCATGAACTTCTTATCATTGACAGACGCACCTTCAGGGTATTCCTGAGCTTCCAGGTACCTCTTCACCTCATGATACCAGGGTTTTTCAATAACCTTCTCAGCCTCGAGCTCGCAGCAGTATGCCGGTTCATCCAACTTCCAGATTATGATTCGGGGAGCCTCATTGTCCCATTTAACTTTGAACATTGAAGACATCGTGGCTAGTGCGTCCGCTAGCTGATTCTC
The DNA here is from genome assembly GCA_948472305.1 of Vicia faba. Classification (NCBI taxonomy): domain Eukaryota; kingdom Viridiplantae; phylum Streptophyta; class Magnoliopsida; order Fabales; family Fabaceae; genus Vicia; species Vicia faba. The sequence continues at coordinate 1,069,862,768 of OX451735.1, read as the reverse complement.
CTCTCTAGGGAAGTGTTCGAAAGTTATCTCTTCAAAGTGGGGAAGCAAGGTCGACACATACTCCTTGTAAGGAATAAGATTCGGGTGTTTCGTATCCCACTCGCCTTTGATCTGATTGATCACGAGAGCGGAATCTCCGAAGACACTTAGAAATTTTATCCTCAAGTCGATTGCAGCTTGTAAACCCATGATACATGCCTCATATTCTGCCATGTTGTTGGTGCAGCTGAAACATAATCGGGCGGTGATGGGAGTTTGAGTTCCTTTGGGAGATATGATTACAGCGCCGACGCCGTTACCCAAATCATTGGAGGCTCCATCAAAATGCATAGACCATCGGGATCCTTCCTCAGGTCCTTCATCCGGTCCAGGTACTTCACAGTCAGTTACCACCATGATGTCTTCGTCCGGAAAATCAAAGTTCAATGATTGGTAGTCGTCCACAGGTTGGTGTGCCAAATTATCCGCCAGTACACTTCCCTTAATTGCTTTTTGAGTTGTATACTGGATATCATATTCTGTCAAGATCATTTGCCATCTCGCTATTCTTCCAGACAGAGCGGGCTTTTCAAATATGTACTTGATGGGATCCATCTTTGAAATCAATAAAGTAGTGTGAGTCAGCATATACTGTCTCAGCCGGCGAGCAGCCCATACAAGAGCGCAGCAAGTTTTCTCAAGCAGTGAGTAACGAGACTCACAGTCGGTAAACTTTTTGCTCAAGTAATAAATAGCGTGCTCTTTTCGGCCAGACTCGTCATGCTGCCCCAGCACACACCCCATTGAATTGTCAAGTACTGTCAAGTATAGTATCAGAGGTCTTCCTTCCACCGGTGGCATAAGAATGGGTGGCTCTTGGAGATATTCCTTTATCCTTTCAAAGGCGGCCTGACATTCATCATTCCATCGTACCACTTGATCTTTCTTCAGCAATTTGAAGATTGGCTCACAAGTAGCAGTCAGATGTGAGATGAATCGGGCAATGTAATTCAGTCGTCCCAGGAAGCCTCTGACTTCTTTCTCTGTTTTTGGAGTCGGCATCTCTTGTATGGCTTTTACCTTGGCAGGGTCCACCTGAATACCTTTATCACTTACAATGAAACCTAGCAATTTTCCGGATCTTACCCCAAAGGTGCATTTGTTGGGATTCAACCTTAGCTTGTATAACTTGAGTCGGTCAAATAACTTCCTCAGATGGTCAAGGTGCTCCTCCTCAGTTTGAGACCTTGCAATCATGTCATCAACGTATACCTCAATCTCATGATGGATCATATCATGAAATAAAGCAACCATGGCACGTTGATAGGTTGCCCCAACATTTTTCAATCCGAACGGCATGACCTTATAACAGAAGGTGCCCCACTGAGTTACAAAGGTAGTCTTCTCCATATCTTCTGGAGCCATCTTGATCTGATTATACCCTGAAAAACCATCCATGAAGGAGAACACCTTGTGTTGAGCTGTATTGTCAACAAGGACATCAATGTGAGGTAGGGGGAAGTCATCCTTGGGGCTAGCCCTGTTCAGATCCCTGTAATCAACACACATTCTGACTTTACCGTCCTTCTTCGGTACTGGCACCACATTGGCAACCCACTGAGGGTAAGAAGTCACTGCAAGGAACCCGACATCAAACTGTTTCATAACCTCGGCCTTGATCTTTTCAGACATCTCTGGACGCATTCGTCGGACTTTTTGCTTTACCGGAGGGCAATCTTCCTTGGTTGGTAGGTGGTGAACTACAATGTCGGCATCCAAACCTGGCATATCTTCATAGGACCAAGCAAAAATCTCCATGTAGTCTTGTAGCATCTGGATCAATCGTTGCTTCACGCTGAGCTCTAGATTGGCACCAATCTTGACCTCTTTCCTATCTGTCTCGGTACCCAGGTTAATTGTCTCTACCGGCTCTTCATGTGGCTGAATAGCTCTCTCTTCCTGGAGTAGCAGTCTTGCGAGTTCACCAGGCACTTCGCAATCATCTTCACCTTCGTCTTCGGCCAAGTTGATCGGATTTTCGAAGTCATAACTGGCGGTAGCAGAGCTGTTACCAGTGAGATCCAGAGTGGATTGAAACCTGTATAAGTGAGTGTGTGTAAATATAGCTGTTTTGCAATATATATATAACACAGAAAGGAAAAGAGCACAAGATTTGAAATGCAACAAACGTCCAATGTTTTGATTGATGATATATGAAAATGTCATACAAAAAGCCCTCACAAATGGAGCTACGATGCCCCGGGTAGGACACCGAGTCAACAAAGTTTTAACATATTGTTTGTTACAATATTGGAAATCAAAAGAAATTAATTACTGCGTGACAAATGTGATAGGGGTAAAATCCTTTGCCGTCCAGTTGCTTGGTCCGTCGCTGGTAGTCGGGTAGATCCAACTGTCAAACTCTGCTTCCTCTACATCCTCCTCGATAGCATTCACCCTTTAGCTGGAGATAAACACTGGAGCCTTTCTGACCTTCTCCTTGCGCGCAGCCCTCTGAGCCTCTGCAGTAAAGCCCAGCCCAAACTTGTCGTTCTTCTGAGTGAAGTCAGGAAGCTGACCCCAGTTTGCACAATTGACTTTCTGAACCACAGCCCGGGCATCCCTTAGGGAAGCCATCTTCAAGGAAACACTCTCTTCGACTGCTGTTTCTGCTGCTGCTGAAATTGGATGCACCTCCTCAAAATGCTGAAAGGGAGTTTCAATAAACTCCGCATCCATCTCAATGTATCTGAAGGAATTCAAATGGCTCACCATATACTCCTCTTCTCCTTGCACGGTGACGATTTTCCCCCTGACAGGGTACTTCAGCTTCTGGTGTAAGGTAGAGGTCACTGCCCCAGCTTTATGGATCCAAGGTCGACCCAGCAGACAAGAGTACGATGGACGTATATCCATCATATAAAAAGTAGAGTCGAACACCTTAGAGCCCACACGAATAGGGATGTCAACCTCTCCATGAACCATCCTTTTTGAACCGTCAAAGGCCCTGACGATGATATTGCTGGGTTTCAATTCTAGGCCTTCATAATCCAAACGGTCCAAAGCCTTTTTCGGTAAAACATTCAAGGAAGAACCAGTATCCACCAATACATGCGCCAGAGTAGTGCCCCTGCATTCGATAGAGACATGCAGGGCATCATTGTGGTCTCTTCCCTTCGCAGTCAGGTCAGCATCTGAAAAGCCCAAGCCATTGTCTGCTGTCAGATTTGCTACGCAATCGGTGAACTGGACTGCAGACGTTTCTTGCGGCACATGGGCCGTCTTGAGAAATGAAATCAAGGCTTTAGCATGGGCCTCGGAGCATAGCAATAAAGAGAGCATGGAAATCTTGGAGGGCGTATGCCCCAGCTGCTCGACAACATTGAAATCACTTTTCTTTATTATTTTCAGGATCTCCTCCACTTCTTGTTGGGAGGCCTCAGCATTTATAGGTAACGGTGCCTCCATCCGGGCAGGCTCTTCTTCAATCCCTTTGCCCCGAGCATTAGATGACTCGGCGGCAGGGGAAACAACTTGATCAGTAACAGTAACAGGTACACTTGTAGGTGTTATAAGGAGGGGTTTTCGAATAACGGGCGGTGCAATGTCAGGCGAGAAGAGCCTGCCACTGCGGGTGACCTTGGCTGGACCAGTGATATCGCAGATACTGGCGCCAGTGTCGAATTCTTGTTTGATTCCATTCACATATACGTCTGCCCCATAATGCCAGGGGACAGCTCTATCAGATACGTAGGGGAGAGGCCCCGGAACAGTAATAATCACAGGTGCAACAGTCATGATTTGAACAGGCTTCTTCGGGAGAGCCTTGATTGGATTATTGAAGATGGTAACCACAGAAACTTCTTTTACCGGAACCAACTGAACAACAGACTTCTTGAATAGAATCTCCTTGCTATCCATTAGACTTTGGACGCCTAACCTCAGCAAGGGACAACCAGATAGGGAAACAGCACAGAACAGGCAACCTTCACTGCAACCCGGAAATAAACCGGCCCGCAGTAGGTTCTTCTTGACGGTCTTCAGAGGGGTGACAACTTCATTTACCGAAACAGCATACAATTCTTCCTCAATGGCATTTACCCTATGCTGGGGCATAGGAGCAGTTACAACATTTGGTCTCTCCGGCGCTTCAAACTGAATTTCCTTTGCGTCGATCAGATCTTGCACTTTGTTTCTCAAGGCCCAGCAATCATCAGTAGTGTGCCCGGGACTATCAGAATGATAAGCACACCGGGCATTTGGGTTATACTTAGGAGACGCAGTGTTGACGACCTTAGGAGCTTCTTTGAGGGTCACCAGATTGGTGGATAACAGTTGGGGTAAAATTTGAGATAATGTCATACTCAGTCGAGTATACTGCCTCTTGGGCCTTTCGCTTCTTTGTTGATTGTACTGCTGAGGAGCAGCAACAGGTTTTGAGATGACCAAAGCATTGACGGCTTGGCGACTTTCGGGCTTGACTTGTCTTCTAGTACCATAGACGGCACTTGCTTCTTTCTTAAACGGCCTCTTCTCAGCACTTGTGGAGGCAGCCTTTTGTATCTTGCCTGACCTGATGCCAGCTTCAATTCTTTCTCCCGTCAATATCAAATCTGTAAACCCAGCGGAGGAGTTACCAACCAAATGATTGAAAAACGGACCAGACAATGTCCCTAGAAACATATCAACCAGCTCTCGATCAGTCAATGGAGGTTGCACCCTGCCAGCCAAATCTCTCCATTTTTGAGCGTACTCTTTGAACCCTTCACCCGTTCTTAGAGACATACCCTGAAGTTGGGTACGCGTAGGAGCGAGATCAGAATTGTATTGGTATTGTCTGTAAAATGCGGTTGCCAAATCTTCCCAGTGTCGGATGCTAGTTCCATATAATTGGTAGAACCATTCAAGCTGTGACCCCGAGAGGCTATCTTGGAAGAAGTGAATCCAGAGGTTCTTATCCGCCGTGTAAGGTTGGATTTTCCTTACGTACGACCTCAGGTGTAGCTTTGGGCAGGAGACCCCATCATACTTGGCGAAGGCAGGCGCCTTAAACTTGTGTGGAATTACTACCCCAGAAGATAACCCCAAATCTCCGAAATCCAGTCCCGGCACATTCTGAATTTCCATGGCGCTCAAGCGGTCCTCCAATTGCTTGTATCTGTCAGCAGCAGGTGGGTATTGTTCGTCGTTATAGTCCATCTCGTTGTCGGAGACTGCGGGACTAGGAGCTCCTCCCCCTTGGGGACTGTTTTTCTCAGCAGAAGAAGTAGTTGGATCAGCTTCATTATGGAGTGTGTTCCCAAATCTGCGTCCGGTGTTGAACAACGCAGTCCTATTTTTCTTCTTCTTCTTCAGGAGTAGAGTCTTCAACTCTTGCTGACCTTGGGCCAGGCTCAGGACCATCTCTTGAAACTGTGCATTTTGGGCCTGAAGGGCCTTGATTGCTTGCTCACTGGAGGAGTCTGGATTCATGATGACTGTTCAAAATAAACAGCGAAGGAGATTAAGCAACCTGTGAAATAGGGTACCTGCTATGCATATGGTGCAATGGAATGCGTATGTTTTATGTTTTCAAAGACAAACAAGATTCAACTTTGTAGACAAAAAAGGGAAACACACTTCATTAGATTAAAATTTTCAATTGTTCAACAAATCTGCCCTTAGGCTTTACAGGAATGAAAAATACTGAAAGGAAATAAACTATAAAAGGAAACAACCAAAGCTCATCAATTCTCCCATGGCCTCCTCTTTTCAGTGCTGATGTAGTTGTTCAGGACCCGCTCTTCCTCCAATTGCTTAGTCAGCCTCTGGATCTTCCGTTCCTGCTCGTTGAACTTCTCCCGATAGAAATCTCGTTCTTCCTTTAGCTGTGCCCAAGATCTCTTCATGGTGTCAAAATCAGTAGGTATCTGAGGAGGGAGGACAGTTGGAGGAACCTCATCTTCAACAGGAGACTCAAGAATGAGAGGTCTAACAGCTTCATAGGGCATACCTAACCTTTGAGCACGGATGCGGACCCATTTGCAATAGGGCTTCAATGGCAGAGAAGTCTTCGGTCCCAACTCATGTGGGTTGGCTTTGTGGATTCTGTCCCAGGCTCTAATGAATCCCTGGCGTAGTTTGTCACTGTCTGCCTGAAACTCAAAATGGAAGTGAGGAACCAACATTTCATGAGGCCCATCTCCTCTGGCTCTTCCAAACTGACGGAGAGCTAAACACGGATTGTAAGAGATTCCTCCTTGGATACCAATCAACGGAACATTAGGGTATTCTCCGCAACGGTCAATAACAGCTACCTCATCCAAACCTCTGAGAGTCCAGGTGATGTCATTATCAGTGAGAGACATTAACCTCCTAGCCCAACCTTTTCCTTCTTCATTCTTCAGCACGAACTTAGGAAGGTGCGAAATAAACCACCTTACTAGCAAAGGAGCACAACACCACGGAGTTCCCCGTTTTCGAGCAGTACGAGCATAGAGTTGTTGTAGAATATCACCCAAAAGAGTGGGTACCGGATTCCGAGACATGAAGATCCTTATGACATGGATACTGATAAAGGTGTCAGGGTTGGGAAACAGTACCAGACCATAGATCAAAAGAGCCAGAATATCCTCATATGCCTTGAAGTCCAAGTCATTCCAGAAATCATTAGCCTTGCCAACCAGAAATTTGACCAAAAAGCCCTTGATCCCATTTCTAGTTTCCCAGTTGGACAATACCTCTTCCTTGGTCAAGGGGAGAGTTGCAGCAATCTCTTCAGGCCTAGGAGTCTTTTCCAAACCAGTGAATGGAGTTTGTTCCAAGACAGGGATACCAAGCAAATAAGAGAATTCTTCCAGGGTAGGGACCAGCTGGAAGTCTTGAAAGGTGAAGCAATGATACAAGGGGTCATAAAATTGGGTCAGAACACTTATCAGTTGTTGGTCCCATTTTGCAGTGATCAAGCCAAGGAGAGATCCATGTCTGTTGATGAAGGAAGAAGTGTTTGGAATCCTACCAACCAGATCCTTGAGTAACACTGGTGGTTGAACAAAGTTGAGCCGGACAGTATTCCTACGCACGGGCATCATGATGTCCTACAAAACAGAGCAAATATGAAACCTTTTTTGTCTTTGAAATGGGTTAGTCCTTTATACAGGATGCATGCAATGGTATGATGGCATGATGCTATGATGAAGCACACCACAAGTATTCACATAGGTAAATAAGGCACACAAGTCACACAAGACACCCTTAGGTTTCAGGCCAGCATGAGTCTCAGGTATTACCCTCTTTTGGTTTTGTTGGTTAAAACCTGTCCTATCAAAAGTAACCGGGTTCTAGAGGATCTCAAATCATTGGCTACCCTTAATCGGTCATAACTCCAGCATCGCAATCTTTTCTCGCGGCCAGAACCATCTCGAGAGTTTAGCCTCAATGAGTGTAGCATACTGCTACTGTCCTAATAGCCAAGTTGGTCAATTTAGGGTTCTAAGGTTGGTTGGTGTTTAATGACCTCTTAGAAGACCTATATTCTCCCCGTTGCAACACAAGGGATATAGGTATAGACTAAGATGCCACACCAACGTAGCCACTGTTTCACCCATGTCGGTCTACGCCGGACAGGTCCCTCACAGATTATGCTACCTAAAAGGGTATTTCCCAGATCCGGGTTAGGATCTATGAAACTCCGATGCAAAGCCCACAAATATAAAAGCAAACAAAGCAAACAATTGAAAACAAAGGTGATCTAAACCCTAAGGTTACTCCACTTTTAAAGAAATCCACAGCAGAGTCGCCAGTTCTGTGATACGGTGGGAGAACTGACTTGAGGTTTTGCGTTTGTTTTCGCAAATGTTTCGGTTGAGCAAGAGTCGCCACCGACTTTTTATTTTATCCTAAGGAAAGGTTAAAAAGCACAGCAAAAACCTTTTGAGATGTTTTCTTGGGTTCGGGGAGTAGATTATAGAAAGGGAAGGTATTAGCACCCTTTCTATCCATGGTTATCCATGGGCTCTTAGTTACTTGCTTAGATCACTTGCCTTTTGTTTTCAATTGTTTGAAATGGTGCTTGTGTGGGTGGGTTTGAAAATGTTTTGAAAAGAGGCCAATGTGGTGGCAACCTTTGTAATGATCCATGTGGGGATGTATACAAAGATGTATGTCTTTTGAAAAGGTTTTCATTTGTTTTTGAAAGTTGTTTTGAAAGTGATTTTGAAAGTGTAGTGAGGTGTGGTTTTGAAATTAGGCAAGTGTTTTGTTTTGCAAGTTTGATTCAAGTGACTAAGAGGTTATCTACTCCTAAATTTCTCAAAAGATTATTGCTATGTTTTAACCCTTTTAACAAGTTTGTTCCACCATTGTATTTGGTGGACAACCTTATGTTAGGATGTGAAAGGAACAGGCGCGGGTCATCGTTTAGACCATAATTGTAACGGCGTTAAATGTCTTTGGGCAATTTTCTTTAAGGGACTTGATCATTTGTTTTTTTTGTTTGTTTTGAAAAAGTTTTATCGAGGGACTATGATCATTCAATTTGTTTGCTTTGCCCAAAGAAGTTCAACATACAATATGGCCCAATTTTGAAAGGCAACAAGTGGAATACCCTAGAGGGTGCAAGTGTGATTTGTGTGTCCATTTTCATGCTTGTTTATCTTGAGATTAGGTCATAACTATTTTTTATCGTTTTTTCGCATACAAACCCTAATTCTAACATGTTATCATTAGAAAGCAATAAAGTGCGAAATTTAAATTATTAAGCTATTACAAAACCAAATATGGGAAGGGGGGTACAAATGTTCAAATGGGGATATTGACAAGAATTTAAATCTAAATTATTACATCAATTTGAATATTTGCAATATAAATAATGTACAAAAATTAAATAAGATTGCAAGATGCAAAAGAAATGTTTTGTATATGTATGAAAAAATATTATTTATGTAAAAGAGAAAAGAAAATAAAAATATATTATTTTTTGGAGTATTTTGAATTTAGGGCAAAAACCCTAATTTTAAGGAAAATGCTTTATTATCTAATTTAATACAACTATTTATTTATTATTTATAAAAATAAAATAAAATGAAGTATATTATGGAAAAAAAGTATTTTTGTATCAAATATTAATAAAAATGAAAAATTCAAGTATTTTTATATTTTAACTTAAATATATTAATAAACATATATATTATATTAAGTTTTTAATATACATTATGTGCAAAATATTTAATATTTAATAAAATAAATAAATAAAAAAGTATTTTTTTATGTGAAATATTTTCAGAAGGTTATATAACATAAAAATAAAAATAGGAGTATTTTACATATTTTTTCTATTTTCATTCTAAATAAATATATATCTATTCATATATAAATCAAAAGAAAAATCAAATAAAAACCAAATAAAAATCAAAAAATGATGAGAAAAATGTTTTCAAAATTTTAATATGCTGAGAAAAAATAAACAAGTCAAACAAAAAAAGAAAAAGTCAAAAAGAATTAAAAATAAGACAAATGGGCTTGGGGGGTGAGAAAATGGAAATAGGGTGCAAAAAGAAGAAACCACACAGGCCCAGCCCATGTAGCTTCATCTTCAACCTCAGAACACTTCCTTGTTCAAAAACACGCGTTTTCTAACTTCTCATTCCTTGATCTTTTGCCAAATCTTCCAACATGAAACCTGTAGAGCTTGAAACCACGGTTCTAGACATATAAAGAAGTCAAGCTAACTCTCATAAATGAGAGAGAATTTCTTCTCTCCCAAATCCTGACCTAAAATTTTAACCATGTTCAGACATAAAATTCTCTAAGCACACGAAATATAAATGAAATCTAATCATATGAGCATGTTCAGGGCTATGATTGTGACATATTTTCTTCACAAACCTAAAGCTAACAATGCCTAATAAGAGAGATAGAACTTCATGAACTTACCTGTTCAGTTGGAATCGAGCTTTGCAATGGAGGATGTTTCAGAGTGAAATGATGATTTGTATAGCTTCCTTGAAGTGTAAGGATGCTTTTCCAAGTCCTACTTTGTCTTGAAACTCCATGAATCGAGCTAGTGAACTCCAACTGCAAAACAGAAAATTAAAAATGGTGAAGTGGCTTGGAGGTGTTACAGGTCAGGCTTCAAGTCATGGTTAGCTTGCATAGGTTGTAAGGAAGGTAGAGGAACAGGTTTGGGTAAGAATGCTTGAAGGGATTGAGAGATAGCACTCAATCTGCAGGGGTTCCCCTGTTTGAGCAGTTTCAAGGTGATTAGGGCAATGGGAGTGTTTGAGAGGCCAAGGGCTCGTGTGTTAGCTTGAATATGTTCTATGGAATGTGTTTGATAACTTCTTTCTTGTGTTTGTCAGCTGAAGAGAGAGTTGGTACAAGTTATGCACTTTTCTTCTATGTTAAGCAACAAAATGCCACTTGATGTTTTAGGTCAGTAGGGGACCTCTAATCTTGCAGCAAAGCCTCTCTTGATCAGTGTGTTATGCACATAATCTTGTGCCAAGCAGATTTTCCATGTACTTTCTTGATTTGCAATTGGACATAAAGTTAATCTTTTCAAAAATGGAAAGTTCACTTTATCTAGTTTAGGATTAATCTTGCATACAATGCTTGCACTCAAAGAACAACACTTTAACACATTGAATATGCATTAAATTATTGAGTATGGAATGGTTCAAGGACCTGTAATTAAGCCTAAAGCATGCTGAGTTCCAATTTGCAAAGTTATGGACATGTCTTGATGAAGAACAAAAGTGAATTTTTGCCAACTTGTGAAATTCGAATCTCTCAAGTTATGAGGTTGTTTGATGAGTTCTTGGACATTTTGGAAAGCTTGGAATGTGTACTACAATCCATCTTTGAAATGAAAATGAAAATTCCAAGTGGAAGGGTATGAAAAGTGGCCTTGAAGTGGGGTAGAAAACCTTGTCAAAATAGGTTAAAATTTCACTAAGTTAAAAATGGTTTAGTGCCCTTATTCAAAAAATTGTAACTTGAGATACAAGCTTCAAATGAGAAACTTTGTGAATCAAAGTTGTAGATTATGCAACAAGCTACAACTTTCATGTTTTGACTTTTGTTTGAATCCAAATGGATCTTGGTGAAAAGATGGGGCAAAGTTGGGAAAAAATTAGGGTTTTTCATAACTTAGAAAAATTCTAAGTTATGAAAAATTCCATTTTCTAACCCTAATTTGCATTTTGTGATTTCTTGGTGAACAAGTTTCATGATTTGGCAAGTTTTGATGAAAAATGAATCTTGACTCTTGATTTTGACCAAAAAGTCAAAGTTTGACTTTTCAGTGTACAGTCAAAATTAATCAATTGACTGGGAAATTCAACTGTCAATCTTGTGTACTTGGGATCTTTTGAGATTGATGAACATGTCAAGATAATTCCATGGGGTCCTTGAGTCCATATGTGAGCTTGGTTTGCCATTGGCTAGGTCAAACAGTCAAAAATTGCCTTTGTGCAGTCAAAACCCTAAAAATGACCATTTTTGCCCTTTTGGTGATCTGATCAAATTTCTTGTGGAATTGTGATCCAAACTTGATCAAATGGTCCATATGAGTTCATAATGTTGATGTGGGTCAAAAATCATGAGGTTTGACTGTCAATTGGCCACAGTTGACTTTTTCCCCAATACAGCTGATTTCTAGGTCAACTGTCCAATTGATTGGGCAAAACTTGGAATCAAGACTTGAAACTTGGCATGGGTAAACTTGGGAGTCCAACATGAAGCATGAAAGTCATCTTAGGCATTTTAGGTCAAAACATCCTAGGGCAAACACAAACCCTAATTTGAGTCCACAGTGCAAGGAGAAGTCTTGAGCAGAGGAAACCCTAACTGGATCTTGATCTTCAAAGGTCTTGTGATGAGAAAATGTTGAGGAAATGGGAGGGCAAATTTTGGGGTACAACAGTATGTATTGAGTAAAATGAGAGGGAAAATTTTGGGGTACAACAGCTGCCCCTGTTCAATCTTCTTAGACCTGAGGATGTAGATTGGCTTGTCTGCCTTTCGTGATCTGAAGGTGGAAGATGATTGAACACTAGAGTGCCCAGAAATTTGCACTCGCATGAAGTGATACTTGATTTGTGATATCGGGAATAGGCTTATAGATGCCATTTGGAAGTTCTTAGAGAATTGTCGGAGATGGGCTTAAAGATGCCATCTAAGATGTGATGGAGTACCGTCAGAGATGGGCTTAAAGATGCCATCTAGAGGATGTTGATTTCCTGAGATATTCCTTTAATGAGAGTCCCTGCTCCTGTCGTTGAGGAGGAATCTGCTGAGGAATGTTGGTATTCGTCTTAGGAGAAATAGAATTTTAGGAGCTTCAGTTATCCGTTACTCCACTGGGGAATTAACTCCTGCTTGAGGAAGCGGAGGTGAATTTCATATCTGGTCAGTGTACTGGCTGCATCGCGACTTACTGGGGAAAGGTGAAACTGACCGAAACTGGTCAGGTCCAAGTTTTACCGTGTTGTAAACTATCGTCTGGAGGTAAGAGAAAAGAAACCCGGATGGTAAGGTTATGAGAAGGAACCTGGATAGTAGGGTTACTTCAAAGTGAAAGCCTGGATAGTAGGGTTGTGAGAAGGAACCTGGATAGTATGGTTACTTTGAAATGAAAGCCTGGATAATAGGGTTGTGGGAAGGAACCTGGATAGTAGGGTTACTTCAAAATGAAAGCTTGGATAGTAGGGCGGTGAGAAGGAACCTGGGTCGTAGGGTTTCTTCGAAATGAAAGCCTGGATAGTAGGGTTGTGAGAAGGAACCTGGGTCGTAGCGTTTCTTCGATATGAAAGCCTGGATAGTAGGGATGTGAGAAGGAACCTGGGTCATAGGGTATCTTCGATATGAAAGCCTAGATAGTAGGGCTGTGAGAAGGAACTTGGGTCGTAGGGTTTCTTCGATATGAAAGCCTGGATAGTAGGGCTGTGAGAAGGAACCTGGATAGTAGGGTTACTTTGAAATGAAAGCCTAGATAGTAGGACTGTGAGAAGGAACCTGGATAGTAGGGTTACTCCAAAATGAAAGCCTGGATAGTAGGGCTGTGAAAAGGAACCTGGATAGTAGGGTTACTCCGAAATGAAAGTCTGGATAGTAGGGTTGTGAGAAGGAACCTGAATAGTAGGGTTTATTTGATATGAAAGCCCGGATAGTAGGGCTATGAGAAGGAACCTGGGTCGTAGGGTTTCTTCGATATGAAAGCCTGGATAGTAGGGCTGTGAGAAGTAACCTGGGTCGTAGGGTTTCTTCGATATGAAAGCCTGGATAGTAGGGTTGTGAGAAGGAACCTGGGTCGTAGGGTTTCTTCGATATGAAAGCCTGGATAGTAGGGCTATGATAAGGAACCCGGGTCGTAGGGTTTCTTCGATATGAAAGCCTGGATAGTAGGGCTGTGAGAAGGAACCTGGGTCGTAGGGTTTCTTCGATATGAAAGCCTGGATAGTAGGGATGTGAGAAGGAACCTGGATAATAGGGTTACTTTGAAATGAAAGCCTGGATAGTAGGGCTGTGAGAAGGAACCTGGATAGTAGGGTTACTCCGAAATGAAAGCATGGATAGTAGGGTAGTGAGAAGGAACCTGGATAGTAGGGTTACTTCGAAGCGATAATGTAGATTAGTTGACCCGTTTGGTTTTGGGAACTGAGTTTCCGTTAGTCGTCTGCAGATGTGACTTATATAACTGCTGAATTTGTTGAAGCTAATCCTCTTTTCCTGGAAAGATATCAGGGTTAGTTATATGCGATGCATGAAATGCAGGGTGAGATGATGTTCTCAAAATAAATGAGATTATGCTGTATATGATATGTATGCGTATGTCATGATGTATGTTCATGAAATGCTATCAGGGTATGTTCGCGTCTGGGGAAATAAATCCCTGACAGTTGCTGGAGATTTGTAAATATTCTGTCGGGAGGAGATGCTGCTTGAGAATAAACTCTGCGGGGAATGAACTTAGAAAATGTATTTTTGTAGCTGAAGTGATGAACTCTGTCGGGGATTGAGCCTCTGTATTTGGAGAAATAAACTCTGCCTGGGGGATGAAATTTACTGACTCGCCCGCGATTATGAACCTCAGTTGGGGTGGTTACGTCCTGTTTTGGGAAAGCTGACATCAATGCCTTTGGATACTTTTACTCTGTGGGGAGTGTATGTACCAATAATTATGTTCTCAAGCTGGCTCTATCCCGGTACCTGCTGGGCAGAGTAACTGTAGGGTTTGGCACTACTTGTTTTTTCTCCTCTTTCTGGAATTACGAGTAATTGTCTTTTGTTTATTATGTAAATATTTATGAGCAACAATCATTTTCAAATGAATATATCAAGAATAAATCATTAGACGTTCTTGCAAAACAAAACAGAAAAAGAAAAAAACGGATTGAAGTTTCTTGTGAAAATGATTTGTATTGATTTTTTGAAGTTGGCCTGTAATAGGCGTTTTTGCATAAAGAGGCTGACGCTCTAGTAATAGAATGTCGCTTAAAAATAGAAATTATAAAATTTGTGTATAGCAAGAAAAACAGCTATGTGAAACAACCCCATATGGTTCCAACTCCGCTATTGCCTTTATATCTTCAAGCGTCTCATCACTTTGCTACTTTCCGAAGGTTGATCAGATTGGTTGGCGTTGTCCGAGCTTGATGGTCAATGCCGAAGTCTGGTCGCAAGATGATCCAATTAGACATAGTGGTACGCTTTATATCCCTAACTTTTTCCTGGACTGTCCTTTCGGGTTTTCAGTCCACCGAGATACCCTTTTTTGCCCAAGCCTCTCTTTCAGGTTTTCAACTTGCCGGGTGTACGGATTTTTCATTTTCATCCCTTACTTTTGCCCGAACCCTTTTGGTTCGTCGGGAAGCCCTTATTTTTGCCTAGGCCGGTCAACCTAGCAGGTCTTTGATTAGGCGTAGTATCTTTTCACTATGTATGCATTGATAGGGTGAGGAAGGTCGTCACCATTCATGGTGGTTAGAATCATAACTCCTCCCGAGAAAATGTTCTTAACCACAAATGGACCTTCGTACTTGGGGGTCCATTTTCCCCTGGGATCACCTTGCGGCAGTATGATGCGTTTGATCACTAGATCCCCGACTTGATATTCTTGACGCCTGACTTTCTTGTTAAAAGCCTTGATCATTCGCTTTTGGCACGTCTGACCATGGCAGATAGCAGTAAGTCTCTTTTCATTGATTAGATATAACTTATCAAGTCGGGTTCGGATCCAGTCGTCTTCGTTCAAACCCACGTCCTTCATAATCCTGAGAGAAGGTATCTGGATTTCGATGGGTAGGACTGCCTCCATGCCATATACCAGAGAGTAGGGTGTTGCCCCTGTCGACGTCCGCGCTGAGGTACGGTACCCATGAAGAGAAAATGGTAACATCTCATGCCAGTCTTTATATGTCACCGTCATCTTCTGTACAATCTTCTTGATGTTCTTGTTAGCTGCTTCAATAGCGCCATTCATCTTTGGCCGGTAGGGAGAAGAATTATGGTGTTGTATCTTGAAATGTTTACAGAGCTCGGTGATCATTGTGTTGTTGAGATTCATACCATTGTCAGTAATAATTCTCTCTGGCACACCATACCAACAGATCAGATTGTGTCGGATAAATTGTGCCACGACGTTCTTGGTTATTGTAGCGAAGGAAGCTGCCTCAACCCACTTCGTGAAGTAATCAATGGCTACTAAGATGAAGCGATGTCCATTAGAAGCAGTGGGCCTGATATCTCTGATCATGTCGATGCCCCACATTGCAAAGGGCCACGGAGCTGTCAAGACGTTTAAGGGGACCGAAGGCACATGCACCTTATCAGCGTAGATTTGGCACTTATGACAAGTTCGAGAGTGTTGATAACAATCGGCTTCCATCGCGGACTAGTAATATCCTGCCCGTAGGATCTTCTTATCCATGGTGTGTCCACTGGAATGGGTTCCGAAGGTGCCTTCATGTAGATCTGTCATGATCCTCTCTGCTTCACTCTTGTCTGCACACCGTAGTAGTGTGGAGTCATGGTTGCGTTTATAGAGGATTCCATTACTGAGAAAGAACTTTGCAGCGAACCTTCTCAGAAACTTCTTATCATTGACAGATGCCCGTTCGGGATACTCTTGAGCGTCGAGATACCTTTTGACTTCGTGAAACTAGGGTTTGTCTGCCACTTCTTCGGTATCGATATCACAGTAGTGTGCTGGTCCATCTAATCTCTCAATGGTAATTTGGGGAGATTCATTGTCCCACCTAACCTTGAACATAGAAGACATGGTAGCTAGCGCGTCCGCTAACTGGTTCTCCTCTCGTGGGAAATGTTCGAAGGTTACCTCCTCAAAGTGTGTGAGCAATGTCAGTACATACTCTTTTTAAGGAATGAGATTGGGGTGTTTCATATCCCACTCGCCTTTGATATTACTTATCACCAAAGCATAATCCTCGAATGCATTCAAGAACTTGATCCTTAGGTCAATAGCAGCTCGAAGGCCCATGATGCACGTTTCATACTCTGCCATGTTGTTGGTGCAATTGAAACATAATCGGGCAGTGAATGGAGTATGACAGCCCTCGGGAGATATGATTACAGCGCCAATGTTGTTACCTAGTGCGTTTGAGGCTCCGTCAAAATACATAGACCATCGGGATCCCTCCTCAGGTCCTTCATCCGATCCAAGTTCTTCGTAGTCAGTCACCAACATAATATTCTCATCCGGGAACTCAAAATTCATGGACTGGTAGTCATCTATGGCCTGATGAGCCAAATGATCAGCCAATACACTCCCCTTTATTGCTTTTTGGGTCGTATATTGTATGTCGTACTCAGTTAAGATCATTTTCCACCTTGCTATCCTTCCGGAGAGTGCGGCCTTCTCGAAAATGTACTTGATCAGATCCATCTTTGATATAGTCGTTAATAGATGTGCCCTGGCTGGATACAGGAATCGAATCTTCGAACTCTTCAGACGTGCCCTGGCTAGATACAGGAATCGAGTCTGGAAACGTGGTCAACAGATATGCCCTGGCTGGATGCAGGAATCGAATCTGGAGATGTTGTAGTTGATAGATGTGCCCTGGCTGGATACAGGTATCGAATCTTCGAACTCTTCAGACGTGCCCTGGCTAGATACAGGAATCGAGTCTGGAAACTGATCACTCTCAGATGTGCCCTGGCTAGATACAGGTATCGAATCTTCGAACTCTTCAGACGTGCCCTGGCTAGATACAGGAATCGAGTCTGGAAACTGATCACTCTCAGATGTGCCCTGGCTAGATACAGGTATCGAATCTGGAACTGTGACAGTTGAAGGTAGTTTTTTTTTTTTTTTGGGATTGTCTTTTTCCTGAAAAGGCAAAAACGTAAGTTGTATGCAATGTCATGATGTATGATATGCATGGTGTTATGATGTTCAATCATGAGATAGTGTTGTATGCACTTTATCATATATGTAAGCAAGATGCATGAAAATGTGAAATGTCTATGAATGTAATTTCGTTTTAGGAAAATAAATCCTTGACGAACGGCCGGGGAGTTGCTCTTGTGGAAGAGGTACTTGGCCGAAGTTTTGCTGAGAGGCCTGTTGAAGATTTTAATGATGGATTCCGCTGAGGATAATGATGATAAACTCCGCTGGGGATTGAAGGAACTTCGCCGAGGGCGGTCTTCCGTGGTTTTTAGCTGAGGATAACCCAGTTATAAGTCCTTGTGAGGAAATAACTCTAAATAAACTCGGGAGAGACGTCTGTACTCTGCAAGGGATAAGCTTCCAGAATCTACTGGGGATGAGCTTTAAGACCTAACGGGGAATGTTGTGCTTTTTCAGGATTGACGGGGAGTCAACTCTGCTTGAGGGAAGTACTACTGAACCTTGTTTTACTCTGCGGGGAATTGAGATGATTTGGTCACATTCTTCAGTTGAACCTACCTTGGTACCTTGGCGGACAAAACAACCAGACTGCATTAAACAACCTCACATTGCCCCTGTCTCTGATGTCACCTGTAATTAATCTCTTGTTTTATGTGTAAGCATTTACGAATCAGCAGTTTAATGTCAAATGCATATATCAAAAATGAACATTGGACGTTCTTCGCAAGGCAAAACAGAAAAAAGGAAAACAAGGGTAATTTGTATGGACAAGTGAATTTGTATTGATTTAAACTTTGCCTGTGAATAGGCGTTTTTGTACAGGAGGCTGACATCCTAGTAAGAGGACGCCGCCAAATAACATAGAGTTTACAATTTGAAAAAGGAAACAAAACAGCTATGTGAACAATCCCACTGGGTTCCAACTCTGCTATCGCCTTTATGTCTTCGAACATCTCATCGCTTTGCTGCCTAGTTGAAGATGAAGCTGATTGGTCGATGCCGAAATCTGGAGCCAGATAGTTGATGTCGAATTCCGGATGCGAAAGGATCCAATGAGACATAGTGTTACGCTCTTATCCCTAACTTTTGCCTGGACCGCCCTTTCGGGTTTTCAGTCCACCGGGATACCCATTTTTGCCCAAGCCGCCTTTTCAGGTTTTCGACTTGCCGGGTGTACAGATTCTTATTCATTTCATCCCTTATTTTTGCCCGAACCCTTTTGGTTCGCCGGGAAGCCCTTATTTTTGCCTAGGTATGTCAACCTAGCGGGTCTTTTATTTATGCGTAGTATTTTTTCACTATGTCTGCATTGGCGGGGTGAGGAAGGTCGTCACCATCCATGGTGGTTAGGATCATGGCCCCTCCTGAGAACACACGTTTAACCACAAACGGCCCTTCGTATGTAGGGGTCCATTTGCCCCGGGGATCACTTTGAGCAAGGATGATGCGTTTGATTACTAGGTCCCCAACTTGATACTCTTGTGGTCTGACCTTCTTGTTAAATGCCCTGATCATCCGTTTTTGATACGTTTGACCGTGACAGATAGCAGTGAGCCTCTTTTCGTTAATCAGATTTAATTGATCAAGTCGAGTCTGGATCCAATCATCTTCATTCAAGTCTGCATCCTTCATTATCCGGAGAGAGGGTATCTGGATTTCAATTGGCAAGACTGCCTCCATGCCATAGACCAAGGAGAAGGGAGTTGCCCCAGTTGACGTCCTGGCTGAGGTGCGGTACCCATGAAGAGCGAACGGTAACATCTCGTGCCAATCTTTATAGGTCACTGTCATCTTCTGCACAATTTTCTTGATATTCTTATTGGCTGCCTCTACAGCCCCATTCATCTTCGGCCGGTAGGGAGAAGAATTGTGGTGCTGTATCTTGAATTGTTCACAGAGTTCAGTGATCATTTTGTTGTTGAGATTGGTACCATTGTCCGTAATGATTCTTTCTAGGACGCCGTACCGACAGATCAGATTATGCCGGATGAAACGTGCCACGACACTCTTGGTTACTGTGGCATAGGAAGCTGCCTCAACCCATTTCGTGAAGTAATCGATCGCCACCAAGATGAAGCGATGCCCATTGGATGCCGTCGGTCGGATCTCACCGATCATATCGATGCCCCACATTGCAAAAGGCCAAGGTGCCGTCAGGACATTCAAAGGAACTGGAGGGATATGCACCTTGTCAGCATAGATCTGGCATTTATGACAAGTTCGGGAGTGTTGGTAACAATCGGCTTCCATTGTGGACCAGAAATATCCCGCCCGAAGGATTTTCTTAGCCATGGTGTGTCCACTGGAATGTGTTCCAAATGTGCCTTCATGCAGTTCTATCATGATTTTCTCTGCTTCTGCCTTATCCATACAACGTAGCAGAGTTGAATCATGATTCCGCTTGTAGAGAATGCCGTTGCTGAGGAAGAATTTTGCAGCAAACCTCCTCATGAACTTCTTATCATTGACAGACGCACCTTCAGGGTATTCCTGAGCTTCCAGGTACCTCTTCACCTCATGATACCAGGGTTTTTCAATAACCTTCTCAGCCTCGAGCTCGCAGCAGTATGCCGGTTCATCCAACTTCCAGATTATGATTCGGGGAGCCTCATTGTCCCATTTAACTTTGAACATTGAAGACATCGTGGCTAGTGCGTCCGCTAGCTGATTCTCCTCTCTAGGGAAGTGTTCGAAAGTTATCTCTTCAAAGTGGGGAAGCAAGGTCGACACATACTCCTTGTAAGGAATAAGATTCGGGTGTTTCGTATCCCACTCGCCTTTGATCTGATTGATCACGAGAGCGGAATCTCCGAAGACACTTAGAAATTTTATCCTCAAGTCGATTGCAGCTTGTAAACCCATGATACATGCCTCATATTCTGCCATGTTGTTGGTGCAGCTGAAACATAATCGGGCGGTGATGGGAGTTTGAGTTCCTTTGGGAGATATGATTACAGCGCCGACGCCGTTACCCAAATCATTGGAGGCTCCATCAAAATGCATAGACCATCGGGATCCTTCCTCAGGTCCTTCATCCGGTCCAGGTACTTCACAGTCAGTTACCACCATGATGTCTTCGTCCGGAAAATCAAAGTTCAATGATTGGTAGTCGTCCACAGGTTGGTGTGCCAAATTATCCGCCAGTACACTTCCCTTAATTGCTTTTTGAGTTGTATACTGGATATCATATTCTGTCAAGATCATTTGCCATCTCGCTATTCTTCCAGACAGAGCGGGCTTTTCAAATATGTACTTGATGGGATCCATCTTTGAAATCAATAAAGTAGTGTGAGTCAGCATATACTGTCTCAGCCGGCGAGCAGCCCATACAAGAGCGCAGCAAGTTTTCTCAAGCAGTGAGTAACGAGACTCACAGTCGGTAAACTTTTTGCTCAAGTAATAAATAGCGTGCTCTTTTCGGCCAGACTCGTCATGCTGCCCCAGCACACACCCCATTGAATTGTCAAGTACTGTCAAGTATAGTATCAGAGGTCTTCCTTCCACCGGTGGCATAAGAATGGGTGGCTCTTGGAGATATTCCTTTATCCTTTCAAAGGCGGCCTGACATTCATCATTCCATCGTACCACTTGATCTTTCTTCAGCAATTTGAAGATTGGCTCACAAGTAGCAGTCAGATGTGAGATGAATCGGGCAATGTAATTCAGTCGTCCCAGGAAGCCTCTGACTTCTTTCTCTGTTTTTGGAGTCGGCATCTCTTGTATGGCTTTTACCTTGGCAGGGTCCACCTGAATACCTTTATCACTTACAATGAAACCTAGCAATTTTCCGGATCTTACCCCAAAGGTGCATTTGTTGGGATTCAACCTTAGCTTGTATAACTTGAGTCGGTCAAATAACTTCCTCAGATGGTCAAGGTGCTCCTCCTCAGTTTGAGACCTTGCAATCATGTCATCAACGTATACCTCAATCTCATGATGGATCATATCATGAAATAAAGCAACCATGGCACGTTGATAGGTTGCCCCAGCATTTTTCAATCCGAACGGCATGACCTTATAACAGAAGGTGCCCCACTGAGTTACAAAGGTAGTCTTCTCCATATCTTCTGGAGCCATCTTGATCTGATTATACCCTGAAAAACCATCCATGAAGGAGAACACCTTGTGTTGAGCTGTATTGTCAACAAGGACATCAATGTGAGGTAGGGGGAAGTCATCCTTGGGGCTAGCCCTGTTCAGATCCCTGTAATCAACACACATTCTGACTTTACCGTCCTTCTTCGGTACTGGCACCACATTGGCAACCCACTGAGGGTAAGAAGTCACTGCAAGGAACCCGGCATCAAACTGTTTCATAACCTCGGCCTTGATCTTTTCAGACATCTCTGGACGCATTCGTCGGACTTTTTGCTTTACCGGAGGGCAATCTTCCTTGGTTGGTAGGTGGTGAACTACAATGTCGGCATCCAAACCTGGCATATCTTCATAGGACCAAGCAAAAATCTCCATGTAGTCTTGTAGCATCTGGATCAATCGTTGCTTCACGCTGAGCTCTAGATTGGCACCAATCTTGACCTCTTTCCTATCTGTCTCGGTACCCAGGTTAATTGTCTCTACCGGCTCTTCATGTGGCTGAATAGCTCTCTCTTCCTGGAGTAGCAGTCTTGCGAGTTCACCAGGCACTTCGCAATCATCTTCACCTTCGTCTTCGGCCAAGTTGATCGGATTTTCGAAGTCATAACTGGCGGTAGCAGAGCTGTTACCAGTGAGATCCAGAGTGGATTGAAACCTGTATAAGTGAGTGTGTGTAAATATAGCTGTTTTGCAATATATATATAACACAGAAAGGAAAAGAGCACAAGATTTGAAATGCAACAAACGTCCAATGTTTTGATTGATGATATATGAAAATGTCATACAAAAAGCCCTCACAAATGGAGCTACGATGCCCCGGGTAGGACACCGAGTCAACAAAGTTTTAACATATTGTTTGTTACAATATTGGAAATCAAAAGAAATTAATTACTGCGTGACAAATGTGATAGGGGTAAAATCCTTTGCCGTCCAGTTGCTTGGTCCGTCGCTGGTAGTCGGGTAGATCCAACTGTCAAACTCTGCTTCCTCTACATCCTCCTCGATAGCATTCACCCTTTAGCTGGAGATAAACACTGGAGCCTTTCTGACCTTCTCCTTGCGCGCAGCCCTCTGAGCCTCTGCAGTAAAGCCCAGCCCAAACTTGTCGTTCTTCTGAGTGAAGTCAGGAAGCTGACCCCAGTTTGCACAATTGACTTTCTGAACCACAGCCCGGGCATCCCTTAGGGAAGCCATCTTCAAGGAAACACTCTCTTCGACTGCTGTTTCTGCTGCTGCTGAAATTGGATGCACCTCCTCAAAATGCTGAAAGGGAGTTTCAATAAACTCCGCATCCATCTCAATGTATCTGAAGGAATTCAAATGGCTCACCATATACTCCTCTTCTCCTTGCACGGTGACGATTTTCCCCCTGACAGGGTACTTCAGCTTCTGGTGTAAGGTAGAGGTCACTGCCCCAGCTTTATGGATCCAAGGTCGACCCAGCAGACAAGAGTACGATGGACGTATATCCATCATATAAAAAGTAGAGTCGAACACCTTAGAGCCCACACGAATAGGGATGTCAACCTCTCCATGAACCATCCTTTTTGAACCGTCAAAGGCCCTGACGATGATATTGCTGGGTTTCAATTCTAGGCCTTCATAATCCAAACGGTCCAAAGCCTTTTTCGGTAAAACATTCAAGGAAGAACCAGTATCCACCAATACATGCGCCAGAGTAGTGCCCCTGCATTCGATAGAGACATGCAGGGCATCATTGTGGTCTCTTCCCTTCGCAGTCAGGTCAGCATCTGAAAAGCCCAAGCCATTGTCTGCTGTCAGATTTGCTACGCAATCGGTGAACTGGACTGCAGACGTTTCTTGCGGCACATGGGCCGTCTTGAGAAATGAAATCAAGGCTTTAGCATGGGCCTCGGAGCATAGCAATAAAGAGAGCATGGAAATCTTGGAGGGCGTATGCCCCAGCTGCTCGACAACATTGAAATCACTTTTCTTTATTATTTTCAGGATCTCCTCCACTTCTTGTTGGGAGGCCTCAGCATTTATAGGTAACGGTGCCTCCATCCGGGCAGGCTCTTCTTCAATCCCTTTGCCCCGAGCATTAGATGACTCGGCGGCAGGGGAAACAACTTGATCAGTAACAGTAACAGGTACACTTGTAGGTGTTATAAGGAGGGGTTTTCGAATAACGGGCGGTGCAATGTCAGGCGAGAAGAGCCTGCCACTGCGGGTGACCTTGGCTGGACCAGTGATATCGCAGATACTGGCGCCAGTGTCGAATTCTTGTTTGATTCCATTCACATATACGTCTGCCCCATAATGCCAGGGGACAGCTCTATCAGATACGTAGGGGAGAGGCCCCGGAACAGTAATAATCACAGGTGCAACAGTCATGATTTGAACAGGCTTCTTCGGGAGAGCCTTGATTGGATTATTGAAGATGGTAACCACAGAAACTTCTTTTACCGGAACCAACTGAACAACAGACTTCTTGAATAGAATCTCCTTGCTATCCATTAGACTTTGGACGCCTAACCTCAGCAAGGGACAACCAGATAGGGAAACAGCACAGAACAGGCAACCTTCACTGCAACCCGGAAATAAACCGGCCCGCAGTAGGTTCTTCTTGACGGTCTTCAGAGGGGTGACAACTTCATTTACCGAAACAACATACAATTCTTCCTCAATGGCATTTACCCTATGCTGGGGCATAGGAGCAGTTACAACATTTGGTCTCTCCGGCGCTTCAAACTGAATTTCCTTTGCGTCGATCAGATCTTGCACTTTGTTTCTCAAGGCCCAGCAATCATCAGTAGTGTGCCCGGGACTATCAGAATGATAAGCACACCGGGCATTTGGGTTATACTTAGGAGACGCAGTGTTGACGACCTTAGGAGCTTCTTTGAGGGTCACCAGATTGGTGGATAACAGTTGGGGTAAAATTTGAGATAATGTCATACTCAGTCGAGTATACTGCCTCTTGGGCCTTTCGCTTCTTTGTTGATTGTACTGCTGAGGAGCAGCAACAGGTTTTGAGATGACCAAAGCATTGACGGCTTGGCGACTTTCGGGCTTGACTTGTCTTCTAGTACCATAGACGGCACTTGCTTCTTTCTTAAACGGCCTCTTCTCAGCACTTGTGGAGGCAGCCTTTTGTATCTTGCCTGACCTGATGCCAGCTTCAATTCTTTCTCCCGTCAATATCAAATCTGTAAACCCAGCGGAGGAGTTACCAACCAAATGATTGAAAAACGGACCAGACAATGTCCCTAGAAACATATCAACCAGCTCTCGATCAGTCAATGGAGGTTGCACCCTGCCAGCCAAATCTCTCCATTTTTGAGCGTACTCTTTGAACCCTTCACCCGTTCTTAGAGACATACCCTGAAGTTGGGTACGCGTAGGAGCGAGATCAGAATTGTATTGGTATTGTCTGTAAAATGCGGTTGCCAAATCTTCCCAGTGTCGGATGCTAGTTCCATATAATTGGTAGAACCATTCAAGCTGTGACCCCGAGAGGCTATCTTGGAAGAAGTGAATCCAGAGGTTCTTATCCGCCGTGTAAGGTTGGATTTTCCTTACGTACGACCTCAGGTGTAGCTTTGGGCAGGAGACCCCATCATACTTGGCGAAGGCAGGCGCCTTAAACTTGTGTGGAATTACTACCCCAGAAGATAACCCCAAATCTCCGAAATCCAGTCCCGGCACATTCTGAATTTCCATGGCGCTCAAGCGGTCCTCCAATTGCTTGTATCTGTCAGCAGCAGGTGGGTATTGTTCGTCGTTATAGTCCATCTCGTTGTCGGAGACTGCGGGACTAGGAGCTCCTCCCCCTTGGGGACTGTTTTTCTCAGCAGAAGAAGTAGTTGGATCAGCTTCATTATGGAGTGTGTTCCCAAATCTGCGTCCGGTGTTGAACAACGCAGTCCTATTTTTCTTCTTCTTCTTCAGGAGTAGAGTCTTCAACTCTTGCTGACCTTGGGCCAGGCTCAGGACCATCTCTTGAAACTGTGCATTTTGGGCCTGAAGGGCCTTGATTGCTTGCTCACTGGAGGAGTCTGGATTCATGATGACTGTTCAAAATAAACAGCGAAGGAGATTAAGCAACCTGTGAAATAGGGTACCTGCTATGCATATGGTGCAATGGAATGCGTATGTTTTATGTTTTCAAAGACAAACAAGATTCAACTTTGTAGACAAAAAAGGGAAACACACTTCATTAGATTAAAATTTTCAATTGTTCAACAAATCTGCCCTTAGGCTTTACAGGAATGAAAAATACTGAAAGGAAATAAACTATAAAAGGAAACATCCAAAGCTCATCAATTCTCCCATGGCCTCCTCTTTTCAGTGCTGATGTAGTTGTTCAGGACCCGCTCTTCCTCCAATTGCTTAGTCAGCCTCTGGATCTTCCGTTCCTGCTCGTTGAACTTCTCCCGATAGAAATCTCGTTCTTCCTTTAGCTGTGCCCAAGATCTCTTCATGGTGTCAAAATCAGTAGGTATCTGAGGAGGGAGGACAGTTGGAGGAACCTCATCTTCAACAGGAGACTCAAGAATGAGAGGTCTAACAGCTTCATAGGGCATACCTAACCTTTGAGCACGGATGCGGACCCATTTGCAATAGGGCTTCAATGGCAGAGAAGTCTTCGGTCCCAACTCATGTGGGTTGGCTTTGTGGATTCTGTCCCAGGCTCTAATGAATCCCTGGCGTAGTTTGTCACTGTCTGCCTGAAACTCAAAATGGAAGTGAGGAACCAACATTTCATGAGGCCCATCTCCTCTGGCTCTTCCAAACTGACGGAGAGCTAAACACAGATTGTAAGAGATTCCTCCTTGGATACCAATCAACGGAACATTAGGGTATTCTCCGCAACGGTCAATAACAGCTACCTCATCCAAACCTCTGAGAGTCCAGGTGATGTCATTATCAGTGAGAGACATTAACCTCCTAGCCCAACCTTTTCCTTCTTCATTCTTCAGCACGAACTTAGGAAGGTGCGAAATAAACCACCTTACTAGCAAAGGAGCACAACACCACGGAGTTCCCCGTTTTCGAGCAGTACGAGCATAGAGTTGTTGTAGAATATCACCCAAAAGAGTGGGTACCGGATTCCGAGACATGAAGATCCTTATGACATGGATACTGATAAAGGTGTCAGGGTTGGGAAACAGTACCAGACCATAGATCAAAAGAGCCAGAATATCCTCATATGCCTTGAAGTCCAAGTCATTCCAGAAATCATTAGCCTTGCCAACCAGAAATTTGACCAAAAAGCCCTTGATCCCATTTCTAGTTTCCCAGTTGGACAATACCTCTTCCTTGGTCAAGGGGAGAGTTGCAGCAATCTCTTCAGGCCTAGGAGTCTTTTCCAAACCAGTGAATGGAGTTTGTTCCAAGACAGGGATACCAAGCAAATAAGAGAATTCTTCCAGGGTAGGGACCAGCTGGAAGTCTTGAAAGGTGAAGCAATGATACAAGGGGTCATAAAATTGGGTCAGAACACTTATCAGTTGTTGGTCCCATTTTGCAGTGATCAAGCCAAGGAGAGATCCATGTCTGTTGATGAAGGAAGAAGTGTTTGGAATCCTACCAACCAGATCCTTGAGTAACACTGGTGGTTGAACAAAGTTGAGCCGGACAGTATTCCTACGCACGGGCATCATGATGTCCTACAAAACAGAGCAAATATGAAACCTTTTTTGTCTTTGAAATGGGTTAGTCCTTTATACAGGATGCATGCAATGGTATGATGGCATGATGCTATGATGAAGCACACCACAAGTATTCACATAGGTAAATAAGGCACACAAGTCACACAAGACACCCTTAGGTTTCAGGCCAGCATGAGTCTCAGGTATTACCCTCTTTTGGTTTTGTTGGTTAAAACCTGTCCTATCAAAAGTAACCGGGTTCTAGAGGATCTCAAATCATTGGCTACCCTCAATCGGTCATAACTCCAGCATCGCAATCTTTTCTCGCGGCCAGAACCATCTCGAGAGTTTAGCCTTAATGAGTGTAGCATACTGCTACTGTCCTAATAGCCAAGTTGGTCAATTTAGGGTTCTAAGGTTGGTTGGTGTTTAATGACCTCTTAGAAGACCTATATTCTCCCCGTTGCAACACAAGGGATATAGGTATAGACTAAGATGCCACACCAACGTAGCCACTGTTTCACCCATGTCGGTCTACGCCGGACAGGTCCCTCACAGATTATGCTACCTAAAAGGGTATTTCCCAGATCCGGGTTAGGATCTATGAAACTCCGATGCAAAGCCCACAAATATAAAAGCAAACAAAGCAAACAATTGAAAACAAAGGTGATCTAAACCCTAAGGTTACTCCACTTTTAAAGAAATCCACAGTAGAGTCGCCAGTTCTGTGATACGGTGGGAGAACTGACTTGAGGTTTTGCGTTTGTTTTCGCAAATGTTTCGGTTAAGCAAGAGTCGCCACCGACTTTTTATTTTATCCTAAGGAAAGGTTAAAAAGCACAGCAAAAACCTTTTGAGATGTTTTCTTGGGTTCGGGGAGTAGATTATAGAAAGGGAAGGTATTAGCACCCTTTCTATCCATGGTTATCCATGGGCTCTTAGTTACTTGCTTAGATCACTTGCCTTTTATTTTCAATTGTTTGAAATGGTGCTTGTGTGGGTGGGTTTGAAAATGTTTTGAAAAGAGGCCAATGTGGTGGCAACCTTTGTAATGATCCATGTGGGGATGTATACAAAGATGTATGTCTTTTGAAAAGGTTTTCATTTGTTTTTGAAAGTTGTTTTGAAAGTGATTTTGAAAGTGTAGTGAGGTGTGGTTTTGAAATTAGGCAAGTGTTTTGTTTTGCAAGTTTGATTCAAGTGACTAAGAGGTTATCTACTCCTAAATTTCTCAAAAGATTATTGCTATGTTTTAACCCTTTTAACAAGTTTGTTCCACCATTGTATTTGGTGGACAACCTTATGTTAGGATGTGAAAGGAACAGGCGCGGGTCATCGTTTAGACCATAATTGTAACGGCGTTAAATGTCTTTGGGCAATTTTCTTTAAGGGACTTGATCATTTGTTTTTTTTGTTTGTTTTGAAAAAGTTTTATCGAGGGACTATGATCATTCAATTTGTTTGCTTTGCCCAAAGAAGTTCAACATACAATATGGCCCAATTTTGAAAGGCAACAAGTGGAATACCCTAGAGGGTGCAAGTGTGATTTGTGTGTCCATTTTCATGCTTGTTTATCTTGAGATTAGGTCATAACTATTTTTTATCGTTTTTTCGCATACAAACCCTAATTCTAACATGTTATCATTAGAAAGCAATAAAGTGCGAAATTTAAATTATTAAGCTATTACAAAACCAAATATGGGAAGGGGGGTACAAATGTTCAAATGGGGATATTGACAAGAATTTAAATCTAAATTATTACATCAATTTGAATATTTGCAATATAAATAATGTACAAAAATTAAATAAGATTGCAAGATGCAAAAGAAATGTTTTGTATATGTATGAAAAAATATTATTTATGTAAAAGAGAAAAGAAAATAAAAATATATTATTTTTTGGAGTATTTTGAATTTAGGGCAAAAACCCTAATTTTAAGGAAAATGCTTTATTATCTAATTTAATACAACTATTTATTTATTATTTATAAAAATAAAATAAAATGAAGTATATTATGGAAAAAAAGTATTTTTGTATCAAATATTAATAAAAATGAAAAATTCAAGTATTTTTATATTTTAACTTAAATATATTAATAAACATATATATTATATTAAGTTTTTAATATACATTATGTGCAAAATATTTAATATTTAATAAAATAAATAAATAAAAAAGTTTTTTTTTATGTGAAATATTTTCAGAAGGTTATATAACATAAAAATAAAAATAGGAGTATTTTACATATTTTTTCTATTTTCATTCTAAATAAATATATATCTATTCATATATAAATCAAAAGAAAAATCAAATAAAAACCAAATAAAAATCAAAAAATGATGAGAAAAATGTTTTCAAAATTTTAATATGCTGAGAAAAAATAAACAAGTCAAACAAAAAAAGAAAAAGTCAAAAAGAATTAAAAATAAGACAAATGGGCTTGGGGGGTGAGAAAATGGAAATAGGGTGCAAAAAGAAGAAACCACACAGGCCCAGCCCATGTAGCTTCATCTTCAACCTCAGAACACTTCCTTGTTCAAAAACACGCGTTTTCTAACTTCTCATTCCTTGATCTTTTGCCAAATCTTCCAACATGAAACCTGTAGAGCTTGAAACCACGGTTCTAGACATATAAAGAAGTCAAGCTAACTATCAGAAATGAGAGAGAATTTCTTCTCTCCCAAATCCTGACCTAAAATTTTAACCATGTTCAGACATAAAATTCTCTAAGCACACGAAATATAAATGAAATCTAATCATATGAGCATGTTCAGGGCTATGATTGTGACATATTTTCTTCACAAACCTAAAGCTAACAATGCCTAATAAGAGAGATAGAACTTCATGAACTTACCTGTTCAGTTGGAATCGAGCTTTGCAATGGAGGATGTTTCAGAGTGAAATGATGATTTGTATAGCTTCCTTGAAGTGTAAGGATGCTTTTCCAAGTCCTACTTTGTCTTGAAACTCCCTGAATCGAGCTAGTGAACTCCAACTGCAAAACAGAAAATTAAAAATGGTGAAGTGGCTTGGAGGTGTTACAGGTCAGGCTTCAAGTCATGGTTAGCTTGCATAGGTTGTAAGGAAGGTAGAGGAACAGGTTTGGGCAAGAATGCTTGAAGGGATTGAGAGATAGCACTCAATCTGCAGGGGTTCCCCTGTTTGAGCAGTTTCAAGGTGATTAGGGCAATGGGAGTGTTTGAGAGGCCAAGGGCTCGTGTGTTAGCTTGAATATGTTCTATGGAATGTGTTTGATAACTTCTTTCTTGTGTTTGTCAGCTGAAGAGAGAGTTGGTACAAGTTATGCACTTTTCTTCTATGTTAAGCAACAAAATGCCACTTGATGTTTTAGGTCAGTAGGGGACCTCTAATCCTGCAGCAAAGCCTCTCTTGATCAGTTTGTTATGCACATAATCTTGTGCCAAGCAGATTTTCCATGTACTTTCTTGATTTGCAATTGGACATAAAGTTAATCTTTTCAAAAATGGAAAGTTCACTTTATCTAGTTTAGGATTAATCTTGCATACAATGCTTGCACTCAAAGAACAACACTTTAACACATTGAATATGCATTAAATTATTGAGTATGGAATGGTTCAAGGACCTGTAATTAAGCCTAAAGCATGCTGAGTTCCAATTTGCAAAGTTATGGACATGTCTTGATGAAGAACAAAAGTGAATTTTTGCCAACTTGTGAAATTCGAATCTCTCAAGTTATGAGGTTGTTTGATGAGTTCTTAGACATTTTGGAAAGCTTGGAATGTGTACTACAATCCATCTTTGAAATGAAAATGAAAATTCCAAGTGGAAGGGTATGAAAAGTGGCCTTGAAGTGGGGTAGAAAACCTTGTCAAAATAGGTTAAAATTTCACTAAGTTAAAAATGGTTTAGTGCCCTTATTCAAAAAATTGTAACTTGAGATACAAGCTTCAAATGAGAAACTTTGTGAATCAAAGTTGTAGATTATGCAACAAGCTACAACTTTCATGTTTTGACTTTTGTTTGAATCCAAATGGATCTTGGTGAAAAGATGGGGCAAAGTTGGGAAAAAATTAGGGTTTTTCATAACTTAGAAAAATTCTAAGTTATGAAAAATTCCATTTTCTAACCCTAATTTGCATTTTGTGATTTCTTGGTGAACAAGTTTCATGATTTGGCAAGTTTTGATGAAAAATGAATCTTGACTCTTGATTTTGACCAAAAAGTCAAAGTTTGACTTTTCAGTGTACAGTCAAAATTAATCAATTGACTGGGAAATTCAACTGTCAATCTTGTGTACTTGGGATCTTTTGAGATTGATGAACATGTCAAGATAATTCCATGGGGTCCTTGAGTCCATATGTGAGCTTGGTTTGCCATTGGCTAGGTCAAACAGTCAAAAATTGCCTTTGTGCAGTCAAAACCCTAAAAATGACCATTTTGCCCTTTTGGTGATCTGATCAAATTTCTTGTGGAATTGTGATCCAAACTTGATCAAATGGTCCATATGAGTTCATAATGTTGATGTGGGTCAAAAATCATGAGGTTTGACTGTCAATTGGCCACAGTTGACTTTTTCCCCAATATAGTTGATTTCTAGGTCAACTTTCCAATTGACTGGGCAAAACTTGGAATCAAGACTTGAAACTTGGCATGGGTAAACTTGGGAGTCCAACATGAAGCATGAAAGTCATCTTAGGCATTTTAGGTCAAAACATCCTAGGGCAAACACAAACCCTAATTTGAGTCCACAGTGCAAGGAGAAGTCTTGAGCAGAGGAAACCCTAATTGGATCTTGATCTTCAAAGGTCTTGTGATGAGAAAATGTTGAGGAAATGGGAGGGCAAATTTTGGGGTACAACAGTATGTATTGAGTAAAATGAGAGGGAAAATTTTGGGGTACAACAGCTGCCCCTGTTCAATCTTCTTAGACCTGAGGATGTAGATTGGCTTGTCTGCCTTTCGTGATCTGAAGGTGGAAGATGATTGAACACTAGAGTGCCCAGAAATTTGCACTCGCATGAAGTGATACTTGATTTGTGATATCGGGAATAGGCTTATAGATGCCATTTGGAAGTTGTTAGAGAATTGTCGGAGATGGGCTTAAAGATGCCATCTAAGATGTGATGGAGTACCGTCAGAGATGGGCTTAAAGATGCCATCTAGAGGATGTTGATTTCCTGAGATATTCCTTTGATGAGAGTCCCTGCTCCTGTCGTTGAGGAGGAATCTGCTGAGGAATGTTGGTATTCGTCTTAGGAGAAATAGAATTTTAGGAGCTTCAGTTATCCGTTACTCCACTGGGGAATTAACTCCTGCTTGAGGAAGCGGAGGTGAATTTCATATCTGGTCAGTGTACTGGCTGCATCGCGACTTACTGGGGAAAGGTGAAACTGACTGAAACTGGTCAGGTCCAAGTTTTACCGTGTTGTAAACTATCGTCTGGAGGTAAGAGAAAAGAAACCCGGATGGTAAGGTTATGAGAAGGAACCTGGATAGTAGGGTTACTTCAAAGTGAAAGCCTGGATAGTAGGGTTGTGAGAAGGAACCTGGATAGTATGGTTACTTTGAAATGAAAGCCTGGATAATAGGGTTGTGGGAAGGAACCTGGATAGTAGGGTTACTTCAAAATGAAAGCTTGGATAGTAGGGCGGTGAGAAGGAACCTGGGTCGTAGGGTTTCTTCGAAATGAAAGCCTGGATAGTAGGGTTGTGAGAAGGAACCTGGGTCGTAGCGTTTCTTCGATATGAAAGCCTGGATAGTAGGGATGTGAGAAGGAACCTGGGTCATAGGGTATCTTCGATATGAAAGCCTGGATAATAGGGCTGTGAGAAGGAACTTGGGTCGTAGGGTTTCTTCGATATGAAAGCCTGGATAGTAGGGCTGTGAGAAGGAACCTGGATAGTAGGGTTACTTTGAAATGAAAGCCTAGATAGTAGGGCTGTGAGAAGGAACCTGGATAGTAGGGTTACTCCGAAATGAAAGCCTGGATAGTAGGGCTGTGAAAAGGAACCTGGATAGTAGGGTTACTCCGAAATGAAAGTCTGGATAGTAGGGTTGTGAGAAGGAACCTGAATAGTAGGGTTTATTTGATTTGAAAGCCCGGATAGTAGGGCTATGAGAAGGAACCTGGGTCGTAGGGTTTCTTCGATATGAAAGCCTGGATAGTAGGGCTGTGAGAAGTAACCTGGGTCGTAGGGTTTCTTCGATATGAAAGCCTGGATAGTAGGGTTGTGAGAAGGAACCTGGGTCGTAGGGTTTCTTCGATATGAAAGCCTGGATAGTAGGGCTATGATAAGGAACCCGGGTCGTAGGGTTTCTTCGATATGAAAGCCTGGATAGTAGGGCTGTGAGAAGGAACCTGGGTCGTAGGGTTTCTTCGATATGAAAGCCTGGATAGTAGGGATGTGAGAAGGAACCTGGATAATAGGGTTACTTTGAAATGAAAGCCTGGATAGTAGGGCTGTGAGAAGGAACCTGGATAGTAGGGTTACTCCGAAATGAAAGCATGGATAGTAGGGTAGTGAGAAGGAACCTGGATAGTAGGGTTACTTCGAAGCGATAATGTAGATTAGTTGACCCGTTTGGTTTTGGGAACTGAGTTTCCGTTAGTCGTCTGCAGATGTGACTTATATAACTGCTGAATTTGTTGAAGCTAATCCTCTTTTCCTGGAAAGATATCAGGGTTAGTTATATGCGATGCATGAAATGCAGGGTGAGATGATGTTCTCAAAATAAATGAGATTATGCTGTATATGATATGTATGCGTATGTCATGATGTATGTTCATGAAATGCTATCAGGGTATGTTCGCGTCTGGGGAAATAAATCCCTGACAGTTGCTGGAGATTTGTAAATATTCTGTCGGGAGGAGATGCTGCTTGAGAATAAACTCTGCGGGGAATGAACTTAGAAAATGTATTTTTGTAGCTGAAGTGATGAACTCTGTCGGGGATTGAGCCTCTGTATTTGGAGAAATAAACTCTGCCTGGGGGATGAAATTTACTGACTCGCCCGCGATTATGAACCTCAGTTGGGGTGGTTACGTCCTGTTTTAGGAAAGCTGACATCAATGCCTTTGGATACTTTTACTCTGTGGGGAGTGTATGTACCAATAATTATGTTCTCAAGCTGGCTCTATCCCGGTACCTGCTGGGCAGAGTAACTGTAGGGTTTGGCACTACTTGTTTTTTCCCCTCTTTCTGGAATTACGAGTAATTGTCTTTTGTTTATTATGTAAATATTTATGAGCAACAATCATTTTCAAATGAATATATCAAGAATAAATCATTAGACGTTCTTGCAAAACAAAACAGAAAAAGAAAAAAACGGATTGAAGTTTCTTGTGAAAATGATTTGTATTGATTTTTTGAAGTTGGCCTGTAATAGGCGTTTTTGCATAAAGAGGCTGACGCTCTAGTAATAGAATGTCGCTTAAAAATAGAAATTATAAAATTTGTGTATAGCAAGAAAAACAGCTATGTGAAACAACCCCATATGGTTCCAACTCCGCTATTGCCTTTATATCTTCAAGCGTCTCATCACTTTGCTACTTTCCGAAGGTTGATCAGATTGGTTGGCGTTGTCCGAGCTTGATGGTCAATGCCGAAGTCTGGTCGCAAGATGATCCAATTAGACATAGTGGTACGCTTTATATCCCTAACTTTTTCCTGGACTGTCCTTTCGGGTTTTCAGTCCACCGAGATACCCTTTTTTGCCCAAGCCTCCCTTTCAGGTTTTCGACTTGCCGGGTGTACGGATTTTTCATTTTCATCCCTTACTTTTGCCCGAACCCTTTTGGTTCGTCGGGAAGCCCTTATTTTTGCCTAGGCCGGTCAACCTAGCAGGTCTTTGATTAGGCGTAGTATCTTTTCACTATGTATGCATTGATAGGGTGAGGAAGGTCGTCACCATTCATGGTGGTTAGAATCATAACTCCTCCCGAGAAAATGTTCTTAACCACAAATGGACCTTCGTACTTGGGGGTCCATTTTCCCCTGGGATCACCTTGCGGCAGTATGATGCGTTTGATCACTAGATCCCCGACTTGATATTCTTGACGCCTGACTTTCTTGTTAAAAGCCTTGATCATTCGCTTTTGGTACGTCTGACCATGGCAGATAGCAGTAAGTCTCTTTTCATTGATTAGATATAACTGATCAAGTCGGGTTCGGATCCAGTCGTCTTCGTTCAAACCCACGTCCTTCATAATCCTGAGAGAAGGTATCTGGACTTTGATGGGTAGGACTGCCTCCATGCCATATACCAGAGAGTAGGGTGTTTCCCCTGTCGACGTCCGCGCTGAGGTACGGTACCCATGAAGAGAAAATGGTAACATCTCATGCCAGTCTTTATATGTCACCGTCATCTTCTGTACAATCTTCTTGATGTTCTTGTTAGCTGCTTCAATAGCGCCATTCATCTTTGGCCGGTAGGGAGAAGAATTATGGTGTTGTATCTTGAAATGTTTACAGAGCTCGGTGATCATTGTGTTGTTGAGATTCATACCATTGTCAGTAATAATTCTCTCTGGCACACCATACCAACAGATCAGATTGTGTCGGATAAATTGTGCCACGACGTTCTTGGTTATTGTAGCGAAGGAAGCTGCCTCAACCCACTTCGTGAAGTAATCAATGGCTACTAAGATGAAGCGATGTCCATTAGAAGCAGTGGGCCTGATATCTCTGATCATGTCGATGCCCCACATTGCAAAGGGCCACGGAGCTGTCAAGACGTTTAAGGGGACCGAAGGCACATGCACCTTATCAGCGTAGATTTGGCACTTATGACAAGTTCGAGAGTGTTGATAACAATCGGCTTCCATCGCGGACTAGTAATATCCTGCCCGTAGGATCTTCTTATCCATGGTGTGTCCACTGGAATGGGTTCCGAAGGTGCCTTCATGTAGATCTGTCATGATCCTCTCTGCTTCACTCTTGTCTGCACACCGTAGTAGTGTGGAGTCATGGTTGCGTTTATAGAGGATTCCATTACTGAGAAAGAACTTTGCAGCGAACCTTCTCAGAAACTTCTTATCATTGACAGATGCCCGTTCGGGATACTCTTGAGCCTCGAGATACCTTTTGACTTCGTGAAACTAGGGTTTGTCTGCCACTTCTTCGGTATCGATATCACAGTAGTGTGCTGGTCCATCTAATCTCTCAATGGTAATTTGGGGAGATTCATTGTCCCACCTAACCTTGAACATAGAAGACATGGTAGCTAGCGCGTCCGCTAACTGGTTCTCCTCTCGTGGGAAATGTTCGAAGGTTACCTCCTCAAAGTGTGTGAGCAATGTCAGTACATACTCTTTTTAAGGAATGAGATTGGGGTGTTTCATATCCCACTCGCCTTTGATATTACTTATCACCAAAGCATAATCCTCGAATGCATTCAAGAACTTGATCCTTAGGTCAATAGCAGCTCGAAGGCCCATGATGCACGTTTCATACTCTGCCATGTTGTTGGTGCAATTGAAACATAATCGGGCAGTGAATGGAGTATGACAGCCCTCGGGAGATATGATTACAGCGCCAATGTTGTTACCTAGTGCATTTGAGGCTCCGTCAAAATACATAGACCATCGGGATCCCTCCTCAGGTCCTTCATCCGATCCAAGTTCTTCGTAGTCAGTCACCAACATAATATTCTCATCCGGGAACTCAAAATTCATGGACTGGTAGTCATCTATGGCCTGATGAGCCAAATGATCAGCCAATACACTCCCCTTTATTGCTTTTTGGGTTGTATATTGTATGTCGTACTCAGTTAAGATCATTTTCCACCTTGCTATCCTTCCGGAGAGTGCGGCCTTCTCGAAAATGTACCTTATCAGATCCATCTTTGATATCAACAAGGTAGTGTGAGTAAGCATATACTATCTCAACCGGCGAGCAGCCCATGCCAAATTTCAGCAAGTTTTCTCGAGTAATGAGTATCGTGTCTCACAGTTGGTAAACTTTTTGCTAAGGTAGTATATTGCGTGCTCTTTTCGACCAGACTCATCATGCTGCCCCAGCACACACCCCATTGAATTGTCTAGCACTGTTAAGTATATTATCAAAGGTCTTCCTTCAACTGGAGGCATCAGAATTGGTGGTTCTTGAAGGTATTCCTTGATTCTTTCAAAAGCGGTCTGGCATTCATCATTCCACTTTACCACTTGTTCTTTCTTCAGAAGCTTGAAGATTGGCTCACAAGTAGCAGTCTGATGTGAAATGAACCTGGCGATATAATTCAGGCGTCCCAAGAAAACCCTAACTTCCTTCTCTCTACGGGGAGCTGGCATTTCTTGTATAGCTTTTAGCTTTGCAGGATCTACTTGGATGCCTTTGTCGCTGACAATGAAACCCAGAAGTTTACCAGACCTTACCCCGAAGGTGCACTTGTTCGGATTCAACCTCAGCTTATACATCTTTAACCTGTCGAACAGCTTTTAGAGATGGTCCAAGTGCTCTTCCTCAGTCTAAGACCTGGCTATCATGTCATCAACATAGACTTCGATCTCATGGTGAATCATATCGTGGAACAAAGCAATCATGGCGTGCTGATAAGTTGCCCCAGCATTCTTTAATCCAAAAAACATCACCTTGTAGCAGAAGGTGCCCCATTGTGTAACGAAGGTTGTCTTCTCCATGTCTTCAGAAGCCATCTTGATCTGGTTGTAGCCAGAGAAACCATCCATGAAGGAGAAGATTTTGTGCTGCGCGGTATTGTCGACCAGAACATCAATGTGAGGAAGTGGGAAGTCATCCGTGGGGCTTTCCCTGTTCAGATCTCTGTAATCCACACACATCTGTACCTTACCGTCCTTCTTAGGTACCAGAATGACGTTAGCAACCCACTGTGGATACGAAGTGACAGCTAAGAGTCCTGCGTCAAACTGTTTCATGACCTCTGCCTTGATCTTCTCTAACATTTCAGGGCGCATACAACAGACCTTCTGTTTAATCGGAAGACAGTCTTCTTTAGTCGGCAGGCGATGTACCACAATATCAGTATCCAAACCAGGCATGTCTTCATAGGACCAAGCGAAGATCTCAACATAGTTGTGCAGTATCTGTATCAACCTCTATTTGACACTAAGCTCCAGATTTACACCTATTTTAACCTCTTTTCTGTCTTCCTCGGTACCCAAGTTCACTGTCTCAACCGGCTCTTCATGAGGTTGTATGGCCCTCTCTTCTTGCTGTAGTAGACTAGCAAGTTCTCTAGGCACCTCACAATCATCCTCACCTTTGTCTTCGACTTGGTTGATCGGATTTTTGAAGTCATAACTGGCAATAGCAGAGCTGTTATTAATGGGATCCATAGTGGATATGGATTTGCATTACGATACGTGAGTTTGTGTAAGAGAATAGCTGTTTCGATAAAGTGAAAAACAGAAAAGAAAAATAGAGAGCGCAAAATTTGTATGCAAGAAACGTCCAATGCTTTATTAATGATATATGAAATGACAAATAATAGCCCTCACAAGCAAAACCAAGGTGCCTCGGGAAAGGCACAAGGCCGTAAAGTTTTAAATTTTTTATTATAACTCTCAAAACAAGTAAGACAATTACTGCGGAATAAAAGAAACTGGTATAAAGTCCCTAGCCGTCCAGTTACTCGGTCCACCGTTGGTAGTTGGGTAGATCCAACTGTCAATGTCTGACTCTTCCTCGCTGTCTTCAATGGAATTAATTCCCCGATTACTGATGTGTAGGGGAGGTCCTCCGGACTGAGTGCGTCGAACAACCCTTTGAGCCCCTTCTTTAACCACGGACCTGGCGTCCTTGATGGAAGCCATCTTCAGGGGAGGTTTGCTGTTGGTAGTAGTCTCAGTCGATGCTAAGATCTGAGGGACCTCTTTGAAGTTCTGACAAGGAGTTTCTATGAATTCCCCATCCATCTCTATGTACCGAAAGGAATTGAGGTGGCTCACCATATACTCCTCTTCACCCCGCAGTGACAATCTTCCCTTTCACCGGATACTTCAGCATTTGGTGTAGTGTGGAAGTAACTGCCCTAGCCTCGTGGATCCAAGGACGACCCAGCAAACAAGAATACGACGGCCTGATATCCATCACATAGAAGGTGAACCCAAAAGTTTGAGAACCCACTTTGACAGGGATGTCCATCTCCCCGTGCACCATTCTCTTCGATCCGTCAAAAGCCCTTACCACAATGTTACTAGGCTTTAGAGTCAAACCCTTGCAATCCAACCGGTCCAACGCCTTCTTCGGCAGAACATTCAACAAAGACCCAGTATCTACTAACACATGAGCCATAGTGGTTCCTCTTCATTCAATCGAGACATACAGATCATCATTATGCCTCCTTCCCTTTGGTGTCAAGTCTGCATCTGAAAAACCCAACCCATTATCAGCAGTCAGGCTGGCCACACAATCTTTGAACTGATCAGCTGAGGTCTCCTGCGGCACATGCACATTCTTGAGGAATGCAATCAAAGCCTTCGCATGGGCTTCAGAACACAACAATAAAGACAACATGGATATCTTTGATGGGGTCTGCCCCAGCTGCTCGACCATATTGTAGTCGCTCTTCTTAATTATTTTCAATATTTCCTCTATCTCTTGCTTAGAGGCTTCCACAACAATTTTCCTAGGCGCCTTCGTCCGGGCAGGCTCACCTATAATTTCTTTGCCGCGGGTATCAGACGATTCGCCGACAGGGGTAATGACTGGAGTAAGAACAGGAGCAGTAGTTGATGTATTAGCAAGAACAGCAGATGGAATGACAATAGGCTTGTTGACAGTCTTAGGGGAAATCTCGGGAGAGAAGACCCTTCCACTTCGGGTAACTTTGCTGGTTCCGACAAAGTTACCAATATCAGGATCAACCTCTTCATCTTTCAAATCTTTTTTGATGCCATGATATTACACATCGGCACCATAATTCCAGGGGACAGCTTTGTCTGAGACATATGGAACAGGACCAGGAACAATGATTATCAGCGGAGCAATTCTTGGAGCAGATGTAATCCTAATAAGTCTTCTCGAGGAGACCTTGGAAGGATTGGTGGAAATGGTTATAATGGCAATGTCTTTAGATGGAACAACAGGAACCAAGGTTTTCTCAAACAAAATTTCTTTGTTGTCCATCAGGCGTTGAACACCTGACTTCAGTAAATGGCAACCAGAAGGTAAGAATTAACACACGTGGCAACCTTCACCACAACCCGGAAATAAACCGGCCAACAGCAAATTATTCTTCACAGACATGAGAGGAGTAGAAACTTCTTCCACCAAGGTCACAAACAAGTCGGTATCAACAGTATTAATTCCACGACCATGCTTAGGCATGGGAGCAGTTATGACATTGGGCTTCTTTGGAGCATCGAACTCAATTTCCTTGGCTTTAATAAGATCTTCTACCTTATTCCTTAGAGCCCAACAATCATTGGTATCATGGCCAGGACTCTCAGAATGATAGGCATATCGAGCATTTGGATTATATCGGGGAGATCTAGTATTTGGATTCTTGGGAGCCTCTTTCAAGGTTGCCAAGTTGGGTCTCAGCAGATGAGGTAAAACTTCAGCCAATGTCATGTTGATTCGGGTAAACTGTCGTTGTGGTCTTTCCACTTTTTGTTGATTGTTGTGTTGTGGAGCAACTGCAGGCCTAGGTATCATTACGGCACTTATTATCTGACGATGTTCAGCCCTGTTTTGGCCCCTAGAGCTATAGATGGCACTCGCTTCCTTCTTACCAGCAAAAGGCTTCTTTACTGAGCTCGAAGAGGTGTCCTTCTGTATATTGCCGTTCCAAATCCCAGCTTCTACTCTTTCTCCAGTTAGAATCAGCTCGGTGAAACCAGCTGATGAGCTGTCGATCAAATGATTGAAAAATGGACCAGATAACGTCCCTAGAAACATATCAACCAACTCCCTATCAGACAACGGGGGTTGAACTCTTCCATCCTAGTTTCTCCATTTTTGTGCATAATCTTTAAAGCCTTCACTTGTA
This sequence comes from Vicia faba, assembly GCA_948472305.1. NCBI lineage: Eukaryota > Viridiplantae > Streptophyta > Magnoliopsida > Fabales > Fabaceae > Vicia > Vicia faba. Next base: position 1,069,821,779 of record OX451735.1, on the reverse strand, counting down.
CCCATGGACATACTCTGGAGTTGAGTTCGAGTAGGATCAAGGTAGGTGTTGTATTGATACTGCTTGTAGAAAGCAGCAACCAGATATTCCCAATTTCGGACATTGGCTCCCTCCAGCTGGTAGAACCATTCAAGCTGAGTCCCTGACAGACTATCTTGAAAGAATTGAACCCACAAATTTCTATCAGCAGTGTGGGGCTGGATCTTTTTGACATAAGAATGGAGATGGAGTTTTGGGCAGGACACTCCATCATACTTTGCAAAAATTGGAGCTTTGAACTTCTGTGGGATGACCACTCCCGAAACCAATCCCAATTCTTCGAAATCTAACCCAGGTATCCTCTGGACCTCCATAGCACTCAAGCTATCTTCCAACTGCTTGTATCTATCCTCAGTGGGAGGATATTGCTCAACATTATAGTCGGTATCATTGTCAGGAACTACAGGACTGGGATCCTTCTCCCTTGTCTCTTCTTCTTGATTCTCCCCTTCCTTGGATGAAGAGGTCAGATTAACTTGTTGCTTCAACCGCTCTCCAAACCTTCTGCCCATATTCATAATATCGGCAGCCTACTTCTTTTTCTTTTTCTCTTTCAGGATGAGGGCTTTCAGATCCTCCTGCCCTTTTTCCAGACTTATCAACATTTGTTGGAACTGGGCATTTTGTGCCTGAAGGTCCTTGATGCTTTGTTCGGAAGATATTTCTACTGAAATAAACAACGAAGAAGATGAGAAACCTGTAATGGTACCTGTACATGCAATGTTATGAATGGGATGCGCATGCAATGATTTCAAATACTTTGGGAAATTTAAATTTGCAAACCAAAATAAAACAAAGATTTTATTATCTGAATTCAAAGTTCAAATGTCTTTTAGGCGTTACTATTAAAAACAAATCTAAAACTAGAAAAGAAATCAAAATTCCCGTGGATGCTTCCTTTTTGTGCCGAGATAATAATTGAGTCCTTTTTCCTCGTGGGGCTGCTTTGTGAGCTCTAAAACCTTCCTCTCCTGAGCATGGAACTGATCCCTGTAAGTATCCCGCTCCTTCATCAACTGAATCCAATACCTCTGTAATTCCCCAAGATCAGTGGGCATATAAAGATAGAGAACTTTGTAAGGAATACCCCATTCAATAGTGGGTTCAACAATCACTGGTAAAACGGCCAGATAGGGCATCATAAGCTTCTGGGTGCGAGCTCGTACCCATTGGAGGTAAGGTTCCATAAGAATGGAAGCCTTTGGCTCAAAAGCCTTGGCTCCATATCTGTTTACCATGCCCCAAGCTCGTTTGAACCTCCAGCGATACTCTTAAACATCATCCTCATAGTTGAATACAATGCCCTCGATAAGTAACTCATGGGGACCATCTCTTCGAGCGTAGCCAAATTTTCGTAGAGCTAAACAAGGATTGTAGGTTATACCCCCCCTGATACCAAGTAATGGGACATTAGGGTACTCCCCACAGCGGGTGTCAATAATAACAGTGTTTTCCATAGCTCGGGAACACCAGAGAATATCCATGTGAGCGAGTGACATTATCCTTTGTGACCAACCCAAACCTTCTTCATTCTTCAGTACGGACTTAGGGAGGTGAGAAATAAACCACCTCGATAGAAATGGCGTGCAACACATAAGAACCCCTCTTCTCTTCATGGTACGAGTATGGAGAGCGTGCAAAATATCTCCGAGAAAGGTAGGCACAGGGTTGTAGGAGAGGAAGATCTTGATAGCATTCACATCTAGGAATGAGTTCGGATTAGGGAATAGGACTAACCCATAGATTAGAAGAGCCAAAACCTCCTCAAAATCCTGAAAATACATATCATCCCAAAACAGCTGGGCCTTGTCTATCAGAAACTTAGCTAGAAAACCCTTGACTCCGCTTCTTGTTTCCCAATTGGATACCACGTCGGCCCGTTTCAGATGCAAAGTTGAGGCAATGACTTCTGGCTTAGGAACTTCTTCTAGACCTGTGAAGGGCAACTGTTCAAGAATGGGTATATCCAGCAGCTGAGAGAATTCTTCCAAGGTAGGTACCAACTGATAGTCTGGAAAGGTGAAGCAGTGGTTCTTGGGATCAAAGAACTGAAAGAGTACACTCATCATCTTTTCATCAAAGTTTGAAGTAACCAGGTTGAGAAGTTGACCATGTCTATTAGTGAACGCAGAAGTTTCAGAAACCCTTGATACTAGCTCTTTGAGTTGGGAAGGTATCTTCACAAAGCTGATTCGGATAGTGTTTCTATGAACGGAAGCCATGATCTGTAAAACAGAACAAAGATAAATTCCCTTGGTCTTTGAAATGGTTAGTGCAATAAGAATGGATACTATGTTATGATGCATGATGTCATGATAAACCATAGGTATAGCAAACACAGTCAAATCACACAAAGTCCTTAGTTTTAAGGCCTGCATGAGGTTAAAGGTCATACCCTCTTGAATTTTAGTTGGTTTCAAACCTGTCTTAAAAAGTAATTGGGTTCTAAGGGATCTTAATATCACTGACCATCCTTTATCTGGAATTGTCTCAGCTCAAGCAATCTTTTCTTGAGGCCGAATTATCCCGAAAGTCTGATCTCAATGAGTGTAGCATCGAGTATCAACCAATCCTCAGCTCTATACTAAGGCCGGCTATCTCACTACTTTCTAATAGCCAAGTTTGTTCAACTAAGGTTCTAAGGTCCGTTAGTGCTTCACGACACCACGCGGCGGCCTCGTATTCTCCTCGTTTCCCCACGAAGGATACCGGTACCAACCAAAGTGCCACACCAACATAGCTATCGCTTAAACCATAGTGGTCTACACCGTACAATCTCCACGATCTATTGTTGTTTACCTAATAAGTTCCCCAGATCTGGGTGTAGGATCTATAGTAACCCAAGCAAAACCCTTTAAGAATAAACCAAACAAACAAGAAAGCAATTTTTGAAATGACCTATATCCTAAGGTAAACCCCACTTTATACACTCGTCCCCAGCAGAGTCGCCAGTTCTGTGATACAGTGGTAGAACCGACTGTTATACTTGTTTGCGTTTGTATTCGCAAATGTCGCGGTAAGCAAGAGTCGCCACCGACTTTTATTTTATCCAATTAGGAAAAGTAAAAAGAACAGAAAAAACCTTTTTCGAGAATATTTCTGAGTACGGGGGGTGGATTATAGAAAGGGAAGGTGTTAACACCCTTTCTATCCCTGATTTTCCATGGGCTCTTAGGTACTTGCTCATTTTGAAATTGCTTGTGTGTGTGCTTGTTTTGTAAAAAAGTTTGCTTCGTGATAACCCTTGTATCAGTCCTCAAGGATGTGACGAAGTTGTTTTGGAAAATTGTTTTGAAAAGTGTTGGTGTGAAAAAGTTTGTTTGTTTGAGCAAGTACCTAAGAACTAATCTACCTACTCGAAAAAGTTCTGTTTGTTTTCCTTTAGACAACTCTATCCTATTATTAAAGAATAGGTAGCACCTCCGTTGGAGTTTGTAAGGGACATTCGAAAGGGACAAGTACGGTCACCAGAGCAATGGGTAGGAAACCTTAGTAGTAACCCTAGAGTCTTAAGATCTTTCTGAGGCAACATTTCCGAGGCAACATTAGAATGAGACATTTGATCTTTTAGACAGGAGAGCAACCACTAAAATCTCCTACGCTTAAATGACTATTTACCGAAGGCAACCGAAGTGAGGCAAACCCTAGGAGTGAAATATGTGCACGTGATTTTTTTCAGTTAATTAGTCTTTTCACATTAAGTAGCTGCCGTTTTAATTTTCAAACATATTTCCATACAATCCTATTAACCATGCATCTAACAGTTAAAGATTACGGAAATTAAAAGTGCGAGAAAATAAACCTAGCTATTACAAGGCTTCGGGGATAGGGATTAATTACATAACAAAATCGGGGACAAAGCGATAAATGAAAACCCTAGTTTAACTATTACAAACCATCGACAGTTACAAAAAATACGAAAAGAATTTATTAAACGCGTGGCGAATTAAGTACGAGGACGCTTAGAAAATAACCTAAAACCCTAATTGAGAGAAAAATATTTTTGTACATTTTTTATTTGAGAAAATAATTTAATTGTAAATTAATTAAAACCCTAATTTCTAATTGCTTTTAATTATGAAAAAAAGAAATTAAATTTTCCTATATTTCTAATTAAATTAAAATAAATATTTTATTAAAAAAATGCTTTTTTGGTGTTTTGTGATTTATTAATTTTATGATTAATAAAAAAAGGTAATTAATTTTTGTGGAAAAAAATTAAACAAAAAAATTAAATAAAGGAAATAAATAAAGAAAAGAAAATGGGCATGTGTTGAGTAGCAAATCTGGGGGGTGCACTATTGAAATTGTTGGGCCCAAGGTTGTTAGCCCAGCATAGCAGCGCCTGATCCTGTGAGATCATCTCCTGAAGGTCTACCATGCGCTGCTCATATGTGAGCGTTGGATCTCCCTTGAGGTTAGATTTAATGGCCAAATCTGGAAGCTGCAAGGTTGATACCTAGGTATGAGGCACACTGAATCCTGCGTTGGAACGTTAGAAAAAATAGCCAAAATTTCCTAGACTTGGGATCGAACCCAGGTCCTCATACTTCCCACCGAGCCAATCTGCTTTGTTGTGCATAGAATGAAAACTAAATATAATATAAAAAAATAAATGAGTTAGTGAGAAACGCGCGCGAGATTTCAAATGGTCCACTGATTGGCTGCCACCTATTCTTCTTCTCCATGGCTCCGTCGTCTTAGCTATATACCTTTTACCTACAGTCGTGCATCTGTAGCTATAGCCCTGTCACCTTGAAAAAATCATAAAATGCATGATAAATGAAATTGGAGACCAGAATCCAATTGGTCTTGGTGTCACAATCATCATGGTATCTTGTTCATGGCCTGATTTTACCTATACGCAAAAACCCTAAAACGCACATAGAAAACCTAGCAATGGCAGATCTAGATATAGGCATCAAAAATACAATTGAATCATACAGTCATGTTGCAAACATCTCAAACATCACAAATATACCAATTAAACATGCTAATGACGCAGGAATTACAGTAATCGGTTTTGAAAGAAAATGCAAACCATGTGAGTTACAGCTTGCATTTCTTGATGCTTCAGGCCTCGTAAATGATTAGGATAGCTTCAGAAACTCCCAAGGAATGTCGTTTAATCCTTAGAACGCTTTGAAACAGCCTATGGAGTAAGATTGGATCTGCACTTTTCTTTCAAAAATTAGAACTTTGTTCTCCCTTTTCACGCCTTCCAACCTCTCTTTTATGCTTTGTTCTGGTTCATTATATACCCTTGAGTGAATTAGGGTTGCAAAATAGATTGAATCTTGAAGTTTTGAGAAGATTTGATTTGGTTCTTTAGCCATATGCAAACTTTCTAAATTGAGCCAAATTATCCCATTTTTGTACCAATCATGCTTGATTCGATTTGGTCTTGATATCTCAGCATAATTTGATTGAGATCTTGTCCAAAAATCATATCAAAACATATCTTTGATATTATTTACCAATTATTTGATTTTATTAAATTTTTTAATAAATAAAAATCAAAATAAAATAAATAATGAAGCAAATAACATGTGAGTGAACATTTGGGTCGTGGACCATGCTACAAGTGAGGTGCAATCATGAAATGCTAAGCCCATTTGGTAAAAAATGCACTTTTGAGCATATTTGACTTTTGGCAATTTTGCAAAAAAGGTCAACTTTGACAAGGCATATCTCCTCCAATTTTAACCCTAGAGAGGTGTTCTTGGAATTTTTAGAAATTTTAGTATGTCCACTAAGAAACCCTTTTGGTCTCATTTCAATTGGATCTTCCATGTTCATGTAAGAAGCTTTGACCCAAAAGGTGTTTTTTGTTGACTTTTCAAAAGGACCTATAATGTAGAATTTCATATATTTTTATGTGTCATATTTTGAACTTGTGGGATGAAGATGAGTTGTAGGGAATTTCATCCTATTCAAAATGAGCCTTGAATGGAAAATTTATGATAAAGTATGTGGAAGTTATGCTTGGTCAAAGTTTGGTTGACTTTTCCTGAGAAACCCTAATTTAGCAACTTTTGGGTTTTGATGAATTTAGGGCATTCCTTGAAGAATCATGATCAACCCTTGATAAAATGATGGATATCACTTCAAAATGTTGATGTTGACCAAATATTTTGAAGTTTGACTGTATGTGGGCCACAATTGACTTTTGACCTAATACAGTCGATTCTCAAGCATCTGAGTAGTTGATTGAGCAAACTTCTTGTGTAGTGCTTGAAATTTGACATGGAGGGTCTTGAAAATATATTAGGAACATGGAGAGCATATGAGATCTTTGGAGTTCACCTATCTTGATGAAAATGGAAACCCTAATTTGAGACACACTGCCTTAGGAGAGAGTTTGTCTGGTCAACTCTTGGGCAAACTTGAGCAAATTAAGGATCTCTAGGAGTATGTATTGAGTAAAATGAGAGGGAAAATTTTGGGGTACAACAACCTCGTCTGCACATCAGTAATTGTGGGACTAATGCCATTGAAGAAAGAAATGAAGACTCATACATCGACAACTAGATCTACCCAACTACCAATGGTGGACCGAGTAACTGGACGGCTAGGGACTTTATACCTGTTTCTTTTATTCCGTAGTAATTGACTTACTTGTTTTGAGATTTGTAATAAACAATTTAAAACTTTACGGCCTTGTGCTTTTCCCGAGGCATATTGGTTTTGCTTGTGAGGACTAGTATTTGTCATTTCATATATCATTAATAAAGCATTGGACGTTTCTTGCATACAAATTTTGCGCTCTATATTTTTCTTTTCTGTTTTCACTTTATCAAAACAGCTATTCTCTTACACACACTCACGTATCATAATGCAGATCCATATCCACTATGGATCCCATTGATAACAGCTCTGTTATTGCCACTTATGACTTCAAAAATACGATCAACCAAGCCGAAGACGAAGGTGAGGATGATTGTGAGGTGCCTGGAGAACTTGCTAGACTATTACAGTAGGAAGAAAGGGCCATACAGCCTCATGAAGAGCCGGTTGAGACAGTGAATTTGGGTACTGAGGAAGACATAAAAGAGGTTAAAATAGGTGCAAATCTGGAGCTTAGCGTCAAACAGAGGTTGATACAGATTTTGCACGACTATGTTGAGATCTTCGCCTGGTCCTATGAAGACATGCCTTGTTTGGACATTGATATTATGGTACATCGCCTGCCGACTAAAGAAGATTGTCCTCCGGTTAAACAGAAGGTCCTTCGTATGCGCCCTGGAATGTCAGAGAGGCAGAGGTCATGAAGCAATTCGACGCAGGATTCTTAGTTGTCACTTCTCATCCATAATGGGTTGCTAACGTCGTTCCGGTACCTAAGAAGGGTGATAAGGTACGGATGTGTGTGGATTACAAAGATCTGAATAGGGCAAGCCCCAAGGATGACTTTCCTCTTCCTCATATCGATGTTCTGGTCGATAACACCGCATAACACAAAATCATCTCCTTCATGGATGGTTTCTCTGGCTACAACCAGATCAAGATGGCTCCTGAAGACATGGAGAAGACGACCTTCTTCACGCAGTGGGGCACCTTCTGCTACAAAGTGATGCCTTTTGGGTTGAAGAATGTTGGGGCAACTTATCAGCACGCCATGGTCGCTTTGTTCCACGATATGATTCACCATGAGATAGAGGTTTATGTTGATGACATGATAGCCAGGTCTCAGACTGAAGAAGAGCACCTTGATCATCTCCAAAATTTATTTGACAGGTTGAAGATATATAAGCTGAGGTTGAATCCAAACAAGTGCACCTTCGGGGTAAGTCTGGTAAACTTTTGGGATTCATTGTCAGCGACAAAGGCATCCAAGTAGATCCAGCAAAGGTAAAGGCTATACAAGAAATGCCAGCTCCCCGTACAGAGAAGGAAGTTAGAGGTTTCTTGGGACGCTTGAATTATATCGCCAGGTTCATTTCACATCTGACTGCTACTTGTGAGCCCATCTTCAAGCTTTTGAAGAAAGATCAAGTGGTAAAGTGGAATGATGAATGCCAAACCGCTTTCGAAAGAATCAAGGAATACCTTCAAGAACCACCAATTCTGATGCTTCCAGTTGAAGGAAGACCTTTTATATTGTACTTGATAATGCTAGACAATTTAATGGGGTGTGTGATGGGGTAGCATGACGAGTCTGGTCGAAAAGAGCACGCAATATACTACCTTAGCAAAAAGTTTACCGACTATGAGACACAATACTCATTGCTCGAGAAAACTTATTATGCTTTGGCATGGGCTTCTCGCCGATTGAGACAGTATATGCTGACTCACACTACCTTGTTGATATCAAAGATGGATCTGATCAAGTACATTTTCGAGAAGCCCGCTCTCTCCGGAAGGATAGCAAGGTGGAAAATGATCTTAACTGAATACGACATCCAATACACAACCCAAAAAGCAATCAAGGGAAGTGTGTTGGCGGATCATTTGGCACATCAGGCTGTGGACGACTACCAGTCCATGAATTTCGAGTTCCCGGATGAGAATATTATGTTAGTAATTGACTACGAAGAACTTGGACTGGATGAAGGACCTGAGGAAGGATCCCGATGGTCTATGTATTTTGATGGAGCTTCAAACTCTCTAGGTAATGACATCGGCACTGTAGTCATATCTCCCAAGGGCTGTCATAATTCGTTCACTTCCCGATTATGTTTCAATTGCACCAACAACATGGCGGAGTATGAAGCATGTATTATGGGTCTTCGAGCTGCTATCGACCTAAGGATCAAATTCTTGAGTGTATTCGGGGATTCCGCTTTGGTGATAAGTTTGATCAAAGGCAAATGGGATACGAAGCATCCGAATCTCATCATATACAAAGAGTATGTGCTGACACTGCTCCCACACTTTAAGGAAGTAACTTTTGAACATTTCTCACGAGAGGAGAACGAGTTAGCGGACGCGCTAGCTACCATGTCTTCTATGTTCAAAGTTAGGTGGGACAATGAAGCTCCCAAAATAACCATTGAGAGGTTGGATGAACCAGCACACTGCTGTCAAATCGATACCAAAGAAGTGGCAGACAAACCCTGGTTTCACGAAGTGAAGAGGTATCTCGAGGCTCAAGAATATCCCGAAGGGGCATCTGTCAATGATAAGAAGTTTCTGAGAAGGTTTGCTGCAAAGTTCTTCCTCAGTAATGGAATCCTCTATAAACGCAACCATGACTCCATGCTACTACCGTGTGTATACAAAAGCGAAGCAGAGAGGATCGTGACAGATCTACATGAAGGCACCTTCGGAACCCATTCTAGTGGACACACCATGGCTAAGAAGATCCTACGGGCAGGATATTACTGGTCTACTATGGAAGTCGATTGTTATCAGCACTCTCGAACTTATCATAAGTGGCAAATCTATGCTGATAAGGTGCATGTGCCTCTGGTCCCCTTAAACGTCTTGACAGCTCCGTGGCCCTTTGCAATGTGGGGCATCGACTGAAGAAGTGAAAAACACAAGAAGGGGGGTTGAATTGTAAAACTTGAAATCAAATGCAGACAACACGTTATTTTTATCCTGGTTCGTTTGATCTCAAACTACTCCAGTCCACCCGTCAAGGTGATTTCGCCTCTCTCCAACGAGGTCTTAATCCATTATATTCAACTGAATATTACAACTGCTTTAACAACTGCTAAAGCCTTCTTGAGTCTAAACCACGGACCGGTTTCTCAAGGAAATACTTTCTTACAGATAAATGAATACTGTATGTTGAATGTTTTCTACAAAAACTTTATATCACAACTGTGATAATACACAAATTAAGCTTATGTGAAACTAGGATGCTATTACTATAGGGTAAGTAATTTGAGAGATATCAAGCTGTATGAGTGAGGATGAAGATGATTTGCTTTAGGCGTGTAAAGAGTTGTAGAGCATTAGCCAATTCATTTCTCACTGACTTGTTTATATAGCCTTGGAAAGGATACGTTGTAGTCAATTATTCCATTTCAATGCCCATTACGTTCTTTCCATATTGAGAAGATCTTTGTCTTTGGAATAAAGCCGTTGGTAATAAAGTGTCTTGAATGCACAGTACCGTTGTCAATTCAGCGTGTTATTGGCTTTGGCTTATTCTGACGCTTCTAGATGCTGATGATATTGTTTTGGTCTTGATCAGAGTTTAGAGTATGTTAAGCGCAGATCTGTTCATCAAGCTTCAGTGTAAGCACATGCTTTGATCTTCTGATGCTGGCATTTGATATTTCATCTTCTGATGCTGGCATATGATATTTTCATCTTCTGATGTTGATGTTGACATTCTTATGCTGATATCCATCAGAGTTTCTGTAAATGCATAATATACTTTTTAGGTAGCATATATGTCTCATATGAATTATACAATTTATTTAATCTTGCATTTTGTTATCATCAAAACTTTAACTTAGGGTAGTAGATTCAAACTTTGTTCTAACAATCTCCCCCTTTTTTATGATGACAAAACCCGAATTTTTTCAATTGAAATTTTAAAGAAAAAGTATCAGAGATAACCAAATAATAGATTGTATCAGAGATAAACGGAGAGGTATCAGAGCTAAGACGATAAGAAAAAGATATCAGAGTTATGATCAGAAAAACTCCCCCTGAGTTTATTACTTCCCTTTAATTCCATGAGTCCTTTAGCATCAGATCTTTATTGAACTTTCTTTGAGCATCAGATCTTTCCTTTACTGGGGCAGAGCTTCAGTGTATTAGAGTTCATCAGATTCTTGTACATGTAAGCTTATGCAGAACAAAGAAACATTCAAGTATATCAGAGTGTTAGAATGTTTGAGACTTTTGTCTCAGTAATCCGTTATTGAAAAATATCATTCTTTCTCCCCCTTTTTGTCAGCAATCAAAAAGTGCAAATAATTGGAGTTAAAAACGATCAGTGCAGAAAAATGATTGTATTCAGTTCAGAGCTCAGAAAATATTACAGATAACATGTAAAGAAAATAGTGAAAGCATCAAGAAACAATCTAAGGATGGGGAGGAAGGCGTGTGAACAGAGCTTCTAGCATGTTCTTAATCTGATCAGTGGTTTCCTTCTGCTGATGCACCATGCTGGCTACTGAATCAATCTTACAATCCTGAACATCCATCCTTTCCTTCATTCGTTGATCATTCTCATCCATTCTCTCATGCAGTCGAAGATCATTTTGCTTCAGCTCTTCAAGAGTCTGCCTGTCCAATGCAGCTTGAGAGGTGTCAGAATCAGGATGCTTCTGAGAGCCTTCTGCAATAACTTCTTCTTGACTTAAATCTTCAGCTGGAATCGTCTGTTCTTCTGCTGGTTGAATTGTTGAAGCTGGACGCTTTTCAGACCAAGGCTCACTGTCCAGAAGAAGAACTTTATCCTTCAGCAGACCTTCAATTTCTTTCAGCAGATTGCTGAAGTTCTGTTGAGCCTGTCCATAGCTTTGGTCTTGCAGTTTAAAGGTTTCAGCGCATACCCATCTTCTGAATTGTGTCCAGAGGTGGTCTGAAACAGCAGGATCAATCACTTCCAAACTAGCCTGTTTTAGAGAAGAAATCCACTTCTGCATATCTGTTTCAAAATTCAAGATGCTAGAACCAACATTTGGTTGTTTGGGTTTGGGAATGGAAGTTTTATTCATAATGGCAGCAAGGCGTTCAAGGACGGTTAGATCAATGAAGGTCTTGCTGTGGTCATCTGGATTTTGCTTGGGTGAGGGAGTAGGAGAATCAGGAATGATTATTGGACTGGATGGGGTATTAGGTGGAGTAATTTATGGTGAGGATGGTAGTTGAGGGATATTAACAGTGGTACCACCAGGAAATTGCACAGCTAAGGGTCGTTGTTCAAAGGATTCAGATGATTGAGGTTCAGGGGATTGAGCCTCAGAGTGTTGAGACTCAGGTTGTGGAGATGATTCGTGTTGAGGTGAAGGTGGATTAAGTTCTGGTTGTGGAGATGGAGGTTGTGGAATTTCTGTTTCTGGTGAGTGTGGATCTTCTGGTATTGGTGAGAGTGTAGTTTCTGGTTGTGGTGAGTGGGGAGTTTCTGGTTGAGGATTTGGATTTTCTGTATGGGGAGCGGAAGAGTGTTGATCTATTTCATAAAGAACTTCTTCAAGTTCTGGTTCTGTTGAGGTTGTAGGTTTTGGATTATGAGGTTTTGTGCGGGATCTTCTGAGGGTTAATGACTCAGAAGGGTCAAACTCGGGTTCAGTATCATCAATGGTTGGAATGGGAATTGGGATTTCAAATGAAGCTGGGGTTGGAATAAATGTTGGAACAACAGATGAATTTAAAACATTAACAGAAGACAGATTACCTCTCTTCTTTAGGGTCTGCTGAGACGATCCTTCTGATACAGCCTTTCTCTTCTTAGTCTTCTTCAGAGTAACCTCTGGTGTTTGCTGGTGCAGATCTTTAATGTTCAGATCAGGATCTGTGCCATCAGCTTTACAAGCATCCAAGTATCTGAGAACAATGACTGGTTTAGAGTCAATCTCAGAAAACATAGGAAAGTTGTCCAGAGGGACTCTTCTGTTGGTGATTTCAGCATGAGGAGTGACGCTGGGCTCCTTCCTTATGTTCTCTATCAGCTTCATCTTCTTCAGATTCTTGGCATTCAGCTGCTTGCCAACAGAAGGTTCTAGAGCGCTTATTTCCTGTGCCTCTGTCAAGTGTTTGATCAGCCTATTCTCCGTTAGAATATCTGATATCAATCTGCCGAAGGGTATCCAATCCCTTTTAGTCCTTTCTTCTTCTCTCGTTTCCTTGACGCTTGTCTTCAAATGATTGAACAGAAGATGAGCTATGTTGATCTTGGACTTCTTTGCAATAAAATAAATCAGAAATTGCTGATCTATGTTTATATAGTCAGGAGAGCTTGTAGGCTTCCTATGGTTGAAGCAGCCCAGAATAATCTTTGCCCAAATTCTGTGTTGATTCTTCAAATCTCTTATTTTGCTGCTGGGAACCCCATGTGTGAAAATCTCTCTTGCAACTAGGGCAGAGTTTGCACATCTATCTGCCATGTCAATACAGCGGATACCACCACCATTGTATCCAATCAGCCTTGCAATGTGATCTTCAGTAATCACTATCTTCTTTCCCATGATATACGAAGTAACCTGATGAGTTGAGGAAGACGCATGTATCCAGAATTCTTTAACCAAAATGGGGAATGTTGGACCCACCAACCTATCAAAGTACCTTTCCCAACCTTGTACCTTAATTTCTTCAGACAAATCAAAGCCATTTTCCTTCAAACTGTTGAAATCTACTATCAATTCTGACATAACTTCCAAGTTCTTGACCGGAGTGAGGAGCGTTCTAAAAGGAATATGATACTGTTCAGAAGAAGCATCTTGCTGGGAACCTGCAGATGGAGTGCTAGAGGATGCCATGTTCACACAAGGGTTTTTGAGAAAAAGATTGAAAATGGTTTCTTTGAGAGAAGATGAACACACAAATAAGAACACAAATATTTAGAGGATTGTAAGTGACGGTAAAAAGTGAATGAGTGGTGTGAAGGTGTTTAAATAGGTTTCAAAAAGTGTTTTGAAAACATAAACGTTTTAAGAGAGAGAATTAAATCATGATTACTCGCATTTAATGTTGGCTGATTTTAGGGGAGTTAGAAAGATATTTGGAACGGTTACCCATGACATGTGTCTCAATGCATCCAATCAGCGCTTTTCCTTCTCAGAAGCGTGCACGCGTGTTCTGCCTCAGGAGTTAGCTGATGATTGGATGACACTTGTTTGATTTAGTGAACAACACATCTATCCTTGAAATGAAACGCTCAGATCTTTATGGATAGAATCTGATACAATCTGCATGTCTAAATTTCTGAAAGAAGATTGATCAGAAGTTCACAGTAAAATAAAACAAATTCTGAAGGTTAATATATAAAATTAAAACATTTTCATTCTGGGAAGAGCTTCATGCTGAGATGTTTCAGAATGAAGTTGAACCTATCTTCAGAAAGTGGTTTAGTGAAAATATCAGCCCATTGATGATCTGTATCAATAAATTTTACGTTTAAAATGCCTTTCTGAATATAGTCCCTAATGAAATGATGTTTTATTTCTATATGCTTAGCCCTAGAATGCAAAATTGGATTTTTACTTAAGCAAATGGCAGAAGTGTTGTCACAGAGTATAGGAATGTTACTCTCAAATATCTGGAAGTCTTCAAGCTAACTTTTCATCCAGAGCATTTATATGCTGCATCCTGCTGCTGCTATGTATTCAGCTTCTGCTGTTTATAGCGCAATTGTGGATTGCCTTTTGCTGGACCAAGAGATCAGATTTTCTCCCAGAAACTGGCAGCTTCCAGAAGTACTTTTACGCTTTACTCTGTCTCCAGCAAAGTCAGCATCACAGTAACCTACTAAGCTGTAATCACTAGATTTTCTATAAAATAAACCCAGATTAGTAGTACCTTTCAGATACTTGAAAATTCGCTTAACAGATGTTAAGTGAGATTCTCTAGGATCTGATTGAAATCTTGCACAAATGCATACACTGAATAAAATATCAGGCCTTGAAGCCGTCAGATAAAGAAGAGAACCAATCATACCTCTGTAGACCTTCTGTTCTACCTTTTTGCTTACCTCTTCTTTTTCCAGAATGCACGTGGGATGCATTGGAATCTTTGATGACTTACATTCTGAGAGATCAAATTTCTTCAGAAGTTCTCTGACATATTTGCTCTGATGAATGTAAGTTCCCTCTGGAGTTTGATTGATCTGAATTCCCAGAAAGAATTTCAGTTCCCCCATGAGGCTCATCTCAAATTCTGCCTGCATACACTTAGCAAATTTTCTTCCAAGAGAAGGATTAGTAGATCCAAATATAATATCGTCAACATAAATCTGACACACTAAGATGTCATTCTTAACTGTCTTACAGAATAAGGTTGTGTCCACTTTCCCTCTGGTGAATTCCTTTTCTAACAGAAAGTTACTTAGTCTTTCATACCAAGCTCTGGGAGCTTGTTTCAGACCATACAGTGACTTTTTTAGTTTGAAAACATATTCTGTATTTTTTGTACTTTCAAAACCAGGGGGTTGGTGCACATAAACCTCTTCTTCTATATAGCCATTTAAGAATGCACTCTTGACATCCATCTGATATAGAGTGATGCCTTTATTAACAGCAAAATAAATTAAAAGTCTGATAGATTCTAACCTGGCGACTAGAGCAAAGGTTTCTGTATAGTCTATCCCCTCTTGCTGACTATAACCTTGTGCTACCAGTCGTGCTTTGTTTCTGATGACTTCACCTTGTTCGTTCAGTTTGTTTCTAAACACCCATTTT
This sequence comes from Vicia faba, assembly GCA_948472305.1. NCBI lineage: Eukaryota > Viridiplantae > Streptophyta > Magnoliopsida > Fabales > Fabaceae > Vicia > Vicia faba. The sequence continues at coordinate 1,069,806,438 of OX451735.1, read as the reverse complement.
GTTCCAATGACGTTGAATCCTTTTGGTCTGGGAACAAGATCCCATACGTCATTTCTGGTGAATTGATTCAGCTCTTCTTGCATTGCTAGAATCCAGTCGTTGTCCAGAAGTGCTTCATCAATTGAAGAAGGTTCAATCAGAGAAACAAGTCCCATGAGGGATTCTTCAGAGTTTCTGAAGCTGGCTCTTGTTCTGATTGGATCTTCCTTTCTTCCTAAGATTGTTTCTTCTGGGTGATCCATGCTGCTTCTGGGTAGTCTTTTCTGAGGTTGATCAACAGATGTTGCTGGATTGCTTGCAGTGCCTCTTTCTGATGTTGAAGGAGTGTCTTTGTTGAGAGCTTATGATGACTTGTCTTCAGAACCTGTGAATTCAACTTCCATACCTGCAAAGACTTCATTCTGCTTTGACTTTTCAGAGTCAAGCTTATCATCAAAACGAACACTGATTGATTCTTCCACAATCTGTGTTTCTGTATTGTATACTCTGTACCCTCTTGAGCGTTCAGAGTATCCTAACATAATACACTTCTGTGCTTTAGAGTCAAACTTGTTCAAATAATTTTTTGTATTTAACATAAAACAAGTACATCCAAATGGATGAAAATATGAAATGTTGGGCTTTCTGCTCTTCCACAATTCATATGGAGTCTTTTCCAAAATAGGTCTTATGGAGATTCTATTCTGAATGTAGCACGCTGTGTTTATTTCCTCTGCCTAGAAGATCTTAGAAACGTTTGTCTCATTGATCATGGTTCTGGCCATTTCTTGCAATGTTCTGTTCTTTCGTTCTCCAACTCCATTTTGCTGGGGAGTTCTAGGACAAGAGAAATCATGCAGAATGCATATGTCATTAAAGAATGACTCAAAATCTTTGTTTTCAAATTCTCCACCATGATCACTTCTGACTTTAACTATTCTAAGATCCTTTTCATTCTGAACTTGGTTACAGAAGGAGACAAACACAGAGTGTGACTCGTCCTTGTGTCTTAAGAACTTTACCCATGTCCATCTGCTATAGTCATCTACGATTACTAACCCGTACTTCTTGCCACTGACTGAAGCAGTTTTAACTGGTCCAAATAAGTCAATGTGCAGAAGTTCTAATGGCTTAGAGGTGGAAACAACGTTTTTAGATTTGAAAGCAGGTTTTGTAAACTTGCCTTTCTGACATGCTTCACACAGAGCATCTGAATTGAACTTCAGATTAGGAAGTCCTCTGACCATATTGAGTTTGTTAATCTGAGATATTCTTCTCATACTAACATGCCCCAATCTTCTGTGCCAGATCCATTGCTCGTTGTTAACAGACAAAAGACACTTTACATTCTGACTTTTCAGTTCAGAAAGTTTGATTTTATAAATGTTGTTTTTCCTCTTTCCATTAAATAGGATAGTCCCATCTTTCTGACTAACAGCTTTACATGATTTTTGATTAAAGATTATATCATAACCATTATCACTTAATTGACTTATGGATAACAGATTATGCATTAATCCATCTACTAATAGAACATTATTTATAGAGGGAAGATTTCCATTACCTACTGTTCCAGAGCCAATGATCTTTCCCCTCTGATTTCCTCCAAAGCCTACGTGGCCTCCAGGCTTAAGTTCCAGGCTTTGGAACATATGCCTTCTTCCCGTCATGTGTCGTGAGCAGCCAGAGTCCAGGTACCATGACTGGTGTTTCTGATTTGCTGCTAAAGATATCTGCAACATGTATTATTTTATCCTTATGTACCCATATTTTCTTGGGTCCTGATTTGTTAGCTTTACCAAAACTCTGGTTGAATTTTGGTTTCACAGAATAATTACTACTAGTATATTTAATGTCATGTGTGTGACCATACACAAAGTGTGAATTCAAAGGAGTGCGTTTAATAATTAGATCCATGGCATTCTTTGGTGTGGGTACCTTACCTTGGTATCCTATTCCCTTTCTGCCGTTTCTGCTAACTCCATAGATCATTGAAGCCATTTTGCTTCTATCTATGCTTTTAGCAAGGAACTTCTGAAAGCTGTGATCATACTCCTTGATGATCTCATCAGCGCTGCTGGGAGTTTCAGAAATTGTTTCCTTCTGAGAGTTTTGTAAAAGATTTTCTAATTTTGAAATTTTATTTTTCAACTAAGAATTTTCCAATTTGAGATACTCAGTTTTATCAGAGTCAGAATCAAGATTCCTTTTCAGGTTTCTGAATTTAACTCTGATCTGCTGATATCTTTCCAGAATTTCGTTAAGGCTTTCAGCAAGTTCAGCCTTAGCAAAATTAATTGCAAAGTCAGGGAATACCTCTTCGGTGTCTGATTCAGAGTCTGATTCAGAAGCTTCACTGTCTTCTGATATGTTAGCCATGAGAGCTATGTTTGCTCTCTCATCATCTGATTCTGAGTCAGCTTCAGACGAGTCAGAGTCATCCCATGTAGCCATGAGACTCTTCTTCTTTTCCCTTCCAACCTTCTTTTTGGGCTTTTCCCTCTGAAGCTTTGGACAGTCACTCTTGTAGTGTCCTTGCTCGTTGCATTCATAGCAGATGATGTCCTTGGTGTTTGGCTTTCTGCTTCCTGAAGAGCCTTCAGATTTTCTGTATCCAGAGGAGGAGTCTGACCTTCTGTATCTGGAGGAGGACTCACTCTGATCGGATCTTCTGGTATTCCTGAACTTTCTTTGCCTCTGCTTCCATAGTTGGTTCACTCTTCTGGAGAGGAGGGAAAGTTCGTCTTCTTCTGATGAGGACCCATCAGAGGTTTCTTTAACAGCCTGCAAAACTTTGGAGTCAGATTTTCTGTTAGATTTTAAAGCTAAAGGCTTACCTTGCTTCTGAGGTTCATCAGCTTCTAGCTCTATCTCGTGACTTCTGAGGGAGCTGATAAGTTCCTCCAGAGAGATTTTGTTGAGATCTTTAGCTAGCTTCAGCGTTGTAACCATTGGCCTCCACTGTTTTGGCAAGCTTCTGATGATCTTCTTGACATGATCAGCAGTAGAATACCCTTTGTCTAGAACTTTGAGACCAGCCACCAGAATTTGAAATCTTGAGAACATCGTTTCAATTGATTCACTTTCTTCCATTTTGAATGCCTCATACTTCTGAATGAGCGCAAGAGCTTTAGTTTCTTTGACCTGAATGTTGCCTTCATGCGTCATTCTGAGAGAGTCAAACATACTCTTTGTAGTGTCTCTGATAGATATCTTTTCATATTCAGCGTAAGAGATGGCGCTGAGAAGAATAGTTCTGGCCTTGTGGTGATTTTTGAAGTCACGCTTTTGTTGATCAGACATTGCCTTCCTGTCAATCTTCTGACCACTTGCATTCACTGGGTGCGTGTATCCATCTGTCACCATGTCCCACAGATCAGCATCATGTGCCAGAAAGAAGCTTTCAATTCTGTCTTTCCAGTAATCAAAATTCTCTCCATCAAAGACTGGAGGTCTGCCGTTGAATCTGTCTCTATCTTCATTGTTTTCATTGCCGGTGTGTTGATATGTTCCTGCCATTGTGTTTTTCTGACGCTGGATCTTGTACTGACACGGTTAAGTCTTTTTGCTCAGAACCAGGCGCTCTGATGCCAATTGAAGAAGTGAAAAACACAAGAAGGGGGGTTGAATTGTAAAACTTGAAATCAAATGCAGACAACACGTTATTTTTATCCTGGTTCGTTTGATCTCAAACTACTCCAGTCCACGCGTCAAGGTGATTTCGCCTCTCTCCAACGAGGTCTTAATCCACTATATTCAACTGAATATTACAACTGCTTTAACAACTGCTAAAGCCTTCTTGAGTCTAAACCACAGACCGGTTTCTCAAGGAAATACTTTCTTACAGATAAATGAATACTGTGTGTTGAATGTTTTCTACAAAAACTTTATATCACAATTGTGATAATACACAAATTAAGCTTATGTGAAACTAGGATGCTATTACTATAGGGTAAGTAATTTGAGAGATAGCAAGTTGTATGAGTGAGGATGAAGATGATTTGCTTTAGGCGTGTAAAGAGTTGTAGAGCATTAGCCAATTCATTTCTCACTGACTTGTTTATATAGCCTTGGAAAGGATACGTTGTAGTCAATTATTCCATTTCAATGCCCATTACGTTCTTTCCATATTGAGAAGATCTTTGTCTTTGGAATAAAGTCGTTGGTAATAAAGTGTCTTGAATGCACAGTACCGTTGTCAATTCAGCGTGTTATTGGCTTTGGCTTATTCTGACGCTTCTAGGTGCTGATGATATTATTTTGGTCTTGATCAGAGTTTAGAGTATGTTAAGCGCAGATCTGTTCATCAAGCTTCAGCGTAAGCACATGCTTTGATCTTCTGATGCTGGCATATGGTATTTCATCTTCTGATGCTGGCATATGATATTTTCATCTTCTGATGCTGATGTTGACATTCTTATGCTGATATCCATTAGAGTTTCTGTAAATGCATAATATAATTTTTAGGTAGCATATATGTCTCATATGAATTATACAATTTATTTAATCTTGCATTTTGTTATCATCAAAACTTTAACTTAGGGTAGTAGATTCAAACTTTGTTCTAACATCGACATGATCGGAGAAATCAGGCCCACCTCTAACGGACATCGCTTCATCCTCGTAGCCATTGATTACTTCACGAAGTGGGTTGAGGCCACCTCTTTTTCTACAGTAACCAAGAACGTCATGGTACGGTTTATCTGACATAATCTGATCTGTTGATATGGTGTTCCAGAGAGAATTATTACTGACAATGGTACGAATCTCAACAACACAATGATCACCGAGCTCTGTAAATAGTTCAAGATACAACACCATAATTCTTCTCCCTACCGGCCAAAGATGAATGGCGCTATTGAAGCAGCTAACAAGAACATCAAGAAGATTGTACAGAAGATGACGGTGACATACAAAGACTGGCATGAGATGTTACCATTTGCTCTTCATGGGTACCGTACCTCAGCACGGACATCGACAGGGGAAACACCCTACTCTCTGGTGTATGGCATGGAGGAAGTCCTACCCATCGAAGTCTATATACCTTCTCTCAGGATTATGAAGTATGCAGGTTTGAACGAAGATGACTGGATCTGAACCCGACTTGATCAGTTAAATCTAATTGATGAAAAGAGACTTACCGCTATCTGTCATGGTGAGACGTATCAAAAGTGAATGATCAAGGCTTTTAACAAGAAAGTCAGGCGTCAAGATATCAAGTCGGGGATCTAGTGATCAAACGCATCATACTGCCGTAAGATGATCCTAGGGGAAAATGGACCCCCACGTACGAAGGGTCGTTTGTGGTTAAGAAATTTTTTCCAGGTGGAGGTATGATTCTAACCACCATGGACAGTGACAACCTTCCACACCCTATCAATGCAGACATAGTAAAAAAAATACTACACCTAATCAAAAGACCCGCTAGGTTAACTGGCCTAGGCAAAAATAAGGGCTTCCCGGCGAACCAAAAGGGTTCGGGCAAAAGTAAGGGATGAAAATGAAAAATCTGTACACCCGACAAGTCGAAAAACCGAAAGGGCGACTTGGGCAAAAAAGGGTATCCCGGTGGACTGAAAACCCTAAAGGGCGATCCAGGACAAAGTTAGGGATATAAAGCGTACCACTATGTCTCATTGGATCATCTTGGAACCAGACTTCGGTATCAACTATCAAGCTAGGACGGCGCTAATCAATTTGATCAACTTTCGGCCAAGAAGCAAAATGATGAGACGCTTGAAGATATAAAGGCAATAGCAGAGTTGGAACCCAATGGGGTTGTTTCACATAGCTGTTTTTTTATTTCTTTTACATAAATTGTATAGTTTCTATCTTTCAGGGGTGTTCTCTTACTAGAGCGTCAGCCTCCTTGTACAAAAACGCCTATTACAGGCCAACTTCAAAAATCAATACAAAATATTTTCACAAGAAACTTCAATTTTGTTTTTTCTTTTTCTGTTTTGTTTTGCAAGAACGTCCAATGATCTATTTTCGATATATGCATTTGAAAATGATTGCTGCTTATAAATATTTACATAAGAAACAAAAGACAATTGCTCGTAATTCCAGAAATAGGGGAAAAAACAAGAAGTGTCAAACCCGACATTTACTCCGCCCAGCAGGTACCGAGATAAAGTCAGCTTTGGAACACAATCATTGGTACATGTACTCCCTACTATCCATGCTTTCATTTCGAAGTAACCCTACTATTCAGGTTCCTTCTCACAGCCCTACTATCCAGGCTTTCATTTTGAAGTAACCCTACTATTCAGGTTCCTTCTCACAGCCCTACTATCCAGGCTTTCATTTCAAAGTAACCCTACAATCCAGGTTCCTTCTCATAGCCCTACTATCTAGGTTCCTTCTCACAACCCTACTATCCAGGTTCCTTCTCACAGCCCTACTATACAGGCTTTCATTTCGAAGTAACCCTACTATCCAGGTTCCTTCTCACAGCCCTACTATCCAGGCTTTCATTTCGAATTAACCCTACGACCCAAGTTCCTTCTCATAACCTTACCATCCAGGTTTCTTCTCTCTTATATCCAGACAACAGTTCACAACACTGTAAGACCTGAACCTGATCAAACACAATCGATTTCACCTTTCCTCAGTAAGCCGCTATGCAGCCTGGACCCTGACTAAATATGCAGATTCACTTCCGCTTCCTCAAGCATGAGTTATTTCCCCAGTAGAGTAACGGAAAACTAAAGCTCCTAAAATTCTATTTCTCCCAAGACAGATACCAACATTCCTCAGCAGATTCCTCCTCAACAACAGGAACAGGAATTCTCATCAGGAAATCAACATCCTCTAAATGGCATCTTTAAGCCCATCTCAGACGATCCGACGATTCTCCGTCACATCCTGGATGGCATCTTTAAGCCCATCTCCGACAATTCTCTAGCATCTTCTCCAAATGGCATATGTAAGCCCATTCCCGACATTATCAAATCAAGTGTCACTTCATACGAGTGCAAATTTCTGGGCACTCTAGTGTTTAATCATCTTCCACCTTCAGATCATGAAAGGCAGACAAACCAATCTACATCCTCAGGTTTAAGAAGATTGAACCGGGGTAGATGTTGTACCCCAAAATTTTCCCTCTCATTTTACTCAAAACATACTCCTAGAGATCCTCAATTTGCTCAAGGTTGCCCAAGAGTTGACCAGACAAACTCTCTCCTAAGGCAATGTACCTCAAACTAGGGTTTCCATTTACATAAAGATGGGTGAACTCCAAAGACCTCATATGCTTTCCATGGTCCTAATGTGTTCCCAAGACCTTCCATGTCAAATTTCAAGCCTTGCACAAGAAGTTTGCTTAGTGAACTGCTCAGATGCTTGAGAATCGACTATATTAGGTCAAAAGTCAATTGTGTCCCACATACAGTCAAACTTCGAGATTTTTGGTCAAAATCAACATTTTGAAGTTATATCCATCATTTGATCAAGGGTTGATCATTATTCCTCAAGGAATGCCCTAAATTCATTAAAACCCAAAAGTTGCTAAATTATGGTTTCTTAGAAAAAGTCAACCAAACTTTGACCAAGCATAACTTCCTCATACTTTATCAGAAAATTTCCATCCAAGGCTCATTTTGAAGAGAATAAAATTCCCTACAATTCATCTTCATCCCTCAAGTTCAAAATATGCACTCACAAAAATATATGAATTTCCACATTATAGGTCCTTTTGAAAAGTCAACAAAAACACTTTTTGGGTTAAAGCTTCTTGCATGAACATGGAAGACCCAATTGAGATGAGACCAAAAGGGTTGCTTAGGGGACATACCAAGATTTATAAAAAGTCCAAGAATACCTTTCTAGGATTAAAATTGGAAGAGATATACCATGTCAAAGTTGACCCTTTTTGCAAAATTGCCAAAAGTCAAATGTGCTCAAAAATGCATTTTTTTGCCAAATGGGCCTAACTTTTTATGCTTGCACCTCACTCATGACATGGTCCACGATCCAAGTGTTCACTCACATGTTATTTGCTTCATTATTTATTTTATTTTGATTTTTTATTTATTAAAAATTAAATTAAACCAAATGATTGGTAAATAATAGCAAAGATTTGTTTTGATTGGATTTTTGAACAGAATCACAAGCTCATTATGCTGGTATATCAGAATTAAATCATATCAAATCTAATTGGCACGAGAATGGCATGATTAGGCCAAATTTGGAAGGATATCATACCACATGAAAATCAAATCAAATTTCCATAAATTTCAAGATACAAGTTAGTTTTTACAACCCTAATTCACTCTAGTACAAATACATAACGCAACCAAGGCAAGAAAACAGAGGTTGAGGTCGTGAAAGTCATCAAGCAAACTCAAATTTTTGGAAGAAAAGTGTGGATCGGATTTCACTTTAGAGGACGATTCAAGGTGATTTAAAGCCACCAATCTACTCCTGGACATCCTTTGAAGCGATTGTAAGCATCACCAAGCCTCCACAAGCCCAGAAACATGCTACACGACCGTCATGGTTTTCCTACTTTTTTCAAATCATTCTCTCATCATTAGCATGATTTGATGATATATTTGTGACCATTGATGTATTTCTAACATGTCTGGATTGTTTAATTGGATTTTTGATACACATACTGAGGTTTGCCATTATTAGGTTTTCTTTGGTCGTTTTAGGGTTTTCTCATACAAGTAAAATTAGCCATAGAAAAGAGTACTAGGATGCTCATGGCATCAAGACGGTTTGATCCATGTAACTGGAATTCATTTATCATGCGTTGTGTTGATTTTTGAGAATTGTAGGTTTTTAGTTATGGCTGATAGTCCGTGGGTAAAAGCTCTGAACCTAAGACGACGGTTCCCTAGAGGAGACGAGTGCGTGTCACGACTTGAGTGGATGGTTTAAACTTTGTGCGCGTTTGGTTATAGCCACTGACCAATTCATAATATATTTTTTTATATGTTTATATTAACAAATAACTTGGCAACATAGTTGGCAAAGAAGGAAACCTATGAGGTGCACGTCCTGGGTTCGACCCCAGGCGTGTTACTTTTGCATTTTCTTGACATTTCCTACAGGTTCCAATGCACCAAGTCCAACGAAGTCCACCGTGAGACCTCATATCTAACCCTAAAGATCTCATCACCATCCAATCTAACATCCCACACGCGCAGTCATACCATAGATCATCAGGGGACCAATACACTAGATCAAGCGCTGACTGGGCTTCAGCTTTGTGAGCGTGGAGTAAATTCAGAAGGACACCCCCTCCATTTTTTATACAAGCCCAGTTTAAATTTATTTATTTATTTCTTTTATTTATTTTGTTCTATTTAATTATTTGTTCCACAAATTAATTTTATTTTTTATTAACTACAAAAAATCAACAAATCACAAAAAAAAAACACCCAAAAATTATTTTTTCATAAAATAGTTATTTTCTTTAATTAACTAATTTAGTTTAAATTAGGTTAATTTAATTCCTTTTCATAATTAAAACTAATTAGAAATTAGGGTTGTAAATAATTAATTTTTCTCCAAAAAATAACCAAATTATTTTTCAATTAGATTTTAGGTCTCTTAATTAATTCTTCACATTTAATTCATCGTGCTGGTTTTAATTACCGTTTTAATTATTTATGTAACTGTGTCGAGGTTGTAATAGATTTTAATTAGGGTTTTAATTTCCGCATTTCATTTTCAGTTAAAAATTCTGTATCTGCGAAAGCCATGTAATAGTTAGGATTTCTATTTCCGCACTTTAAATTTCCGCAATTATTAACTGTTAGATGTATGTTAATAGGATTGTATGGCAAGAATATTCGAAAATTAAAACAGTAGAAAACCCTAAATTGTGCAAAGATAATTAATTGAAAAAAATCCACTCGCACATGCTTACTTCTAGGGTTTACTCCACTCCGGTTGCCTTCGATTAAATGGTCATGAAGTATAGGGTTTGTTAGCGGTCATCCTCTAGCCCCGAAAGATCTAAAGTGACCCTTTTGGATGTTGCCTCAGAAAAGATCTTCAAAGCTTTAGAAGGGTTACTAAAATTCCATAACATTGCATTTGTGACCGTATATGTTCCTTCAAACGTCCCTTAAAACTCCAATGACGATGCTACCTATTCCTTAATAATGGGATAGCGCTGTCAAAAGGAAAATGAACAGACTTTTTTCGAGTAGGTAGATTAACTCTTAAGTACTTGCTCAATCAATCAAACAAAACTTTTCACACAAACACTTTTTCAAAACAATTTTCACAACAACTTCATCACACCCTTGAGGACTAATACAAGGGTTATCACGAAGTAAAACTTTTTTAAAAACAAGCACACACACAAGCAATTTTAAAACGAGCAAGTACCTAAGAGCCCATGGAAAACCATGGATAGAAAGGGTGCTAACACCTTCCCTTTCTATAATCTACCCCCCCGTACTCAGAAATATTCTCGAAAAAAGGTTTTTTCTATTCTTTTTCCTTTTCCTGATTGGATAAAATAAAAGTCGGTGGTGACTCTTGCTTACCGCAACATTTTGTGAACAAAAAACGCAAAACACAAACCAGCATAACAGTCTGTTCTGCCACCATATCACAATATGCATACTTGTACATAGCATCGTAAACATCATAACATCATAAGCATTCTCACTAACCATTTCAAGGATTATTGGGATTTATCTTTGTTCTGTTTTGTAGGACATGGCTTCTATCTGCAGGAATACTATCCAAGTCAATCTTGTAAGAATTCCTTCTCAACTCAAGAGTTAGCATCAAGGGTCCTTAAGAAATCTTCATTCACGAAAGACATGGTCGCCTCCTAAACTTGGTTACCTCTAACATTGATGAAGATATGATGAAGGTGCTTTTCTAGTTCTTTGACCCTTTGCACCATGCTTCACTTTTTCCGATTATCAGCTTGTACCTACTCTGGAAGAATTCTCTCAACTCTTGAGAATTTCCATTCTCAATCAACTATCTTTCAACGGTACGAAAATAGATCCAAGACCTGAAGATATTTCACGAGCATTACACTTGCAACAATATGATGTTACGACTAGTTGGGAAACAAGGAGTGGTGTCAAAGGGTTCCTAGCCAAGTTCTTATTTGAAAAAGCTCAATATTGTTGGAACTCTTTGGATTTACAAGCTTTTGAAGAAATCTTTTCCCTTCTCATCTATGGGATGGTTTTGTTTCCAAATCTTGACCAACTCATAGATGTAAATGCTATCAAAATCTTCATATCTCGAAATCCAATGCCTACTTTGTTGGGAGATATCCTACATTCTCTCCACTCTTGCACTATGAGGAAGAGAGGGCCCCTCATGTTTTGAACTCCTCTCTTGGATAGATGGTTTATTTCGCATCTTTCCCGGTCTGTGTTAAAGAACGAGCAAGGTTTTAGGTGGTCCCATAGGTTGATGACACTCAGACATTCGAATATTCATTGGTGTTCTCGATCCTTGAAGAACGTTAATATCATAGATCGTTATGGGGAATTCCCTAATGTCCCTTTTCTTGGCGTAAGGGGAAGCATCACTTACAACCCTTGCTTAGCCTTAATATAGTTTGGGTATGCCCGAAGAGATGGTCTGCATGATATGCTCATCCAAGGAGTGTTATTCAACTACGAGAGCGACAATCAAGGTTACCGCCAGGAGTTTTTACGAGCTTGGAGGATGGTAAGAAAAGTGGACAGTAAAACATTGGGACACAAGAATTCCATTCCCCTTGAGCCTTACCTTAGGTGGGTACGAGATTGTGCTCAGAAGCTCGTGATGCCTTATCCCTCCATCCTACCAGTTATCATGGAACATGTGGTTGAAGGAGATGTCCAGTACACTGTCCTCCATCCCGACATGCCTACTTCTCTTGAAGAATTGCAAAAAGGTTAGATTCAGCTAAAGGAACAACGAGATACCTTTGAAGATCAATTATGCGCTAGTGAGAAAAGGGTCTTGGAGCTTACAAAGCAACTCCATGAAGAGCAAAGCGTGAATGCCTACCTTGCGCCGAAGAGGATGCGTTCGACCTTTTATCTTAGAGATTTATTTTGTAAGCCCAAGAGGCATGTTGTAGTTATTTTGAACTAATTAATGAAATTTGACATTTGTTCATTCTTTGTCTATACAAATTTAAATTTCATAAATCCTTGAAATCATTTGCATACATATATTCCATGCATCATAACACAACAGGTTTTCCATGACAGGTTTCCTTGTCTTTCTGTTGTTTATTTCAGCAAGATGGATATCGAGAAAATAGTGAAAGACCTACAAGAACAAAACTTCCAGTCTCAGGAGACTCTACTGACCCTGGCCAAGGGGCAGCAAGATTTGATGGCATTGCTAGCAGCCAAAAAGAAACCGAAGAGGTAACCCTAGTCAACATGGGTAGAAGATTCAAAGAGTCGGTCCGTCAGATACCGGTAGTGGAAGACTCATATGAGGAAGAAGAGAATTAGATTGGAGAAGCTAGGAATACCCAGGCTGGTTGTATCAATGATCAAGTGTTTGATGATGAGGATTATTTTAACGAGCAGTATCCTCCTGCCGATGTCAAGTACAAGCAGCCAGAAGATAGACTAAAGGGTGTTGAGATTCAAGCCGTCTCTGGTTTGGATTTTGACGACTTGGGTTTAATATTCGGGGTTGACATTCCCCACAAATTCAAGATACCAGTCTTTGCAAAATACGATGGGGTTTCCTGTCTAAAACTTCACCTAAATTCTTATGTGCGCGAGATTCAACCGCACACCGTTGACAAGAAACCCTGGGTTCACTTCTTTCAATAAATATTGGCTGGGACGCAACTAGAGTGGTTTTACCAATTGACGGGTTCCCGTATCCATACATGGGAAGACTTAGCCACCGCTTTCTACCACCAATACCAGTACAATGCCGACCTGGTGCCAACAAGAGTTCAACTGCAAGACATGACAATGGGGAAGAATGAGAGGTTCAAAGAGTACGCCCAAAAGTGGAGGGACCTTGCCAGTAGGGTTTAACCACCTTTGACTGATAGGGAGCACATTGATATGTTTATGGGCATTTTATCTGGTCCATTTTTCAACTTATTGGTTGGTTGTTCTTCTTCCGGTTTCACCGAGCTGATCTTAACCGGTGAAAGGGTTGAAAGCGGCATCAAAAGCGGGAAGATTCCCATAGCATCTGCCTCCACCTCCAATCCCGTAAAGAAACCTTTTACCGGGAAGAAAGAAATCAATGCTGTGTATGGGGAAAGGGCCCGTACCAAGAAGGATGATCGCCAGTCCGTTAATGCTGTCCGGATTTCCAACCCAACTTCTACTCAAAGACCATCTTCCAATCATCAACGGTTTGAGACTCCGTGAAGAAAATTCACAAGGATAGGCATGTCACTATCCCAAGCCTTACGAAACCTGCTAAAGGCTGATTTGGTGACACTGCGTGATCCTCCAGCCAATCTAGATACCTCATCACCCAAATACAATCCGAATGCTAAGTGTGCATATCACTCAGATAGTCCTGGGCATGAGACTGACCAATGCTGGGCATTGAAGAATAAAATTCAAGACTTAATAGACAACAAAACTATTGAATTTGATCCTCCTCCAACTCCGAATGTAATCACTGAGCCTATGCCAAACCATGGCAAGGGTGTCAATGTTGTTGAAGACATCATTTTTGTTTCCTCCGTAGAAGACTTGACTACTCCGTTAACCACTTGTTTACCTTGGGTTTTGGTAAACAACCGCTGATCCTCCAAATGGTTACTTATTTGGTTACTCGCAGGATCGATCAGATTGATCCTATGGACATAGGTTGATTTTGAATTTTGATTAATGTGGATAAGGCTTTAAGTAAAATGTTTCAAGTAAATTGCATAAAGGAAAGGCTTGGTAAAATAAACAAGGCTTTAAAGTAAAGGTTCGACAGGAATTTAAAGGGGAAAAGCATGTAAAATACTGGAAAAGTAAATGACTTTTAATTGATAAAATTGGTGTTTCACACATACATTTCTCAACAATTCTTTCGCTCACACTGGGTACTTGAATCTAAATGAGTGACTATGTATATGATTGTGAACACACGCGAGAAACTACATGTCTACTCCTATTTATACAAAAACATTCCAAGTAACCGTCGGGCAGTTACACTGCTTCGAGATTAAGCCACTTGGCACGTTCTCCATGCTCGACGCTCCAGATCCTTGCACGTTTGCACGTAGTAACTGCTGGAAACCGTTTTCCCTCCAAAGCTTTGAATTTCAAACTGCTCCACTCTGGACCATCGAACACGTTCGTCAAGAGACGTCTTCGACGAAAACTCCTTCGACGTCGAAGGCAATCAGCCTTCTTCCTTGGAAGAAATCTTCTAAATATTTTGCCATCTTTCGACGGGCACTTCGACAGGCTTAGCCAGTCGAAAGCATCTTTCAGCTTTTAATGGCTGCCATCAATCAAAACAAAGGTGTCGAATTTAGGAGCCAACAAATTGCCCCCCAAGAATGCCTTATTTCGACTCTGAAAGAAAAAGGCATTCTTTGAAAACGCCATTCGACACCTGTTTTTTCCACGCTTAGTCACAAGTTAACTTGTGCACTTTTTGTTGCTTTTTACCAACTATTGGCAATCCCAAGAAACCATCATTGATTTGATCCTAGGACGTCACTTTCAGTACGGCGTGGAGTACCAAACATCACTTCAGAATTTGTCATTATGACAAATCCCAAAAACGAGGACGCACGCTGCGTCTCTCTGTTTCTGCAGAAACGGCCAAAACAACAGGATGCTGCCACGCGTCCCACTAATTCCTGCAGCATTAAATGACATTTAATGTCCTCGTTATTGGGAATTTCTCCCACTACTATAAATAGTAGTGAATATCCTATTGTGGGACTTTTCACGCACACTAGCCCTCAAACTCCCTTGCTTTCATACAAACTTGCTCTCTTTGCAGAAAAACTCTTCCTTTTCCACTTCATCTTCATCCTCAACAATGGCCTCTGCTTCTACTGCCCCCAAGACTAACGCACCAACTGAACAACTTGCTAAGCCCAAGGTCTTTGTTACTGCTCCGGTAGTGAACTCTACAGGGAAACGAAGGGTCCCTGAACCTTCTGACATCTCCGTTCGCGATGCTTACTCGCGTCACTTGATGATCCCGGTTGGATACTCCAACCAGATCTTCGCCATGTCTGGACCCATGAACCCAAGCATCTCTGAAGCTCTGAAGATCAAGAGCTATTTTCCCATCGTCGAGAAACTCAAGCCAGTAGCATGCGCCAAGAAGGACGCAGAAGACAACGAAGACCCTACACACGAGAAGATCGACCTTCGTTTCTTCAACAAAAGTGTTAGAGTCTTCAGGTCTTGCCCTAATCTGACCTCTGACTATGTTGCTTGGCTAACAAAGTTGGAGAAACATCAAACTCCAGTCTGGAAGGAAATGGGAATCTTTGACCTAGTAATGCTGTCGAAGACAGGCTTAAACTACTCCCCAGAGATGCTTATAGCTTCGCTGTTGTTTTGGGATAACTCTCACTTCACCTTTCACCTTCCATGTGGGATGTTAACTCCCACACTCTTCGACGTAGCGGCCATTACTGGCCTTCGACCAACCGGAGATTATTTCGACCCGGAGGAGATGTCGGAGGACCAAATTGGCTTCTCTGAGACTAAACCAACATACACTACCTTTATCAACCATTATCACGACAGGTCGACGGATACAGTGTCGGATGTCGAACACATAGCGTTTCTAGCCTTATGGCTAACTCGCTTTGTGTTTTGCTCGAAGTCTCTACAAGTGACCAAAAAGATGGTCACTCTTGCCACCCAACTGCATCACCGCCAGAACGTCTGTTTGGCAGAACTAATTCTGGCCAGTCTTTATGACTCAATCAGCAATGGGGTTACTCTCTTGAAACATGTCGAAGATAGGAACAGTTTGCTACTCGCTGGGCCTTTCTGGCTACTTCAACTGTGGCTCAACGCCACTTTCGAATCCTTCTTACCCAAGAAGAATCAGATAAATGAACAAGCCCCAGCGATAGCTAATAGACGTATCGAAGGAATTAGGCTGGCTCTACTGACACCTGTGGAAGATGGGCTAGAGTTCCAACAAACCTTCACTAACTTCGTTCTGATGTTCGCTCGAAGGAAGGAATTTGTTTCAACTATGGCTCCATTTGCTCAACGGAAGGTGGGGCCAGCATGGTTCACAAGGCCACACCCAAAGGAGTCGAGTGGTCCCAACGTCGATGAGCACACTGTACTTTGGGAGGCATTCCTGACACCCAGGATCATGCCTCTTCGATTTAAGAGTTCTAAGACTCATTTGAGTCTGCTTGCCTATCAACCCAATCTGGTATCTCGCCAGTTTGGTATCATCCAAACCCTGCCTTCTCCCATTTTCCAAAGAGAGAAGTCAATGTTGTACTTCTGCAACGATTATACAGAAGAAGCTGCTACCAAGCATATCGGAAGATATGCTGGTCGAACAATCCTCTCGCTGTTCAACTACCAGCTTAACTTCCTTTGCTCACCATCTTTTGAAGAGTGGTGGAGAAGCTATTATGCTGAGTACTTCTTCGACGAGAAGGACTTCATAGCAGAGTTGCAGAAGTCTTTTGTCCTTGTGTTGGACAAAGTAAAGAAATGTAAGTTCATGCTCTCACATTTACTTTTTATCTTTCTCTTCGACTGTTAGCCTATTTACTTTCCTTTTCGCTTTCAGTTGTTCGAAAGCCCCTAGCCAAGAAGGCTACAGAAGGCCCACAAGGAAGAGTCCCTTCGACAAAACCTCCACCGCCGGCGAAGACTATAGCGCCGGCGAAGACAACGGGCAACCAACAGGGGGAAGGCTCTTCGAGGAGGCCTCCTGCATCGGTAACCAGATTTTCTTCATTTTCATTCTGGCTTTCGATTATTTATTTTCGACGTAATTATTCAATCGAATTCCTATTGGTTTTCTAGGCCCCTTCGCCCAAGAAAAGGGCAGCATTGGTGATCGAATCGGGGAGTGATGACGAAAGTGATTCCCCTCCTTCTCCCTTAAAGAGGCGAAAGTTAACGAAGGACGCTTCTGTTCCTACTCCAGCTCCTGAAGGTCGAACCGTCAGAATAAAGGTCGCTGTGAGAAAGCCTAGGCCACCTGCAGTGGTCATCGAGGAACCAACTGAGGAGGAACTGAACGCTCTTGTTACCAAGCCTGTCGAAAGTGACAATTCCAGCCCTGGGGCTGAAGTTAATCCACAGGTAATCTATTGGACCCTTCTTATAACTTAGGCATAGATACCAGTATTCGATTTTGTCTCTTTCGACATCCGAAGATTTGTCTTCTTTCTCTTTTTCAGGACACTACTGAAAGTTCCCCACCAAGGACTTCAGAAACTCTAGAATCTGCTGACCTTAGCAGGCCTCGGGAAAAAGATTTGGGCAATGACGAAGCCCACACTGAGAATGAGGCCAATGCTGAAACAGTGAAGAAGACAACAGAAGAACCTATGGTGGAGGAAACACAACCAGAAACGGTTCCTGTGGTGGACTTGTTGTCAGAAGAGAATCCTGAAGGAAGAGACCAAGGCAATGGCGAAGAGAATCAAGATGCTGTTGACGAAGAGCATCAAGGTGGTACTGGCGAAGACCACCAGGGTGACGCTAGCGAAGAGCCACAAAATGACGCTGGCGAAGGACCCCAAGGTGATGTTAACAAAGAACCACAAGTCGATGCTAGTACCGCCTCAGTTCAAGTCGAAGAGCAACCAAACGAGGCACTCAGCATTCAACAGCCTCCAGTCCAAGATAATACCATGGCAAGGGTCACCTCCTCAAAGCACAGGTCGAAAGAGGACTTGGAAATCTTGAAACAAACTGACCCTGTCAGCTACCTTAATGCAATCGTCGAGAGTAAGAGTTCTTCTGACACTAGTCAGGAAATTCCTACTCTGTCGGGGAAATCTACTGAGACTTCTCCTCTTGATGATGCGTTGGCGAAGGTTAAGGCCCAGTTCTTCAAGAGGGATTTAATGAAGGCTTTAGAGGGGGACCCCACTGCTCCATCATGCTTAAAAGAGGTTTTGAATGATGTTGACTTCGAAGCTGTAGCCCCAGAAATCTCAGACTTAATCATGGAATTACATTCTATGATTGATCAAGTCTCAGCGGATTACCGGCGCCAACGAACTTTTAACAGTCAGCTCGAAGTGCTGCATGGCAAAAGCTCATCTGCGTGGACAGTTGTCTCAGATTCGACTTCTCGAATTGCCGAGTTGTCGAAACAGAAAGCGTCTGCACAGGAAAGGTTCGATGCTATTGAGCGAGAGAATGTCTCCTTCCGAGCACAAATTGCAGAGATAGAGGCGAAGATAAACGCCAACACTGTGCTCCAGGAGGAAATTCTTTCGACCATCCCAGACACTGAGAGCCAGACTGAGATCAAGCAAGGCCTGGAATTCGCTGAGAGGGCTCAAAGCCTCGACGCCCAAATTGCCAAACTGGTGCAAGAAAAATCTTGGTGCAAAAAGAGGTTGGAGCTGCAGCATGCCAAGTATCTTCGACTCAAGAATTCTCTTTCCTTTTGATTGATTCTTTTTTGTAACCATCTTCTGTAATCACTTTCGACAACAATTGCCATTTTGGCTGAAATTAATAAAAATTTCCATTTTGGCATTTTTATGGTTAATTTAGCTTGTTCTTTTATTATTTTATTTTTATCTCTTGAAGTATAGGCTTATATTTTTTCAAATATTTACCATTTACTCTCAAGAGCCTTTTATCACCACTTATCTCTTCGACTTCATAGGCTCCACCAGAAAAAGTTTGGATAACTCTGAAGGGTCCTTCCCATCTGGGTGACCATTTCCCCATGCTTCGATCCCGTCGATCCATGGGAAGAATTACCTTCCAAACTAAATCTTCAGGCAAAAATACCTTAGGTTTTACCTTTCTATTATAAGAGTCTTCTACTCTTTTCTTCTGAAGCCTGAGTAAGTCGAGAGCATGTAATCTCTCTTCGTCTAAATCCACCAATTCATCCAACATCATATTCCAATAAACCTCAGAAGGAATATCATAATGTCTCTGAACTCTTGCAGATTGAAGACAAATTTCAGCTGGCAATACTGCATCATGGCCAAAAGTTAGCCTATATGGTGTTGTACCAGTGGCTTCTTTTGGGGACGTTCGACAAGCCCATAAAATCTGGTCTAACGTCTTATGCCAATTCTTTGGTTTCTTCCCAACATGTTTCTTTATCAAGCCAATCACTACTTTGTTAGCTGCTTCGACTTGACCATTCGCCTGCGCATAGTAAGGCGTGGATGTTAGGAGTTTGAAACCTGTTTCCTGAGCAAATTCCTGCATCTTTCGACCAGTGAAAACTGAACCTTGGTCAGTTGTTATTGTCTCAGGGATTCCATACCTAAATATAATGTTCTTTTGAATGAATTCAATGACATTTTCTTGGTCTACATTGACTAAAGGGACAGCTTCGATCCACTTAGTAAAATAATCAATGCCTACCAATATGTATTTCTGACTCTTTGATGATGCTGGTCGAATCTCTCCAATAAGATCCAACGCCCATCCTCGAAAGGGCCAAGGCTTCACTATCGAGTGAAGTTCGCTTGCTGGTACATGCTGGATGCCTGTATGAACTTGACACTCTTGGCAACCTTTGGCGAACTCAACACAATCTTTCAGCATAGTGGGCCAATATAGTCCTTGTCGAAACAACAACCATTTCATCTTATGGCCTGCTTGGTGAGCCCCACATGCCCCAGCATGTGTAGTCGAAAGGGCTATGTATGCTTCAGTTTCACTTAAACATTTCAGCAACACCCCTTCAGGCGTCTTCTTGAATAACTCATTACCCATGAGTACAAAACTCAACGCCCTGTATTTTGTTTTTCGTTCTGTCGGAGCTCCTGGATTTTGAAGATAGTCCACAATGGGTTTCCTCCAATCCTGGTCTGACAAATTATCAATGAACGAAATCTTGAAGTTTGAGTGATCAGCATAACCTAGCCTTGTCGATTCCAAGTCTGATGGTGATAGACAAGTTGCTTTTATCTTCTCTCGAACTTCGATTGCTCTTTGTAATCTCGTTTTTGAAATCTTATACCCTGATGCAATTTGTGCCAAGTCATTGGCTATTTGATTTTCGACTCTGGGTATGTGTCGAATATTGACACTTTCAAATTGTTTCAATAAACGATTTGCTATCACAAAGTATATAATGAGATTCTCTCTTATGCATTTATACTCCTTTGTGACTTGCTTGATGACTAACTCTGAGTCTCCCATTATTTCGACTCGAGTTGCCCCCAATTCCAACAATATTTCAAGGCCAGTAATTAGAGCTTCATACTCAGCCTCGTTGTTCGAACAAGAACCTTCGATTTGGTACTTGAATGTTGTTGGAATGTTATCTGGAGAAATAATCAAGACTCCTACTCCTGTTCCCTTTTTATGGCTGGAACCATCGAAGTAGAATTTCCAAGGTTCTATCTCCACATAATTAATATCCTCGACTTGAATTGAGTGGTCGACTATGAAGTCTGCAACCACTTGTCCTTTTACTGCCTTAAGAGGCATAAAGGTCAAGGAGTATTCAGTCAATGCTAATGCCCACTTGCCAATCCGACTATGCAAGATAGGTTTCGACAACATATATTTGAAAACATCAAAATGAGACGAAACATAAACATCAACTGGTTTTATATATTGCTTGAGTTTTGTACAAGAGAAATACAGACATAGACACAATTTTTCAACTTCGCTATATCTAGTTTCTGCATCATTTAAAACTCGACTGAGATAATAAATGGGTCTTTCGACTCCATTCTCATCCTCTTGGGATAACATACTTCCCAGAGTTTTGTCAGATGCAGCTATGTACAATCTCATACTCCTATTACTACAAGGAGGCACCAAAATAGGTGGCTTAGTGAGGTACCCTTTGATTTTGTCGAAGGCTTCTTGTTGCTCCTGCCCCCATTCGAACCCCTCTTTATTCAGTCGAAGTAAGGGTGAAAAGGCCTGAGCTTTCCCACTTAGGTTAGATATAAACCTTCTCAAGAAATTTATCTTGCCTAAGAGGGATTGCAATTCCTTCTTATTCGATGGCGCTTTCGCTTCCAAAATTGCCTTCGTCTTGTTCTGATTGATTTCGATTCCTTTCTTGTGGACAACGAAACCCAAGAAATCTCCAGCTTTCACACAGAACGCACACTTCAAAGGGTTCATCTTCAGACCATGTTCTCTCATTCTTTCGAATGATTGTCGAAGGTGGTCAATGTGACTCTTCCTGGAAACAGATTTTATAACAATATCATCTATATAAACTTGCATAAAAGTGTTAATAAAATCATGGAAGATAGTATTCATTGCTCGCTGGTACGTTGCCCCAGCGTTCTTTAGGCCAAAAGGCATCACTACCCATTCGTAAGTGCCTAAGGCCCCAGGGCATCGAAAAGCTGTTTTCGACACATCCTCTTCAGCAATGAATATTTGATTATATCCTGAATAACCATCGAGCATACTCAGGTATTCGTAGCCAGCGGCAGAATCGACTAGCATTTCCGCCACAGGCATAGGATATTCATCTTTGGGGGTGGCAGCATTCAAATCTCTGAAATCTATGCACACCCTTAATGTGCCATTTTTCTTAATTACTGGCACAATATTTGCAATCCATTCGACATACCTTGTAACACGGATGAATTTGCATTTCAGAAGTCTTTCGACCTCCGTTTTGATCTTCGACAATATTTCTGGAGCGAAGCGTCTTGGATTTTGCTTGATTGGCTTCTTTCCAGGTTTGATTGGCAACTGAAGTTCTACCAATCCTCTGTCGAGACCAGGCATTTCGTCATAATCCCATGCAAAACAGTCTTTAAACTCTTTCAGCAATTGGATTACTTCCAACCTAAGTTCTGGATCAATTTTGGCGCTGATGTAAGTTGGCCTATTCTCTGATCCTTCGCCTAAGTTGATTTCTTCTAAAGGGTCTTGTGCTAACATCTTAATGTTGTTCGCCAAGGGATCCTTTTCGAAGCCCAAAGGCTCATCGTCATAGATGGCGTCGAGCCTCTGTTCCTGCATTTCATCTGACCTGATATCAGGAGGTCTTGGATCGAAATCCTTTCCTGGGCCAACAGCAGATAATTGTTGATCATTGGCCTGAGTGGCCATGTACTTTACTTCGGCTTCGAGAGCCGTTATCATCTTGGTTTCGGCCACATAAGCCGAAATTCGCTTCAGAGATTGTGACTCAGTCATTATCACTGAATTCACTTCCCCAACCAGTTGGTTGGATATCAGTTAGCCCACTGAAGTCTATGTGGGACAAGTCTTCTCTGTCCCATTGGAAGCCATGCTCAGGATGCAGGTATAGGGAACAAAAGGTGTTTGGCGCTGGCGCCATGTCGAAGTCAGGAGTTGGACATGGCCCTATGTGAGCCAA
This sequence comes from Vicia faba, assembly GCA_948472305.1. Classification (NCBI taxonomy): domain Eukaryota; kingdom Viridiplantae; phylum Streptophyta; class Magnoliopsida; order Fabales; family Fabaceae; genus Vicia; species Vicia faba. Next base: position 1,069,784,028 of record OX451735.1, on the reverse strand, counting down.
ATTTTTGTCGAAATCTGTTACACCCAAGTGATTCACTTCGCCAAGGTAGTAACTCTGATCTGCCTCTATGTTTTCGACCATCCCATCTGGACGCCATAGAAGCAACCTTTGATGCACCGATGAAGGCACAGCACCCACACCATGTATCCACTCACGGCCTAACAAAAGGTTGTAGTTAGGTTTGGCCGATATGACCATGAACATTGTTGGTCGAAGGATCGACCCAACTTTTATGTCGAGCTGGATCACTCCCATGGTGGTCCCAATGCCTCCCTCATAGTTGGACAGGACCATATTGTGAGGTTTGATTTCTTCATCCCTTTTGCCAATCTTCCTTAGCATAGAATGAGGGATAATATTGATAGTGGCCCCACAGTCGACCAATATTTTGTTCACAGTGGTCTCTTCGAGCTTGGCCCTTATGAACAAAGGTTTGAGGTGATTCTTCATCGCCTCTGTAGGTGGCTCGAAGAAGCCATTTTGTTCCTCTGTAGTGCCATTGTCCATGACAAAATAGCACACTGGCCTGTGTTTGGCCATTTCTTGTTCCACCTCCCAGTCACTGGCTTCGACTTCTACTTGTCGATTGAATTCCCTGGGCAGTACTGAAACAATGTTCACCATTATATCCAGAGTATCGTCGGACTCAGCATCATCTTCGTCTTCGACTTCACTTTGGTTAGGCCAAACTAGCCTATTGGTAACTGGTTCTCTCTCAAGAGGCTTTCTTTGTTTCCTTTGAGGCACATTCGAACTAGTTTCTGCCTTAGGTTCGTTGGCAGCCTCCCTTTCAGCTTTTCGCCTTCTTTGGTATCTCCTCCATTGGGATCTCGACATAGGATTTTTTCCCTTGTAGTTGCTGGACACTTGAGCAACCTTGGGTGCAGCAACTTGAGGATCTTTCTTCTGAATTAAAGAGGAACCTCTTGGCACTTCGAAAGAATGCCATTTCTCTTCACTTGGCCTTTTCCGGCCAGATGTTTTGTACCAAGTGTCTACTGGTACATTTGTTGGAGGCCTAAAAGTCAATGGCCTCTTGTCTTGATTAGAACCCCTCCTGGGATCATGTCGAAGGTCAGCACTCTCCCTTCTCTTGTTCGCTGCTCTCACGCCTTGTATGTGCTCAGCAGCTTTTTTATCAAAGATAGAACTGCATCTTGGACACAGCATCACCTCTGATTTCTTCTTCTGGCACCTTTGTAAAAAATCTGCCAAGTTTTCGTTTTCCCTAGGGAAAGCCGTTTTATTTGCCTGCTCTTGCCTTATGGCTTCTTCTGAAGCTTTAGGATCAGAAAGTTCAACCATGTTGATATTCATGGTATCCTTAGTAGCAAGAGTTAGTTGCTTCATTTGTGTCTCCAGATTCTCCGTCTGGCCTTGAACAGTGGCCAAGTGGGAACTGGGCTTTGGTCCAGTTTTTTGTGCTTCAGCAGTCTTCGACTTCGGGTCTTCGACCGCTTTCTGGACAGCCTCAATTGTCTTCCTGGATAAACTTCCAGAAAAACTGCCAAAGATTGGCATGTTGATGTGGTCCTTTGAGACTTCGACCATGGTAATGCCTGGCTTCTTCGACTGGATCCTGGTTGCCTCTATCATGTTCACCTCAGAGGGTTCTGCATAGTGGGCTTCAGCCTTCAGTGGATTGGAGTCGACAGCCATGGGGGATTTGTCAGCAAACTTTAATCTCCCTTCCTCAATAGCGTCTTGCACAAGATTCCTGAAAAGAAAACATTGAGAAGTTTTATGGCCCAGAAAATTATGATATTTGCAAAAACCTCTCTTCTTTCTTTGATCAAGAGGAGGCACTTTTACCCCAGGGGGTACTATCATTTGGCCATCTTTAACTAGCAAGTCGAATATTTCATCACATTTTGTGATGTCAAAACTATAAGTCTTTTTTGGGAACTTATCGTTGGTCCTGTCTGGACCAATGGGATTTTTCCCATTTGAGGGGACTAACTGTTTACAAGAGTATGGTGGCCCTTGTTTTAGTTCTGCTAAATCGACTTCTCCTTCTTCGACAACTAAGGTATCGTCGAAGGATTCTAGATCTTCGTCATCCATCTCAACGTAAGCTATTCTCTCTCTCTTGTGAGTTTTCGTTGCCTTAGCTTTCTCAGCTTTGAGGCGTTCGACCTGTCGAACTCTATCGGCCAGTTGGGCCATGTCTCTTAGGTACTGGGTGTCTAGCTTCTTCCTAATGGAATAATCTAAACCGCCTGCAGCCATTTCGACCAGCTCATGTTCTGGAACTTGTGTAAAACATCTCGCCTTAAGCAACCTAAACCTATTCAGATATTCGTCTATAGGTTCAGTGAAACGTCTCTTCACACTCGCCAGTTCTTTCAGGCTTATCTTGGTTTGCCCCATATAGAATTGTTCATGGAACAATCTTTCCAACTGGGTCCAATGGTGGATCGAATTGGGGGGTAGAGTTGTGAACCAAGTAAAAGCGTTCTTGGTTAAGGAACTTGGGAAGTATTTGATCCTTAGGTTTTCATTATTTGAAATGTCTCCTGCTTCGATCAAATACCTCGCCACATGTTCGACAGTGGATTCTGTCGTGTCCCCAGAGAACTTAGTAAATTTGGGGACTTTGCTCCTAGGAGGTAAATCCGTTTGTAACACATATTCTGACAACGGAGATGTAAAGTTGGGCCTTCGAAAGCCCATGTTCATCCCATTCTGATTCATGATCCTTTCGATCATGGTTGCCAGATTATTTTCCAAACCCATGTTTTGGTGTTGGATATGCTGAACCACTTCGTCAGCATTTTGGTTTCTGTTAACTAACCTTACCTCTGGGGCTGGTACCCTAGGTTCTTCGACAGGTTGTTCTACAGGCTGTTGAGCCTGATTAATGGTGGTTTCTTCCTCTACAAATATCCCCTGATTTCCTCTTATTTGCGCCCTTTGGGGCTGTCGAATAGGTGGGGGTACTCCAAAGAAGTCAGCCAAACGCGTCATTTGCGCTGTAACTTGCTGATTCGATTGAGTAGTATTTTGTATTAGAGGATTTAGCACTGTACTCAAGGTTTGTGCCAACATTTGCACCATATCATGGTTGCTTTCGTCCATCTGTTGCCTCAAGACTGCTGTCGAGGCATTTGTAAGGCCATGGGCTACTTGGGACGTTCCTCCTAAGAGTTGGGTCCTATTTCTATTCGCCATGCCTACTCCAGAGCCTTGGAGTGGCGAAGAGGCACTCACGAAAGGGTCTGAATAAGTGGACGCAGCATTCGTCAGGCTTGCCACTTCAGAAGTTGGCATACCATAGAATGGAATAAATCCTGGGGGAACCACAGGCCTTGTGCCTATATTTCCCCTTGGAGGGGGGGTTCCCAAAGGTATTCTGGGGCCTGTAAACGAAGTTATTGGCCCCGTGGTTGTGACTGACACTGCTGGTGTCGAACCAACATTCGTCGCTTCACTTACGGTCATATTAACCGTTGCTCCCACACTTGGTGGTGGAATTTCATTATTGTTTGGCGGATTCGCCATCTCTTCCCTTCTTCTGGCAGTATTGCTATCGTTGGTGTATATTCTACCACTCCTCAATAACATACAACTCGAAAAGACGAGATTTTTCAACAATCAACACACTGTCCCACCAGGTGTGCCAATTTGTTTACCTTGGGTTTTGGTAAACAACCGCTGATCCTCCAAATGGTTACTTATTTGGTTACTCGCAGGATCGATCAGATTGATCCTATGGACATAGGTTGATTTTGAATTTTGATTAATGTGGATAAGGCTTTAAGTAAAATGTTTCAAGTAAATTGCATAAAGGAAAGGCTTGGTAAAATAAACAAGGCTTTAAAGTAAAGGTTCGACAGGAATTTAAAGGGGAAAAGCATGTAAAATACTGGAAAAGTAAATGACTTTTAATTGATAAAATTGGTGTTTCACACATACATTTCTCAACAATTCTTTCGCTCACACTGGGTACTTGAATCTAAATGAGTGACTATGTATATGATTGTGAACACACGCGAGAAACTACATGTCTACTCCTATTTATACAAAAACATTCCAAGTAACCGTCGGGCAGTTACACTGCTTCGAGATTAAGCCACTTGGCACGTTCTCCATGCTCGACGCTCCAGATCCTTGCACGTTTGCACGTAGTAACTGCTGGAAACCGTTTTCCCTCCAAAGCTTTGAATTTCAAACTGCTCCACTCTGGACCATCGAACACGTTCGTCAAGAGACGTCTTCGACGAAAACTCCTTCGACGTCGAAGGCAATCAGCCTTCTTCCTTGGAAGAAATCTTCTAAATATTTTGCCATCTTTCGACGGGCACTTCGACAGGCTTAGCCAGTCGAAAGCATCTTTCAGCTTTTAATGGCTGCCATCAATCAAAACAAAGGTGTCGAATTTAGGAGCCAACACCACTATCATAAAGAATCTGTTGAAAGTCGGGATTTTCCCTGGCTGTTTGAAGGTTTGTGATTGTTGCGCCAAAAAAATCAATGGATGCAAATGGCTAAAGGAAGGCATTCAACGCCTGATGAATAGCCATGAGATCTTATTTGAGAAGACTCCGTCTGCCAAAAGTTTGACCAATAAGATTGAATACCTCTCTATTATAACGATCATAAACAAGCCTCTTGGGATCTCCCCCAAGGGTCCTATCGGGATTTCAAATGAACCGACTATTGCTCCTCTGATAATTACCGCCCCTGGGCCAATTCCGTACTCTTCCAACAAAGCAGTGCCATGGAACTATGATGCTGAGTTGTTTTACCATGGGATAAAGAAATATGCTTGGATTGAAGAAAACAAAGTTGATGACATTGGTAACATAACTGGCTCTATTAAGGTGACCAGAACTGGGAGAATATTTTCATTCAACCTCTCACCACCAATTGTTACAAAGGCGCTTGACCGCATCACTGCTGCTAAGCCTAGTACTTACACAAGGGGGAAAGAGAAGGTAGTTGAGCCTGTTGAAACAGAAATACTTGCAAAAGGCATTGCTGCTGAGGAACCTTCCGCTCGAGAAATGGATGAGATCTTGAAAATTATAAAAAGGAGTGACTTCAAGAAAGTGGAGCAGTTGGGGAAAACTTCTTCCAAGATTTCCATGTTATCTTTGCTACTTTGTTCTGATGCTCATGCTCAAGCGTTAATCAAATTCTTGAAGAAGGCTCATGTCCCTCATGAGACCATAACAGACCAGTTTGAAAATTATGTGGAAAGCTTGACGACCGACAATGGTTTGGGGTTCTCGGATGTTGATCTGACACCGCTCGGAAAAAACCATAACAAAGCTCTGCATGTTTCTGTTGAATGTAAGGGGACTACCCTAGGACATGTTCTGGTTGACACTGGCTCTTCTTTAAACGTGCTACCCAAGGGGGCTTTGGACCGTTTTTACTGTGAAGGTCTAGTTTTGAAACCAAGTGATATTATAGTGAGGGCTTTCGATGGGTCCAAAAGGACAATTCATGGATAGGTGGATCTCCCGATGAAGGTGGGCTCACATATTTTCAACTCTACTTTCTAGATCATGGATATTCGTCCTGCTTACTCTTGTTTGCGAGTCCGTCCTTGGATCCACGGAGCATGGGCAGTAACATCAACCCTTCATCAAAAGCTCAAGTATCCGGTCAAAGGAAGGATTTTCATTGTCTATGGTGAGGAGGAGTTCATGGTAAGCCACCTCAATTATTTCAAATATGTGGAGATGGCTGGTGAATTTATAGAAACCCTGTATTAGGCTTTTGAAGTTGTACCACCAATGGTTGCTACTGCCAAATATTCCTCTGATGTGTCCAAAGATAGTAAGGTCGTGCCAAAGATGATTTCATTTAGAGATGCTCATGCCGCGGTCGAAGAAGGAAGCTGTGATACCCGGGGGTAACTCCTCGAGATCCCATTCAAAGCAGAAAAATGTGGTTTGGGGTTCACTATCAAGGCTCAGAAAGAAGTGAGGCACACTCGTGTAGGGAAGCCCCCTCTCTGTATTGGAAGTCATGAAGTTAACGTTGTAGGTGATTTTGATGATGAATGTGCATTTGAAGAATGGGTACATCCTACTACAACCGAGCTCAACAATTGGCACGCAAAGGACTTCGTTCCCATCTCCTTCATTGAGGAGTAATTACTTGTTTATTTCTTTCTATTAATTCAATATTTTATCTGTAATATTAAACAATGACTTTTAAACCATATGCCTGGCCCGATACACTATGGTCCATTTGTCAAGGGTTTTATTTATGGTCATTTTATCATATGATCATTCAATACAAATCATTGGACTTTTGCATTCAAATCTTTATGCTCATTATCTTTCTTTTTCTTCAAATACGTTTTTCAAAATAGCCATGTATTTTACATGCACACACACACACACACACACACTCTTGTAGGTCCTCATCCACTCTGGATCTCATTACCAATGAACCTACTATTGCCGACTATGATTTCGAACATCCAATTAACCGAGTCAAAGACGAAGGCGAGGAAGATTGTGAAATACCAGGAAAACTATCCAGACTTCTATTACAAGAGGAAAAAGTTATTCAGCCGCACAAAGAGTCAGTTGAAGTCATCAATCTGGGTACCGAGACAGACAAGAAAGAAGTTAAGATTGGTGCTAACCTAGAAAGCAGTGTCAAAAGTAGATTGATTCATATGTTGCATGACTATGTGGAAGTATTTTCTTGGTCATATAAAGATATGCCAGGGTTGGATACTAACATTGTAGTTCATCGTCTGCCGACAAAGGAAGATTGTCCTCCTGTCAAACAAAAAGTTCCTCGCATGAGGCCTGACATGTCTGAAAAGATAAAAGTTGAAGTGATGAAACAATTTAACGTCGGATTCCTAGCTGTGACATCTTATCCCCAATGGGTTGAAAATGTGGTGCCAGTATCGAAGAACGACGGAAGAGTTCGCATGTGCGTAGATTATAGGGATCTGAATAAGGCAAGCCCTAAGGATGACTTCCCTCTACCTCATATTGATGTCTTGGTTGATAACACTGCTCAGCATAAGATCTTCTATTTCATGGATGGTTTCTCCGACTATAATCAAATTAGGATGGCTCCCGAAGACATAGAGAAGACCACTTTCGTTATGCAATGGGGCACCTTTTACTACAAGGTCATGCCATTCGGGTTGAAGAATGCAGGGGAAACATATCAAAGGGATATGGTAGCTTTGTTTCATAACATGATCCATCATGAGATAGAGGTATATATGGATGATATGATTGCAAGATCAACAACTAAAGAGGAGCACATCAATCACCTATACAAGTTATTCGAGAGGCTGAAAAAGTACAAGTTGAGGTTGAACCCTAACAAGTGCATATTCGGAGTACAATCTGGAAAGCTTCTAGGTTTTGTTGTCAGTGGTAAAGGCATCGAAGTCATCCTGCCAAGGTAAAGGCCATCCAAGAAATGCCAGTCCCCCACTCTGAAAAGGAAGTTATAGGATTCTTGGGTCGTCTTAACTACATCGCTCGCTTTATATCTCACTTAAATGCTACTTGTGAGCCAATCTTCAAACTCTTGAAGAAAGATCAAGTAGTCAGATGGAATGATGGATGCCAAGCTGCCTTCGACAACATCAAAGAATATCTGTAATAGCCTCCTATTCTCATGCCTCCAGTTGAAGGAAGACCCTTGATCATATACTTGACAGTGCTAGAGAATTCAATGGGGTGTGTTTTGGGCCAACATGACGAGTCTGGCCGAAAAGAGCATGTTATTTACTACCTGAGCAAAAAGTTTACCGATTGTGAAACCAGATATTCACTGCTCAAGAAAACTTTCCGCGCTCTGGCATGGGCTGCTCGCCGGTTAAGACAGTATATGTTGACTCATACCACTCTTTTGATTCCTAAGATGGACCCAATCAAGTACATCTTCGAGAAACCTGCTCTTTCCGGATGGATAGCTAGGTGGTAAATGATCTTAATTGAGTACGATATTAAATACAAAACACAAAAGGCCATCAAAGGAAGTGTACTAGTAGATCATTTGGCCCATCAAGCTGTTGATGATTATCAGTCTATGAACTTTGACTTCCCAGATGAGAATATCATGCTAGTGACTGACTATGCGAAACCTGGATCGTATGACAGACCTGAACAAGGATCCCGATGGACTATGGTCTTCGATGGGGCTTCCAACGCCTTGGGTAACAGAATTGGTGATGTGATAATATCCCATGAAGGTTTCCATACTCCTTTCACTGCCAGAATTTTCTTCGATTGCACGAACAACATGGCTGAGTACGAAGCATGCATTTTGGGTCTGAAGGTTGCCATTGATTTGAGGATCAAGCATTTGAATATGTTTGTGGATTCCGCTCTAGTGATTATCCAAGTAAAAGGATATTAGGACACTAAGCACCCTAATCTCATCCATTACAAGGAGCTCGTGCTATCTCTGATTCCTTACTTCGAAGAAGTCACGTTTGAACACTTCCCTAGGGAAGAAAATCAGCTGGCAGATGCCTTGGCAACAATGTATTCCATGTTCAAGTTCAAATGGGACAACGAAGCTCCTATGATTACAATCGAAAGATTTAGCAAACCTACATACTGCTATGAGCTTGACACTGACACAGAAAAGTCATGGTACCATGAGGTGAAGAGATACCTTGAAGCATAAGAGTACCCCGAAGAAGCATCCATCAATGACAGAAAGTTCTTACAAAGATTTTCAGCCAAATTCTTCCTAAGTAATGGAATCTTATAAAAACGCAACCATGACTCTACTCTACTCCGATGTATGGACAAGATGGAGGCAGAGGAAATTATGAAAAACATGCATGATGGTCTCTTTGGGACTCACTCTAGCAGACATATTATGGCCAAGAAAATCCTAAGAGTTGGTTAATATTGGTCAACAATGGAGACTGATTGTCAACACTTAAGGACTTGCCACAAATGCCAAATCTATGCTGACAAGGTCCATGTGCCTCATATCCCTCTGAACGTCATGACCGCTCTGTGGCCATTTGCAATGTGGGGAATTGACATGATTGGAGAGATCAAAGCCACTGCTTCCAATGGACATCGCTTCATTCTTGTCGCTATCGAATATTTCACCAAATGGACCGAAGTCGCCTCATTTGCCTCAGTCACCAAGAACGTGGTAGCCAGATTCATCAAACATAACCTTATCTTCCGGTATGGTATCCCCGAAAGGATCATCACCGACAATGGGACTAACCTCAACAATGCTATGATTACATAACTTTGCACTCAATTCAAAATCAAGCATCACAATTCTTCTCCTTATAGACCTAAAATGAATGGCGCAGTGGAAGCGGCCAACAAAAACATTAAGAAGATTGTGCAAAAGATGGTAGTGACCTAAAAGGATTGGCATGTGATGTTATCGTTTGCTCTTCATGGCTATCGTACTTCAGCTAGGACATCAACTGGGGCAACTCCCTTTTCTTTGGTCTATGACATGGAAGTTGTTCTGCCAGTAGAAGTTCAGATTCCCTCACTAAGGATTATGAATGAAGCAGGTCTAAGCGAAGACGAATGGATTCAGACAAGATTGGATCAGTTGAACTTGATCGATGAAAAGCGACTGGTTGCTGTCTGTCATGGTCAGATGTACTAAAAACACATGATCAAGGCTTAAAAAAAAGATCAAGCCTCGAGTATATCAAGCTGGTGACTTGGTAATAAAGTGCATCATTCTTCCACAAGGCGACCCCATGGGAAAATGGACTCCCACCTATGAAGGGCCATTTGTTGTCAAGAGAGTGTTCTCTAGTGGTGCCATGATGCTGACTACCATGGACGGTGAAGACTTCCCACATCTTGTGAATGCGGACATAGTTAAAAAATACTACACATAAGAGACCCGCTAGGTTGACACACCTAAGAAAAACAAGGGCATCCCGTCAAACCAAAAGGTTTGGGCAAAAATTAGGGATATATACAAAAGATTGTACACCCGGCAAGTTGAAAACCCGAAAGGGAGACTTGGGCAAAAATGGGTATCTTGGTGGGCTGAAAACCCGAAAGGGCGGTCCAGGAAAAAATTAAGGATTAAAAGCGTATGATTATGTCTCGTGGGATCACCACAATCAACTTTATTAGCAAGGTCCGAGTTCAAACGGTCCAAGATCAATCCAATCAACTTTTGTCAACTGCAAGGGGAATTCGAAGACATTGGGGAAATAGTAGAGTTGGAATGCAATGAGATCATTTCAACATGGATATATCTTTGTTTTCAATTTTGTTTTCCTTTCGACGATTTCCTCTTACTATGATCTCCGTCTCTTTGTACAAAAATGCCTATTCATGGGCAAAATATCAATACAAATATACTTTGAAGTGCAAACTTTCTATTTTTGTTTTGGAATGCAAAAACGTCCAATGACTAAAATTGAACAAACATATGCATGTGAACATGATTAAAACTATTTGGCACATGCGTCCTACTAAGCAACAACAAGAATCTCTTTAATATATATGGAATATCCCCACAGAGTTATCTCATTAGCATTATCTCCACAAGGACGGCTACAATAAACCTTTCCCCTACAGAGTTGCCCACAAAGTCTCTTTGCATAGGTTGATCTCCATCCAGAGTCTCAATCTCTTGACAACTCTCTCCCCAGCTAAGTTGGTCCTAAAATAAGAAGCCTTATGGATCTATTCCTAAAAGAACTCACCTCATCAACAGTTCATCAAGTTTATTTCCCCAGTAGGGTTTATTTCCCCGACAAACAACAAACAACAAACAACGAACAACAAAATTCCTCGGCTTAGTCTATCATCTCAAACTTGAGCTTGCCTTTCAAACTATTACAAATCAGAGGGCCACATCCCCTAATCTCTAGTGAAGGCGCCAACAAAGTCATTGCTATCTCCAAAAATTGCTGTGAAGCCTAGAATCCAACCAGATAACAGTTTTAACTTCAGTAAGTTGTTGTGAAGCCTGGATCCGACCAGATAACAGTCAACTTCATTCGTTCAAAATACTATGAAGCTTGTACCTGACCAGATAATAATTAACTTTTCAAATACCATGAAGCCTGGACTCGACCAGATAATAATACAACTTTCAGTCACTATAAAGCCTGGACTCGACCAGATAATAGTGTAACTTTTCAATTACTATGAAGCCTGGCCCCGACCAGATAATAGTATAATTTTCAGTTACTATGAAGCCTGGACCCAACCAAATAATAATTAACTTCTCAAGACACTTTGAAGCCTGAATCCGACCAGATAAAAGTTTAACTCTTCGAAATATTGAAGAACCTAGAATCAACTAGACAAGGGTTTAACTTCTTTTCCCCAGTAGAGTTTTCCTCTACCCCAACAAGTTACTGTGAAGCCTGGATCCGACCAGATATTAGTTCAACTTCATCTCTTTAAGTAAGTTATTATGAAGCCTGGATTCGACCAGATGACAATTAACTATATTCCCTCAAAATTCATTGTGAAGCCTGGAATCCGACCAAATAGCAACTAGTTTCAAGAAAATTCTTCGAAGCCTAGACCAAACCAGATATCATTTCAACTCTATCTCTTCAGACAAGTTATTATGAATCTTGGACCCAACCAGATAGAAATTAATTTCATCCACCTCAAAAATCTGCGAAGCCTGGAATCCGACCAAATAACAGTTCAACTTCAAGAAATTTTCTGCGAAGCCTGGAATCCGACCAGATAACAGTTACTTTATTCTTCCCTAGTAAGATACTGTGAAACATGGAATCCGACCAGATAGCAGTTGACTTCCTCATCCTCAGCAAGTTGTTGTGGAGCCTGGATCCGACCAGATAACAACTAACATTCAAGAGATAATCCCCGGCGGAAGCATTCTTTTAACAAAATTTGAAGATATGTATATTCTTCATCCCCAACAGCAATCCGGGATTCAACTTCCCAGAGCTCCTCAGCAGTAGTAAGGGATTTATTTTCCCATACAAATATGCATCCCACATTAATACATCATAGCATATACATACGAAACGCATTTAGCACAATCTCATTCATCTTGAGAACGCCATGCATACATCTGCATTTAACTAACCCTTTTTCCCACAGGTAAAACATCAAGTTTTAGTATAAATCGACCAAAGATTTATGTTGATACTTCTTCTAGTATTTACCACCGTTCCTCCATATGGATCTATAAGCCCACTCCCAATTCATTTTCGAGTGCAAATTTCTGGGCACTTTAGTGTTCAATCATCTTTCACCTTCAAGTTACGAATAGCGTATCCACCAATATAAATCTTCAGGTTTAAGAAGATTGAACAGGGGCATTTGTTGTACCCCAAAATTTTCCCTCTCATTTATCAAGAAATCTCTTTGTGATTGGTGGGAAGAGAACTGACTATTTTGGAATGCTGGTTTGCGTTTTGCGTTTGTTTTCGCAAAATGTCGCGGTAAGCAAGAGTCGCCACCGTCTTTTATTTTATCCAACAAGGAAAGGACAAAAGCACAGAAAAATTCCTTTTTGAGATATTTCTCGGGTTCGAGAGGTAGATTATAGAAAGGGAAGGTGTTAGGACCCTTTTTATCCGTGGTTATCTACGGGCTCTTAGGTACTTGCTCATTGTGTTTTCAAAATTTGCTTTTCTTTGTGTTCGTGGGTTTGAAAGAAGTTTTTATTTTGAAGAGAGTGTAAGTGCGAAAAGTTTTGTTTTGTTTTAAAAAGAGCAAGTACTTAAGAACCATCTACCTACTAGAAAAAGGAATTAATATGTACAAATGTCCTTTAGACAATGATATCCCACTATTGAGGAGTAGGTAGCACCGTCGTTGGAGTTTTCGGGTCAATTCGATTAAGGGACGTGTGGTCACTAAAGCAATGTTAGGACGCCTTAGCGGTAACCCTAATGTCTTAGATCATTTTATCTGAGGCAACCGTTTCGAGGAAACTATGATCTTTGGACAAGAGGGCGACCTCTAAAACTTCCTATACTCAATGACCACGTTCGAAGACAACCAAGTGAGGTGTACCCTAAGAGTGTGCATGTGCGAGTGTGTTGTTTCGGTTTATATTATCTTTGTACATGTCATGGGTGAGCTATGTTGATTTTAAGTTCATACATTTGATCTTGTCATGCATTCCATATTATCAAACATCTAACAGTGTATAGTTGCGGAATTTAAATTGCGGAAATTAAATCTAAACTATTACAAGGCGTCGGGTATTTACATCGCCAAAAACAAACCCTTTAATTTAAATTGCGGAAAATAAAATAAAGCGATAAATAATTAAAGTCCTAATTAAAAACTATTACATACCGGAAGCAATTACAATATTGGATAAAATGATACGCGTGCGAGAAAATTAAATCGGCGCATTTTTAGGGTTTTGACCCTTTTTGTTAAAGAAAGCATGTTTTTGTTATTTTTTTGAATTAAATGGAAATTAGATCTAAATTAATAATTTAATTAATTAATTAATGAAAATATTTTTGGATTTTTTATATTTAAGGAAATAAAATAAAATGATTAAAAGTTAGTAAAACCTAAAATTCTAAATTGATTTTTATTTATTGCAAAAATATCAAAATTGTTCCTAATTAAAAACTAAATTAATTGATTAATATTTATTTACAAAAATAAAGTGATGTATTTAATTTTAATAAATAAAAAATAATATTTTTTGGGTTTTCTGATTTTATGAGGAAAATTAATTATTTGGTTAGTGATTAAAAATAACAAAACAAATAACAATAAATAAACTAAGAAAATAATGAAAGAAATAAAAAAAAAGCAAACTCAGGGGGGTTTGGGCCCAGATGGAGGGTTTGATCAGCATTTTGAGAGGCTCATTCACGTTGGCCTGATTGACTTTTGCCATCCCCTGCACGCCTGTTGACTTGAGTGTATGGTACACATCCAATCTGGGCCTTGAGATTTGGCCTAGAGGCCATCTGGCACGTTGAGACCTGAGGCACATGGTAGACCACGCTTTGGACGCTGTATGAGAATACCTATTGAAAAAATATAACAAGCAATCTGGGGGACCTGGGATTCGAACCCAGGTCCCATAGGACTTTGTACAAGCGCACTAACCACCACGCTACTGTGTTTCTTTTGTTATGGGATTAGGTGACAATCATTATATTGGAAAACAAAACAAATGCCTGAAAAATAAAAAAAAAATTAGCGCGAGATTTAAATCAACCAATAGGGAGAAGACACATGGTCGTCTTCTTCGTTGAAAAACCTGGATATTTACCTGCGGATTTTATCCGCAGCTAAATTCCTAGGTTCGTCCCAAAATTAACCCTAGGCTATAGAAATGCATTCCAAAGCCATGGTTCGCTTCGTCTCTCCCTCCTGAGCATTTCTATACCAATTATTTGTCCCAATTTTTCCTGCATAGCAAACGCCTAAAAAACAAGGAATGGAAACCCTAGGTTCGGGTGTTACGTTACAGGCCATGAAAATGAAATCAAATAATGCAGAATGCTTAGAAATCACACAAGAGTCATGAATATACCAACGTTTTGTCAAAAAGATGCAAGAATCCAAGGTTACGATTCCATGTACAGGGCGGTATTCAGGAAGACTTACAGTGCAATTTAGGAGGTTTCAGGACTTGGTTTTGATTCCAATCGCTCCAGTGGACCTCAGGCAAGGAGATAGTGTTGAGTTTTTGGATTGAATTGGCCTCCAATATCGATTTCAGATTCAAGCTTTTCAAGCTTTTTTTCAAGTTTGGTTTTGTGATTTGGGCAGCTTTCAGGTCGTGTATTTGTGTGCTTCATGTTGTATATGTATCATAGAAACAATTAGGTTAAATCTTGGGCTTGGAATCCTTGTGAATTAATGACTTTGGATATGATATGATTCCTCCATTAAAGGCCTTCAAATTCTTTCCAAATCCAAGATTTTGTGCATGATATGGCTTGGCACGAATTTGATTGTGTTCATGATATTAATTGAAAGATGTATCAATCAAAAAGATCACAAGTTATTAATATTGAGATTTTATTTTGATTTAAATTGATTAAAAATGAATTAAATCAATAAAAATCAAATAAAATAGAAAAATTAATAATTGGTCATGAAATTGAATATAGGACACGTGTGTGGTGTGACAAGATCAAATCAAGTGGAAAAAAGTGGGGCCCTTTGACAAAATTTGAAGTTTTGGGGATAGTTGACTTTTGGCAATTTTGGAAAAATGCCCAACTTCAACAATGCATAACTTATTCAATTTTTAAACTTTTGGAGGTGTTCTTGGACTTTTTAGAAACCTTGAGATGTCATCTAACCAACCCTTTTGGTCTCATCTCATTTTGATGTTCCGTGCTCAAGTTATAAGCTTTGGCAAAAAAGGTGTTTTTGTTGACTTTCAAAAATGACCTATAATGTCCAAAGTTGTAACTTTTTGTGAGTGCATTTATTGATCTTGGGGTGTGAAGATGGATTGTAGAAAATTGCATCCTATTCAAAATGATCTTTGGATGGGTCATTTCTCATAAAATATGAGAAAGTTATGCTTGGTCAAAGTTGAGTTGACTTTTCCTACAAAACCCTAATTTAGCATCTTTTGAATCTTGATGAATCTTGAGAAATCCTTGATGAATCATGATCAACCCTTAATCAAATGATGAATTAACCTTCAAAAGGATAATGTTGACAAAAAATCTTGAAGTTTGACTGTTTGTAGGTCACAGTTGACTTTTGCCCTAGCTCCGTCGATTTTTGGACCTCTTGAGCAATTGACTGAACAAACTTTCTCTGCAAGGCTTGAAATTTAACATAGATGACCTTGAGAACATATTAGTACATGGGGGACCATTTTAGGCCATTTGGATGTAAGGACCTTGATGCAACACAAAACCCAAATTTTGAATTGACTACCTTAGGAGGTGATTTGACTGTCCAACTCTTGAGCTAACTTGAGTCACTTGGAGATTATTCTTGACATGTCTTGAGAAATATGGGAGGGAAAATTTTGGGGTACAACACTCTCATAATATCTCCATTGATTCAAGACTACACAAGGTTTGATCAACTCAAGACACTTCTTTAACACTGATCACTCAAAATTAGGGTTTGAGTTTTCATAAGGACAATTGGACTTTCAAGGCCTCAAATGACTTCCATAGATCATTAGGAACCCTCAAGATTTCTCATGTCAAGTTTCAAGCTTTGGATCACATTTTTGCTCAGTCAGTTGATCAGAGGACCTAAAATCAGCTATTTTGGATAAAAAGTCAACTGTGGTCAATTTGCAGTCAAACTTCATAATTTTTGGTCCATATCAACATTATGAATTTATATATGTCAATTGATCAAGTTTGGATCACAATTACTCAATAAATTTGATCAGATCATCAAAAGGGCAAAATGGTCAAAATTAGGGTTTTGACTAAGGAGGTTCAATTTTTGTCTTTTGACCTAACAAATGACTTATTGTTTTAAGACATGATCTCAAGGATTCAAATACATCATTTTGACCTAATGGCATGGCTCAAAATATTTCTCAAGATCAATTGATTGATATTTGAATTTCAGTCAACTGATGAAAAGTCAATTGTACACTGAAAAGTCAAACTTTGACTTTTTGATCAAAATCAAGTTTCAAAGATTACAATTCATCAAGACATGTCAAAATATGAAAATTGTTCATCAAGGAATTGAAAATTCAAAATTCATCTTTGAAAAGTCAAAATTCTAAGACTTAGAATTTTTTCTAAGTGTTAGAAAGTTCATATTTTTTCATAACTTTGTGCCAAATTTACACCATGATGCAAGATGATTTAAGGAAAACTTTCAATTTGAAAGTTGTAGATCTCAATTAGATCTAAAACAATGTAGAGTAGGACTTTTCTATAAATTCTTGGATTTTAAGTTATAAATTCATGAATTGTTGACATTTTTGAATAAACACTTAGAGAAATATTCAGCAGTTTTGGTCAGGTTTTTTATCCCAACTTCTTGGCCAATTTTCATCAAGTTCCAGTTTGATTTAACCAAAGTGGTCAACATGAAAGTTGTAGAGGGTGTTTCAAGCTTTCCAAAACATCCAAGAGCATGAATTTATCATGTTTGAGCTAGGAGATTCAAGGGCCTGAAGTTAGGCATTCATTCTTGAATTGCAAGCCATTTTTGTTGAAGAACACATAATCCAATTGGCATGATTTGCTGCATAATCTTAAGTTGAAGTACTCCTTGCTTGCAAATCTTATCATAATTTAATCCTTACACCCACTCTTGAGCTATTACCCAAGTGTTTAAGCCATTGTCCAAAAGATCTTTCCATTTATGGCATAAAGGCACCATTGCTATTCTTGAAAAGCAAGCTTTTTGTACAAAACTTGTCTTGAACCCATACCTTGTTTGTTTCTGATTTTACTCCACCATAAATCATGGAAATCAGCCCCTCTAAGCCATCAACTTTGGCACTTCATCTTGGGACCATGACATAACTTGATATTTGTAATCCAACCTAGCCATAACTCCATAGTTTGTAAACCAAATCATTTTGTTCACAAACCTCTTGCCTATAAATAGAAGAAGCATTTGCAAGAGAAAGAGCCAGAAATATAGAAGGAGAAACTAACACTCAAAATCATTTTTGTTGTCAAAAACCAGATTTGTCCATAAAACCTCCATTTTTGAGTTTTGAAGTCCAAATCTTTGAATCTCATACCTTGCAAGTTTTCTTCAAACAAACCATCCAAACACTTCACATACACCATATAGAAGTTGTTCAAACATAAGAATAACTTCTGTAACATCACTATCGCCATCTTCCAAACTCAAAAAAACATACATTGCAACTTGACTCAGTTGGAGCGGTTCAACCATTTTCAGCACAAAAGGAAGGTTGGAGCTACTTCAAGAAGGTTCAAAGGAGCTCGATCAATCACCACTTTGAAGCTGAAAACATCCGGACGTGTTCTAAAGCTTACGCTTCGAGAGGTAAACTTTCTCAAACTGTGATATCATTGTTCATACATCATTTGCTTTTGCGCTTAAAACATATAACAAGACAGATCAAAGAGAAAAACTAGCAAAAAAGCCAGACCAGAGGCTGACACGGGTGCCCGTGTCACAAGACACGGCCCGTGTCAACTTAGTTGGGTTAAAAATATAACAAAATGCAGGGACAGGGGATGATACGGGTGCCCGTGTCAGTGTTACTGGTTCAGACACGAGCAGAAAAAAGATGTACAGGGGCTGACACGGGTGCCCGTGTCACACGAAACAGCCGTGTCAGATTAGATGGAACAAAAAAGTGCAGAGAAGTCATGGATAAATACTAACATGGGTGCCCGTGTCCACTGACACGGCCCGTGTCAACTGACACGGCCCGTGTCAACTCAAGCACCAAATTTCTTGATTTTTGAGATTTTTTAGTTTATTTTGGACATATTGCATTGCTTGGAAATGACCTAACACTATAAAACCTTTGTTTTCATATGAAACCTCAAAAACATTTTTCTAAACAATTAGTTTTTTTTAAAAGTTAACTTAGACTTAGGGTTTTCTTCAATGAAATTAATTACAAAACCTTTTCTATAAAAAAACCCTAAAAAAACAATTTCTCTCACTTTACACATTCCTGCATATTTTTACTATTTTTTCATTATAAATTATGTAATGTCAAAGCCTTGTAATAGTAATTAGGGTTTACTTTACTTGTCATCGCCATTTGTAAATTTATATCCCCCATCCCCAAGTGATGTAATAGCGTAGTAAATTTACTTTCGGTAATTTATCGCTTCATATAAATGCTAGTAATTAGGGTTTGTATGGGAAGATAAAAATCAACAAGTAGATAACCATAATCAAATATTAAATGCATGAAAATCAAACACACTATTCACACATGCACCCTTAAGGTTAACTCCACTTGTTTCCTAAAAAATGGTCATGTTATGCATGTGGGATGTCTTAGCAAAAACAAATAAAAGATACAAGATCATAGTCCCCTGATGACGCGTCAAATGTTTCCTTACAAGTGATCTTAGTCCCTCAAAGAGAAATGCTAAGATATCTTACAACATTGTTATCATGACTATACGATGACCCATGGCCGTCCTTTTACATCCAAAGATAAGGCTTCTTACCAATCAATGGTAAGATAGAAATATCAAAGGAAAGGAAGAAATGAACAAAAGACTTTTGAGTAGGTAGAAACATTCTTAGTTGCTTGCTCACTTTCAAAAACAAATATCTTTTCAAACACACCAAGCACTTTCAAAACATGAAATATTTTCAAAAGTCCAACACTTTGTATACGTTCTTACGAAACGAGAACCATTACAAAGTTTGCCTAAACGAAGGCGCCTTTTCAAAAATACTTTCAAAACCACCACAAAGCACACTTTCAAACAAAAGCAAATGATCTAGTAAGCAACTAAGAGCCCATAGATAACTATGGATGAAAATGGTGCTAACACCTTCCCTTTTCATAATCTACCCCCCGAACTCAAGAAATAATCTCAAAGGTCTTTCCTGTTCTTTTCATCATTTCCTTTTGGATAAAAGAAAAGTCAGTGGAGACTCTTGCTAACCGCAACAATTACGGTCAAACGCAAACATTCCAAGTCAGTTCTCCCACCGTATTACAAGAACAATCTAACTTCTATCAACCATCTTCTTCATATCTGGGTATTTTGTCCAATCACCTTCTAACGCATCTAGATAATATACAATTTCTCTTATAGGATTAATCGCAACCAACAACTAGTGTTCACTATAAGATTAACAAAGGTTAGATGGAAACTTTCTACACAATGTCAAAACACGAAAAATTATAATAGATGAAGTTAGAATGAAAATCTAACCCATTGTTAGTATTAAATGGTAAACAAACAATTTTTTTGTATCTTTGTTAGCCATAAATGCGTGGAAAAAGTACTCTTTGACTTCATCTGGTCTTTGATCAATTAATCGTGAATTGATATTGTTGGGAGATAAGAAACATAATCTTTGTTCCAATTGATGCGGGCGCATCAAATTGTCATACATGAACCTTAAATAAAAACATCATTAACATTAAGACTATTAATTGAAATGAGTAAATAAATTTTTCAATTAATTAAATAAAGTTTATCAGAGTATACCTGATGTATGTATCGATAACACTGAGGCCTAATTATGAATGTCCACAAACTTGATCCATATCTTCTTTACTAATTGTTTCGTAATAGGAAAAACCAAAAATATCTTCCTACATAGGTATATTACGAGTACCTCCGTCAGCCAAATCTGATATTCCTATTAATGTCTGAAGGCACGACCTATACCAAGAAGTAGGCTTTTTTTAACCGCGGTCTTTACAACATCCTTTTTTTGTGTGGACATGTTGCCAATTTCAGGCATCTTACTCCTACTGACTTGTTGCATCTTTTTAACATGAATCTAAAGATCAAATGCATATAATTTAGGTGAAGTATAAGATCGTGAATTAACATTTTCTATGTATATATAACAAAGTACCTCTTTTTTAGATGCAACTGACTCGGTTTGCCGCGTAATCCCCTTATCTCTTGATTTGAATTTTGTAGGAGACTAACATTAACATGAAAAAATGTATGTTAAATGGTCGTAAAAATTTGAATACTCAGAGGTTCATAATGGTTTTCAACATACCTCATCATCTATGCAAATGAGGTTTGACGGCCATGCAACATACAATTCTATTTCCTCTCCCACCAATGTTGCATATGAAATATTGTCAGGTAAAGGTAATGGAGGATCCCTCTCTAAAGAAATATTAAATTATACTTTCAAAAATCCAGCAGGGAGCGGTTTATAATGAAGTACTTTTCCTAAAGTGTTATGCACTTTTCTCTTGCCAACCATGCGATAAGTCAGTGACAACAAATATAGCTGACAAGAAATGCTCTAAACTAATAATAAATATGAAATTGTTAATATGTATATATGTCAATTAAAAAAATTGTGCTAATTCATAATAGTATATATTACCTCGGGAATTTTCTATTAGAAATTACAATTGATACTATCTTTGTCACTAGTATCCTTGAACCCCGAACCTTGCCTTTTTGACTGATGTCTTTCTTTATCCTTTTCCAACTCACGAACTTTAGCTTATAATTTTTCTAACTCTTCCATCACTTCTTTGTTGATATGACCTTTCCTCTTTTGATGGTTACCCAGAGATGTTTGAGTCACCCCAAATCCATTACCCCTCACACGACCGGTATACTCAGAACATTTAATACTCGACTAAGTATGCTCTTGCAACCATGGTCTTCAGCTTGAGTTAAATATTGAGATAGATTCTCCTGAAATTCATATGCATATAGAAATAAATTAGTGGTGATTAAAACTCATAAATTCTTTATGTTAATAAAATTTTGATTTAATTAAAGGAATACTGATATACTTACTCATTGCTCATAAGTTTGAAGCACATCTTCCTTAACAACTCCATCCTTACCCACACGAGCAGCCTTCCACAGAACATGTTCCGAAAAAGATGTCTCTTGACTTTTCTCCTCTTCTAACTACACATTAAGAGAAATAATAAGATCAATTGTAACACATGATGAACAAGTATATCATAGCATTTATATTACTTACCATTCTTTATTTTAAGCGTGCATATCCCATACACCCTTTTCTGTATGGATACGGGGGACTTGATGCTCATTGGCGATTTACGACACCCACATTCTGAAAATATAAGGTTCTTTGTTTGACTTTAAAGGTTTCCCATTATTTAGATGAAATCATGATTCATATGCAAATAAATGAATTGAGATTGGACTCAGAGTAGTCAATAAAGGCCAATAGCGGAGTTATCCCGCTATAGTGGAACGAAGGCCGACCGTTATTGGAAGAGCCTTAGCGGTGCTGAACACTATAGCGGGAAAGTGGAGCTTCCAGAAAACCATCAATATCGTAACCGAGATTTCCATACTTCAAGTCAAACTCAAATACAATCAAAAGAGTCACCGAAACTTCTTCAAATTGAAACCAACAAAACCATGACATACAATAACTTCACTCCACATAAAAATCAAGAGAAGTATTGTCGTTACACATTAAAATCGAAAACCTTGCGGATTCAATAAAAACAAAACATAACGTCCACATGAATTTCGATATCCGATTTCGATACTAAATACCAACATGATGACCTTCACGCTACAAAAAGTGTTATCGACAACAATTTCAACATTTATGTTTAACATATCACTCCAAAATAATGCAACATTCGTCAATCTTGTTCAAATTCAATAAAGTATCGGTACAAGGCTAACATCCTACTCCAACACAACCAGGAAAACACAATTACGCAGAATTTTAACATATATTGACACTAACCAACAAGCTCAAAAATCAAACAATATTCAAGGCTGACGAATCATTTTCTTAGATTAAAATCAACCAACATATCATTTCGAATTGAAAAGACCATGCAATCAAATCGATATTTTCATGGATCCATCAATATATCCGTTCAAACTCAAATTTGTAACAACTATTCATCACAAAAACTTGACAACTACTCAAATCAAAAGAAATTGAAACTTACCGAAATTTAGAAATGATCAGAACAATTGAAGATGCGATTTGTTGTCGAACTGAAATGAAGGGAGTTGTTTTGGATGACTTACGATTATTGTTTGTGGAGAGGAATTTATGAGGATAACGACTGAGTTGAGTAGAGGTTGAAGGAAAGAGAGAACGGTTGAGCTTGCTGAACATGGGAGAGAGTTTAATGCTATGAACCACGATGAAGGAGAAGGTGTTAATCATTGAAGAGCTGGAGAGGCGGAGAAGGTTGTGCAGTCTGAAGCTGATCGAAGAGATGATGAAGTGACCAGAAGTAGAAGGGAATCGCGATGGTGGAAGTTGCGTGAAGGAAGATGTTTTTAGAGAATATGGAAGAAAAAAATGAGTATTATGGTTTTCGTATTTTTAATTTAGAAATTAGAAATTAATGAACTTAGGCATCACTTTTTAAAGCGCTTTCTGATGTATTTCCTTTAGCAGCGCTTTTTCATAAAAAAAAGTGATTTCTGATGTATGGCCTATAACAGTGCTTATATGAAACGCTTTCTATATACATCCTTTAACAGTGCTTTCTAGAAATACTTTCTAAAGTGTGGGTATGTATGGCCTTAAGCAGTGCTATTTAGAAGTACTTTCTAAAGTAAGCCTTTAGCAGTGCTTTCTCTCAAATTATTTTTAAAGTTATAGCAACGCTTTGGGAAAAAAGAGATGTCTATAGTGTGCTGCCTAAAACAAATTTTATAGTAAAAAGTGTTGCCTAAAGTGTGGCTTTAGCAATGCTTTGGGCCTATGGAAGCGCTTTATACTATTGGACCTATAACAACACTTTGAATTTAGGAAGCGCTTTCCAAAATTTATTTATTTTTATTTCAATTTTAATTGACCTTAGGCAACACTTTCATAAAGTGCTGCCTAAAGTGTGGCTTAGGCAGTGCTTTTTCTTAACTTTAGGCAATGCTTTATTATAAAGTGTTGTCTAATGTATATAGCTTTAAAATTTAAAATTTTATCGGGACATATAGCAGCACTTTGGTACATAAGCATTGTCTAAGGTGTGCTGCTTAAAAGCAGTTTTGGTGTAGTGTGTGTTACCTTTTTATTCTAAGTATTGTGTTCATTTAAGTATTCGGTGTTTATCTAAGCATGTAGGACCGTGATCCACTCAAGATAATTAACCATGCTAGGAAGATCAGTCTCCCGGTACCACCCGCCGAGCCATGGTCCCGAGAGTTGTTGCACATCAGTGGGTTGCGTGATTTGGTCTTATATGGATATACTATCATTAATCATGGTATGATTAATGCTTTTATTGAGAGATGGCATCACGATAAATTGTTGTTCCACCTACCACATGGTGAGATGGGAATCATATTGGACAATATCGCGTGTCTATTGCACCTTCCGATTAGAGGGAGATTTTTAGATCATGAGAGGTGCACCAAAGAGGAGACGTTGGATATGTTGGTGGAGTACTTAGGAGTTACTCCAGAGGGTGATCTGGCTAAGATCGACAAAACTCATGGGTGTCATGTCAGATTTAGCTACTTGCAGAAGGTGTTCACAACGGAGCTAGGGCGTGCACGGTAGGCTACTGGTGACAATCTACAGGTAACCAACACAAAGCACGTGTTATGAGGGCATATCTTTTGTATTTGGTTGACACACAGATTTTTTGGACACTAGTGCCACTTACACTTGTATCATTTACCTGCGGTTCTTTAATGATTTTGAGCGGATCGCTGAGTGGAACTGGCAGACAACTTGTTTGGTGTATTTGTACCATAAGTTGTACGAAGGTGCTAAGTGGAACACAAAGCAGATGCCCGACAGGATCACATTTTTTACGGTAAAATTTCTTATTCTTATGTTATTTTTGTCTTGTTATGCAAATCACTTTGATGTCATTACTAACTAATGACGGTAACATTTCAGGCCTGAATTCTACAACACTTCCCTCACATATCCGGATGGTCACTTGAGCCTACATATATTGAGGTTCAGCCATATGCCGCTTCATTTGACCCACTCCGAGGGAACCAGGCGATAGAGTCATTCAAGGTATATATAGACAGCCTGGCCTATGAGGATATATGCTTCCACGATACGAGGCTCACTGTGAGACAGTTCCCTTTGACGATATTGTGTTGTTCACTGGGTGGTTGGCATGCGGGTCGCGCAAGACGGTTGCTTGTTTTCCTGAGTGTGTGATGCAGCAGTTCAGATACATACAACATATTCCCAGACTACCCTCAGAGTTTGCCCATCCCATGGTGAAACAGAGGGATATGGATGACATATTTTATGATTATCTTAACCATCTCGTGTCAGATGAGGCATGGAGTACCATAGCAGCAAAAGATTGAAGCTAGGAGGATGGTTATATCTTATGATTCTTCAAGGTGTCACATCTGTATCGGGTACATGAGGCTCCAAGTAACCCACCTAGACCAGCACATACAGAGATTCTAGAGGAGGAGCAGACACATGTCGATCATGCCACTGATGTGTTGCCTAGGTGTTGTCGTATCATGCAGACGAGTATTGATAGAGGCCTGTTTCCTAATGGCTCTGATGTTAGAGGTATTCTAGATGCCATCATGACAGAGGATGGGGAGGCTCTGTGTTACAGACGACATCAGAGGAATGTGGTGAATATCACGAGTCAACTCATTATCCGCTATACTCAGTAGTCTGATAGTTTTAGTTGCATTTTGTTTATAGTACTATTATGTTTTTCATGTTTTGGATTATTTGGATAACACTTTGAGGAATATTTTGCGTATCGTATTTTGGAACATAATATTTATGAGCATTTGTACGTATTTTTTTATTACTTCATATTTAATCGACATCATATTTTACTACGTATTTTACTATGTATTTATTCACCAAAACCTGCATAAAAACATGGTCTAAACTGTTTGTACAAGAATCAAAAATACATATCTGGATCTAAACCATAGTTGAATTTCCAATTTCATACTTATGTTTTATAAAAAAAGGTACATTCCAAAAATGTATTTTCGAAAAACTTTTTTGATTTTACATAGAGTATTTTTCTTTATATAGAATACCATAAGAAATTCTCCAAATTTAATAATCCCAAATCTCAATGTCATTGTCTTTGACAGTCCAATAAATTATTCCATTTATATAAAGAAGACAAAAAAATAATTTAAAAAGTGAAATTTACTTATAATTAAAATATAGAATAATTAAGATATGTTGATGCTTTCTATTCCCTCTATCATTTTGTTGTAGAGATTTACATTTTTTTTTTAAAGTATGATATCTTCAGTATATAGAATAATTAAGATATGTTGATGCTTTCTATTCCCTCTATCATTTTTTTGTAGAGATTTTACATATTTTTTTTTAAAGTATGATATCTTCAGTATTGTAAAATTTCTGCATAACAAATTATGATCCATTGTTTAATCTAACCGACCTTATTTTACAATTGTGCTGTGTTTCAATAAAATTAGTGAAATGGCTAGTGTTCGGTCTAGTATGGACCTTGAATTTCATCAATATCACCTAAGTATATCTATTACCGTCACATACGACAATAATAAAAGGAGATTTAGAATTTAAGAGATGCATCCTAATGTCTGATAAGTGACCTAATCTAATGTGCTATAAGACAGTATCGGGAAGTGGAAGATCTTAAGGCATCGATAGTAAAGTTATGTTCCTAAGATAACAAGATGTCAAAGATAATGTTGATATAACGTCTATCACAAGTATAATATGTAATAGACAAAATAAATATAAAATATAAATAATAAAAAAAATTGATAGTTTAGTACGATGTAAAATCGGTTACTTCTGAAGGGCGTTAACCAAATGAAAAAATATTCATTCTTAATAATCGTAAATATAAACTAATCTGATTTGAATTTCTCTAATTCAATGTCTCTTTTCTTAATACTATCCCTGAACTTTGATCTCGATTCCCTCTTGAATCTAAGATCCTTCTCACTTTCAGTCAAACACTCTATTAGATATTTGGACAATTTAAAAAACATATGAATGATGAAATAATATTACAACTCAAATACTATATTCTCATAACTTAGAATTAAGACACAAAAAATAGTGTATTACATAAAACAAACACAAGATTCAAGAATAATTAAAACACATCAAACTTTGTAGTGTAATGTCCGAGTCTTCACAAATGAAAACGACTCTTTAAATAGCAACAAAAACCCATATTCAAATCCCAATAGAGTTTTGATCTTGAAAACATATGAACCTTCAAAAGCGCAAGTGAACAATATTCAATAATGATTTATCGCAAAATTTGATTGATATAATCTTGAATAAATTTGAATCTCTTGAGAATACAAATTCAATCTTGCTAAAACTAATTAAGATTAAATCTTTCCATAATTCAAAAATGTGCCGACTTAATCAGATCTCGAATTGTTTATAAAAGGAAACAAATCAAACATGTGTGAAAATAACTTCAATAATTCTTTCGCGCAAAACAACCTAGAGCGAGACAACATGTCTCATAATATAGAACATTATGTTTAACATGTTGATCTCTACTAAAGTGTCTTGATTTACACAGAGATATGATGTCTCATAACTTGGCAAAACATCTTACTTCTCATGTTTTCTATAAGTTATTGTCAATCAAATGTAATAACAATTCCTTATTTGTCCAATTTGTAGACAATATATCGTGCAAGATGTCAGACAAAATCTCACGGAAATTCTTCAAGACAAGTTTACCAAAATAGTGCAGAGAAAACTTAACAAACAACATGTTAATCAAGAACACATCTTCATAAGGAAGCACTTGCTTAACTGAAATTAACAACAACAAAAATGTAAGTGCTAGTACAACATGAATTATTCTCCCACTATTTGTCATAAATGGACAAAAAAAGAGGTAAGGTAATATCCAACCCATCAAAGGCAACTAACAGTAAATCCAAAAAGAAACAAGATCAAATATTGCACCTCAAAATTTACCCTATTAATTTTACTTTTATTTGACTTAGGCTTTACATTCATCTACGTATGTTTCTGTTAGGTCATTTTGCATAAACAGTCCATTATTCATTGCATTTGCATCATTTATCGGTCATCCATACATCTAGGTTGATCAAAAGTTAATTTAAATCAACAATTGCATCGCCTAGTTGAAAAATACTTGATAATTCACTTCATGTTTTTATATGTCGATAATATTGATATTTCGGTTCTACACAAATTGTTAAAAGCAATTCAACATTGTACAGAGAATTAGCGGAAAAATATTTCGAGTTCTCATCTTTTATTGACTGGTTTTTAAATATACCACCCGCGTAAATCATGTCGGTATGCTCGCTTTATTTTTTCGATACAGTTTGCAGTCTCTTTTTTAACTGTCAGCGTCTGTCAGTCGGATATTCTTCTTTTTCATTTTTACTTCAGTTTTAATCATTTGAGATTTTTTTATTAATCTGTGTGATCCGTAGTTTATTTTAATGTTTTCATTTCTTTCTTTCGGTTAATTAAATATTCATATTTTATCATATTTTATCATATTTTATTATTTTAAATGTTTGGTTTTTAATCTAAAAAATTAAAACAAAAACATTTTTAGATGTGTTAATTTTTACTCTTTTATTTGTTATGTCATTCTTATCTAAAAGGACATTGTTGTCATTAAATAAAATTGTTAAACCATTAGACGATGTTCCTTTCAATGATTCATAAAAGATTTTCAAAAATAAATTACATGAAAATAAAAATATAAAGATTTAATTTCAAGATATTTTTTACAAATTGTGTTTGATATATAATTTGAAGTTACTTGAAAAATGAATAGCTATATATTTTTTAAAAAAATAATATGTAAAATTTCATGTGAATAAACATTTTCACCTTCTTCTCATGAAAATAAAACTATAGAAATTATGAAAGTTATTTCATTTTAAGAAATTTTTATTTTTCAAAATAATTTTTTTTAAACTTTCTATCAAACATTAAAATAACTATTTTCCAACTATATATTAGCGCGAATATTATTTTTAGATTTGAAACAAACTCCGCGCTTAATTTTGTTATTTAAGATAAGGGTATTAGAAGAGAAGAAGAGAACGGGATTTTGAAGTAGCAGGTGTTGAAATTGAAACAGAAGCAGAACAACTTCCCCTCCCTCCTCTTTTAATTAATTTCTATTTTGATGTAATTGATTTAGTGTTGAAATTGATTTTGATGATGTCAGGAGATTGTGGTTGATAAATTGAAATAAAAAATTGATGATGTTTGTTATGAGTTTGTTGAATTGAAAGGTGTTAATGACATTGTTATAAAGTTAGTGATGAATTTAATTGATTAAATGACATTGTTGTTGACTCAAAATTAGTCATGATGTTGCTATTTGATTTAATTGTTGAAATTATTGAGATGATTGTTGAAGATTAATGTTGACATTGTTGAAATCAATTGAAGATAATGATGTTATTGTTTGTTGGGAAGATTATTGTTGAAGTTTTTGTTGAATAATTGAAGAATTTAGTGATGACATTATGTATTTAAATGAGAAATTGACATTGTTGTGAGTTTAATTGGTTAATATTGAAGTGTTGAGATTGTTTGGTTGTTCTAGTATGTTTATGATATTGAATGATAAATGATGTATCTGCAAGTGTACGGAAATATCAAAGTAATATAAAAGATTGTCGAACCACAGAGACCAATGTCAACCTACTGTAATCTATCGTCACTTTGTAAAGCTAAGACTAATGAGTAATTGATTAAGGGGAATAAAATTACTAAATGCTAAAGGTTTGAAAATAATACTAAAACGAGGCCGGGATATGATTTCCACGTTCCTGAAGGACTTATAAAAAACAGTTACTAATAACACCTATAACTTAATTTCGTAGGATATACTAACTTAAAGACTCCGTCTCATGCTCTCGCATTATTAACTAAAGTCATACTTCCTAGTCTCAAGATTTTGCTCTCGCTCGCCCGGTAACTAAGAAATAAATTTTGAAAGCCAATTATATCTTAAACGTATCTAAAGCGCTTTCGCTGTATTTAGATATGTTGCCTAATTTCCACTATCTGGTTTGCTCCTCACGCTCTTGCGGTCTCGGCTTAAACCTTAATTAATTTCTCACTCTCGTGGCAAAATCATATTAAATAATCTTTCACTCTCGTGACAAGGCTATTTAAATTAGACTTGGAAATTAAAACCAAAACAGAATTCTAATCATAAATTTGCACCTATTATTTTCTACCGAGTCTGTTGGCAACAACGGTCCTCATACACCGGACTCAAGACTATTTAGCCAGACATGTTACTAATTAAAAACGCATGAATAATTATAGTTACGATGAAAAATGACATAGCAATTAAATTTGACAAACAAAATAGTAATAATAAATAATGCGATAAAAAAGAATAGCAATGATAATAATAATAAAGCGGTAAAATGAAGAACCTGTAAATGCAGAAAATGGAAACAAAGAAAACTTGAATTGAAATAACCGACAAACTTAGATCTGATACATAAATTAAACGGTAGAAATAAATCCTAAAACTAATTTGGTAATAATAGTCCCTCGATGTGGAGAACTATTACTTTTACATTCTAAGAAAAAGCTATAAACGAAAAATGGTGGAAAAATGGGCGAGAGAGAGAGAGAGCCCTTGTTGCAAACAACCTTGCTTTTATATCCTTTGATGTGTCACATCCGCGGGGAGAAAATAGGGGTAGTGGAATCATGGAGAGACTATTAAGGAAGACTTGGTTGGAGAAAAAATAGGATGAAGTGGTTAGTTGGTTTCAGTCTTAGAGGACTTAATGTGTGGAGAAAAAGTAGGAGTAGTTGGTTTGATATTTGACTATGAGAAAACTTCGCAGATAGTTAGTTATGTGGCGCTGGAAAAGGTCTCGTGACGAGGGGCAAGGTTGCGTGCGACACATCATGCCGACCGTCAAGGGTGGGTGACGACTGTCACCCTTTCCTTTTTTGCTTTTGTCGATCGTCACGGTGGGTGTGACGAGCGTCACACCTTGCACACGTGGACCACGCACTTCTTTCTTTGTGGGCCTTGGGTTTTTCATTTCTTTTAATGGGCCTTTTTGATTTTTGGATATTTCCTATTTTTTTTCATTTGTACCCTCCTTTTTCTTTCTTTTCTCAAACAAGCCTGGTAAACGTTAAATTCCTAAAACACATTAAAATACCAGCATAATACCAACATAAATAAACATAATTAAATAAAATAGAGACATAATTTATGTTAATCAAGCCAAATATACTATACATTTTCGTTTTATCAATAAATTGTGTTGAATTTTAGTGGCCAATTTCATTATAATTTGAGTGGTTTCGCATTAATTTTGAAGGTGTCAATGTTTAACTCTGAGTCATTTTTAATGATAGTTTTGGGCTTCTGTGATAACTCTAAATTGGTCTTTGATTGAATATCATTTGATGTAGCTTATAAATTTTTCATCTTCTCTTTTGATTTGAACCTATTTGAGATAAAATCTTGAGCGTTCTCGCGTAATGTGTGTTGTTGCCCGGATTTTTAAAGAGACTAAAGCCTTGATTTAATTTTTTGTTTTTCTCATTCTTGATTCAATTTAAGATACCATGAGATTATTCATAATCGCTAATTGGTTTTGATGAGTAAAATATGTGGTTGTGCTCCTAATATAAATTGAAGTTTGGTTTGAAGCTTGGAAGCTTTCATGAGACTTAAAGTTGTAAATTGCTTATCTTGAGATTTCACACTTTTTACCATGTCTCTTGTTAATTCACAAGTGGATTTAATTGTCAATTTGATTCATTTTCTTATTTTACTACATTCATTCATGTATGTGATTCTTTGATTGAGGGAAATATTCAATTATCCATTAATTTGATGCAAGTTTCATTTGTCTCTTTAAATCCCTCTTGTGTTACTAACAAGTTTTTTATTGTGAAAGCTTTCAAGGATGGTTCAAGCACTCACCTCATCTTAGCACCACTTTGTTGATTTTTAGTTAATTAGCTAAAAGTTGATTTAGTTAGTTTGTTTTGTTATTAAAAATTAATTAGTTTTTCTAACTAATTTTTCTTAACTTAATTAATTAACTTAATCAACTTTTAATTAATTAATTAAGTTTTTACTTCATATTCCATTTATCCTGGTTTTGTCTGGATTATGCTATTTTTTCATCTGATGCAGGAATTGGAATTCTTATCCGATACCTAGAATTTATTTGATGCACTTTCTACTTGCGATTTATTCTTACTTGATATTGATCGTAGACGTAATCTTTGTGCATTTGAATACCAATTTGATTGCTTGTTGGTGAAGCTTCCGTGAGGATTATTGAGTTTAGCGTGTGTTGAAAAGGCGACAGACCTTCTCCATTTGGTATCCCTTGAGATCTCTTTACCATCTCATTCTTGCATCGTTTTCAATTAATCTTGCCATGAGAAGTAGGATAGAGATGCATGACTGAATATCATACCATCATAGGCAATGTTTGATCTAGAATTCCTACATTTTTAGGCCATGTTCTTGGTGTAGCTAGCTCATTTATGTGTTTCATTTGTGCCATAGCGTCGAGTCGTGTAATTGAGGTCAATTTAGTGGAAGAGAGCTCACATTCAGCTCCCACATGAAAGTCTGATGGGGACAATGGTCTTTGGTTTTGTTTTGATGAGACATAGTTCACGTTTCATTTATGTTGATGCTTTGAGTCATATTTTATTGTCGTGTAATGGATGTCAATTTAGTGGAAGAGAGCTCGCATTCAGCTCCCATGCAAAAACCCGAATGGGATACATGTCTTTTTGTTTATTCACCTCCCCATTGCATGTTTGGATGTGATTTCTCTTCTTCTATTCCCATTACTTGTTTGGATGCTCTTTCTTCTCCTTTCTCATAGCTTGTTTGGATGTGTTACTTATGTCTCTTTGCTTGTGTAGAGACACTTCACTTGTGCACTCTTTTCTTTGTGAAATTGACATGCTCCCCATAGAATTTATTTTGGTTCATTCTTGGGTAAGATTGAATCAAAGTAGACCAGAGGATTGAATCCATGCATGATAACAAGTAGATAGTTCCCTTAACCTTGACTCTAGGGCCATCTTTCATGTTAACATTAGGTAGACTTCCTTTTTATCCTAACTTTAGGACCGCCATTGCATGATAACATTAGGGCTCTAGTCTTTCTTATACTTTTTCATTCCCCTTTTTGTATCTTTAAGGCTAAAACTTCTTTTTCTTAATCAAATGCCAAAAATACTTAATAATGAAGAGGCGAATCACGTGTCACGAGCCTTGAGTATTGGGAGGAGTATGAGGGGGTGAATTCTCTAACCTTGTACTTTCTTCCAACTATAATCTTTAATGTGGTTCAAATCACCAAATCTTTTTGCAAGGTAAAAAATACAAATCAATCAAATCTCTTTTGCCTTCGGGCTTTTCTTTTGAAAATCTTCACAAAAAGGATGTGTTATTTCCATTCTGCACAATACAACGCATAAGTCCCCAAACGTCGGGCTGCAATATGTCAACTGCTAAAGTGCGGATGTAACATTATCTGCCTAAAAAACACACAACAAACTAAAACACATTTTTAGGTGAACTACGAATGACCTAACCTCTCATTTCACAAAGAGGGTACGTAGGCACAAAGATTCGCAACCGCGGCGGGAACGACTAATAAAAACTTTGTTTTTGTATATACTCTTGCATGCATTCCCTTAGCATTAAGCTTTAGATTTTTTATACTCCCTTTGGTTAGAACAAACTTGAGTGGATCTTATGGAGTACCACAAACGTGAGAGGTGCTAATACCTTCCCTTGCGTAATCGACTTCCTTACCCTTTCCTCTTGGTTGCGAGACCATGTTCTTTCCATTCTTTAGGTTTACTCAATGTTTCATTTCCCTCTCCTGGGATAAATAACATTGATGGTGACTCTTCTTTTGTCACCTTCGGGTTCGATATTTTTTTCAAGATGTGACAGTTGGAGACTCTGTTGGGGATACCTAAGTGAGTCAGTCCTAGCTCTTGTTTTTTATATTTATTGGGTGTTTATCTTTATGCTTTACTTGTTATTTATTTATTGCATGCATTTAATTTTTACCGTTTTCCATATTCTGGATATTGTTGTTGTGTTGGTTGCTGGATTTTCTGTTTTTTAGGTTAGGTTGGGTGTTACTATTGAGGTAAAAGGCCTAATACACGGACCATAGTTATAAACACTTAGGAATACGTAGGACTAGAGTAGATGTTAATGACGTCTGAGGTGTAGGCCCCACTATGTGATCATGTACTACGTGTAGACGAGGTTCATTTAGGAATATTATCGTCTTATGTACCTCTGTTATGATGATATGTTTCCACGTATACTCAAGGCTATATGTATCTTTTGACCTTACCTTGACCAGATTTCACCTGTGAGATGGGGTGAGAATTATTATTAAAGGTACATATGCTGATCTTCATGGTACTTGGTTTCCTTGTGTTCTGATATTGGTACCAGACCGTTGATTCTAATATATTCAACCTGTTCAGAGATTATACAACAGTTATTTAGAGGATTATACATATGTCATCCGTTGTAATGCTGAACTTTTGAACCTATAATTTTGAATTGCATCAATCATCATAAGAGTTTATTTCTATTATCATTTATGCATTATCATGCATCTCATTCATTTCTAATAGAGACTCATTACAATCTTGGCTTCTTATTCTGAATCTCAAGACCGCAAAGCTAATTTCCCGACATCGTCTTTATCATTGAACAGTTATAGGCAGATACGGCTATGATGAAGACACAGTTGGAGACCCAAATAGGTCAGTTCATGAAAGTTATTCAGAATATCTCCTGTGGACAAGAAGAGTTGATACATGATGTTCAGAGGCCCGCTGCTACTACTTTGATCATGTTAATCAACCAGTTGTTAATATTACTCTAGGGAAGATTCATTTGAATTAGAATGTCAGAAACACTGTTCAGATTCCTGTCAATGGAGCTCCTCACCTTGAGGACATTTTTTATGTGTCATTTGATACCTTTAGGTTCTCGATTAATGAGACTGAGTTTGAGAAAAGGTTCTACCTCTTATAGGAGAAGGTGAAAGCTATTGGGGGTCGTAATTCCGTTGGTTTAGAAGTTGTTAGTTTATACCTAGTGTTTGGTATCAAGATCCTTGCTAAGTTCAAATTCCCCAGCTTTGAGAAGTACAAGGGTACCACTTGTCCGATGACTCACATCAAGGTATTTTGCAATAAGATGGCTCCCTATACAGAAAATGACATACCGCTTATGCACTTCTTTCAGGATAGTCTCTGTGGAGGATCGCTTGAATGGTATACATGTTGTACCCCAATTTCCCCCCCTAAGATTCCTTCATCATACCATATTGATTCCCTCACAACAAGATCACATTAGGGTTCTTGGTTCTCCTCCCTATCTTTAGCTTTGCTCTTTGAGGAATCACCAAGCACCTTGACTTGTTTTCTTTTATGATCATGAATATTTTGTCTTGATTTTCCTTTTAATTAATAAAATTCAATGTTGGTTTGTCTTACTTGTTACTAATGTAAGTAAAGGCAATGAGGTTTAGCAAGTTGCTCCATGGGTTCATGAGTTTATTTCCATTCCCTAGGAAATAAAGCTTGAGAAGTCCAAACCTCACCATTGAAGTTGTTTTGGAAGGGACGGCATGGAAAGGTTATTTTGGTTCACTACATTCCCAAGATATCAAGATTGATTCAAAAGTGCAAGGGATTGATTGAAGAAGTTGTCATGGTTTGACAAAGTCTTGTTCTAATTGATCAAAAGTGCATATTTCTCTCAATTTTCAAGATACGGAAGTGGTTTTGGTGGCTATGAGTTCCCATCTTCATCCTCAACAGCTTTTATTTACAAAGCAAGAGTGTTGGTACAAGAAGGTTGTTTAAAATTGTCAAGGTTCCTCAAAGCATTTTCTTGATCTAGGAGCTAGGGTTTTGAACTTCAAAGAAGTATATCTTACTCATCTTTTGGTATTTTTGAGTGATTCCAAAGACATACTTCTCTTTAAATGGTTGTTAACAAATCACTTCAAAAGTTCCAAGGAGTTTTCATGTGGAAGAAACTTGATGAGGAAGAAAGATTACAAGTCCTCCAGATGAACCCCCAATTTTCCATGTGTGACTTCAAATGATCATAACTTGGTCAATTTTTATCACCTTGAGCCCTCTCTTTTTCTATAATGATCTTGAGGATATTAACTTCATTACTTCTTTTATGTACAAAGTGAGAAAATGGATGGAGGATGCCCAAAGGATACAAAAGATTATAGGTCATTTCATGTTTTTTTGCCAACTTAAACAATTCATAACTCTCTCAATTTTTTGGATATTTTGAATGGTTCAAGTTTCAAAATGTCATTCAAGATGTCTATTTCATGCCATATTTTTTGGTTAAGAGAAAATTTCAAATGGAAGGCCATATTTAAATGCAAAACATTATAGGTCACTTTTGAAGAAAAATTTGAAATATTTCTAAGTATGGAAAGTCAACCCTTTTTTCTCCAACTTTGACTCAATGCAACTTTCAGCTCAAGCATCCATTTGATTCCATTCTTTTTCCATTGTAAATCTTGTAACATCATCTTTCTAAAGCATCAAGAATCACGCCCTAAGACCCCTTGAGCTGAGAATGCCATTGATTTGAACTTGGTAACTTAAAACTGAAGTTTCTTCAAAAGTCCGAATTTGAAATCATTGGTTTAGCTTCTAAACACTTTTTTTCTGTGCGTTTTTGCCTCTAAACGTGTTTAGTGAGCTTCCAGAAGTGATTAGCACGACAAAACGCGTGTTTTGGATGAGTTTTGCTCAAATTAGAGGTCACACTTTTCTTGTTTGCAACTTCACACAATTTCCCTCCAAACTTCATCATTTCACACGTTTGGACATTCCATTTGATTCCCTATAAATAGAAGGTCATCCCTCATTCATTTCCTTAAGCTTGGATAGCCAAAATCACACTGTCAAACTTGTTCCATAACTCAAATTTCTGCAACTTCGAAATCTGTTTTCAAGCCTTTTTCAGTCTAATTTCTCTATCAATTTACCTTCCTTGATCTTCCTTGAAGCTAACCATATAATTACCTTCAAGAATCGTGCCCTATATTGCTCCATAGAAGTCCAATTTCAGAGCAATATAGGAGTCCAATTCTTCAAAACTGTGATATCATTATGATGCTCTCATTGCCCTAGTTCTAGTCGCAACAATTACTTTTATCTAGAAACATGTTTTGACCATGAAATTTCAAATCCCTTTTCAAAACCTTCCTTCCAAATCGCTTGAGCTACGGTTTATATAAATTTATCGCGAATGTGTGGTTGTCTTCGTCTTGAAGAGACGAAGCGAATGACATTGGTCTCGTGCTCTAATTTTACAGATTGAGCAACCTGGTTTTGGGACTGGCTGGAGGTTGAAGATGACCAATGTGTCATCCTTCAACCAATGAAACAACGTCATTTGGATTTTTTTTGAATTTCTGATTAACATTTGATTCAGTGCTTTATTCACTAATGACCATGATATGCACAACGCGCCAGATCCCTTGGATTTGATTACTAACGCATTTTGACTCCCATCCAATGGTCCACATATTTTTGACTTTATTTTTCTTTTCTGATTTTTATATTTAATTGTTTTAAATTTCAAAAAATCATAGAAAATTCATTTAGTCAAAAAAATCTGAAAAATTATGAAAAGTATTTTTGATTTTTATCTTTCTGATTTTTATTTTTTCACAATTTTATTGTGTTTTGATATTTTTTATAAATTTTCACTTTATTTGAATTGTTTTAAATGTTTAAAAATACTTTTATGCATTTTTTAATTCTGAAAAAAAATATGGAATGATCTAACGATATTGTGACAAATATTGGTGACCTCGTTTATTTTTTTATTTCTGACTTTGCTATTTCTTATCATTTTTGGTTTATTTTACTCATTTCTTTTAATTTTAAAAATAGTTTCTGACTTTAAAAAATTACCAAAAATTTTATAAAATTATTTTAGTTCATTTCTGATTTTTCTATGGTCTTACTTTTTATTTCTTGATTAATTTGAACATAGTTGATATTTTTGTCTTTTATTTTTATGTAAAACATTTTAAAAAAACCTTTTTAATGTATATGTTAAGTGCAATATTATTTTGTGATGATTTTTCTGGATAATCTTGGGTTGAATTTTTGATCATAAACTTTATTAACATCATTGGATCCATGGTGTTGAGTCTAACTCCACAAAAATGGATGAATGATTTTAATAATAGTTTGATTAAATTTTAATTCAAATGTAGTTTGTATATTTTTCCCCCACCCTCTTCATCTTATCCCTTTATTTTTTGATTGTGTTACATGTTAAGGGATGATGATCTTTATATCATTTATCCAAACATGAAGTACCTAAATTGTTATTGACCGGCCTCAAAATAGGTACGACTTCTACATAAGTCCACTTACGATTGCTTAACATAGCACTAAATTTTTTCCCGATTCGAATAAATGACCATTCGTGGCCCAAACCTATGTTTGCAAGCCCAAGTATGTTAATTTGATCTCTTTGATCCAATAACCTTGAGATTCATTGTGTGGAGGCTTTGGTTCTACCAATCCTCTAATGGATCTACAACACTTTTGGTCAATACGGATCACTTAAATATTGTTGATCATTAAATAGTACTTTTGAGGATTCCAAATGGATGATATACTTGACAAAAGGCAAATACAACTTGTTGTGTGGAGGATTTGGTTCTACCAATCCTCTAATGAGTTCCAAATGCAAGTTTCAATATGGTCATCCAACTAACCACTAATTATTAAATTGTTTTTACTTTATGCCTTTTATTTTTTATGCTTTATGTACCATTTACTTTAAGCATTACATTTCATGTCATTTTTATTGTTTCTCACTTGAGCCTTTTCTTTTCTCTTCTAAGATACCTAATAATCAACATGAACCATAAAAAATATTAATGATACTTGGACTATTTGGATACTATCCTTTGCATTATGGAGCATTGGACTTTTTGGACTTAGAATTAGAAACCTTGGCCTATGTTGGAGACCTTGTGACCTTAATTGATATTTTGTCTGGAATTCTTGAGGTTTACCTCAAGACATTGGGTTGTTTTGTTTGTTTTGTATGCAGATTATTGTGATTACATATTTTGTTTGTAATCTGGAATTCACCTGTATACAGCCGTTACTCTGCCCAATTTTTGTGAAGACTTAATACACTTGAAGTTTAGTTCTCAAGAGGTCTAGTATCTTTGCTTGCTTGGTTTCAATCCAAAGAATGGGAATTCTATCTTGACTCATAATGTCAAGTATTGGCTTCTTCTTGGTTAGATGGCTCTTATCCCTAGCTTTTACCTTATGCTTTAGGATAGTCTCTTCTTCTCCTTCCATCTTCTTTAATTTCAAAAATCTTCCTCCTCCTTTTGAAAACTCTTCTTGTTTCTAAACTTGAACCACTTCCATAATAAACTTGGACTTAGGTTCATGCATTTTCAAAACATTTTCATAAATAAACTTCAATAAACTTAATAATATCTTGATATTTTTTTGTGAGAAGACTAAAAGTCAATCAATCTCATTTCAAACCATTTTTGCCACTTTGGCTTTTTACTTTAAAACTTCTTTTCAAAAGATTAGACTCTTGTCGATCCTTGTAGTGATGAAAACAACTATACTTCTATAATATGTAGTTAAGTGAGATATTTTCCACTTGGGTGTTGAGTGAGGCATTGTTGATTTTAAGATCCAAGCCATATCCTCCACTTTGAGATGATGCAAATTCTCCTTTCTCATGATTATGGGTGGTAAGTATGTTTTCCACACGGACAATGATGATGATGTCTTATCTCATAAAAGTAACCAATACACTTGTGTTTTAAAATCTTTAAAAGAGGAACTACGTGTACCACGATCCCCTATTGCATGAAAGGTGATACGTAGGCATTAAAGGTTCGCAACCGCGGCGGGTGAAAAAAACCATAAAACTTATTTCTTTTCTCACCTCTACCATCCATTTTTTGTACAATATTTTATAGCCAAAATATACAGATTTTACAAAGAGGTTCCTGCGGAGTACCATAGATGTTTAGGGTGCTAATACCTTCCCTTTGCATAACCAACCCCCTTACCTTGAATCTTTCCCCCTGTTTTTGGGTTACTCGCTCTTTTCCCATTCCTTTGGAAACAATAAAGCACGGTGGCGATTTTTATTTTGATCTGTATAAGTCTAGTCAATCAAATGGCTTAGTCTTAAACATTTCTACCGCTACAGAAAAATGGCGACTTCACTGGGGAAATATTAACCTCTTGTTGGTCCATCCCTAAGTGGGTTGAGCCTATCTTTGTTTATATTTGTATATGTGCTATTGTTGTTTATGTGTTATATGTTGTATATATGTTTGTCTAGATTTTCCTGGTTTTCAGGGTGCTTGGTGATTACTCATAAGTCCTATACCTGGACTTGGGAAAACTTTAAGATAGGACGGGAGGTATAGTCATGTTAACTTTAAGGGAGTAATCCCAAAAAAGGAGGCATGAGATCCCCTACTTAGTGGAGGCCCCTTTGACTGTAGTGTCGTTTACCGAGTAATCGGGAAGACGTAATGCTTTCGACCTGGGAGCCTGCTGAAGCTGAGGACTATAAAATAACTAACCCATATTAGCCTTTTAGGTGTAGTGTGGAAGCTATGATGGAGTAATCCGGAAATAGTTGTCACGCGATACTACGCTAGGACGAGTTTTTCTTGAGAATATTACTAATTATCAAGTTAATCGGGAAGTTGGTAATATCTGAAGGAAGGATGTAGACTCTGGGAATCTCTAGAACTTTGTTCGGCGGCTGATAACTTTTAGACCAACACCCTATGGGTAGTACCTTCAACCTCATGCTAGTGACGTTGAACCTATGAACCCTATATGTATGATCTTGTGTGTGATTGTTGCATCATGCATCCATGCACTCATAAGCATCTTTTGAAGAAATTTTATTTCGAGGGACTTAAAAGTTGACCATTTGTGAATATCTCAGGTACTTTTGACCATGGATTCTGGAAAAAGAAAGACCAAAAAATACAGTTTCAAGGATCCCAAGATAGATGAGTTGATCAGTCTAATTCCCAAGATTGAGTGTTCTGCAGATTATCGGAAGAAGTATGGATCCATCATTCCTCTTATGAAGCTTAGGATGAAGGGGGTATTCTCTTGACCTTGGTCCAGTTCTATGATCCCATGTATCATTGCTTTACTTTTCCCGACTATCAGTTGATGACTACACTAGAGGAGTATTATTATATGTTGGATTTACATGTTACCAATTGTGTTCCTTTTATTGGTTTAGAGGGTGAGCCAAAACCACATGAGATTGGTACTTTGATCCATATAGGGAAGTCTGAGGTTGAAGCCCATATGACTACTAAAGGAGGGATTAGAGGATTACTAGCCCAATTCTTATTGGAGAAAGCTTGTTACTTTTCCAGGATGAAGAGTACAGTCGCTTTTGAGGCCATCTTTACTCTACTTGATTACGGGTTATTTTTATTTCCTAATATGGATAAGTTTGTTGACATTAATGCTATCAGGATCTTCATGATTGGAAACCCAATTCCTACATTGTTGGGTGATGCTTATTACTCTATTCATCTTCGGAATTCTTATCATGGGGGGATGATTATCTGTTGCACGCCTTTGTTGTACCGGTGGTTTATCTCTCATATGCCTCAGTCTGATGCTTTTTGGGATGTCAGGAAGGAACCCCGTTGGACTCCTAAAATCATGGCACTTACTCACTCGGATATTGATTGGTATCATCGAGCTTACCAGGATATAGAGATTGTTGACAGTTGTGGTAGTTTCCCAAATGTACCTCTTCTTGGTACAAAGAGAGGAATTAACTATAACCCTATTCTTGCACGACAACAACTTGGTTATCCAATGAGGGATAAACCAAATAGTATTCATTTAAGTAGTTTCTTTCTGAAAGAGGGAGAAGACCATAAGGAAGTCAGGGAGCAGATTGCGAAGGCCTGGCATCACATTCATAAGAAGAGTATGAAAGATTTGGGACCTAGGGGGGCTATTTCTTTGGAGCCATATCTTCAGTGGGTCCAAACGATAGCTATTCAGTTGAAGATGTCGTATTCCCAGGAAACACCTATGCCTGATTTTTTATGAAGACCACTCTTCCCTTATTGGATGATATAGAGAAGCTACAACTTGCTTTGGTAAGGATGCAATAGGAAAAGGATGCTTGGAAGAATAAGTGTCAAACTTTAGAGATTTCCTATAGAGAAGACTTGAAGGAGAAAGGTGACTTGATTGAGATTCTTAAGAGTCGGGCTGTAGCGACGACGGAGAGGCAAGGGGATTTATTTTCCCCTAAGCCTCAATCAGATGCTAGTTGCTCACTTCATGATTCAGATGATTGGAAGGAGGTTGCCACCAGGTATGCAGAAGAAAACCAGAGGTTGAAGGCTCAGATTACCAGGCTTACAGGGAAGCGCCAGCGTATAGAGTGATCTCCGACAACTTTACTTCTCAGGGTTTTAGACTTTATTTTCATCTTGTACTTGGGATTGTTGAGACTTTTAACCTATTTTGAAGTTATTATAATAATAATTTTCAGTATTTCAAATGCGTTATTACTTTGATATTTGCAATGTGTCCATAAATCTTAAAGTCCCTTGAAATATAATTAAAAAAAATCATGTGCATTGCATATCATGCATCATATTGCACATATTTCTTGTATTTGTTATGCATATCCA
Source organism: Vicia faba (assembly GCA_948472305.1). Lineage (NCBI taxonomy): Eukaryota > Viridiplantae > Streptophyta > Magnoliopsida > Fabales > Fabaceae > Vicia > Vicia faba. The sequence continues at coordinate 1,069,741,745 of OX451735.1, read as the reverse complement.
AGTGTATTACCAAGCTTCTTTACTTCGTTCAGCAAGCTGAATCACCACTATAACACTCGGGCTAATTTCAGAAGGAAGATGGACAACTTAGAACAAGAGAACCGCGAGCTGCGCGATGAGGTTTCTACTTTGAAGGCCGGCATGGCCAATCTTACTCCTCTGATGGAATCTCTGGTGGCTACTCAGAATCAGCCACCGATTGTTCAACCTCAACCAACAAGGGCTATTGCTGAAGCTCCGACTATTCCTGTGTCTACTACCCCCGACTTTTATTCAGAATCGCATGCCTTAAGGTTATCCATGGGGAATGCCAGAAAATTTTGCACCTGAAGGTTTCAATCTTGGTCCTCAAGAAGCTCCAATTGTTCAGACTACTGTTACTCCTGCACCTTCTGTGGTGCATGCTGCTCATGTTGCACCTCCTTCGGTGAATTTGGTTCCATTTTTTAATGATGATGTGTGTCTTCCTTTTCCTCCACCAAGTGAATACTTAGGTCTCTATGACAGAATGGATGATTTTCAAGAGCAGTTTGACAAGATGCAGAGGGAGATGAATGCCCTCAGGGGAAAAGAGTTATTCGGGAAGAATGTGAATGATTTATGATTGGTCCCGAATGTTAAGATACCTGCAAAGTTTAAGGTCCTGGAGTTTGAAAAGTACAAGGGCAACACTTGCCCTCGTGCTCATCTGGTAATGTATATAAGGAGAATGTCTATCCATACTGATGATCAGCGTCTGTTGATTCACTTTTTTCAGGATAGTTTGACCGGTGTTGCGTTGAAGTGGTATATGAATTTGGATAACATCAATATCCATACTTTCAATGACTTGGGAGAAGCATTTATCAAACAATAAAAATACAACATGGACATGGTGCCTGATCGTGATCAACTCAAGGCCATAGTTCAGAAAGATAGGGAATCATTCAAATAATATGCACATAGATGGCGTGAGGTGGCCACCCAAGTGATTCCTTCTATGGAGGAGAAGGAGATGACTAAGATTTTCTTGAAGACTCTGGGTGCTTTCTACTATGAAAGGATGGTAGCGAGTGCACCAAGTGACTTTACTGAAATGGTAGGCATGGGTATCCGTTTAGCAGAGGCTGTAAGAGAGGGTCGATTAACGAAGAGTGAAGGATATGGAGGTGCAAAGAAGCCATCTTATGGGTTTACCAAGAAGAAGGAAGGGGATACAAATATTGTTATGCAAGAAAGGAGGGTCAATCCTCCTAGAAGAAATTATCAGCATCATCAGCAAGTCACCTCAGTTGCTCTAGTTGTTGGTGTAGCTCCAACCATCGTTGCTTATCAGAGACCATCCCAGCAGGGGAATCAAGGGTATAATCAGAGAAGGGAGAGTTATGACCCTATTACTATGAGTTATACAGAGTTACTACCGGAATTAATTCAGAAGAAGTTGGTTCAGACTCGACCACCTCCAGCTATACCATCACCATTGCCTTGGTATTACAAAGCAGACCAAACATGTGCTTTTCATCAGGGAGCACCAGGGCATAATGTTTAGAATTGCTATCCTTTAAAGACTGAGGTGCAGAAATTGGTGAAGTCTGGTATTCTATCTTTCAAGGATGTGAGCTCTAATATGAAAGACAATGCTCTACCCAAGAATGGAGGAGCAAATGCTGTGAACATGGCGGCCGATTGTCCAGGTGACCTCCAGATTTTTTATATTCATCTGGTTAGAGGAGATTTGGTGAAAATGCATACGGATCTCTGTGAATTTAGCTACTATACGCATGACCATTCCAGTTGTGCTGTTTGTAGTACAGACATATAGGGTTGCGATAAGATAAAGGCTGATTTGCAGGAGATAATGGATGAGGGCCTCATCCATATAATCAGGTCTAGGGCAGAGTATGAAGAGGAGGTGAACATGGTTTTTGGATGTCTTGGAGAGTTCAGAATTTTTGATGTGGAGAACATGAATGAGGATCTTGTATAATTGCATGCTACTTTCTGCCATATGGCTGGTCAGGTGGAACATCAGTATGGATCTTGCCGAATTTGTTGTCTGAACTCCCGAGGATGTTAAATTGTGAGGAAAGGTGTTCATTTGTTGTTAGATAATGGAACTATAAAGGTTACAGGTCAAAGGGATGATTACTATGAAGTTGATATGATTGAGTCTTGTTTGGTTGAAGAAGGATCAGATGATGAGTATGCCTCTGCAGATGAGTTCTTCTCCTCAGATGAAGATTTGTTTTCCAGATATGACTCTATAATGACTGATTGTGTTGAAGAAAGGGTAAATTTCATTGTGCCTTGTTTTGGTGCACCCGCCCATTTTGAAGTTGAGTATTGTAGCAAGTCGGCTATTACTCCATTGGTTATTAGTTTGTCAGTTCATGTCCCCTACAAGTCAGATAAGGATGTACCCTACAAATATAACGCTACAATCTTAGAGGATGGTGTGGAAGTTCCCCTCCAGCCGGTGCCTGATGTTGGAAATATTGCTGAGACTAGCAGAGTAACCCGCAGCGGTCGTATATTTGCACCAGTTGTTCGTGGAGATGTTAGCACTGAAAAGAAAATTGCTGAGAATGTTGAACCCAAGAAGGCTACGGGTGAACCTAGTGGAGCTACGTTGGAGAAATAAATGGATGATATTTTGAAGATAATCAAGATGAGCGACTACTGAATTATAGATCAGCTACTGCAGACTCCTTCAAAAATATCTATCTTGGCTTTATTGATGAACTCCTCTGCTCACAGAGAATATCTGATGAGGGTATTGGATCAAGATTTTATGGAAAGTGACATGCCTATAGACCAATTCAGTAGTGTAGTAGGGAAAATTATGTCATGTAATAACCTGAGTTTCTGCGACGATGAATTTCCAGATGAAGGAAGGAATCACAACCTGGCCCTCCACATCTCTATGAACTGCAAGAACGATTCACTATCCAATGTGCTGATTGATAATGGATCTGCATTGAATGTTATACTGAGGAGTACACTTATTAAGTTGAAATATCAAGAAACGCCCATGCGCCCAAGTGGAATTATTGTGAAAGCATTTGATGGGTCAAGGAAATCTGTTATTAGTGAAGTGGACTTGCCCATTCATATAGGCCGACATTTGTTTCAAATTACTTTCCAAGTCATGGATATTATACCCGCTTATAGCTGCTTGCTGGGACGGCCGTGGATACATGAGGCAGGGTTGTCACTTCAACTTTACACCAAAAGCTGAAGTTTGTACGTGAAGGAAAAGTGGTCATTATAAATGGAGAACATGCATTATTGATATCTCATTTATCCTCTTTCAGCATTGTGGAGGCAGATGAAGCTGATGTCGGAACCCGGTTCCAAGCTTTATCCATTGATAACATAAGGGGAATTTTAGAATTCCATGGTTTCACTTATGGATGCGCAACAAGTTGTGCGTAATGGTCATAGTGAGGTGTGGGGACAAATTGTGGATCCACCTGTAAACAAGAACAGAGCTAGCTTGGGGTTCTCTTTGAAGAATGAAAAAGGTAAGAGCATGAAGCCGAAGTCTACTGCAGGCAAGTATCAAGACATCTTCCGTAGCTGGGGTTATCTTCATCCAACTGTCTCCGGGATTAATGCCATTATGGAAGATGAAGCAGGGACGGAAATGCCAAATTACGTGACGCGCGGAGTTAGGGTTCAGAATTGGATCACCATTGATGTTCCCTCTTCCATACATGTTTCAAAGTAATTGGTTTTGTTAATCTTTTTGAAAAGCTTTCACTCTGCCCAAGGTAGAGGTATTAATATTGTATGGGCTTATTTATTTGTTGTGACTTTTGAAATCAATAATAAAAGTTATCTTTGTTTCTCCAAATTGTGTCTTTTAATTTCTACTTTTTCTTGGAAAATGGTAATCAGAAGAAAAAAACTTTCAAAATAAATAAGAACTGAAATTTAATTTGCATGATCACTTGTTATATATGTCAGTTTCTAAAAATAATCATAAATCATATGTGCTGATTAATTAAAAAAACTTGTTGAATACAATGACCCTGCACCCTCTCCCAACTTTGAATGTCCTGTGTATGGGGCTGAAGAAGAAGACTATGATGATATTCCGGAAGAGGTCTCACGGTTACTTGAGCACGAGGAAAATGCCATTCAGCCATATAAAGACCCTTTGGAAGTAATCAATTTGGGTTCAGAAGAAGACCCGAAGGAAGTCAAGATTGGAGCATTGTTGCATCCTGATGTGAAGAGCGGGTTGATTGAGTTGTTGAAAGAGTATATGGATATTTTTCTTGGTCTTACCAAGATATGCCTGGTCTAGATACAGATATTGTAGAGCACTGTTTGTCGTTGAAGCCAGAGTGTCCGCCAATGAAACAGAAGTTGTGAAGAACTCACCCAGATATGGAAGTGAAGATCAAAGAAGAAATTCTAAAACAGTTTAATGTCGGTTTTCTTTTGACATCAGTGTACCCTTAGTGGATTGCCAATATTGTCCCAGTACCGAAGAAAGACGGAAAAGTCCGCATGTGCGTAGATTATATAGATCTAAATAAAGCTAGTCCAAAAGATGATTTTCCATTGTCGCACATTGATATGTTAATGGATAGCACAACAAAATTCCAAGTATTCTCGTTCATGGAAGGATTTTCTGGGTATAATCAAATAAGAATGGTTGCAGAGGACATGGAAAAAACAATGTTTATCACACCCTGGGGAACATTCTGTTACAGAGTGATGCCATTCGGGTAGAAGAACGCTGGTGTAACGTACCAGAGGGCTATGACAACCCTATTCCATGATCTGATGCATAAGGAAATTGAGGTATATGTTGATGATATGATTGCTAAATCCCAGACATAATAAGGGCATGTAGAAGATTTGTTGAAGTTGTTTCAGCGTTTGAGGAAGTATCGTCTCTGCTTGAATCCAAATAAATGTACCTTCGGTGTTCGATCAGGGAAATTGTTAGGTTTCATTGTTAGCTAGAAAGGAATTGAAGTTGACCCTGACAAAGTCAAAGAAATTCAAGAGATGCCAGCACTAAGAACTAAAAAGTAAGTCAGAGGGTTTCTCTGGCGTTTGAATTATATTTCCAGATTCATTTCTCATATGACTGCAACGTGTGAACCGATCTTTAAGTTGTTAAAGAAAGATCAAGGTTGTGTGTGGACTGATGACTTCCAAAGGGCATTTGAAAGTATTAAAGAATATCTGCTTGAACCTCCTATCTTGCTCCCTCCTGTTGAAGGAAGACCGTTGATTATATATCTGACAGTGTTAGATAATTCCATGGGTTGTATTCTGCGACAACAAGATGAAACAGGGAAGAGTATGTCATTTATTATCTCAATAAAAAGTTTACTGATTGTGAGTCACGGTATTCCATGCTGGAAAAGACATGTTGTGCTCTGGCCTGGGCGGAAAAACGTTTGCGGCAGTATATGTTGAATCACACCACTTGGTTGATCTCCAAAATGGATCCAATCAAGTACTTTTTTGAAAAGCCTTCTCTTACTGGGAGAATTGCCCGCTGGCAGATGTTGTTATCTGAATATGACATCGAATACCGCACTCAAAAGGCTATTAAGAGCAGTGTGTTGGCAGGTTATCTTGCTCACCAACTAGTTGATGAACATCAGTCTGTGAAGTATGACTTTCCCGATGAGGATGTGATATTTCTGAAAGTGAAAGATTGTGATGAACCATTGCCCGAGGAAGGTCCTGACCTGAATCTCGTTGGAGTATGATATTTGATAGAGATGTGAATGCTTATGGTAAAGAAATTGGTGTTATGATTGTCACTCCACATGGATCATACATTCCTTTTACTGCAAGGTTGACATTAGATTATACTAATAATATGGCAGAATATGAGGCTTGCATCATGGGTCTCGAGGAAGCTATTGATCTCATAATTAAGATTCTAGATATGTATGGCGATTCAACTTTGGTAATAAATCATATTAAAGGAGAGTGGGATACTCGTCACCCCGGCTTGATACCTTATAAAGATTATGCTAGAAGGTTGTTACCCTTATTTAATAAAGTTGAATTCCATCACATTCCTAGATATGAAAATCAAATGGCGGATGCTCTGGCAACTTTGGCTTCTATGTATTAAGTGAATACTTGGAATGATATACCTCGAATTATGGTTCGGAGACTGGATAGGCCCGCTCATGTGTTTAAAACAGAAGAGGTAACAAATGAGAAACCTTGGTATCATGATATCAAGCATTTTCTCCAAACTCAGGAATACCCGATTGGTGCATCAAATAAAGATAGAAAGACATTGAGAAGATTGGCTGGAAGTTTCTTCCTCAGTGAAAATGTGTTGTACAAGAGAAATTATGACATGGTCTTGCTCAGATGTGTGGATAGACAAGAAGCAGGCATGTTGATGCATGAGGTTCATGAAGTCTCATTTGGCGCACATGTCAATGGATATTCGATGGCTAAACAAATGCTAAGGGCAGGTTACTATTGGCTGACAATGGAATCCGACTGTTACAAATTTGCAAAAAAGTATCATAAATGCCAGATTTATATGGACAAGGTTCATGTGCGTTCGACACTTCTCAATGTGATCTCTTCCCCATGGCATTTCTCTATGTGGGGTATTGACATGATTGGGATGATAGAACCCATAGCTTCGACTGGACACCGTTTCATCTTGGTAGAAATTAATTACTTCACCAAATGGGTGGAAGCTACTTCATATGCTAACATTACCAAGCAGGTGGTTGCGTGCTTCATTAAGAATAATCTCATATGTCAGTATGGTGTGCCGAGCAGAATCATTACTAATAATGGCTCGAATTTGAACAACAAGATAATGGCAGAACTTTGTGAGGAATTCAAGATTGTCCATCACAATTCATCTCCGTACAGACCGAAGATGAATGGGGCTGTTGAAGCTGCTAATAAGAATATCAAGAAGATTATCCAGAAGATGGTTGTTACTTATAAGGATTGGAATGAAATGCTCCCTTTTGCTTTGCATGGATATCGGACATCTGTCCGCACTTCAATAGGAGCAGCCCCGTTCTCCCTTGTGTATGGAATGGAAGCGGCACTCCTAATTGAGATTGAGATTCCCTCTTTGCGTGTGATAATGGAAACTAAGTTATCAGAGGCTGAATGGGTCCAGAACAGGTTTGACCAATTGAATTTGATTGAAGAGAAGAGAATGATGGCTTTGTGTCATGGCCAGTTATATCAGAAGAGAATGAAGAAAGCTTTTGATAAGAAGGTCAAACCTCGTGAATTCAGAGAAGGCGGCCTCGTGCTCAGGAAGATCATGTCTTTTAAGGCTGATTCTAGGGGCAAGTGGACTCCCAAATTTTGAAGGCTCATATGTTGTCAAGAAAGCCTTCTCTGGAGGTGCATTAATTCTTGAAACTTGGATGGCGAGGAGTTCCCACGTCCAATGAATGTTGATGCAGTCAAGAAATACTTCGCCTAAAGAAATAAAAGAATAGCTCGCTAAGTTGAAAACCCGAAAGGGAGGCTTAGGCAAAAAAGAGCGTCTCAGTAGGCCGGAAACCTGAAAGGGCGGTCCAGGAAAAAATTAGAGACATAAACAGAATAAAATTTCCCGCTAAGTTGAAAACCCGCAAGGGTAGCTTAAGCAAAAGTTAGGGACTTTCTTGGCAAGTAACTACATCAAACAAGACTTGATCGTTGAAGCAACAATCTTGTCAGATCCTCATCATATTTCAACGGAAGCTGCTGATCAGGATTTCAAAAGTTGTTAGAGGGGATATTGGTCATTGTATCTCAATGTATCTTTTCCATTATATATTACCATTTTCTGAACTTTGTAATCATCCATGGAGTCTCGCCATTCGCAGACTACCATTCTATTAATGAAATTTGAAGCTTTTACCCAATTCTTTGTATTTCTTATTTTATTTAGCTTGCAAAGACTCCATTTATTATTGATAATAACTTTCAAATCGAAAAGATTAAATAACAAAATTGATTTTTAAAAAGAATTTATAATTTTCTTTTACTTTAAAATTTGTAACGCAAGAGAAAAATAAAAGTGGTGATCCCATGAATGGATGAACTCCAGTTGTTTTGAGAAGTTTTTGTTTCCCCTGGGAAGGTTTACTCAGGATGTTTTCGCTGTATTAGGTTTGTGACTCCAGTATCCAGTCAAGTCTTGGTTCTTTCTTTCTTCTTTTCTAAGTTTGCATGATATGAAGATTAAATCCAAGATTTCTCCAATGAAGGTTTCGCTTGTATGATAGAAGTTCTTTCTTCCCATAGAAGTTGGTACAATAATTACTCTCGAAGAACACATGTCTCTGTTTTCTCCAGTGAAGAACGTATATTGGTTTTCCCTTTGAGAATGTGGTGTTGACCTCTCCAATGAAGTCAACATGAAATCCCCAGTTAATGTCTCGATGATGGGACATTATATGCCTTAGAAAAGTTTATATGTTTTTCCTCCTTTAAAATGGGCCTGAATTCCCCAGTGAATGTTTTGATGATTTAGTGTCCATCTGCTTTACTTGAAATTGATTTTGCAATCCCTAGTAGAAGCGTTACATTTGAAAATGTTTATTTCCCCGTTGAAGTCTGAGTGCTATTCCCTGGTAAAGCCTGGAGAAGGATGTTATATCTCTGTATCTGTACTGTTTTGTCGATATGTTTTGTTTACTTCCGAATTACGTTTCTCCCCAGTAAAGTTAAGCCATGCAGTAGGATTTTATTTCCTCAGTTGGAGCCTACTTTTTCTTATGGAATGTTCATCTTGGATGTGATTTAGCCGAGTGTTGATTGTGCCTGAGTTGGTTTTGCCTGGTTACTCCCAGTGTTATATGTATGTTTTGTCAACATATGCACGATTGCACTCATACATTCATACGTACATCATGCATAGTTAAAATTTGGAAACTCATTTCTCATTCACATTCGTTATTATTTTGTGGACGTATTGCCCTGTTTTACAGAGTTGTGTTGCCCCCTCTCCAATAGTGTGTCAGTCATAAGTAGAAAGTGTGTGTTCTTTCAATTTCCCCACTGAGTTGTCCCTCGTGGAAGATTTTTGCTTTAGCCTTCATGTACAACTCTTTGTTTGGATGATTTGGGTTTCCCTATTGAGTTCATTTCTCAGAGAATGTATTTTGGTAGACTATTTTACTCCAGTTTATTTCTAGACTGAATCTTTGTTTCCCATCAATATTATTACTTTGGACGTTTGAAAGCTTCGAGTTTTGGTTTGAGAATGTGCAATTATTTTTCACGAGAAGACTTTATCTCCTCAGCAGGAATATATTGGCATTTCCCCAGGAAGCCATGATTCATTCCCCATGAAGTCATATTTCATTCCCCAGGAAGCCATATTGCCTTCCCCAGAAAGTCATTTTTACAATCCTTCCCATAACACCAAGTAGCAGGTCTCTTTATTTGAGCAACTTGTACTTCCCCGTAAAAGTCAACGTAACTTTTATTTTTGCTATCTTCTTTATAAGTGGATAGTTTGCAGTCCGTGGTCAAATTACACCAGTGGATGGCAAGATTTTCAATATCCCAGAGACAGTTCATTGTGAAATCTTTGCAAGTGGTAGTCTCTTTATTTGAGACATCTTATATATTACCCTTTTCAGGCAGAATGCCTTAGTTAAATAAGAAGTTGAGACCTATTCTAGGTGAACGTCAGGATTATGGAAAAAACTTGTTATCTTTTTGCTACCCTCAGTGAACGTTGGTAGTTCATCATCAATGAACGGCGGTGCTATGATATATTTTCTCTTCTACCTTCAGTGAAAGTTGGTAGGTCTTCGGTAGTGAATGTCGATGATTGTTATCTTTTTGCTACCCTCCGTGAATGTTGGTAGTTCATCGTCAGTGAATGGCGATGCTATGATGTATATTCTCTTTCTACCTTCAGTGAAAGTTGGTAGGTCACCTTCAATGAAAGTTGGTGCTTGTTATCTTTTTGCTACCCTCAGTGAATGTTGGTAGTTCATCGTCAGTGAACGGTGGTGCTATGATATATTTTCTCTTCTACATTCAGTGAAATTGGTAGGTCTTCAACAGTGAATATCGAAGATTCTTATCTTATTGCTACCCTCAGTGAATGTTGGTAGTTCATCGTCAGTGAACGGCAGTGCTATGATATATTTTCTCTTCTACCTTCAGTGAAAGTTGGTAGGTCTTCGGTAGTGAACATCAATGATTGTTATCTTTTTGCTACCCTAAGTGAATGTTGGTAGTTCATCGTCAGTGAACAGAGGTGTTATGATATATTTTCTCTTCTACCTTCAGTTAAAGTTTGTAGATCTTCGGTAGTGAACATCGATGATTGTTATCTTTTTGCTACCCTCAGTGAATGTTGGTAGTTTATCGCCAGTGAACAGCGATGCTATGATATATATTCTCTTTCTACCTTCAGTGAAAGTTGGTAGGTCACCTTCAGTGAAAGTTGGTGCTTGTTATCTTTTTTCTACCCTCAGTGAACGTTGGTAGTTCATCGTCAGTGAATGGCAGTTCTATGATATATTTTCTCTTCTACCTTCAGTAAAAGTTGGTAGGTCTTCGGCAGTGAACGTCGATGATTGTTATCTTTTTGCTACCCTTAGTGAACGTTGGTAGTTCATCGTCAGTTAATGGAGATGCTATGATATATATTCTCTTTCTACCTTCAGTGGAAGTTGGTAGGTCACCTTCAGTGAAAGGTGGTGATTGTCATCTTTTTGCTACCTTGAGTGAATGTTGGTAGTTCACTGTCAGTGAACGGCAGTGTTATGATATTTTATTTTCTCTCTATCTTCAGTGAAAGTTAGTAGTTCATCGTCAGTGAATGTCGATGATTTTTTCTCTCTACCTTCAGTAAACGTTAGTAACTCACCGTCAGTGAACGTCGGTGTTGTTATTTATTTTCTCTTTCTACCTTCAGTGAACGTTGGTAGTTTCGCCTTCGGTAAAAGTTGGTGTATACTTTGACCCTTTTATCATCCTCTATAAGTCAGGTCTTTTGATTCACCAGTGATTTATTTTCCTGGTCGGGTTTCTCTTTTGTTTCTTTATTTCCTTTGTTACATCCCCAGTGTTGTTTTGTGTCTCTTTGATTTTGTTCATGCGCATTCATACTCATAAGCATTGCATGGCATCTTAGGGCCAAAAATAGGGTTTGTTTTTATATTTAAGTATCTTTGATCGCATAGACACGAAGATTTTTAACCTTCGTATCTCCGGATAGAAGAAACATAAATAATGGCAGTTGTTGTACCTCAATTTTTTCCCCTAAGATACCTTCATCATACCATATTGATTCCCTCACAACAAGATCACATTAGGGTTCTTGGTTCTCCTCCCTATCTTTAGTTTTGCTCTTTGAGGAATCACCATGCACCTTGACTTGTTTTATTTTATGATCATGAATATTTTGTCTTGATTTTCCTTTTAATTAATAAAATGTAATTTTAGTTTATCTTACTTGTTACTAATGTAGGTAAAGGCAGGGAGGTTTAGAAAGTTGCTCCATGGGTTCATGAATTTATTTCCATGCCCTAGGCAATAAAGCTTGAGAAGTCCAAAACTCACCATTGAAGTTGTTTTGTAAGGGATGTAATGGCAAGGTTATTTTAGTTCACTACATTCCTAAGATATCAAGATTGATTCAAAAGTGCAAGGGATTAATTGAAGAAGTTGTCATGGTTTGACAAAGTATTGTTCCCATTGATCACAAGTACATATTTATATCAATTATCAAGATATGTAAGTGGTTTTGGTGTCTATGAGTTCTCATTTTTATCCTCAACAACTTCTATTTACAAAGCAAGAGTGTTGGTACAAGAAGGTTGTTTAAAATTGTCAAGGTTCCTCAAAGCATTTTCTTGATCTAGGAGCTAGGATTTTGAACTTCAAAGAAGTATATATTACTCATCTTTTGGTATTTTTGAGTGATTCCAAAGACATCCTTCTCTTTAAAGGGTTGTTAACAAATCACTTCAAAAGTTCCAAGGAGTTTTCATGTGGAAGAAACTTAATGAGGAAGAAAGATTACAAGTCCTCCAGATGAACCCCCAATTTTCTATGTGTGACTTCAAATGATCATAACTTGGTAAATTTTTATCACCTTGAGCCTACTATTTTTCCATAATGATCTTAAGGATATGAACTTCATTCCTTATTTTATGTGCAAAGTGATAAAATGGATGGAGGATGCCCTAAGGATATGAAATATTATAGGTCATTCCATGATTTTTTGCCAACTTCAACAATTCATAACTCTCTCAATTTTTTGAGATTTTGAATGGTTCAAATTTCAAAATGTCATTCAATAGGTCTATTTCATACCATCTTTTTGGTCAAGATCAAATTCCAAGTGGAAGACCTTGTTTGAATGCAAAACATTATAGGTCACTTTTGAAGAAAAATTTGAAATATTTCTAAGTATGGAAAGTCAACCATTTTTTCTCCAACTTTGACTCAATGCAACTTTCAGCTCAAGCATCCATTTGATTCCATTCTTTTTCCATTGCAAATCGTGTAACATCATCTTTCTAAAGCATCAAGAATCATGCCCTAAGACCCCTTGAGCTGAGAATGCCATTGATTTGAACTTGGTAACTTGAAACTGAAGTTTCTTCAAAAGTAAGAATTTGAAATCATTAGTTTAGCTTCTAAACACTTTGTTTCTACCCGTATTTGCCTCTAAATGTGTTTAGTGAACTTCCAGAAGTGATTAGTGTAACGCCCCGTTTTATTTAATTTTATATTATATTAATATTTTTGAGTTTTCGTTTGACGTTTATTTTTGCGACGAGAATATTTAAATTAACCGTTATATCTGTTAATATATTCGGCGACGTTTTATTCGGACTGGTAATTATTTTATTCGGTCCGGTATTTATTTTGGGGGACCGGTAATTATTTCATTCGGTCCGATTTTTATTCTGTTCGGTTCGGTAAAATATTATTCGGACCGATATTTAATTTTTTTTTTGAGTTATTTTAATTATTTGGGTTAATAATATTATTTGATATTATTTAGTGTTAATTAGTAGTATATTTTTTTAGAAGGGCTTTTTGGTATTTTGCCTAGCTTTTGTCTTGCATCAAAATAAACCAAACACACTTGTTTTATGACATAACATACAAAACACACTTTGTGAGAGTTAGAGAGAACAAGAAGGTCTTGGAGAGAAGAGAAAGAAGAACACCATAGCTTGGGTTTTGGGTTGGTTGAAATCATCAAGAATCATTTCAAGTATCTAACGTAAGGGGTTTGATTTTCCAATGCTTATAGTTAGGGTTTGATTTGGTATATTTTGATTTGGGATAAAATTGATGTTAGGGTTATTGAGATTTGTTGAGATAAATTAGGAGAGTTAATTTAAGTGTTAGTATTGTGGGATTATTGTTATATTAATAGAAATTAAATTAGAAAAACTAAATTATATTAATTAAGTTTAGTTTATAAACTAAAGTACTAGCAGTATATTAATTAAATGAAGTTTAGAAAACTAAACTAGCAGTATATTAATTAAATGAAGTTTAGAAAACTAAACTAGCAGTATATTAATTGAATGAAGTTTAGAAAAACTAAAGTAATAGCAGCATAAGAATTGAGATTAGTTTAGAAAACTAACGTAAAAGCAGTATAGGAATTGAGATTAGTTTAGAAAACTAACGTAATAGCAGTATAGGAATTGAGATAAGTTTAGAAAACTAAAGTACTAGCAGTATGAAATTAATGTACTATGCAGTATATATTAATATTTATATTAATTAAATACAAATATGACATAAGTTAGCCGATTTAATTTGGAACCCGATTATGTCCTATTTCCCGATTTCGGCAATTTTGGCGACGGAGCTAGTTGCTCCGAATTGAACGAAAATTGACGTGCTAGATAATTTCGACGTGTAGAACGTCATGGTGAGGTTAGTTTTTCGAGATTTCGAGTTTTTTTGAAGCGACCCGAAATAGGCCAATTTACGGTTAATTTGAAACGGGTTGCATTTGAGTCGGTTTAAGTCGCGTATGGACAATCCGATTGCGACGTTAATGGTTATGATTGATGCCGATTATTATGAATGACTTTCGCGACGATTATTGATGTTTGACTATTTTCCGTGTTTGAAATTTAGTGAATTATTTGATAATGATGTGGTGTGATTAAACATGATGTTTGCGACAGTTTATTTATAATGAATACTTGATGATATGCTGTTGTACCCCAAAATTTGCCCTCCCATATTCTTCAAGATTTGTCAAGACCAATGGTTCAAAATCTCTCAAAGGGTTGCACAGTCAAACATCCTCCTAAGCCAGTCAAAATTAGGGTTTTGTTTCTCTCAAGGAAGTTGAGGTTTTCAATGGCTCAATCAAGTCTCATATGCCTATACACATTGTCAAGCATCTACATGTCAAGTTACAAGACTCACAACATCAAATTGCACAGTAAAAAACTCTAGTTGCTCTACAGTCAACTGCAGGGGCAAAATGGTCATGTGGCAGTCAAAAGTCAAAATTTTTGGTCAACATCTTATTTTGAAGCCACAATCATCATTTGATCAAGTCTTTATCATGATTCCACAAGAATGGCTCAAAAATCATCAAGATGCAAAAGTTTCCATTTTTGGACAGCTGAAAAGTCAACTGTAACTTGACCAGGGCATAACTTTTTCATGGTTCATCAGAAAAATCCTATCCAATGCTCATTTTGAAGGGGATGACATTTCCTACAACTCATCTTCACATTCCAAGTCCAATAAATGCTCTCACAAAAAGTTATCAATTTCTACATTATAGCTCATTTTCAAAAGTCAACAAAAAGGCATTTTAAGTCAAAGACCATAACTTGAGATTGGTAAATCAAAATGACATGGGACCAAAGGAATTCGTTAGAGGACTTCAAGACCTTTCCAAAATTTCCAAGAACATGTTCATATGATCAAAATTGAGCAAGATATGCATTGGAGAAGTTGGGAAATTTTTGTGAAATGGCAAAAGTCAACTATCCTTAAAACTTCAATTTTTGACAAAAGGGCCCACTTTCTTCCACTTGATTCAGCCTTGTCATGCCTTACACGTGTCCCATGATTAATTTCAAGATTAAACATTTATTTTTCTATTTTATTTAATTTTTATTGATTTAATTCATTTTAAATCTATAAAAATTCAAATAAAATCTAAAAGTTAATGGAATGGCATTTTTTTGGTTTGAATAGCTTTTATGTATGATAGGCCAGCTACCAAATTCGTGCTAGGCTATTTTGTGCACAAAATCATGGTTTTGCTCCAAGCATGGAATGTCCTTTAATGGTGGTCAAACAAAATCCAAAACATAATTGCACAAGGTTAAGGCTCATCATATCACTTAATTCTCATTCATACGTACATAAGAAAGCCTTCCCAACCTAAGACACGACTTAGAGATCACTGAAACGGCCAGAACAAAAACTCAAAATTTGTCAAAAAGTGAGAGATCAAAAACTGTGTTACAGGAACTTTCAGATCAAAAGAAGCACGTAGTCTTCTTCATTGCCACCCCCTGAAGCCAAAGCCACCACAAACGCGTCCTAAGATCCACTGAATAACACTGTAAGTACTCTTGAAGTCACCCCTGAACATGGAATCGTATTTCTCTATTTTTGCATTGTTTCTCAAAAATATTGGCATAATCATACTCCTTGCTTGATTTCTAACGTAACTACATTATTCAATTTCGTTTTGGGGATTTGTATGATGATACCCGCGTCTAGGGTTTTGTTTGTGTGTTTTTAGGCATTTTGTTTACAGTTGAAATCAAGAGAAATCATAAGCATGGATGAATTCAGGAGGCCTGGACGAGACCAACCATGGTCTTAGAATGTTTTTTTGAGGCCTGAGGACCATTTTTGAAGCAAGTCACGGAACCTCCTGTGGATAAAAATCCGCAGGTAACTGAACCTGCAATTTTGATGAAG
Source organism: Vicia faba (assembly GCA_948472305.1). Lineage (NCBI taxonomy): Eukaryota > Viridiplantae > Streptophyta > Magnoliopsida > Fabales > Fabaceae > Vicia > Vicia faba. The sequence goes on along the minus strand of OX451735.1, from coordinate 1,069,725,842 downwards.
AAGATGATTACGTGTTTGCATCTGATTGGCCATTTCAAAAAGCGCGCGTTCATTTTTTTTCCAGGGCATTGTTTGATTTATAAATATAATATCCACTTATTATTATTATTTCAAATTGAACACACAGCTCAGCTGGCTAAGGCGTACAAGCATTGTCCCTTGGGACCTGGGTTCGATTCCCAGGTCCCCTAAAATTTCCATATATTTTTTCTTTACATACTTGTGTGCAGGTTCCCAAAGAAGGTGTATCATGCACCTCATATCCAAGCGCGCCAAGTGGCCTTTCTCACAGATCTGAAGGCCAAGAGAGGATGACCACCATACACCTTGGTCAAAGCACACGCAGCCAATTGCAAAAAATCAACAAGGCTTGAGATAATGGGCCTCACAATTCCAGAATTCACCCCTATTCTGGGCCCAAACCCCCTTGTTTTTGTTATTCTTTTTTATTTTTCTTTTCTTTTATAATTCCTTTTTTATTAATTATTAGTATTATTATTAGTTAATTAACCTTTTCACAATAAAATAAAAAAAACTAATATTATTATTATTTATTAATTTCATATTATTTTTTTTGTAAATAAATTATAATTAATTAATTAGTTTAATTAGGCAACTTTAATCTTTTTCTTAATAACTAAAATAAATTTAGAATTAGGGTTTTTCTTTTGACTTTTAATTCCTTATTTTTATTTTTTCATAAAAAGCATAAAAAACACAAAAAAACATTTTTTTCTTTTAATAAATTAATTAATTAGTAATTAGTTTTAATTTTGATTAATTGCAAAAAGGACAAAATTCAATTCTTTCTTAAAAAAGGGTCAAAACCCTCAAGACGTCCCGATTCATTCTTTCGCGCGTATTTATTTTTTAATTCATTATATTTATGTAATTGCTTCTGGAAATGTAATAGTTAATTAGGATCTCCTTTATTGCTTTATTTCTTTTCTCGCACTTATTTTCAAAACGGGTTTTTGTTTTTGGCGATGTATAGACCCGCGCCTTGTAATAGCTAGATTTACCTTTCCGCACTTTATTTCCTGCAAAACATTTAACTGTTAATATGCCTGCAAGAATGTATGACAAATAAAAATCAATCCGTAGCTCACAAATAACATGTACAAGATAAACATTAAAATGAAACAACACACATGCACATGCCACTCTTAGGGTACGCCTCACTGGTTGCCTCGAACGTGGTCGTCAAGTATAGGGTGTTTTAGAGGTCGCCCTTTCTTCTAAAGATCCAGTTACCTCAAAACGGTTGCCTCGGATAAAAGAATCTAGGACATTAGGGTTACTTCTAAGGTGTCCTACTATTGCTTCGGTGACCACACATGTCCCTTATAATCGAATTGACCCGAATAACTCCAACGATGGTGCTACCTACCTCTCAATTTTCTTGTTTACCCCGCGAGATCCTTGGAAACATCGCATGCATACATACATATCATTGCATTGCATGTACCCTTTTACATGCCTCTTACCTTCTTCGCTGTTTATTTCAGCAATGGATTCCCAACAAGACAACCAGGATCTTCATGCTCAAGAGACTCAGTTCGGGGAAATCCTCCTGAATCTATCCAAGGGGCAGGAAGAGCTGAGAACACTCCTCGTGGGGAATTTGGTCAAGAACAGTCCGGAAGACAGTGAGGATGAACGGCTGAAACGTCTGCAAGCTGAGGTAGATACAATGAGAACCCAGATGTTGGGGCAGATGACTCTCATTCAAGACTTAGCTCAAAGACAAGAAGAGCTCAGGGTTCTCGTCAACCAACTGCTTCGGGATAACCAACTGGGGCAAACATCTAAGGTTGAAGAGCTGGTCATCATTAAATTCCCTTTGAGACAAGAAGACAAGGGAAAAGCTCCTTAACTGGCTTCAGGGTCACAAATTCAACATCAATCTCACCAGCTTCAGCAAGACAGTATGAAGCAAGTAGTCAGGGTTGGGGACCACACCGGTAATCAGCCCCCAAGAAGTCAAAGGTTTGGTTTGATGAATAGACCTCTCCAAGCTGCTACTACTTCACAGGTCCAACAACGACCTCGCCAAGAACAATGGGTTGATCAGAGCAAGCCAGACAAGCCCAGGAGGCAATTCACCCAGCTCAACATGTCGCCGTCCCAAGCTTTGCAACACCTGTTGAAGTTGAATCTGGTGACATTGATAGGACCTCGCCCTAATCCTAAGACTTCTTCACCCAACTATAATCTTGGGGCCAGGTGCGCATACCATTCTAACAGCCCGGGGCATGATACTGACAACTGTTGGAAGTTGAGGTACAAAATCCAAGACCTGATTGATGAAGGAGCAGCGGAATTCACCCAAGATGGTCATGTCGAGTTCTTCTACTATCCCTGCGAGATTCACCATTTGAAGTGACAAGTCCTGAGACTAGAGAATCTTTTGTTCATTCGAATGTTCAAGTTGTATTTTCTTTGCTTATACAAACAATTATTGTCATAGCAAACTTTATTACTTTATCAATGCATCGCATATGTCTGTTTTGAATCAATATATTCGCATTCGCTATATTCAAACTGCTTTCATTTTTGTGATGTTCAAACTCTCGATTGATAATTCTAAGCCTCTTAAGGGAGGATGACGAAAACGATACCACAATCTACAGTATGCTTTTGAACAGACCCCGCTGATGAGGTACAGACATTGTTTCAATTCCTAAACACCGAAGTTATAAGGAAGATAATCCCTCGTCAACCCCTTTGAGCCAAAGAAGTATGAGTTTTTTCTTTTCGAAAATTAAAACCCTTAATCATAACCTGGGGCAGGGTAGTTCTCTCAGTTGATCTAGGTGCACAAAATGGCATCAAGGAAGTCCTTCCAAAGCAAAAGACAGTGATGGTTCCGAATTATCATAAAGACAGGCAGTCATTATCTCTCAAAATAAAAGCCCATTAAGTCAAAACCTGTGAAGGAGACTTACAAAACTGGGGCATCCCGCTGACTGTAAATTCAAAAAGAAACAGTTCAGGCAAAAAACATGGATAACGAAATCAAAAAGAAAGAGGTCCTACAAACCCTCAACAACAAAAAAAGAAATGACTGCCTATTCAAAATAAATTGTCAACATCTGAACCATCACTGGAATATCAAAGCAAAGACTCAAACAAGGTCTAATGCACGATTAGCTGAGTTTAGGATCGAAGAACATCACGAAGAGCGGGTGGGTACAAATAAATTTTGAGCGTTTATCCTTTGTTTCTTAAACCGTGAACCAGGCCACGTTATAACCCTCAAAAGTCCTAGCTGAAGCATGGGTTAGTTCGAAATCATACTGTTACGAAAGGTATCCTGACTCCTTAAGGCTTACGGTAAAATAACGAGTTGACATCACATTTTACAAAATTCACTGGTTTTATTGAAAATGCATTTTCAAAAACTTCAAGACAGACATAAGCTTTGCATTTTTAACATAACTTTGTTTGCATATGACTATTTGTTTGAACAGCAGAGAAATTTGCACGAAGAATATCTAATGAACAAAAGCACCTCCAATCAAGGGGCATGGCATGATCATTATCCATCATCTGGGGCAGTCCAGTCAAGATTCGGAGAATCTCTCAAAATGCCAAATAGCCTGGGGCAAATCTCCGCCTGAGTCACTTGGGGCATTGGACACGAATCCCAGCAACAAATCTGGTACGATCAAACATCTTCTGGTCGCATGGCAACACAACAACGGGGGCACCTCCCTACGTCCTGAGAGCATGGACATAGTCGAAAAATACTGCGCATAATCAAAGACCCGCTAGGTTGACACACCTAGGCAAAAGTAAGGGCTTCCCGGCGAACCAAAAGGGTTCGGGCAAAAATAAGGGATGAAAATAAAAAATCTGTACACCCGGCAGGTCGAAAACCTGAAAAGACGGCTTGGGCAAAAATGGGTATCCCGGTGGACTGAAAACCCGAAAGGGCGGTCCAGGCAAAAATTAGGGATTAAAGCGTACGACTATGTCCCGTCATCTTGTCACTTGCCTACCAGAGGAAGATTTTCCAATCGGCAGTTATCAAAACCTCCACAGGCACTTTCTCCCGCAGAAACTGGGGCAATAAGAATTGTCTGAACTGTACAAGCTGCTCTGTCCACCAGGTACCAAGGTATGTTCAGCTGAAGAACATGACCAAGATACCTTCACTCCCCGTAGAGTAAGACCAGAATCAGAAATACTCTCCTTAAGCAGAGTTGATCTCCCGGCAACCCCAGGAAGGCACAATATTCCCAGCAAGTCAGCGATACTCTCCCCAAGCAGAGTTAGTCTACTGTCAGCTTCAAGGAAGTTGGGTATCCCCAGAAAATCTCAACATTCCCCATCGGAGTATACAGCTATTCCTTAACGAGCATCCCCGACAGTCTTAATACAAGATTGATCCCCGACGGAATACCAGACACCCCAGTGGAGCCATTCCCCAGTACAGTTCAAAAGTTTCCCCAGGAGAGTTGAACCATCTCCCCAGTAGATTCTGGAAGCTTATCCCCAGTAGATTCTGGAAACTTGTCCCCTGCAGAGAACATACGTCTCTCCCCGACTCTATTCAAAGGTTATTCTCCACCAGAGCTTATAACTGGGTTATCCTCAGCTAATTACCACAGAAAGATCGTCCTCGGCAAAGTTCTTCCTATCCCCGACGGAGTTCATCAATTCCCCAACATAACATATCAACGGAATCCCCAGTGGAGTTATCATCAAAATCTCAGCGAAGTATCTCTTCCCACAGAGTAACCTCTCCAACAAGTTTATTCCCCAACGGAGTCATCTTCTCCTACCGGTTTATTCTTGCAACCATCATCCCCAGCGGAAATGAAGAACTCTACTCTTCAACATCAGCCCAGGATTCAACTTACCGGCATTCGTCAAGGATTTATTTTCCTAGACGAAAATACATTCATAAACATTACATTGTCATACACCATGATGCATGCATATACGCATCATAACACACTATCTCATTTGTTTTTGAACATCATGACATCATGCATTTCATACATCATGACATTGCATACAACTGATGTTTTGCCTTTTCAGGAAAAAGGTCAATCCAAAGATGATTACTATCAATTGTCCCAATTCCAGATTCGATTCCTGTATCCAGCCATGGCATATCTGTGAGTAACTGATTGTAGATTCGACACCTGTATCCAGCCAGGGCATGTCTGCATGAAGAGTTTAGAGATTCGATTCTTGTATCCAGCCAGGGCATATCTGTAGACGACCAATTCCAGATTCGATTCCTGTATCCAGCCAGGGCATATTGTGAGTAACTGATTGTAGATTCGACACCTGTATCCAGCCAGGGCATGTCTGCATGAAGAGTTTAGAGATTTGATTCCTGTATCCAGCCAAGGCATATCTGTAGACGACCAATTCCAGATTTGATTCCTATATCCAGCCAGGGCATATCTGTGAGTAACTGGTTGTAGATTCGACACCTGTATCCAGCCAGGGCATGTCTGCATGAAGAGTTTAGAAATTCGATTCCTGTAGCCAGCCAGGGCATATCTGTAGATGACTAATTCCAGATTCAATACCTGTATCCAGCCAGGGCATATCTGTGAGTAACTGATTGTAGATTCGACACCTGTATCCAGCCAGGGCATGTCTACATGAAGAGTTTAGAGATTCGATTCCTGTATCCAGCCAGGGCATATCTGTAGACGACTAATTCCAGATTCGATTCATGTATCCAGCCAGGGCACATCTGTAAGTAACTGATTGTAGATTCGACACCTGTATCCAGCCAGGGCATGTCTGCATGAAGAGTTTAGAGATTCGATTCCTGTATCCATCCAGGGCATATCTGTAGACGATTAATTCCAGATTCGATTCATGTATCTAGCCAGGGCATATCTGTGAGTAACTGATTGTAGATTCGACACCTGTATCCAGCCAGGGCATGTCTGCATGAAGAGTTTAGAGATTTGATTCCTGTATCTAGCCAGGGCATATCTGTAGACGACTAATTCCAGATTCGATACCTGTATCCAGCCAGGGCATATCTTTGAGTAACTGATTATAGATTTGACACCTGTATCCAGCCAGGGCATGTCTGCATGAAGAGTTTAGAGATTCGATTCCTGTATCCAGCCAGGGCATATCTTTAGACGACCAATTCCAGATTTGATTCCTGTATCTAGCCAGGGCATATCTGTGAGTAACTGATTGTAGATTCGACACATGTATCCAGCCAGGGCATGTCTGCATGAAGAGTTTAGAGATTCGATTCCTGTATCCAGCCAGGGCATATCTGTAGACGACCAATTCCAGATTTGATTCCTGTATCTAGCCAGGGCATATCTGTTGAGTATTTGATTGTAGATTCGACACCTGTATCCACCCAGGGCATGTCTGCATGAAGAGTTTAGAGATTCGATTCTTGTATCCAGCCAGGGCATATCTGTAGACGACCAATTCCAGATTCGATTCCTGTATCTAGCCAGGGCATATCTGTTGAGTATTTGATTGTAGATTCGACACCTGTATCCAGCCAGGGCATGTCTGCATGAAGAGTTTAGAGATTCGATTCCTGTATCCAGCCAGGGCATATCTGTAGACGACCAATTCCAGATTCTATTCATGTATCTAGCCAGGGCATATCTGTGAGTAACTGATTGTAGATTCGATACCTGTATCCAGCCAGGGCATGTCTGCATGAAGAGTTTAGAGATTCGATTCTTGTATCTAGCCAGGGCATATCTGTGAGCGACTAATTCCGGATTCGATACTTGTATCCAGCCAGGGCATATCTGTGAGTAGATTCGACACCTGTATCTAGCCAGGGCATATCTGCATAAAGAGTTTAGAGATTCGATACCTGTATCCAGCCAGGGTAAATCTGTAGACGACTAATTCCGGATTCGATACCTTTATCCAGCCAGGGCATATCTGTGAGTAGATTCGATTCCTGTATCCAGCCAGGGCATATCTGCATAAAGAGTTTAGAGATTTGATACCTGTATCCAGCCAGGGCATATTTGTAGACGACCAATTCCAGATTCGATACCTGTATCCAGCCAGGGCATATCTGTGAGTAGATTCGATTCATGTATCCATCCAGGGCATATCTGCATGAAGAGTTTAGAGATTCGATTCCTGTATCTAGCCAGGGCATATCTGTAGACGACCAATTCCAGATTCGATACCTGTATCCAGCCAGGGCATATCTGTAGACGACTAATTCCAGATTCAATACCTGTATCTAGCCAGGGCATATCTGTGAGTGACTGATTGTAGATTCGACACATGTATCCAGCCAGGGCATGTCTGCATGAAGAGTTTAGAGATTCGATTCCTGTATCCAGCCAGGGCATATCTGCATGAGGAGTTTGAAGATCAACCTCTGTAACAGGCCAGGTAATTATCTTTCTTTCTCAGGTATGCAATTTCTCGCTAAGGAATCTCTTACGCGATCGACGCACAACTCCAAATGGCATCTATAAGCCCATCCACCTACCAACAGTCTCCAAATGGCATCTATAAGCCCATTCCCGACAAGGTTCTGTCACACTTCCAGATGGCATCTATAAGCCCATCCTCCTATCCATCATCTCTCCAAATGGCATCTATAAGCCCATTCCTGCCATCACACTGCTGATATTCTACTATGTGAGTGCAAATTTATGGGCACTTTAGTGTTCAATCATCTTCCACCTTCGGATCACGAAAGGCACGCAAGCCAATCTACATCCTCAGGTCTAAGAAGATTGAACAGGGGCAACTGTTGTACCCCAAAATTTTCCCTCCCATATTCTTCAAGATTTGTCAAGACCAATGGTTCAAAATCTCTCAAAGGGTTGCACAGTCAAACATCCTCCTAAGCCAGTCAAAATTAGGGTTTTGTTTCTCTCAAGGTAGTTGAGGTTTTCAATGGCTCAATCAAGTCCCATATGCCTATACACATTGTCAAGCATCTACATGTCAAGTTACAAGACTCACAACATCAAATTGCACAGTCAAAAACCCTAGTTGCTCTACAGTCAACTGCAGGGGCAAAATGGTCATTTGGCAGTCAAAAGTCAAAATTTTTGGTCAACATCTTATTTTGAAGCCACAATCATCATTTGATCAAGTCTTGATCATGATTCCACAAGAATGGCTCAAAAATCATCAAGATGCAAAAGTTTCCATTTTTGGACAGCTGAAAAGTCAACTGTAACTTGACCAAGGCATAACTTTTTCATGGTTCATCAGAAAAATCTCATCCAATGCTCATTTTGAAGGGGATGACATTTCCTACAACTCATATTCACATTCCAAGTCCAAGAAATGCTCTCACAAAAAGTTATCAATTTCTACATTATAGGTCATTTTCAAAAGTCAACAAAAAGGCATTTTAAGTCAAAGACCATAACTTGAGATTGGTAAATCAAAATGACATGGGACCAAAGGCATTGGTTAGAGGACTTCAAGACCTTTCCAAAATTTCCAAGAACATGTTCATATGATCAAAATTGAGCAAGATATGCATTGGAGAAGTTGGGAAATTTTTGTGAAATGGCAAAAGTCAACTATCCTTAAAACTTCAATTTTTGACAAAAGGGCCCACTTTCTTTCACTTGATTCAGCCTTGCCATGCCTTACACGTGTCCCATGATTAATTTCAAGATTAAACATTTATTTTTCCATTTTATTTAATTTTTATTGATTTAATTCATTTTAAATCTATAAAAATTCAAATAAAATCTAAAAGTTAATGGAATGGCGTTTTTTTGGTTTGAATAGATTTTATGTATGACAGGCCAGCTACCAAATTCGTGCTAGGCTATTTTGTTCACAAAATCATGGTTTTGCTCCAAGCATGGAATGTCCTTTAATGGTGGTCAAACAAAATCCAAAACATAATTGCACAAGGTTAAGGCTCATCATATCACTTAATTCTCATTCATACATACATAAGCAAGCCTTCCCAACCTAAGACACGACCTAGAGATCACTGAAACGGCCAGAACAAAAACTCAAAATTTGTCAAAAAGTGAGAGATCAAAAACTGTGTTACAGGCACTTTCAGATCAAAAGAAGCACGTAGTCTTCTTCATTGCCACCCCCTGAACCCAAAGCCACCACAAACGCGTCCTAAGATCCACTGAATAACACTGTAAGTACTCTTGAAGTCACCCCTGAACATGGAATCGTATTTCTCTATTTTTGCATTGTTTCTCAAAAATATTGGCATAATCATACTCCTTGCTTGATTTCTAACGTAACTACATTATTCAATTTCGTTTTTGGGCTTTGTATGATGATACCCGCGTCTAGGGTTTTGTTTGTGTGTTTTTAGGCATTTTGTTTACAGTTGAAATCAAGAGAAATCATAAGCATGGATGAATTCAGGAGGCCTGGACGAGACCAACCATGGTCTTAGAATGTTTTTTTGAGGCTTGAGGACCATTTTTGAAGCAAGTCACGGAACCTCTTGCGGATAAAAATCCGCAGGTAACTGAACCTGCAATTTTGATGAAGAAGATGATTACGTGCTTGCATCTGATTGGCCATTTCAAAAAGCGCGCGTTCATTTTTTTTTCCAGGGCATTGTTTGATTTATAAATATAATATCCACTTATTATTATTATTTCAAATTGAACATACAACTCAACTGGCTAAGGCGTACAGGAATTGTCCATTGGGACCTGGGTTCGATTCCCAGGTCCCCCAAAATTTCCATATATTTTTTCTTTACATACTTGTGTGCAGGTTCCCAAAGAAGGTGTATCATGCACCTCATATCCAAGCGTGCCAAGTGGCCTTTCTCACAGATCTGAAGGCCAAGAGAGGATGACCACCATACACCTTGGTCAAAGCACACGCAGCCAATTGCAAAAAATCAACAAGGCTTGAGATAATGGGCCCCACAATTCCAGAATTCACCCCTATTCTGGGCCCAAACCCCCTTGGTTTTGTTATTCTTTTTTATTTTTCTTTTCTTTTATAATTCCTTTTTTATTAATTATTAGTATTATTATTAGTTAATTAACATTTTCACAATAAAATAAAATAAAACTAATATTATTATTATTTATTAATTTCATATTTTTTTTGTAAATAAATTATAATTAATTAATTAGTTTAATTAGGCAACTTTATTCTTTTTCTTAATAACTAAAATAAATTTAGAATTAGGGTTTTTCTTTTGACTTTTAATTCCTTATTTTTATTTTTTCATAAAAAGCATAAAAAACACAAAAAAACATTTTTTTTCTTTTAATAAATTAATTAATTAGTAATTAGTTTTAATTTTGATTAATTGCAAAAAGGACAAAATTCAATTCTTTCTTAAAAAAGGGTCAAAACCCTCAAGACGTCTCGATTCATTCTTTCGCGCGTATTTATTTTTTAATTCATTATATTTATGTAATTGCTTCTGGAAATGTAATAGTTAATTAGGACCTCCTTTATTGCTTTATTTCTTTTCTCGCACTTATTTTCAAAACGGGTTTTTGTTTTTGGCGATGTATAGACCCGCGCCTTGTAATAGCTAGATTTACCTTTCCGCACTTTATTTCCTGCAAAACATTTAACTGTTAATATGCCTGCAAGAATGTATGACAAATAAAAATCAATCTGTAGCTCACAAATAACATGTACAAGATAAACATTAACATGAAACAACACACATGCACATGCCACTCTTAGGGTACGCCTCACCGGTTGCCTCGAACGTGGTCGTCAAGTATAGGGTGTTTTAGAGGTCGCCCTTTCGTCTAAAGATCCAGTTACCTCAAAACGGTTTCCTCGGATAAAAGGATCTAGGACATTAGGGTTACTTCTAAGGTGTCCTACTATTGCTTCGGTGACCACACATGTCCCTTATAATCGAATTGACCCGAATAACTCTAACGATGGTGCTACCTACCTCTCAATGGTGGGATAGCACTATCTAAAGGACTCTTACATAGCCTAATTCCTTAGAGTAGGTAGATCTCATGGGTACTTGCTCTTTTCAAAACAAACAAACAAAAACAACTTTTCGCACCTACACTTTCAAAAGGTTTTCAAACAAATTTTTCATACACTCTTGAGGACAGATACAAGAGTTACTTAGAAATTTTTTCAAACGAAACTTTTTTTCAAAACCCACACACACTTGAAAAGCAAACAATTTTGAAAACATAAGAGCAAGTACCTAAGAGCCCGTGGATAACCACGGATAGAAAGGGTGCTAACACCTTCCCTTTCTATAGATCTACCTCCCGAACCGAGAAACATTCTCGAATAAGGAATTTTGTTGTGCTTTTGTCCTTTCCATGTTGGAGAACATAAAAGACGGTGGTGACTCTTGCTTACCGCGACATTTCGCGAACCAGCTTAAAAACAGTCAGTTCTATTCCCACTGATCACATATGCGATGTGATGATATGTTTATCTTGATGAGGATAAATACGGCGACATGGGCTTTATGCCAATTTTGATGTGCGATGATGATGTTTCATTGTGTCGTGTTTGTGATTTTGTGTTTTCGAGTCACATACATTGCATTGGCGACGAGGGCTTTTATGCCAAGCGACGAGGGCTTTTATGCCAAAGCGAGGATGGGCTTTTATGCCAAATGTCCCTAATTATGGACAAAGTGACAGGTACCACATGCATAACATAATCGTGTCTCATGGAGTCGGTTATATTTATTTTTGAGTCTTTTGGCATTGCATTTTATTTCATAGCTTATGATGAATTGTGATGATACATGATATGTTGCTTTGTGATGATTTTTGTGTTGAACATAAAGTGAATATGATGCGATAATTTCATGATGAGTAAGCGATGAATTTAAAATGACGGTAAAGCGACGATATGAGTTTATGGCAATGAAGTTTATGTCTTGTTTTGGTATGATTATGATGATTACGTGACGAAATTAAAGTGTTGATTTTATACACTAAATGATGATTTAAAGTGTGTGAGATTTGGATATGTGCTGACATACTCTTATTAATCCTATATCATTTATGATTCCAAAACTATTTATATATTTTATCATGCCTTTAATTATATGTTTTGGAGTATCTCACCCTTTACTTGTTTCTCCGTTGCCTTTATATTGGTAACGTGCAGGTGATCCGCGAGGATGATGAGGATTAGCTCAAGTCTCTATATTTTGAGTCACTCTGCTCTGATAATAGTAACACTCGGGATTTGGGCGACGTTATTATTTTGATAGGATAGTTTATGTATACTATCTTATGACTTTATGTATTGATGATAACATGATGATACGTACATTTTATGAACACATCTGCTGTGTTGTGATTAGTCATATGTTTATATGATGATTTATGTTATGAATCGGTATATCCGACTTTTGATTCTGTGATGTGCATTATAATGCAAAGTGATGAAAAACACGAATATGTGATACCTCAATTTATGTTTGGATGAAATTTTGAAACTCTCATTTTATTATTAATTACAAGGGGTAGAATTGGGGTGTTACATTAGTGGTATCAGAGCAGGTCGGTCTGTCCGGCCAAGTTGTTGAGTTTTTTGTCGTTTATCAATCAAGTATTGTTATTTGTTGATTCTAATCCTTGTTTTGTTTTGAGCAGAAGTTGTTATGGATGGAAGGAACACTGGTAGGAATGATGAGGCTCTTGCTGTTGCTATGCAGGCAATGGCTCAGGCTTTCCAAAACCCTCTGAATGCTGACGAGAATGCTGGGTCTCGTAGTTTGGAAACCTTCCAAAGAGAGAATCCTCCTACTTTCCAAGGAAAGTATGATCCCGAAGGTGCTTTGGCGTGGCTGAAGGAGATTGAAAGAATCTTCCGTGTGATGGATTGCACTCCTGTGCAAAGGATCCGTTATGGTACTCATAAATTAAGTGCTAAAGTGGATGACTGGTGGGTTGAAACCCATCAGAGGCTTGAGGTTGCTGGTGAGGAAGTGACATGGGAAGTTTTCTGAAGGGAATTCATGAGGAAGTATTACCTGGAAGATGTTAGGGGAAAGAAGGAGATAGAGTTCCTTGAATTAAAGCAAGGAAGCATGTCTATCACTGATTATGCTACAAGGTTCACTATGTTGGCCAAGTTCTATTCGCATTATGATGGGTCAAATGGTGAGTTCTTGATCGGGACTTTATAAGTCTATTGGGATACTAACTGCAAGTATACAGTTTAGTCGTTCTAGTTTTAAATGATTATCGAACCCACAGAGACTGAGGATCAATCGCATACGATCTAATGCTACAGTTGTTTAACTAAGCGATGAATATTTGGTTTTAGGGGGGAAATAGTTTAATTAAAATAATAGTAATAGTTATATCGGTATGTGATGGTCGGACTTCGGGAATTCGGTGAATCGCTTGGCATATAAAGTATTTCGGTAAAAACGAATTGTTTAAAAACCTGAGACATACACTCTCGTGTTCATGAAATAAGTCATGCTACTAAACCTAGTGGATGCACTTTAAATTTAATAACACTTTTTGAAAACAATTTGAGTTTAATTAATTTATTAAAACACTCTCATGTATTTAAAAATTAATGTTTCGTTACCACTATCTGGGTCGAACCCCAGCTCTCGCATGCAGGTTCTTGCCTTAACTAATTTCCCACTCTCGTGGCAAAATCGTGTTAATTATCCTCTCACTCTCGTGACAAGGGTAGTTAAATTAAACATGGAAATTGGAAACCAGAAATTATTTGTAAATGTTTTTAGCCAAGTTATCACTAAATTCTTTCGGTACTTAGGAGTCACATACCGGTACAATTAATTTAGCCGGACATAATATATTTAATAACTATGCAATTTAAAATATAATCCGTAAAAATAAATGACATAACACAAGAATAAATAAATATCAATTTCATAAAAAACCTGGAAATAATGTTGTTGTGGTAATCTTGGATGCTTACAAATTCCTTGCAATTCAATCGAAATCTATAACTGTGTTAATTCTTAGATGAAGAATTAACACTCTAAAAACTAATTCTGGAAATAAAAATTACAGTACGAATGAAAATGGTTCAAAAATAAATAATATAGTTTAATGTAGAAAAGCAGCAATTTTGGTCTCTGGAAAAATTCTTCGACCCTCATCCATTGAACTACCACATATATATAGGAGAAAATATTGTAGTTGAGAAAATCTTGGAAAAGGCTTGAGTGGAGCAAAACCAGGATGCATGGTTACTGAGTGGAGGAAATATAGGAGAATAATTCTGCCCTCATGTTGCCCACGTCTCCACTAATTCATAACGTTCCTCTTTACGCGTGTGACGGTCGTCACAGGTGGGTGACGGTCGTAATGCGCTTAAATAGCGCATTACGCTCGTCAATGATGTGTGACGAGCGTTCTTTCTAGTTGGGGAGGCGTGACAGTCGTCATAGGGTGTGACGGTCGTCACAACTACAAAATCTGTAGACTTTGCAGATTTGGTTCTTTCTCCTCTGTTTCTTGGTTAGCTTCCTTCATGTGGTCCTTTTTCACTGGTTTGAGTTGACACATGTTGTACCTGTGAAAAGACACAAAAACTCGGAATAATCGGGAGTTAGACGACTCAATGTATTATAAAAATCGGTAAAAAGCGTAGTAATTATATGATACGATTTCTCATTATCAAATTCCCCCATACTTAAACCTTCACTTGTCCTCAAGAAAATAGTCATTCGAAAGGTCGGACAAGTTTTGTCAAGCGCATATGCATGACATACCTTGAATTTTTAAAGCAATTTCGAGAAATCCTCGTCGGTTCGGCCGATACTTGAGTGAAACACTAAAGATACGCTAATGACACAAGCAATAAGCTTAGTCATAGGCTTCCATTTCAAACGAGCTATCCAACAGTTCCGTTATAATTCTTCCCGGAGTTCCTCGTATCTATTTCACCCGGTTTCGTTCTGGCGCAATCACATTAAGCCCTTTGTCTTAGCACGCACGTAGTGGAGTAACCGGTTAGTGACTTTGATCCTTTTAGCACGGGGTCTGGTACACGAATGTGGCAACCCTACATATGTTATCCAAATTGGAGGTTGTGGGGGATCGGGCCGTAGCACGCCCTTCCAAGTCCAGAACCAAATACCTCTGAACCAACCAACAGTGGATTCCTTCATTATTTGCTCAGCTCTTATATGTGACCGTATATTTTGGTGCACAAAATTTCTTTTCTTTTAGCAGCGAGATAAGAAGGATATTTCAATGATCAGGCATCAAACACTTATATTCATCATTTCTCCACGTGGTTTGTGTCAAGACGGTGCTGACTGCTAGTATAAACTACTAGGGGTTACTTTAGAACTAAAACTCCAGATATCGGTATAATGGTTATTGAAACGGATCGCATAAGTAGGAAGTCTACGGTGTCATAACCGTATCGATATTGTTATGTCATTTTCGGCTTCCTCAACTGGGATTTCATTAAAATAGGTATGTCGGGCTAATGCGAAGATAAAAAAAATTTTGGTATGGCTAAATAAAGCGAAGAATTTGAATTGAGACATATCATAAAAATTTACTAGTTTATAACAGATGAAAAGGTACCTCTCCCACACTAAATCCGACATTGTCCTCAATGTTGCGGTATATAGGCGGGAAAGTACAATTACAAAAACAAACGAAAAGGAAATGAAACAGAAAAAAAATAAACTACATAGAAAATAAAGAAAACTACTGGTGACCACGTCCTCTACTCCTGGTGCGAGAGCGTCTGGTAGAAGTGGCTTCTGTGTCAGTATAATGGTAACCAAGGGTGCTGACGTCCAGCTTTAAGGCATTGAACTCTGACAGGGCCTCATCCAACCTCTCATTCGTGCTCCGCTGTCCAGTCAAGATCTGAGTGTTTTAAGCGCATAGATACTCATATTGCTCCTGCTGTCTTCTTTCAAGCGCTGCGCTCATTTGATTTTGCATATGAATGGCGCGGAGAACGTCTTCAAGATTAATAGGAGGTGGTGCAGATGAAGGTCCTGGAATGTCGTGGACGGGAGGAGCATTGTCCAGCTCTTCTTGCATTTCGTTTGCGGGGGCATTAGGCTGGTCTTCATGAGTAGGAGCACGCCCCGCGGGAGCTGCAGGATCAAACAACCAGTTAGCTCGGTTTCGTGGATCGATTTGGTCCCTGCAAGGCAAGGTGATGTTATGATAAATAGTGTTTCTGATCACAAGGTGGAATCGACCATCCTCCCGCTCATAAATGAGATGTGCGGCCTTGCAGTGATCCAAAGTCAGCAAAGCCGGTGCCATAGAAGGCATATCCGCGAGAGCAGCACCATAGTTCAGAGTTATGGCAAGTGAAGTGACAAGCCCTCCGAAATAAAAGGGTTTTCCGCCTCTAGCACAAATAGAGTGGATATGAGCCTGTAAGAACGGGGCGACGTTGATCTTTTTCCCGGTGAATGCGCAATGCATGAAAAAGAGCTCCTTGGAGTTGAGCTTGTGGTTGCTGTCTTGGGCGAAGATGGTGTTGCAGAGGATGCGGTGAAAGTATCGGATAGCCGGATTATGAGTATGTGTAGCGTTGAGGTGGTCGTAAGATCCGGCATGGATGTTCGTCATACTGTACCATAAGTTGAAAGCTTCCTCGCCAAAATTATCCGGCACCCGGAGATGGACACCTTCGTCAGAATAGAAACCTAAAAGCTGCGCGATGTCGGTTTGGGGCAGCTCGTGCTCTATGCCAAACATGCGAAATTTGGCCAGGCCTGACAGTTGGTTCGTGGCACCTGGCGGGGTGATGTATACAAAGGAACTCAAAAACTCAAGGGTTAGAGTTTCATAAATCGGTCTCGGTTCGCGGTACAGGTTCCATAAATCCACACTCTGCAACAATTTTCGGACACTGTCAAGTAGTCCCAAACTCCTCAAACAGTCAAGATCAACATACCGTGTAGGTTGGAGACCGCGGCGTTGAAACTTCTGAAATTTGACTCGTTGGGTTTCTCCTTGTTCGCCGGATCTGAAAGTGAGATTGGGGAATTTCTGATTGTTGGCCATAGTGCATGCAAAAGATTGAATTGTGAAAATGGTTTGGAATGTGGATTGAGTAGTGGGTTGATGGAGTTTAGGTGTTAGAGTGTTGAAATTTGAGAGAAAATTGGAATGGGTACTGTTACGGTTTTGGGAAAAAGGGAAGGATAAGAGGAAGGTGGAACGACTTCTGTAATAGCAGAATCTGCTATTGGGCGCGCGTGACGACCGTCACAATGGGTTGACGGGCGTAACACGGTGAAACGCGTGTTACGCTCGTCATGGGGACGTTATGATCGTTACGGGTGCAAAGAATCATATTTATGAAATGGACGAAACAGTATAATTCCAAAACATTATAACACAATAATTCAATACATGCAGAGTATTTCCAACATACATCGTATAACAAAATTTTGCAAAATGATAATATGATCAGTGAATATAATATTAGATGTTACACACAGTAAATTTAATGAAAATGAAAATAAACTGAAAATGAAATAAAATGAAAATAAACTGAAATTGAAATGAAAATAAACTGAAATAAATATATGTTTCTAACAGAACTTTAAAAACTGTAAAGAGTAAACTTGTTTAAAATGAAATCATAAACTGCCTAGAAACATAAAACACAAGGTAAAAATAAGTGTTGATTCTGCTGCTTCATCCCAGTCGCGTCTTCAAGTATTCAAAAGCTGCATGTATGTGATAAAACTGTTCCACAGTTATATCAGTTAAGCTTATCACGTCCATACGCATATCCTGCAACTCGTTCTTGATTCCATTGATGTTCGTCTGGTAAACATCCAACGTAGAAAAGATCTTATTCAAATTTTTAGCATAATCTCTTTTTGTTGTTGCAGGGGCATCAACATCCTCTACGATGTTGTTACCATCATGGTAACCAGGAGGGGTCTCGGGGTCACTCTCATCAGACATTATGGTATCATAAACTTGGTAGGATTGGGGTGTCTCAGGTGTCGAAGGGTGGACGGGAGGGTTAAGCTCATACAGCCAATTGTCGCGATTGTGGGCACTTGTTTTGGCATGGTTAGGAAGTGTAAATACCGTGACTACTTCGTCCCTTATCAAGTAATCGAAGGGCGCAGGACCTAGGTTACCTATTATTCGTAGGTGGAAACAAAAATCAATGTTCATAGGGAGGATTGAACCAAATTGTGTGCACCTATGTAGCTGGTATCTAAGTCCGAGGGCGTTAGCAATCATGGTAACCAGGGCTCCTATGATGATTGGCTCGCTAGGGTTCTCAGAAATGCGGGTAAATGTCTGCATCAAGAATGGCACTGCATTTATAGGTCGGCCTTGGGTCATGCACTGCAGCAAAAATATCTCATCTTTAGATACGGCAGTGCGGTTCTATTCTTTTCCGAAAATGGTATGTGCTAGAATCTTATGGAAATAGCGGATAGCGGGGTTGTGTATTTCATTATTATCCATGCTATCCGGCTCAGGGTGGTAATTTCCGGTTAAAGTCCCCCAAAAATAGTCTAGCTCAAAATCCATTAACTCTGCCTGGGTGGTAGAAAAAGCAAAAGGCCCGCTAGGGAATCCTAGAAGGTCGGCTAATTCTTTATGGGTGTAAGCAAATTCAATACCAAATAACCTGAAGGCTATAAATCCCTTTATAGTTCTGAAACCGCGCTCGGGTATATGAACTAAGGAGCTCAGAAACTCAAGGGTGAGCTCGCGGTATGTAACAAACCTAGATTTAATGTGGGCTTTTGCCCACCCCAGCTGGCTAAACAGATAATGGACACTATCCTTAATGCCTAAAGTGTCCATTGTGGGTTCATCATAATATAAGGTCATACCAATATTTCTGTGTGATAATTCCTCAAACCTCCTCATTTGGTTCCTGCCTCTAAAAGTGGTTTCCATAGTAAATAGCAAAGGGGGAAAGCAAATCAG
Source organism: Vicia faba (assembly GCA_948472305.1). Taxonomy (NCBI): domain Eukaryota; kingdom Viridiplantae; phylum Streptophyta; class Magnoliopsida; order Fabales; family Fabaceae; genus Vicia; species Vicia faba. The sequence continues at coordinate 1,069,706,994 of OX451735.1, read as the reverse complement.
GGGAGAAGGTAGGATAGAAAAAGACTTTTTCAGAAAACCTGTAAAGTTGTTCGAAAATCAGCAGCAGTTGTATAAAAAATTTTAGAAAAAAACAAAAAAAAAACAAAATAATGAAAATAATGCTTTAAAAGAAATAAATGTAGAAACGGAATAGAAAATCAAAAATAAAAATAAACGGAAATAATAGCAAAAACAAATAGGTGGGTTTCCTCCCACGCAGGGCTTTGTTTAACGTTGATAGCTCGACGGCTCGGAAGTGCAAGCACTCATGGTGGTTCTCTCGAGGATGACTCCTCGGTTGAACTTTTAGTAATCATCGTTTTCCATGGCCACTTATCAAGCCATCTCACATATCCCTCACCTTTTCTTTTCTTTCTTCTGTGGGGTGGTTCTTCTTTTGAACTTGTGGTGGTGGTTCTGGATCTATCCTAAGTATCCTATTTTCAAGTTTGGGCTTAGTGATTTCATCCACCGCCTCAAAGGTTAACCTTACCTTCTTAACAGTAATTATATCCCTAGTTTCACGGTCCTCTAATTTTCTCTTTTTATGCAAGACTTCCAACAAGGGTGCATTAGTGTGGATATTTTCCAATACCTCCACATATGTTTTAGATTGGGAGTCTATCTGAGCTTCCATAAAACTTTTCGAGAAAGGAAACGGTGGGGTATAGGGGTGAGGCATAACAATAGGTGCTCCCTTTTCTACCTCTTCTACAACCTCCCTTTTAGATGGTGTTGGAGGATTTTTCTCAATCTTTACTCTTTTCTCGTCTGAACTCTCCTCGTCCACATCATTACTCTCCTCAAACTCATTATCACTCTCCTTAGGATTTTCAACTTATTTTTCACTACTGGTTGTTACAACATCCAATTTCTCCTCAGGGAAGGGTCCTAGAGGGTTTTGTTCAAGTTGGGAGATTTGAGTCTCTAACGCTATGTTGTGGGTCGCGAGCGACTCAACCACAGTGGTCAGTTGCCTAAGGTTTTCACTGTTTTGAAGACTTTGTTTTCTAAACTCCTCGTTCTGAACAGTTTGTGTCTCTACAAAGTGCTCCATCAGAGATTCTAACCTAGAGTGAATTAGCGTCTCGTCGAAATCCTCCGTTGATGTTTTGAAGTTGAAATCATGCGATTCTTCTGATTCTTCAAATTGAGTTAGAGTCGCATTTTGTGTTTCCATAAAGAGCTTTGTCATGATTGATATTTCATTAAAATTTCCCAGTAATATTTCGAGTTCGGATTTATAGGATACTTGGGTCTCCTCGAAATATTGGGTATAGTGATTGTAGGGGAAATTTGGTTGAGGATAAGTTTGGTTGGAATTATAATATTCTTGTGATTCCTCAACACGTTGGGATTGGTGGTTGGAAAGGTAATTCGGGTGAGAATGAGTCTGTGATGCATTGAAATTCTCCAATAGTATTTTGAGGTAGGATTTATGGAATTCTTGTGATTCCTCGAAATACTCAGAGTGGGGGTTGTAGAAAAAATTTGGGTGATACGTAGTAATTGGGACAAGATTCGTAGATGCAAAGACTCGCTTCGGGAGTGAGTATTTGGAATACAAATTGAAAGAGGGTTTCTGTTGCCTAGTCTAAACGCGCAACAGAAGAATCGTACTTAATTGACTAATCAGTCCCCGGCAACGGTGCCAAAAACTTGATCAGGACTTTATAAGTCTATTGGGATACTAACTGCAAGTATACAATTTAGTCGTTCTAGTTTTAAATGATTATCGAACCCACAGAGACTGCGGATCAATCACATACGATCTAATGCTACAGTTGTTTAACTAAGCGATGAATATTTGGTTTTAGGGGGGAAATAGTTTAATTAAAAATAATAGTAATAGTTATACCGGTATGTGATGGTCGGACTTCGGGAATTCGGTGAATCGCTTGGCATTTAAAGTATTTCGGTAAAAACGAATTGTTTAAAAACCTGAGAAATACACTCTCGTGTTCATGAAATAAGTCATGCTACTAAACCTAGTGGATGCACTTTAAATTTAATAACACTTTTTGAAAACAATTTGAGTTTAATTAATTTATTAAAACACTCTCATGTATTTAAAAATTAATGTTTCGTTACCACTATCTGGGTCGAACCCCAGCTCTCGCATGCAGGTTCTTGCCTTAATTAATTTCCCACTCTCGTGGCAAAATCGTGTTAATTATCCTCTCACTCTCGTGACAAGGGTAGTTAAATTAAACATGGAAATTGGAAACCAGAAGTTATTTGTAAATGTTTTTAGCCAAGTTATCACTGAATTCTTTCGGTACTTAGGAGTCACATACCGGTATAATTAATTTAGCCGGACATAATATATTTAATAACTATGCAATTTAAAATATAATCCGTAAAAATAAATGACATAACACAAGAATAAATAAATATCAATTTCATAAAAAACCTGGAAATAATGTTGCTGTGGTAATCTTGGATGCTTACAAATTCCTTGCAATTCAATCGAAATCTATAACTATGTTAATTCTTAGATGAAGAATTAACACTCTAAAAACTAATTCTGGAAATAAAAATTACAGTACGAATGAAAATGGTTCAAAAATAAATAATATAGTTTAATGTAGAAAAGCAGCAATTTTGGTCTCTGGAAAAATTCTTCGACCCTCATCCATTGAAATACCACATATATATAGGAGAAAATATTGCAGTTGAGAAAATCTTGGAAAAGGCTTGAGTGGAGCAAAACCAGGATGCATGGTTACTGAGTGGAGGAAATATAGGAGAAGAATTCTGCCCTCACGTTTCCCACGTCTCCACTAATTCATAACGTTCCTCTTTACGCGTGTGACGGTCGTCATAGGTGAGTGACGGTTGTAATGCGCTTAAATAGCGCATTACGCACGTCAATGATGTGTGACGAGCGTTCTTTCTAGTTGGGGAGGCGTGACGGTCCTCACAGGGTGTGACGGTCGTCACAGCTATAAAATCTGCAGACTTTGCAGATTTGGTTCTTTCTCCTCTGTTTCTTGGTTAGCTTCCTTCATGTGGTCCTTTTTCACTGATTTGAGTTGACACATGTTGTACCTGTGAAAAGACACAAAAACTCGGAATCATCGGGAGTTAGCTGACTCAATGTATTATAAAAATCGGTAAAAAGCATAGTAATTATATGATACGATTTCCCGTTATCAGTTCTCTAAATGCATCAAGTTTGAAAATTGTTTGCGTCCTGATATTAAGAAAGATGTTGGTTATCAGAAAATTCGTGTCTTTTCGGATTTGATTGATAGTTGTAGGATCTTTGAGGAGGACAGTAATACTTATTATAAGATTATGTCTGGTAAGAGAAACAAAGGTCAGCAAAGTCGTGGAAAACCGTATTATGCTCCAGCTGGTAAAGGGAAATAGAAAGCGTTTGAAGGGCGAATAACTAGTGGGGGAGATGCTCCTGCTAGTATTGTTTGTTACAAGTGTGGGAAACCTGGCCACAAAAGTAATGTTTGTCGAAGCGATGTTAGAGCTAAGGAGAATGAGGTGAGATGTTTTCGATATGGAGAAGTGGGCCATATGACTCGCGATTGTAGACATAAGGATGTGGTCTGTTTTAATTATGGCGAGGGAGGTCACATTAGTGCTCAATGTAAGAAGCCTAAGAGGACTCAAGGAGCGGGAAAGGTGTTTGCTTTGTCGGGTGCTCCGACGGCAAACGAGGATGGTCTTGTTCGAGGTACTAGTTTCATTAATATCTTTCCTCTTATTACTATTATTGATATTGGTGCTACTCACTGTTTTATTATTGTTGATTGTGTAAAGAGATTGGGTCTCACTTTGCCGTCTCTGGATAGAGATATGGTGGTAGAAGTTCCGGCTAAGGGAACGGTTACTACTTCTTTTGTGTGTGAAAGTTTCCCTTTATCAATCTTTGATAGGGACTTTATGGTGGATCTTGTTTGTTTACCGCTTGTCAGGTTGGACGTGGTTTTAGGTATGGACTGGTTGAAAGCTAATTATGTCCATATCAATTGCTATGACAACACTGTGAGGTTTTCTTCCTTAGTAGAAGAAGAACAATCTATGTTGGTGTCGACGAAGCAGTTGAATGAGTTCATGAAAGATGAGGCGTTGGTTTTCTTGTTGATGGCGACTCTTTCTGTGGAGAGTCAAGCTGTGATAGCAAACTTTCAGGTGGTGTGCAATTTTCCCGAAGTATTCCCTGATGAGATTCCTAGTGCACCTCCAGAAAGAGAAGTTGAATTTTATGTGGATCTTGTCCCTGGTACCAGACCTATCTCTATGGAACCATACAGGATGTTCGCATCTGAGTTAGCAGAATTGAAGAGCCAATTAGAAGATTTGCTCGAGAAGAAGTTTATTAGACCTAGTGTATCACCGTGGGGAGCTCTTGTGTTATTGGTGAAGAAGAAAGACGGTAGCATGAGACTTTGTATTGATTATCGTCAGTTGAATAAAGTGACTATCAAGAATAGGTATCCACTTCCTAGAATTGATGATTTGATGGACCGATTGGTTGGCGCTCGCATGTTTAGTAACATTTGATTTGAGATCGGGTTACCATCAAATAAGGGTGAAAGAAGAAGATGTTCAGAAAACTGCTTTCAGGACGAGGTATGGACATTACGAATATTCGGTGATGCCTGTCGGTGTCACTAATGCACCGGGAGTATTCATGGAGTACATGAATTGTATTTTCCATACTTACTTGGATCGTTTCGTGGTTGTTTTCATTGATGATATTCTGGTTTATTCTAAATCGGAAGAAGAGCATGCAGAACATTTGTGCATCGTGTTGGAAGTTCTGAAAGAGAAGAAGCTTTATGCTAAGTTGTAAAAGTGCAAGTTCTGTTTAAGTGATGTGAGCTTTTTGGGGCATGTCATTTCTGGTGATGGCATTGTAGTTGATCCTTCTAAAGTTGATGCTGTGTTGAGATAGGAAACTCCTAAGTCTGTTACTGAGATTAGAAGTTTCTTAGGATTGGTTGGTTACTATAGAAGGTTCATTGAAGGTTTTTCTAAGTTGGCGCTTCCTTTGACAAGGTTGACTTGTAAAGGAGCTGCATTTGTGTGAGATGTCAAGTGTGAAGAAAGTTTTGTTGAATTGAAGAAAAGGTTGACAACGGCTCCGATCTTGATTCTACCTAATCCTGAAGAATCGTTTGTTGTTTATTGTGATGCATCTAAGATGGGTTTAGGTGGTGTACTTATGCAAAATGGAAAATTGGTTGCTTATGCTTCTAAGAAATTGGAGATTCATGAGAAGAATTATCCTATGCACGATTTGGAGCTTGCAGCGGTTGTTTTTGTGCTTAAGATTTGGAGGCATTATCTTTATGGTTCTAGATTTGAAGTATTTAGTGACCATAAAAGTTTGAAGTACTTGTTCGATCAGAAAGAGCTTAATATGAGACAAAGACGGTGGCTTGAATTGTTGAAAGATCATGATTTTGGATTGAATTACCATCCTGGTAAAGCTAATGTGATGGCCGATGCTTTAAGTCGAAAGACTTTGCATATGTCACTTTTGATGGTGAAAGAGTTTGAATTGATTGAGCAATTTAGAGATATGAGTCTTGTAGTAGAAGTGACACCGAAGAGTGTTATCTTGGGAATGTTAAAGATCAATAATGATTTCCTTGATAGTGTTAGAGAAGCTCTGAAGCTTGATGTGAAACTTGTTGATTTGTTGGTTGGTATTGGACAAACTGAAAATGAAGAATTCAAGTTGGATGCTCAGGGTGTATTGAGGTTCCGAGATAGGATTTGTATTCCCGATGATGTGGATTTGAAGAGAATGATCTTGGAAGAAAGTCATAGAAGCAATTTGAGTATTCATCCCAGAGCGACCAAAATGTATCAAGATTTAAAGAAACTATTTTGGTGGTCGGGCATGAAGAGAGAGGTGGCTCAATTTATTTATGCTTGTTTGACTTGTCAGAAGTATAAAGTGGAGCATCAGAAACCTGCAGGGTTGATGCAACCGTTAGAGATTCCAGAATGGAAATGGGATAGCATTTTTATGGATTTCGTAATGGGGTTACCGAATACACCAAGAGGACACGATGCGATTTGGGTGATTGTTGATAGGCTTACAAAGTCGACTCACTTTATTCCTATTAACATCACTTATCTCGTATCGAAGTTGGCGTAAATTTATACGCATGTGATTGTGAGATTACATGGTATTCCTTTGTGTATTGTTTCGGATAGAGATCCGAGGTTTACTTCTGAATTTTGGAAGAGCATGCAAGAGGCTTTGGGCTCAAAGTTGAGGTTGAGTTTGGCTTATCATCCTCAAACTGATGGTCAAACGGAAAGGATGATTCAATCGTTGGAAGACTTGTTACGTGCTTGTATTCTTGAACATGGTGGTTCATGGGATACATATCTTCCTTTGATTGAGTTTACTTATAATAACAGTTTTCATGCTAGTATTGGAATGGCACCGTTCGAGGCTTTGTATGGTCGGAGGTGTAGAACTCCTTTGTGTTGGCATGAGTCGGGTGAAAGTGTGGTGCTTGGACCAGAATTGGTTAGAGAGACTACTAAGAAGGTGAAGATGATTAGAGAAAAGATGAGAATTTCTCAAAGTCGACAAAAGAGTTATCATGATAAAAGGAGAAAAGACTTGGAATTTCAAGATGGTGATCATGTATTTTTGTGAGTTACTCCTACAACCGGCGTTGGGAGAGCATTGAAGTCGAAGAAGCTAACTCCTCGCTTTATTGGTTCTTACTAAATTACTATTAAAGTGGGAAAAGTGGCTTATAGAGTGGCGCTACCGCCAAATCTTTCGAACTTGCATGATGTGTTCCATGTGTCGCAACTTCGGAAGTATGTTCCGGATCCTTCACATGTGATTGAGATGGATTATATTCAAGTGCGAGAAAATCTTACGGTGGAGACGATGCCATTAAGGATCAAAGATCGTGAGATAAAGTCTCTTCGTGGCAAAGAGATCTCCTTGGTTAAAGTTGTTTGGATAGGAGCAGCTGGTGAAAGTGCGACGTGGGAGTTAGAAAGCAAGATGCGGGATTCCTATCCCGAACTTTTCGAGTCAGGTAATTTCGAGGACGAAACTTTTATAAGTGGGGGAGAGTTGTAACGCCCCGTTTTATTTAATATTATATTATATTAATATTTTCGAGTTACCATTTGACGTTTATTTTTGCGACGAGAGTATTTAAATTAACCGTTATATCTGTTAATATATTCAGCGACGTTTTATTCGGACCGGTAATTATTTTATTCGGTCTGATATTTATTTTGGGGGACCGATAATTATTTTGTTCGGTCTAGTTTTTATTCCGTTCAGTTCGGTAAAATATTATTCGGACCGATATTTAATTTTTTTTGAAGTTATTTTAATTATTTGGGTTAATAATATTATTTGATATTATTTAGTGTTAATTAGTAGTATATTTTTTTAGAAGGGCTTTTTGGTATTTTGCCTAGCTTTTGTCTTGCATCAAAACAAACCAAACATACTTGTTTTATGATATAACATATAAAACACACTTTGTGAGAGTTAGAGAGAACAAGAAGGCCTTGGAGAGAAGAGCAAGAAGAACACCATAGCTTGGGTTTTGGGTTGGTTGAAATCATCAAGAATTATTTTAAGTATCTAAGGTAAGGGGTTTGATTTTCCAATGCTTATAGTTAGGGTTTGATTTGGTATATTTTGATTTGGGATAAAATTGATGTTAGGGTTCTTGAGATTTGTTGAGATAAATTAGGAGAGTTAATTTAAGTGTTAGTGTTGTGGAATTATTGTTATGTTAATAGAAATTAAATTAGAAAAACTAAATTATATTAATTAAGTTTAGTTTATAAACTAAAGTACTAGCAGTATATTAATTAAATGAAGTTTAGAAAACTAAACTAGCAGTATATTAATTAAATGAAGTTTAGAAAACTAAACTAGCAGTATATTAATTGAATGAAGTTTAGAAAAACTAAAGTAATAGCAGCATAGGAATTGAGATTAGTTTAGAAAACTAACGTAATATCAGTATAGGAATTGAGATTAGTTTAGAAAACTAACGTAATAGCAGTATAGGAATTGAGATAAGTTTAGAAAACTAAAGTACTAGCAGTATGAAATTAATGTACTATGCAGTATATATTAATATTTATATTAATTAAATACAAATATGATATAAGTTAGCCGATTTAATTTGGAACCCGATTATGTCCGATTTCCCGATTTCGGCAATTTCCGCGATGGAGCTAGTTGCTCCGAATTGAACGAAAATTGACGTACTAGATAATTTCGACGTGTAGAACATCGTGGTGAGGTTAGTTTTTCGAGATTTTGAGTTTTTATGAAGCGACCCGAAATAGGTCAATTTACGGTTAATTTGAAACGGGTTGCGTTTTAGTCGGTTTAAGTCGCGTATGGACAATCCGATTGCGATGTTAATGGTTATGATTGATGCCGATTATTATGAATGACTTTCGTGACGATTATTGATGTTTGACTATTTTCTGTGTTTTAAATTTAGTGAATTATTTGATAATGATGCGGTGTGATTAAACATGATGTTTGCGACGGTTTATTTATAATGAATACTTGATGATATGCGATGCGATGATATGTTTATCTTGATGTGGATAAATACGGCGACGTGGGCTTTATGCCAATTTTGATGTGCGATGATGATGCTTCGTTGTGTCGTGTTTGTGATGTCGTGTTTTCGAGTCACATACATTGCATTGGCGACGAGGGCTTTTATGCCAAGCGACGAGGGCTTTTATGCCAAAACGATGATGGGTTTTTATGCCAAATGTCCCTAATTATGGACAAAGCGGCGGGTACCATATACATAACATAGTCGTGTCTCATGGAGTCGGTTATGTTTATATTTGAGTCTTTTGGCGTTGAGTTTTATTTCATGGCTTATGATGAATTGGGATGATACATGATACGTTGTTTTGTGATGATTTTTATGTTGAACATAAAGTGAATATGATGCGATAATTTCATGATGAGTAAGCGATGAATATAACATGACGGTAAAGCAACGATATGAGTTTATGGCGATGAAGTTTATATCTTGTTTTGGTATGATTATGATGATTACGTGACGAAATTAAAGTGTTGATTTTATACACTAAATGATGATTTAAAGTGTGTGAGATTTGGATATGTGTTGACATACTCTTATTAATCCTATATCATTTATGATTCCAAAAATATTTATATATTTTATCATGCCTTTAATTATATGTTTTGGAGTATCTCATCCTTTACTTGTTTCATCGTTGCCTTTATATTGGTAACGTGCAGGTGATCCGCGAGGATGATGAGGATTAGCTCGAGTCTCTTTATTTTGAGTGGCTCTGCTCTGATAGTAGTAACACTCGGGATTTGGGTGACGTTATTATTTTGATAGGATAGTTTACGTATACTATCTTATGACTTTATGTATTGATGATAACATGATGATACGTGCATTTTATGAACATATCCGCTGTGTTGTGATTAGTCATATGTTTATATGATGATTTATGTTATGAATCGGTATATCCGACTTTTGATTTTGTGATATGCATTATAATGCAAAGTGATGAAAAACATGAATATGTGATACCTCAATTTATGTTTGGATGAAATTTTGAAACTCTGATTTTATTATTAATTACGAGGGGTAGAATTGGGGTGTTACAATTAGCACAACAAAACCCGCGTTTTGGATGAGTTTTGGTCAAATTAGAAGTCACACTTTTTTTGTTTGCAACTTCACACGATTTCCGTCCAAACTTCATCATTTCACACGTTTGGACATTCCATTTGATTCCCTATAAATAGAGGGTCATCCCTCATTCATTTCCTTAAGCTTGGATAGCCAAAATCACCCTGCCAAACTTGTTCTATAACTCAAATTTATGCAACTTCGAAATCTGTTTTCAAGCCTTTTTCAATCCAATTTCTCTATCAATTTACCTTCATTGATCTTCCCTGAAGCTAACCATATAATTACCTTCAAGAATCGTACCCTATATTGCTCCATAGAAGTCTAGTTTCAGAGCTCTGCTACTCAACTTCAGTAGTTAGATTTCTTCATCAATTCTTCAAAACTTTGATATAATTGTGATGGTCTCATTGCCCTGGTTCTAGTCGCAACACTTACTTTTATCTGGAAACATATTTTGACCATGAAATTTTAAATCCCTTTTCAAAACCTTCCTTCCAAATTGCTTGAGCTACGGTTTATATAAAATTTATCACGAAGGTGTGGTTGTCTTCGTCTTGAAGAGACGAAGCGAATGGCATAGGTCTCGTGCTCTAATTTTACAGATTGAGCAACCTGGTTTTGGGATTGGCTAGAGGTTGAAGATGACCAACGTGTCATCCTTCAACCAATAAAACAGCGTCTTTTGGATTTTTTTGAATTTTTGATTTACATTTGATTCAGTGCTTTATTCACTAATGACCATGATATGCACAGCGCGCCAGATCCCTTGGATTTGATTACTAACGCGTTTTGACTCTCATCCAATGGTCCACATATTTTTTACTTTATTTTTCTTTTCTTATTTTTATATTTAATTGTTTTAAATTTCAAAAAATCATAGAAAATTCATTTTTAGTCAAAAAAATCTGAAAAAATTATGAAAAGTATTTTTTATTTTTCTCTTTCTGATTTTTAATTTCTCACAATTTTATTTTGTGTTTTGATATTTTTTATAAATTTTCACTTTATTTGAATTGTTTTAAATTTTTAAAAACATTTTTTTGCGTTTTTTAATTCTGAAAAAATATGGAATGATCCAACGATATTGTGACAAATATTGGTGACCTCATTTATTTTTTTATTTCTGACTTTTCTATTTTTTTATCATTTTTGGTTTATTTTACTCATTTCTTTTAATTTTAAAAATAGTTTCTAACTTTAAAAAATTATCAAAAATTTTATAAAATTATTTTAGTTCATTTCTGATTTTTCTATGGTCTTACTTTTTATTTCTTAATTAATTTGAACATAGTTGATATTTTTCTCTTTTATTTTTATGTAAAACATTTTAAAAAACCTTTTTAATGTATATGTTAAGTGCAATATTATTTTGTGACGATTTTTTCTGGATAATCTTGGGTTGAATATTTGATCATGAACTTTATTAACATCATTGGATCCATGGTGTTGAGTCTAACTCCACAAAAATGGATGAATGATTTTAATAATAGTTTGATTAAATTTTAATTTAAATGTGGTTTGTATATTTTCCCCCCACCCCTCTTCATCTTATCCCCTTCTTTTTTTATTGTGCTACATGTTAAGGGATGATGATCTCTATATCATTTATCCAAACATGAAGTACATAGATTGCTATTGACCGGCCTCAAAATAGGTGCTACTTCTACATAAGTTCACTTATGATTGCTTAACATAGTGCTAAATTTTGTCCTGATTCGAATAAATGATCATTCGTGGCCCAAACCTATGTTTCCAAGCCCAAGTATGTTAATTTGATCTCTTTGATCCAATAACCTTGAGATTCATTGTGTGGATGATTTGGTTCTACCAATCCTATAATGGATCTACAACACTTTTGGTCAACGCGGATCACTTAAACAACCTTGATCATTAAATGGTACTTTTGAGGATTCCAAATGGATGATATACTTGACAAAAATCAAATGCAACTTGTTGTGTGGAGGCTTTGGTTCTACCAATCCTCTAATGAGTTCCAAATGCAAGTTTCAAGATGGTCATCCAACTAACCACTAATTATTAAATTGTTTTTACTTTATGCCTTTTATTTTTTATGCTTTATGTACCATTTACTCTAAGCATTACATTTCATGTCATTTTTATTGTTGCTCACTTGAGCCTTTTATTTTCTATTATAAGACACCTAATAATCAACATGAACCATAAAAAATATTAATGATACTTGGACTATTTGGATACTATCGTTGGCATTATGGAGCATTGGACTTTTTGGACTTAGGATTAGAAACCTTGGCCCATGGTGGAGACCTTGTGACCTTAATTTATATTTTGTCTGGAATTCTTGAGGTTTACCTCAAGACATTGGATTGTTTTGTTTGTTTTGTATGCAGGTTATTGTGATTACATACTTTGTTTGTAATCTGGAATTCACCCGTATACAGCCGTTACTCTGCCTAATTTTTGTGAAGACTTAATACACTTGAAGTTTAGTTCTCAAGAGGTCTAGTATCTTTGCTTGCTTGGTTTCAATCCAATGAATGGGAATTATATCTTGACACATAATGTCAAGTATTGGCTTCTTGTTGGTTCAATCAGAGAAACCAGTCCCATGAGGGATTCTTCAGAGTTTCTGAAGGTAGATCTTGTTCTGATTGGATCTTCCTTCCTTCCTAAGATTGTTTCTTCTGGTGATCAATGCTGCTTCTGGATGGTCTTTTCTGGGGTTGATCAACAGAAGGTGTTGGGTTGCTTGTAGTGACTCTTTTTGATGTTGAGGGAGTGTCTCTGTTGAGAGCTTCTGATGATTTGTCTTCAGTACCTGTGAGTTCAACTTCCATACCTGCAAGAAATTCATTCTGCTTTAACTTTTGAGAGTCAAGCTTATCATCAAACCGAACACTGATTGACTCTTCAACAATCTGTGTTTTTGTATTGTATACTCTGTACCCTCTTGAGCGTTCAGAGTATCCTAACATAATACACTTTTGTGCTTTAAAGTCAAACTTGTTCAAATAATTTTTTGTATTCAAAATAAAACATGTACATCCAAATGGGTGAAAATAAGAAATGTTGGGCTTTCTGTTCTTCCATAAATCATATGGAGTATTTTCCATAATAGGTCTTATGGAGATTCTATTCTGAATGTAACATGTTGTGTTTATTGCCTCTGCCCAGAAGATCTTAGCAACGTTAGTCTCGTTGATCATGGTTCTGGCCATTTCTTGCAATGTTCTGTTCTTTCGTTCTACAACTCCATTTTGCTGGGGAGTTCTAGGACAAGAGAAATCATGAAAAATGCCTTTTTCATTAAAGAATAACTCAAGATCTTTGTTTTCAAATTCTCCACCATGATCACTTCTGACTTTGACGATTCTAAGATCCTTTTCATTATGAACTTGATTGCAGAAGGTAACAAACACAGAGTGTGACTCGTCCTTGTGCCTTAAGAACTTTACCCATGTCCATCTGCTATAGTCATCTACGATTACTAACCCATACTTCTTGCCACTGACTGAAGCAGTTTTAACTGGTCCAAATAAGTCAATATGCAGAAGTTCTAATGGCTTAGAGGTGGAAACAACATTTTTGGATTTGAAAGCAGATTTTGCAAACTTGCCTTTCTGACATGCTTCACACAGAGCATCTGAATTGAACTTCAAGTTAGGAAGTCCTCTGACCAGATTGAGTTTGTTAATCTGAGATATTCTTCTCATACTAACATGTCCCAATCTTCTGTGCCAGATCCATTGCTCGTTGTTAACAGACAGAAGACATTTTACATTCTGACTTTTGAGTTCAAAAAGTTTGATTTTATAAATGTTGTTTTTCCTCTTTCCATTAAATAGGATAGTCCCATCTTTCTGACTAACATCTTTGCATGAATTTTGATTGAAAATTATATCATAACCGATATCACTTAATTGGCTTATGGATAACAGGTTATGCATTAATCCATCAACTAATAAAACATTACTTATAGAGGGAAGATTTCCATTACCTACTGTTCCAGAGCCAATGATCTTTCCCCTCTGATTGCCTCCAAAGCCTACGTGGCCTCCAGGCTTAAGTTCTAGGCTTTGGAACATATGCCTTCTTCCCGTCATGTATCGTGAGCAGCCAGAGTCCAGGTACCATGACTGGTGTCTTTGCTTTGCTGCTAAAGATATATGCCACATGTATTATTTTATCCTTAGGTACCCACATTTTCTTGGGTCCTGATTTATTAGTTTTACCAAAATTCTGGTTGAATTTTGGTTTGACAGAGTAATCACTACTGTTGTACCCCAAAATTTGCCCTCGCATTTTTCCACAAGAAATCACAGTTTCGGACTCTTCCTGATTTTTCAGACTGGTTCAAGAATCGGTCAAACAGACTTTTCTCGTCAGTCAGACAAAATTAGGGTTTTCATGGCTCTGGAACAGTTCAAGCAGTTTGCTTAGGGTTTGGTTGATTTTGGCTCAGGTTTTGATCAGGCAGACGTTTCTTTGGCATTTAATCAAGAATCGGGGTTTTGTGCGCATATTTCTCAGAAGGAATTAATTTTACAAGTTCTTTTCAGTTTACTCTGTGATTTGGATTGAGGCATTTGAATCAAGAACTTGCAGTGTTTTGTTTAATCAGTAAAGGCTAAGGCATTTGATTTGAGATGAGATAAAGGCTGAGGTACTTAAATGGAGAATCTACAGTGTTTGATTTGATCAGTAAAAAGATAAATATCTGGATATTGGTTTGATTAACTGTGCATTATTTAATTGGAAGCGCCAGGTTTATTATTGATTCAAATGATGAGGCCACAGTGTTTATTAATTATTTTTCTAAAGTCAGAATAATTGGATACTTCCAATTATTTTAATTTAAAGAAATTCAAATAATTAAATGAACATTGAATTGAAAGAGGAATTAACTGATCAAGATTGTATTTTATTTCATCTTTAATTATTCGTTACAATTGTTATTTGAATACAGTATTTATTTACAAAGTATTCTAATAATGATTACAATGATTAAAAATTGAAATAAAATTTCATCCTAATTCCTAAGTCTTCAAATCTTCAGCTTCTACTGCTTCTCCTCTCCATTGAGTTTTATCTGCAAAACAAAGAGAAAAAGAAAAGTCAAAGCAGATAATTAAAAGCAGACAGATAAAAAAATTGGGTTCATCATTAAAAGCAAATGGCCGAAATCAGTTTGCCCTCTCTGCAAATCACGGGATTTCTCCCGGTTCACAAAGAGGGATGAATAATGCTTGCAATGAAATATGAAATGCACAAATTTTAATATTGCACAAGTTCAAAGTTTGTCAAAAAGCTGCATAAGTCCAAAAGTTTCAAACAGCATGCCAAACAAAGTCCAAAGGCAAACTGAACTAGAACTACAAAGTTCCAATTTCAAACTTTCCATAAGCTGCCAAAGTGCTATCAAAGGCTAGTCAAAACAAGTACAAAATACTGTCACAAAGAAGCTGAAAATATGGAAGAAGTACATACATAATGCAGAGCAAAACTACATATGCAAGCAAGCATGTTCAAATCATCATTTTTCCAGCAGTACCTTTTCAGAACATAAGGACAAATAAGCAATATAATATGCTTAAAACTGTCAAGAGAGAGGAGAGAGAGAGTGAAAGAAGATGGGCTTACTGGCTTTAGGCTTGAGAAAGAAAATATATAAAACAAACTACAATAGAACAATAAAGGGGAGGGGGCAGATACAACATAAACAAAAGGGAGAACCTCACAAAAACTGTAATAGTTCCCAAGCCTCCACGCTGCTGAAACCAAACAAGACAACCAAGCTCATCACAACAAATCTGTCAAGCATAAGCCTTAAAACAGGAAACCATTCAAAACCTTCACAAGTAAACCTGCATTCAAAAGCCAAAGCCCAGATCTGCAAAGGCCTAAACTTGTTCAAGCTTAACTTATCAAGCCTTAACCTGCCTGAACTGCTCAAGCTCAACCTGTAAACAGCATAAGCCTTACTTACTGCAAACAAACCTACTCAAAACACCTACCCTGTCCAAGCCAAAAACATAAACTCACAACCTGCATAAACCTGTAAGCCCACCAAACGCAACAGCCCACAATATTTCCCAAACTCAGAAACATATCAAGCATACAACGCCATAGCCTAAGCATCAACCAAACGTATCAAGCATTCAAGGCAACATAGAGTAGGGCAACCAAGGCCTCAGAAAAATTTCATCATAGGCAAACATATCCAAGGTATCAAGGCATCAAGCTAACACACGAGGCAACAAGAAGAAGAGGATAAAGAAGCCAATAGGGTCAAGCACACAGACAACATAAATCCTCAGTTTGGAATCATCATAGGATAGCAAGCATTTCATAACAAGCATGTTCAGAAGCAACCAGAGGTAAACGCCAAGCTAGCATACAGAAGCATATAGCAACAGAAGCAAAAGGGCAAGCGAGCAAGAAGAAGAAAAGACATTAAAGCTAAGGTTCTCAAGGTCATCATCAAACCCTAATAAAAAGAAGCAATACAAAAATACCAGGGTTCCAAGCAAGCTAGCGTGCATCACCACCATTCCCCTCGCCGTCAAGCCGCCAGAGCGCCTCCACGTCCTTCCTCCTCCGTCTCCAAGAGGTAGCATTTTTCTTCTTTTCTTTCCTTTCCACAACCACAACAACAAATAATAACAAAGCTAAAATCAGAATCAATAAACAAAAGCGAAACATGTAAGACATAAAAACGAAAACCCTAACGCGAATGACTCAGAAAACATTACCTTCGCGCCACATCGCTGAATGACCCATGGAAGGGAGAGGAGGTGATGATGGCGTTGGTGGATGGGCAAGGGACATTGTTCTGGACGCTTTGGCTCGAGAGAAGAAGAGGAATGAACGAAATGAAGAGAACGGCGCGCCTCTGTCAAACCCTAGCTTTCCCAAATGAACACAACCTTTCAAACCCTTGCAAGTTTGTGAGACGTGCTTGGGCCTTGTCCCACTTTCAGAATCTAAAGCCCAAGTAAACTGGCCTACACCCCCCACGTTGCTACTTTGTTTGGGCCACAAGACCCTCTAAGGCCCATTCTTGTTTTTTAAACTAAAAATATATTTTTTCTTTTATCACCCTAATATCCTTTTTTATAACTTACATTAATACACTAATTTTGTTTTCTTTACATTAATTTTTTTATAGAATATTAACTAAACATGAACATGTTAATTTTGGAAAATATACAAACATTAATTCTTTCTTAAATTTGAAACATTTTTGTTTTCCTTTTTATACATAAAAAAACACTAATTGAAATACATTAATATTGATACATAAAAAATAGAACTTAAGATATTTTCTTTTCTTTTATTAAATTTTCTTATTTGTACATAAAAACAATAATACATAATTTTCTTAAACTTGAAATATTTTCCCTTTTCTTCAATTAAAGCTTTGTACATTAAAACATCAATATATAATTTTCTTTAAGTTAATTGCCTTTCTTTTATCAAATCTTTGTACTTTGTACATATAACAAAAGATAATATTACTTGACAAACAAAATACTTAATAATACATTTAAGTTCACATTTCTCAACCTGTAAATAAATTACACAATCATTTATACATACACTTACACACTTACAATACACAAATACGTCGATACATTTACTTTGCTTTCCACATACACATTTGCTTATTCTTGTACATTGCTATACACTACTTATTTACATTTGCGATCGATTCGATTTGGTTGTAATTATTTGGACATTATGCTCCTAAAGTCTCATCCCCATTTGTAAATAATTGTACCCCCACTCCCGGATACTTATTTGTAATAGTTTAGGACTTTAAATTCCCGCAGTTTACCGCTTTCAAATATACCATGGTTAGACCTAGGGTTTGCATGTAAATAAAACCAAATGCTAGATAACCTAATACAAGACAAATACATGAAATCAATACACAATCACACTTGCACCCCTTAGGGTAATCCCACATGTTGCCTTCCAAAATGGGCCATGCTTGCACGTCGAGTTTCTTTGGCGAAACAATTCAAATGATCATAAGTCCCTCGATGACGCTTTCGGAAGTTTCCTATCAAAATGATCATAGTCCCTTCAAGCAAAATTTGCCAAAGACACTTGGCACCATTGCATTCATGGTCCATACGATGACCCGCGCCTGTCCCGTTAAACATCCTAAACGCAAGATTGTCCCCCAAATACAATGGTGGAACAAAATTGTTTAAAAGGGTTAAAACATGAGAAAAACCATTGAGTACAATAGGGGTAGACAAAACTCTTAGTTACTTGATCAACTTGCAAAAACACTTGCCTACTTTTTAAACCACACTCCACAAACACTTTCAAAACAAAACTTCCAAAAACATTTGAAACATCTTTTCGAAAAGATACACACCTTCGTATATACTCAAACACGAGTCATTACATTGGTTGCCTAAGACAAGGCATCTATTTCAAAAACATTTTCAAAACACACACACACACCACAATTTCAAGCAACTTGAAAATCAAAGGCAAGTGATCTAAAACCAAGTAACTAAGAGCCCATGGATAACCATGGATGAAAAGGGTGCTAATACCTTCCCTTTTCATAATCTACCCCCCGAACCCACGAAACATCTCAAAAGGTTTTTCCTGTGCTTTTTTAACCTTTCCTTTAGGATAAAATAAAAAGTCGGTGGCGACTCTTGCTAAACCGAACAAGTGCGAAAACAAACGCAAAACCTCAAGTCAGTTCTCCCACCGTATCACAGAACTGGCGACTCTGCTGGGGAAAATTCAAAAGTGGGGTTACCTTAGGGTTTAGATCACCTTTACATTCTTGCTTTGATTGCCTTGATTGCTTTACTTTTTTTTGGGTCCTTGTTTGGGTTTGTTGTAAATCCTACACCCGGATTTGGGGGCACCTTTTTAGGTAAATAGCAATAAAACTGTAAGGGAACTGTGTGGGGTATACCGACATTGTTGAAGCAGTAAGTTATGTTAGTGTGACATATTTGTGAGTACCGGTAACCCTTGAGTTCAATCAAGGAGAGTACGGGGCCACTGAGTGATGTCGTGAAGCACTAACGAACTCTTAGAACCTTAATTGACCATCTTAGCCTTTTAGGGGTAGTGAGATGACCGACTTTGGTGCAGTCCGAAGTTGGTAGATACTCGATACTACACTCATTGAGGGTTGTTTTCTTGGAATATTTTGGTCGCCAGTTAAGTGGCTAAACCAAAACAATGAACACAGAAAACAATCCAATGACATTGAGCTCCTCAGAACCCGGTTTCTATTTTAGGACAGGATGAGCCAACTAACTTCAAGAGGGTACTTACCTAAAACCCCATGCAAGCCTAAACCTAAGGACTTGTTTTGCTTTGTGTGAATATGATTTCCTGTATATACACTCACTTGCTTTTGCATACATGTACATAACATCATAACATCATACCATAAGCATTTTTCAATAACCATTTCAAGGATCTCGAGGGTCTGTTGATGCAGGTTTACGTTGAACCAGACGTCTACCAAGAGGCAAGAGGTTTCCTCCTCTAAGCAAATGCCAGTCAAAGATCAAGTGCAACAACTTGAATCAGGGGCTATGACCCACTTGACATGGTGAGCTTGATTCTCGTGGAAAGACATCCACCGTTGCGAAGTTCTCCAATCAAAGATCAAAGTTCAACCTCTAACATTCTCTTGTGTTTACCCCAAGAGATCCTTGAAAACATTGCATATATATCATACATATCATTGCATAACAGGTTTCTCCCATACAGGTTTCCTTATCTTCTTACTGTTTATTTCAGTAAGATGGATATGGAACAAACGGTGAAAGATCTCCAGGCTCAAAACGCTCAATTCTAGCAAGTGCTTCTGGCTATGGGTAAAGGGCAAGAGGATCTGACAGCTCTCCTTCTCAAAGACAAGAAGAAGAAGTCCAAGAAGGCAGCCCGCATCCTGAACTTGGGAAGAAGACCTAAGACCCAGGACCTTGCAACTCCATCCAACATAGGGGATAGTCTTGAAGAAGACCACAGTATGGAGATTGCTGAAGAGGAAGCTGACTACTCTGAGGAACAATACCCTCTCACTGATGACAAGTACAAAGATTTGGAGGATCGCCTCAACGCCATGGAAGTCCAACAGATACCTGGCTTGGATTTGCAAGACATGGGTTTAGTTCCTAGATTGGTCGTCCCGCCAAAATTCAAGGTCCCCACCTTTGCCATGTACGATGGAGTCTCTTGCCGTAAGATGCATCTAAAGTCTTATGTTTGCAAGATTCAACCATACACAGCTGATCCAAGACTTTGGATCCATTTCTTCCAAGAAAGCCTGGTAGGAGCTCAACTCGAGTGGTTCTATAAATTGGAGAGTTCTCGCATCCACACCTGGAAGGACTTAGCTTTTGCTTTCTATGAGCAGTATCGATATAATGTTGATCTTGCACCAACTCGTGTGCAGTTGTAGAACATGACCATGGGTTCTGACGAGAGCTTCAAGGGATATGCCCAAAAGTGGAGAGATTTGGCCGGCAGGGTGCAACCTCCTTTAACTGATAGGGAGCTGATTGACATCTTCATGGGAACTTTGACCGGACCTTTCTTCAATCACTTAATTGGAAGCTCCTCAGCCGGGTTCACCGAGCTAATACTGACCGGTGAAAGGGTCGAAGTTGGCATCAAAAGTGGAAAGATCCAAGGAACTACATCCTCGGATACTCAGATAATTCCCTACAACGGAAAGAAAGAGTCCAATGCTGCGAACAGTCAAAAGGGTCGTCATGACCAACGCGTAGGAGCAGTCTTGATCTCCAGTCCTACGCCTACTCAACAAGGACATCAGCATAAGGAAGTCGCACCTAAGAGGCAGTTCACCAAGATCAACATGTCACTGTCTCAAGCACTGCAACACTTGTTGAAGAGGGATCTGATTACATTGAGGGCTCCTCTCCGGAACCCAAATACTTCCGCTCCTACCTATCACCCCAATGAAAGGTGTGAATACCACTCTGATAGCCCGGGGCATGACACCAACAACTGTTGGCCTCTGAAGGACAAGATCCAAGACATGATTGATGCCAAGGAGATTGAGTTTGGTCCTCCGGAGACTCTAGCATGATCACTCCTCCTATGCCAAATCATTGAGATTGTTTTTGTTTCATTCGAATTTTCAAGTTGTAACTTCTTGTATTATTCAAACAATTATCTTTTAATGTCAAACTCTGTTTCATTAATGCATTGCATATGTTTGTCTTGAATTCATCCATTCGTTTTCACTACTCTTATGCTTTCTTTATGATATTTAACTCTTGATAAAAAGCTGCAAGCCTTTAGAGGGAGGATGACGAAACAATACCATAATCTCATGCAGTATGCTTTTGAATAGACCTTGCTGATGATGTACAGGCATTTCTTTCAATTCCCAAACACTGGAGTTATAAGGAAGATAATCCCTAGTCAACCCCTTCGAGCCAAAGAAGTAGGAGTTTTCTATTCTAAACGAATCAAAACCTTTGATATAAACCTGGGGCAGGGTAGTATCTCAGTTAATTCAAAAGAAAATGCGCATTGAAGTCGCAAACTCTCAGTTCATAATACAATGAACGGCGACAAAGAAAAGCATTCCTCTGGAATCAAAAGATAGTGATGGTTCCCTATCACATAGGCAGTCATTGTCTCTCAAAAGAGAAAAGCCCACTGAGCCAAAACCTGTAAAGGAAGCTCAAGAAGGTTGGGGCATCCCGCTGACTGTAATCTCGAAAACAGGAACGGTCAGGCAAAAGTTAGGGATAACAAATCAAAATCAAAATAGAGAGGTCATTACAAATCCTCAACAATATGAAAAAATGTTGAAAGAGAAAAAGGATATGATGACTGTCTTCCAAAATTCAATTGGTGAACCATCACTCAAAAGTTGTTCCAAACTCAAACAGAGTTCGACGCACAATTAACTGAGCTTAGGATTGGAGAACATCACGAAGAGCGGGTGGGTACAAATACACTTTGAGCCTTTATTCTTTGTTTCTTAAACCGTGAACCAGGCCACGTTACAACCCTTCAAAAGTCCTAATTGAAGCATGGGTTAGTTCGAAAGCATACTATTACCAAAGGTATCCTGACTCCTGTAAGGATTTGCTCTAAAATCTTGTGTTGATTTGTCTTATAAAAAGTTTTCTGCTAAAAAACGCATTTTTCAAAACTTCAAAGACAGACATAAACTTTGCATTGCTTGAATATCACTGTTTGCATTTGGCTTTTTGTTTGACAGCGAAGAAATTCATACAGCGAATGTTCGGAGGAACGAAAACTCTCTCAGTGAGTCAAAATCACTTCAAAAAGGATGACACTTCTGTTACAAATCTATTATCAACAAGGGGCATGACATGTCACCATCCAATTAACATGGGGCAGTCCAGTCAAGGTTTCAACAGATCTTTCAAAGTTCAGTTAACCTGGGGCAGTCCAGTCAAGATTTCAAGAAATCTCTCAATCTGCAGAGTAATCTGATTCAAGACTCCTTAATCATCACTTGGGGCATTCGAATGTCAAAAGTGTTCAACGATTCCCTCATCACCTCAGAAGATTGGTATACTCCCAATTTCTGACCCATAACAAAATCAAGATCTAGATATAGTTCAAGATGTGACCCAAGATTTGGCGACATTCTATAACTCATTCAGATTTGCTTCTAGATATAGTTCAAGATGTGACCCAGATTTGGCGACATTCTATAACTCATTCAGATTTCCTTCTAGATATAGTTCAAGATGTGACCCAAGATTTGGCGACATTCTATAACTCATTCAGATTTGCATCCAGATATAGTTCAAGATGTGACCCAGATTTGGCGACATTCTACAACTCATTCAGATTTGCATCCAGATATAGTTCAAGATGTGACCCAAGATTTGGCGACATTCTATAACTTATTCAGATTTGCATCCAGATATAGTTCAAGATGTGACCCAGATTTGGAGACATTCTATAACTCATTCAGATTTGCTTCCAAATTTAGTTCAAGATGTGACCCAGAGACTGCGACATTCCGCAACTTATTCAAAGATTTCATTCCAGATATAGTTCCAGATGTGACCCAGAGATGGCGATATTCCGATACTTATTTGCTTCTAGAGATAGTCCAAGATGTGACCCAGAGAGGGCGACATTCCGTAACTTATTCCAGATCAACACCTACAACAATCAGAAGGTTCTTGCAATCCCCAGCCAGAGAACCTTCCAGAATCTAATTCCCCCCAGAGTCAAGTTTCAAAATCCCCAATGGAGTCAAAACTGTCAATCCTCAACGGAGCTAAAGCTTCCAACTATCAATCCCCAAGTAGAGTGAAGACTCTCACTTTCAGTTCCTCACAGAATATTCGAATATTCTCCAGTGAAGATCTCCTCAAGACAGGAATTCCCCAGTAGATTGGCATACAACCCAAACTCCGGATTCCCCGGCAGTGGTCCCAGGACTTCTTATGATCAAAGATTCTTGCCCTCCCCAGCAGCAGTCAAGGAATTATTTTCCCCGGCAGCAGTCAAGATTCTTTTTATCTTCAGCCATCCAGGACTCATCTATCTTCAGCGGGATAGCTCATCAGCTTACATGCGCATTCATCACATTCATCTCATAAACATTGATATAACATACATTGCATCATGCATCATGACATTGCATACAGCTAACTCTTTACCTTTTCAGGAAAGAGCAGTTAACAGACAAAGATCATCATCTTCCGAGATTCTTTCTAAAAATAGTTCGGATGTGACCCAGACATGGCGACATTCTGATACTTATTCCAGATTCATTCAGGTGCAGTTTTACACGGACTCATCATCAGGAAACCCTACAACGGTTCCTTCTCCACTTCTCAACCTCTGAAAACAGTTCACGGGTTCTCCAGTAACGGATGTTAACCTATCGCTTGTTCAGATTCTTCGAACTCTGAAAACAGTTTACCGATTCTTCCCAACAACGGATGTTAATCTATCGCTTGTTCAGCCTCAACTTTTGAAAACAGTTTACGGACGCTTCCCAACAACGGATGCTGCTCTATTGCTTATTCAACTTCGATTCCTGAAAACAGTTTACGGATTCTCCAAAACATGGATGTCAATCTATTGCTTGTTCAAAACCCCAGTTCAGAGATGTTCCAAAACATGGATGCCTTTCTGATACTCGTCCACTCACCAAGAACATTTTCAAATGGCATCTTGAAGCCCATTTCCAGATGGCATCTCTAAGCCCATCCCCCGACAAGATTCTGTCACATCCCTAGATGGCATCTTTAAGCCCATCACCAAATGGCATCTGTAAGCCCATTCACCTCTACCATCACATCACCGAGTGCAAATTTTCTGGGCACTCTAGTGTCCAATCTCCTTTTACCCTCGAGTCGCGAAAGGCAAACTTGCCAATCTAACTCTTCAGGTCCAAGAAGATTGAACAGGGGCAACTATTGTACCCCAAAATTTTCCCTCGCATTTTCCCACAAGAAATCACAGTTTCGGACTCTTCCTGATTTTTCAGACTGGTTCAAGAATCGGTCAAATAGACTTTTCTCGTCAGTTAGACAAAATTAGGGTTTTCATGGCTCTGGAACAGTTCAAGCAGTTTTCTTAGGGTTTGGTTGATTTTGGCTCAGGTTTTGATCAGGCAGACGTTTCTTTGGCATTTAATCAAGAATCAGGGTTTTGTGCGCATATTTCTCAGAAGGAATTAATTTTACAAGTTCTTTTCAGTTTACTCTGAGATTTGGATTGAGGCATTTGAATCAAGAACTTGCAGTGTTTTGTTTAATCAGTAAAGGCTAAGGCATTTGATTTGAGATGAGATAAAGGCTGAGGTACTTAAATGGAGAATCTACAGTGTTTGATTTGATCAGTAAAAAGATAAATATCTGGATATTGGTTTGATTAACTGTGCATTATTTAATTGGAAGCGCCAAGTTTATTATTGATTCAAATGATGAGGCCACAGTGTTTATTAATTATTTTTCTAAAGTCAGAATAATTGGATACTTCCAGTTATTTTAATTTAAAGAAATTCAAATAATTAAATGAACATTGAATTGAAAGAGGAATTAACTGATCAAAATTGGATTTTATTTCATCTTTAATTATTCGTTACAATTGTTATTTGAATACAGTATTTATTTACAAAGTATTCTAATAATGATTACAATGATTAAAAATTGAAATAAAATTTCATCCTAATTCCTAAGTCTTCAAATCTTCAGCTTCTACTGCTGCTCCTCTCCATTGACTTTTATCTGCAAAACAAAGAGAAAAAGAAAAGTCAAAGCAGATAATTAAAAGCAGACAGATAAAAAAATTGGGTTCATCATTAAAAGCAAATGGCCGGAATCAGTTTGTCCTCTCTGCAAATCACGGGATTTCTCCCGGTTCACAAAGAGGGATGAATAATGCTTGCAATGAAATATGAAATGCACAAATTTTAATATTGCACAAGTTCAAAGTTTGTCAAAAAGCTGCATAAGTCCAAAAGTTTCAAACAGCATGCCAAACAAAGTCCAAAGGCAAACTGAACTAGAACTACAAAGTTCCAATTTCAAACTTTCCACAAGCTGCCAAAGTGCTATCAAAGGCTAGTCAAAACAAGTACAAAATACTGTCACAAAGAAGCTGAAAATATGGAAGAAGTACATAAAGAATGCAGAGCAAAACTACATATGCAAGCAAGCATGTTCAAATCATCATTTTTCCAGCAGTACCTTTTCAGAACATAAGGACAAATAAGCAATATAATATGCTTAAAACTGTCAAGAGAGAGGAGAGAGAGAGAGAGTGAAAGAAGATGGACTTACTGGCTTTAGGCTTGAGAAAGAAAATATATAAAACAAACTGCAATGGAACAGTAAAGGGGAGGGGGCAGATACAACATAAACAAAAGGGAGAACCTCACAAAAACTGTAATAGTTCCCAAGCCTCCACGCTGCTGAAACCAAACAAGACAACCAAGCTCATCACAACAAATCTGTCAAGCATAAGCCTTAAACACCCAACCTGTCATGCAGAAGCCTCAAAACAGGAAACCATTCAAAACCTTCACAAGTAAACCTGCATTCAAAAGCCAAAGCCCAGATCTGCAAAGGCCTAAACTTGTTCAAGCTTAACTTGTCAAGCCTTAACCTGCCTGAACTGCTCAAGCTCAACCTGTAAACAGCATAAGCCTTACTTACTGCAAACAAACCTACTCAAAACACCTACCCTGTCCAAGCCAAAAACATAAAATAACAACCTGCATAAACCTGTAAGCCCACCAAACGCAACAGCCCACAATATTTCCCAAACTCAGAAACATATCAAGCATACAACGCCATAGCCTAAGCATCAACCAAACGTATCAAGCATTCAAGGCAACATAGAGTAGGGCAACCAAGGCCTCAGAAAAATTTCACCATAGGCAAACATATCCAAGGTATCAAGGCATCAAGCTAACACACGAGGCAACAAGAAGAAGAGGATAGAGAAGCCAATAGGGTCAAGCACACAGACAACATAAATCCTCAGTTTGGAATCATCATAGGATAGCAAGGATTTCATAACAAGCATGTTCAGAAGCAACCAGAGGTAAACGCCAAGCTAGCATACAGAAGCATATAGCAACAGAAGCAAAAGGGCAAGCGAGCAAGAAGAAGAAAAGACATTAAAGCTAAGGTTCTCAAGGTCATCATCAAACCCTAATAAAAAGAAGCAATACAAAAATACCAGGGTTCCAAGCAAGCTAGCGTGCATCACCACCATTCCCCTCGCCGTCAAGCCGCCGGAGCGCCTCCACGTCCTTCCTCCCCCGTCTCCAAGAGGTAGCATTTTTCTTCTTTTCTTTCCTTTCCACAACCACAACAACAAATAATAACAAAGCTAAAATCAAAATCAATAAACAAAAGCGAAACATGTAAGACATAAAAACGAAAACCCTAACGCGAATGACTCAGAAAACATTACCTTCGCGCCACATCGCTGAATGACCCATGGAAGGGAGAGGAGGTGATGATGGCGCTGGTGGCTGGGCAAGGGACATTGTTCTGGACGCTTTGGATCGAGAGAAGAAGAGGAATGAACGAAATGAAGAGAACGGCGCGCCTCTGTCAAACCCTAGATTTCCCTAATGAACACAACGTTTCAAACCCTTGCAAGTTTGTGAGACGTGCTTGGGCCTTGTCCCACTTTCAGCATCTAAAGCCCAAGTAAACTGGCCTACAGCCCCCACGTTGCTACTTTGTTTGGGCCACAAGACCCTCTAAGGCCCATTCTTGTTTTTTAAACTAAAAATATATTTTTTCTTTTATCACCCTAATATCCTTTTTTATAACTTACATTAATACACTAATTTTGTTTTCTTTACATTAATTTTTTTATAGAATATTAACTAAACATGAACATGATAATTTTGGAAAATATACAAACATTAATTCTTTCTTAAATTTGAAACATTTTTGTTTTCCTTTTTATACATAAAAAAACACTAATTGAAATACATTAATATTGATACATAAAAAATAGAACTTAAGATATTTTCTTTTCTTTTATTAAATTTTCTTATTTGTACATAAAAACAATAATACATAATTTTCTTAAACTTGAAATATTTTCCCTTTTCTTCAATTAAAGCTTTGTACATGAAAACATCAATATATAATTTTCTTTAAGTTAATTGCATTTCTTTTATCAAATCTTTGTACTTTGTACATATAACAAAAGATAATATTACTTGACAAACAAAATACTTAATAATACATTTAAGTTCATATTTCTCAACCTGTAAATAAATCACACAATCATTTATACATACACTTACACACTTACAATACACAAATACGTCGATACATTTACTTTGCTTTCCACATACACATTTGCTTATTCTTGTACATTGCTATACACTACTTATTTACATTTGCGATCGATTCGATTTGGTTGTAATTATTTGGACATTATGCTCCTAAAGTCTCATCCCCATTTGTAAATAATTGTACCCCCACTCCCGGATACTTATTTGTAATAGTTTAGGACTTTAAATTCCCGCAATTTACCGCTTTCAAATATACCATGGTTAGACCTAGGGTTTGCATGTAAATAAAACCAAACGCTAGATAACCTAATACAAGACAAATACATGAAATCAATACACAATCACACTTGCACCCCTTAGGGTAATCCCACATGTTGCCTTCTAAAATGGGCCATGCTTGCACGTCGAGTTTCTTTGGCAAAACAATTCAAATGATCATAAGTCCCTCGATGACGCTTTAGGAAGATGCCTATCAAAATGATCATAGTCCCTTCAAGCAAAATTTTCCAAAGACACTTGGCACCATTGCATTCATGGTGCATACGATGACCCGCGCCTGTCCCGTTAAACATCCTAAATGCAAGATTGTCCCCCAAATACAATGGTGGAACAAAATTGTTTAAAAGGGTTAAAACATGAGAAAAACCATTGAGTACAATAGGGGTAGACAAAACTCTTAGTTACTTGATCAACTTGCAAAAACACTTGCCTACTTTTTAAACCACACTCCACAAACACTTTCAAAACAAAACTTCCAAAAACATTTGAAACATCTTTTCGAAAAGATACACACCTTCGTATATACTCAAACACGAGTCATTACATTGGTTGCCTAAGACAAGGCATCTATTTCAAAAACATTTTTAAAACACACACATACACCACAATTTCAAGCAACTTGAAAATCAAAGGCAAGTGATCTAAAACCAAGTAACTAAGAGCCCATGGATAACCATGGATGAAAAGGGTGCTAATACCTTCCCTTTTCATAATCTACCCCCCGAACCCATGAAACATCTCAAAAGGTTTTTCCTGTGCTTTTTTAACCTTTCCTTTAGGGTAAAATAAAAAGTCGGTGGCGACTCTTGCTAAACCGAACAAGTGCGAAAACAAACGCAAAACCTCAAGTCAGTTCTCCCACCGTATCACAACTACTTGTATATTTTATATCATGTGTGTGCCCATATATAAAGTGTGAATCAAGTGGAGTATGTTTTATAACTAAATCCATGGCATTTTTTTGTGTAGGAACATTACCTTGATATCCTATCCCTTTTCTGCCATTTCTGCTAACTCCATAGATCATTGAAGCCATTTTGCTTCTGTCTATGTTTTTAGCCAGAAACTTCTGAAAGTTATGATCATACTCTTTGATGATCTCATCAGCATTGCTGGGAGTTTCAGGGATTGTTTCCTTCTGAGAGTTTTGCAACTGGTTTTCTAATTTTGAAATTTTTTCTTTTAACTCAGAATTCTCCAATCTGAGACTCTCAGTATTATCAAAGTCAGAAGCAAGATTCCTTTTCAGGTTTCTGAATTTGAATCTGATCTGCTTATACCTTTTCAGAATTTCATTAAGGCTTTCAGCTAATTCAGCCTTAGTAAAATTTATAGTAAAGTCAGGGAATACCTCTTCTGTATCTGATTCAGAGTCTGACTCATAAGCTTCACTGTCTTCAGATACGTTTGCCATGAGAGCTATGTTTGCTCTTTCATCATCTGATTCTGAGTCAGCTTCAGATGTGTCAGAATCATCCCATGTAGCCATGAGACTTTTCTTCTTTTCCTTGCCAAACTTCTTTTTGGGCTTCTCCTTCTGAAGCTTTGGGCAATCACTTTTGTAATGCCCTTGCTCGTTACATTCATAGAAAGTGATGTCTTTGTTGTTTGGCTTTATGTATCCTGAAGAACCTTCAGATCTTGTGTCCAGAGGAGGATTCTGACCTTCTGTATCTGGAGGAAGACTCATTATGATTTTCTGATCTTCTGGGATTCCTGAACTTCCTTTGCCTCTGCTTTCATTGGTTCACCCTTCTGGAGAGAAGAGACAGTTCGTCTTCTTCTGATGAGGATCCATCAGAGGTTTCTTCCACAGCCTGTAAAACTTTGGAGTCAGATTTTTTGTTAGATTTTAAAGCTAATGGCTTACCTTGCTTTTGAGGTTCATCTGCTTATAACTCTATCTCATGACTTTTGAGGGAGCTGACAAGTTCCTCCAGAGAGATTTTGTTGAGATCCTTGGCTAGCTTAAGCGTTGTGACCATTGGCCTCCACTGTTTTGGCAAGCTTCTGATGATCTTCTTAACGTGAACAGTAGTGGAATATCCTTTATCAAGAACTTTTAGACCAGCAACAAGAATTTGGAATCTTGAAAACATAACTTCTATTGATTCACTATCTTCCATCTTGAATGCCTCATACTTATGAATGAGCGCAAGGGATTTTGTTTATTTGACTTGAATGTTGCCTTCATGTGTCATGCTCAGAGAATCAAACATATTCTTGGCAGTTTCTCTGTTTGATATTTTCTCATATTCTGAATATGAGATGGCATTGAGAAGAATTGTTCTGGCCTTGTGATGATTTATGAACTCATGCTTTTGCTGATCAGACATCATTTTCCTGTCAATCTTCTGACCACGTCCATCCACTGGGTGCGTGTATCCATCAGTCACTATGTCCCACAAATCAGCATCATGGGCCAGAAAGAAACTCTCAATTCTGTCTTTCCAGTAGTCAAAGTTCTCTCCATCAAAGACTGGAGGTTTTCCACTTAATCTGTCCCTTTCTTCATTGTTGTTATTGTTGATGTTTTGACTTGGTCCTGCCATTGTGTTTTTCTGACACTGGATCTTGTACTGAAACGGTTAAGTGTTATAAGCTCAGAACCAGGCGCTCTGATGCCAATTGAAGATGTGAAAAACACAAGAAGGGGGGGTTGAATTAAAAAACTCAAATCAAAAGGCTTAACAACACAGTATTTTTATCCTGGTTCATTTGATCTCAAACTACTCCAGTCCACCCGTCAAGGTGATTTCGCCTCTCTCCAACGAGGTCTTAATCCACTAATCTCAAAGGATTACAACAGCTTACTTTAACAACTGTTAAAGTCTTCTTGAGTATAACCACAGACCGGTTTATCTCAAGGAAATCTTTTTACAAAAAAAATTAACAAGAGTGTGTTGTTGTTTTCTTATAAAACTGTATATCACAACTGTGACAATTACACAAAATAAGCTTGGAATAAAAGGAATTTGCTAAAGCTTGAAATATGCGTAGTTTGGATAGCTTGGAAAATTTTGAGTGCGTACATACGTGCTTCTTTTCACAAGCATACTTGTTTATATAGGAAAGCAAGAGACGTTGTCCATAAATCAAGTTTAATGATAATAATGCACTTTCCTTTTGTAGAAGATCTTTGTCTTAAGAAAGCCGTTAGCATTTAATTTTGTCTTGAATAATCAGTAACGCTTCAGAGTCTTCTTAGCAAAATTGCTGATAACGCTTCAGAGTGTTGATGACATGGTAAAGATGTCTTTGATCAGAGTCAGAGTGTATTTGTTTAGGCGCAAATTCTGGTCATCAAGCTTCAGCGTATAATCTGGTAGCTTCAGCGTGTAGCACATATTGCTGATCTTCTGATGCTTATTCCATTCTGATGCTGATTCCATCAGAACTTCTGCATATACAAAACATAATTTTAAGGAGCATAATTGTTCTTTGTATATATCTTTAAAATAATTTATTCTTTGTATTTTGTTATCATCAAAACTTTAATCAAGGGTTGTAGAATTAAACTATGTTCTAACAGGAACGAGATCTTGTGTACATGTTTCTAGATACCCTACAAGGTCCCTATTTGATGATTGGATGTGCTTCTAAATTTTGAGACTTGGTTGTTGTAGGAGAACGAATTAAGCACGGTATCAAGATTGGTAAGATCTAGGATGTCATTACTTTTGAAGGAGAAACAAGTGCAATTTCTTAGGATTTAGAGGAAGCTCTTGATTATCCTCCAAATCAGATCCCTTACCAGTAAGTGAGTGCAATTACTCATAATTAGTGTGCTCCGCATCACCATAATGCGTCGCAGCCCACAAAACTGTCGACAAAACCATCAAAAATAGGGTAGACAAAGGTAAAGGGAGCCAAAGAAAGTGTTTGACACTATTCATATGCCTTACAATCAGTTTTTCCTTCAGTGTCTCAGGCTTTCCTTGGTGAAACCCAAGCAGTTGGATCATGTTATTCCTTTTTATCTTGTGGGATTTGATCCTAACGCCAAATGTAGTTACCAGGGTGGGGCACCTGGCCATTCAATTGAAGACCTACTTGATACAAGACCATTCAATATATCCATTTTTTTAAATAATAATATAACTAATCAAGTACATGAATGCAATAGCCATCTTAATTACAAAAAATTCAGCTTATTTTAAAAGTTGTTCAAAAACATACTCACCAAAATCAAAGGCGGCTCTAGTTCATATCTGGTAGAGCAAAATAGAAAGGGATGATGTGATACCTGGTCCATGGTGGGTAAAATCCTAATTAAAAAATCCTATTTTTTTTAGAATAACATACTTCACACTCAGTCTTAATGCAAAGAAGAGACCCTTGGCAGGCCAATCATCATGAACATTTCCTATAATTTCATAAGAAATTGTCTTCATGGATGGAATACAATCAGGAATTATGATTCTCCCTCTTCTTAGATACTAATGTATTATAGCCAGAGAGAATTCAAAATAGTTCCCACGTACTTGAACCTTTATAAACTCACAACTATCAACATCATTGAACCTCTTTGGCTGGTTCACAATAAAGTTTATAACAAGTTTGGGATACAATGGACCAATACAATACATAGTTTTCTTGACCTATGCATATTCCAGTAATTACACGATTTCAGAACATTTCAATGCTTCCTTTGATAGTTCTCTTTCAGGATCAATGGGCTTATGGTCGACGTATTTTCATTTCAACACACTCTCTTTAGAGTGGAAGGAAACATTGTCTAGGGGAACTGCATGAACAATGTCGGATAATTTCTTACCTCCAACCACCTTCTTACTTTTCTTATTCATAGGTACCAACATGTCATATGAATTGAAATTGACATATTCCTTAATGGCTTCCACTTTTTGAACCTTTTTTCCTCTTCAGCACAAACTTTTAGCAACACTTTTCTTCCCACGAACATTGTTTTCTTTATATAATCATCCTTCTTCTTAGAGATTTTTCTCTTATTTCTTGGTGTCGCATACATTTTGGTAGTGTTCTTTTAAGGCTTCAAAGAAAGTTTCTTTTTATCAACCTTTTTCTTGGATATTTTTGAAGATTTGTAATTTCATTATCATTAACTGAAACTACATCATCAATATTGTTAATGATCTTGTCAATGACATCCTGAATTACATCATTATGGACTTCAACTTCTTCAAGATTTTCATTGATGTGTGAGACATCTTTCTCAACATCATTTGGAGTTGGAGCCTCAATATCCAACATATCCTCTAGATTGCCATTGACATCTTTTGGAACATTTCCACTAGTAATATTAACTTCCTTGGTAACATCAACAATGTCACTATATTCTTGCCTCACATCTTGACTCAGATTTTTCCTTCTTGCCTCTTGTTCATCCATTTGGTTGTCTTCTTGAACCTCTTCAGTGCTTTTCTCACATTTCTCTTCATTGGATTTAAAATCATCTTATTCATCATTAATTTCTCCAGAACTATTGTCTTCTGACTCATTCTCTTAAGTTTGAGGAATTTCATCAACAATGTTGTTGACATCCTTGTTGCCATCATTCTGATTGTTATCAAGTTCTTCCTCATTATACTCTTTATCTTCTAAGACATTGTCAGTCAGGTTGTTTTCTACACTTTGAACAACATTTTTGCATTTATTACTAGGATCAACATCCACTGTAGGATTAAACACAAGTTTATCTTAAAAATCACTAAGAATCTTATCAATATTGTTTTCACTTGGAGGGTTATGACTAGTGGTTTTTACACTGTTATTTATCGTTGCTTTTAGTTATCTTTTATTTTTGCTATCAAGTTTTTTACTTCATTTTTCCACATTTTATGTGTTGGTTGTGTGTTTTACTGTTTGTAAGATCAGAGGAATAAATTAGGATAAATCAGTGTTAAAAAGTGAAAAATTTAGAGTTTTAGAGGAAGTAAAAAACCCTGTTACAGGAGGCCTGACACTACTACCCGTGTCCCCTGACACGGGTCATGTCAGGATGAAAGTGTACCAAAGAATGCAAAGAAGTGGAAAGTCAGGGGGTTGACACTACCACCCGTATCACCTGACACAGGTCGTGTCAGCATGTCTGGAACTTGAGAAGTTGATGGGAAGAGGCAGAGGGCCAACACAACCACACGTGTCAACTGACACGGGCCGTGTTGGCTCGGGCGCTGAGTTTGCTTACTTTTCTGATTTTCCACTAAGTGTTGACCCGTATGGACGTTTTGAGCATTTCTAACGGAGACCAATGGATTTTCACTATATAGAAGAGTTTTCACGAAAGAAACGGGACCTTTTTTGGAGGCGTAGAATTTCACAATTAAAGATTAAAGCATATGAGATTATTGGAGAACTGAGACTTTTCATGAGCCAGAGCAATTGAAGATCAAAGTTCATCATTAATTTGTAATGTCTAATTTTTATCTCGAAATTACTTTGAACAATATGAGTAGTTAAACCCCTCAATGCTAAGGGGCGTCCCTGATTTGACTTTGTAAACGACGTTGATTTTGAATTTCATTAATATATTTGTTTTTCATATTCAATTGGATTGTATAAGATTTTTAATGTATTTTGTCGGACCAACAAGGATCGAATTATGGTTAATAATTAGGTTGGATCGTCATTGTTAAGGTTTTTATGCAATTAAACTATAGTAGGTATCACCTAGGACTAGGGATACTCTATAGTTACCGGGTAAATCTTGATAAAACAAAGGCTTGATTTCATCATAAATCTTTAGGGACTTAGGATTTAGGATGAATGCTCAAAGCTTTTCCCACTAAGGACTTAGGGGAAAATAAACTAAAGATCTGGTAATTGAGTATTTGAACTTGTTGAAGAAATCAGGATTCAAGTTTGTTACAGAGTAAATCATACAGTTTCCCCTAGCATGTTCCTCATATCTATGAAAAAGCCAATTTTATATTTTGTTTAATTTTTCTCATGGTTAATTATAACCTCTAAACAAAACCCACTATAGTGTTTTTTTTAATTGAACCACGCATTGAACTCGATATCTATATGCAGTCCTTGAGATCGATATTTGAGGAATTTATCCCTTATTACTATAGAGACAAAAATAGTACACTTGCTATTTTTCTGATCAAGTTATCACATGCATTAAGAGTTTATAGGGTTTGAGTAATATTTTTAAAATCATTACTCCCAACATCCTTAGTTTCATTACTAGGTTTAGATGCTACCGAAAGTGGCTTAGGAATAGACAAATTCATAGAAATACTATATTTTTAAGGTCCAGAGGTTTTGAAAGACTTACTTTCGTTCTTGTCAAGAAACCCAACTTTGAGCAGAATAACTTCTAGAATTTCATCTAATGGTTGTGTCGAGAATTTATCTTGAGAGTTTATGGGCTCCTTGATGTTTTTCGGATCCTTTGTGACATTTTCCACACATTTTTCTGTTACGCCAGACATGGTGAGAGGAACATTATCATTATTTTTAGTTTCTTTTTCCTATCCTCATTTGGTTGTTCAATGGGGGAAGGACCTCCGGCATGGCCATCAACCATCCCTACAATCACAAAACATTTCATTTTTACTCCATGCATATTTACTGCGACTTTATACTCATTGGAAGATTTTTTTTATCTTTTTTTATATTCTTCTTTTCTTTGCCTTAAATGTTGGTACCGTGGTGTGTTCCAACAATGTTAACAAAAGATTTAGGTTGAAAATGAATAGTTTTATGGAGGAGTTGAGAATTCACAGAATATGAATGGTGATTGATAAGTATGGAATGCTAAGTAATAACATAAGTGATAAATAAAAATATTTGAATACAAATTGGTTTTGGACTTCTATTGGCCCAAACAAGATTTGAAACACGCTTCTTAGAAGTAACGGGCCTGAAGGGACAAGGTTCCGGCCCAATTACTATTCTACCACATCAAAATTATTTGCTAAAAAACATCAATCACATAGAACTCTAAAGAAATTCTTAGTTTTTCAAATTGTGTTGCATCCAAGGCCTTAGTTAAAATATCCGCAAGTTGTTTTTCAATTGACACATGATCCAGAGTAATGCCCTTATCTTCCACAAGTTATCTAATACAATGATGCCTTATATCTATGTGCATGGTACGACTATGCTAAAATGGAATCTTGGAAATAATAATAGTGTTCATGTTGTCACAATATAATTTCAACATATTGGGTGACATTGTAATCTTTCAACATCAGCTTCATCCACAAGGATTGAGTGCAACTGCCTCTAACAACAACATATTCAAATTTAGCAGTGGAAACAGAAACACAAATTTTCGTTTTTGCTAAACCATTAATTGAGATTGTTTCCTAAGAAGAAACATCCACATGATGTACCTTTTCTATCTTCAGCATTACCTGCCCAATCAAGTTCAACTACTATGAAAAACACATATAACAACGGTTGCAAAAGTCCTATAATAATGATTTAACAACCGTTGTTAGGCAGGGTGTGGTTATAAGTAGGTTATTTACAATCATGGCCTATTGTCCGTGGTAGTAAACTGGATAGCGCACTACATACAATCATAATTGTATTAAACAAATGTTGTCATATATCTTTTAATAAAATAAAAAAATGAAACAGTAGAACAACAACAACTACAAAAACAATAAGAACAACAACAAGAACAACAAAAATAAGAAGAATAACAACAACAATAACATGAAGAAAAAGAAGAAAAAGAAGAAGAAGAAGAAGAATAAAAACAATAACAACAACAAAAATAACAACAAAAACAATAACAAAACAACTTTAATAACAATAAGAACGATAAGAACAACAACAACAACAACAACAAAAACAACAACAACAATAACAACAATAACAACAATAACAACAACAACAACAATAACAAAAAAAGGAACAACGAGCACGACAACAACTAACATTGTTAACTTGAATCCATATTTTCCTTGTTTCATTCAAGTTAGAGAAGAGATGATGGAGTTTTGAAATTTGTTAATAAAAGAAATGATATTTTCGAGTTTTGTTTATGGTAGAAATGATATTTTCAAGATTTGTTTAGTGGAGAAATAGAGTACCGTAAATGAAAGATGATGTTTGGAGGTAGAAGATGAAGTTCGTTTAAGTTGGAAGTTCGTCTAAGTTTTAGGTTTTGTGCGAATCACTAATGATAGTGTCTTGAGCATTGATAATCAATAAACGGACTATCAAGATTTGTTTAAAGACGATGAAGTAAATCAATAAACATGATTATATTTCCCCATGACCCTGAGTGACTTTTCATCACGGTTGGAAGTTCCAATCATTGTGAAAAAGTGGCTTAAAAATATATAAAAAAACAAAACTACAGGTGCTAGGATTCGAACCCATGACCCTGAGTGATTTTTTACCACGGTTGGAACTTTTAACCGTAATAGTAAAATGGATAGTGCGCTACACATAACAATGATTGTATTAAAAAATTGTTTTTGTATGTCTTATAATAAAATATAAAAATGCAGCAGAACAACAACAACAACAACAAAGAGATTCGAACTCATGACCATGCACCACTTTTTACCACGGCTAGAAGTTCCAATCGTGGTGAAAAGTGGCTTAAAAATGAGGGGAAAAAACACCCAAAAATGAGATATTACTACGGTTAACAAGGAGGCCATTGTAATATTGTTTTAAGAAAGGTATTTCCCATAGTAGTGTTCACAATATCCAATAAGAGTGAAGTTATTATCATAGCAGTACATGATTCCATAGTCACGAGTTCTATTTATATATTTGGATGATATTTTGGCTGGTGTGAGATAGCTCGTTTTAGGATTGGCTGATAACAATCACATACACCTACAGAGAAGTTGACGTCTGGATGACTAGTAGTAAGATACAATAGAATTATCATCATACTTCTATAGAGACTTTTATCAAGGAGATATTACCATAGTTAACAAGGAGTTTGTTGTAATATTGTTTTACAAAAGGTATTTTACCTAGTAGTGTTCACAATATCCAACAAAAGTGAAGTTAGTATCATAGTAGTACATGATTCCATAGTTACAAGTTCCTTTTATATATTTGGATGATTCTTTGGCTGGTGTGAGATAGCTCGTTTTAGGATTGGCTGATAACGATCATATACACCTACTGAGAAAGTGATGTATGGAGTACTAGTAGTGAGATATAATAGAATTCTGATCATACTTTTATAGAGACTTTAATCAATAGTCACTCTTTAGCATCATCTTTCAGAGATTCACCTACCTGATTAACCGATACAAACATATCTTCACCTGTATCAAACTCTGAAATGATACTGACTTGGTGAAATAATTGATATGAACATGGTTAAACTCCAACCAGTATATTCCAAGGATAACATCCAGTTTATTCAGTGATAGGTAGACTACGTCCATCTCAAAATTCATACCATAGATACTCAACAAACAATTTAAGCAAACGCATGACACTGATACCAGACCTATAGCTGGAGTATGAACGATCATACTCCCATTCATAGTAGATAACTTGAGGTTCAACCTCTTAGCACAATCAAGAGCAGTGAACAAGTGTGTTTCACCCGTGTTAATAATAGAAATCAAATGAATACCATTAATATAACATGTACCTCGAATTAACTTGTTCGCACTAGTAGTTTTTGATCCAGTTAAAGCAAAGACCTTCCCTTTAGATTATACCTTCTTAGGTTTCTGACACTGAGTACTAATGTGACCTTGTTCTCCATAATTATAACAAGTCGACTCATAATTATTGCACTCTACAACACAATGACATGTCTTCCCACATTCGAAACCCCTCAGAACCTTATTATTGCAATCATTAGAACGGTGACCCAACTTGCTACACTTGAAACACTTGTCAGAAACAACATTCCCTCCCCCGTTTAGATTTTTTCATCAGCTAGAGCACTGTACACTTTCCCACAATCTTGATTTTTCCCTCTCTTCTCACTAAGGCTTTTATAGTGAGCAGACTGGGCTCTACTATCCTCATCGAAAATTCTGCACTTATTCACCAGTACATGGAATTGGTGAATTTCCATATATCCAATACCTTTCTAAGTCTTTGGACGCAAGTCTTTCTCGAACTAGATGCACTTAGACCTCTTAGTTGATTCACTATTATAGTATGGACAAAACTTCACTAGCTCTTCAAACTTAGAAGCATATTCAACAACGATCATATTTCCCTGCTTTAGCTCGAGGAACTCAATCTCTTTCTTTCAGTGCACATCCTCTGGAAAGTACTTCTCTAAGAAGTTTGTTCTGAATATAGCCCAAGTAGTCTCAGCACCAACAATTTCCAACCTCTGGCTCATATTATCCCACCAGATTTCACCCTCTTCTGCCAGTATTGGGTAACAACTATACCTTCTGAACCTCAGTGCAATCCTTCACTCGAAAAATCTTCTCTATCTATTTGAGCCATGTCCACGCACCATCTGGATCATGTTTGTCCTTGAAAGTTGGAAGTTGTTTCGCTGAAACTTTCCTAAGCCACAAAAGTCATCAACTTGAGGATTCTACTGAGCCTACAGCGCCTGAGCCACCACTTCTAAAGCCTCAACAATCATTGTGTCGTTTCTTCCACCAACCATATCGCTTCATATAGGCAAACAACATTAGAAGAAACAAAACATCGATAATGTCCACACACTAGTCGATCTCTAGGGGACAGACAACATTACAAAAATCTGGCCAGACGAACCAACCAGGCTCCTAATACACTATGTAACACCCTAAACCCTGAAACTTAGGTATTAAGCATTACACGACAATCTAAGGTATCACCAACAAAAAATCCTTTGATAATTCAAAGATTTAGCAAACACGCAACATAAATAACAACGTCATACAACACATGTCATTGCACGCTCACCTTCATGTATGGTATCATTGTGGTGGTATCGATCTTATTTAAAATAAATAAAACATCACAACTTAGGACATTTAGTTTCAAACTTCAAATTCTATAAAATTGCTTTCAAAGAACTGAGTTATCATATTTAATTCTCAACAACTTTAAACATAAACTGAATAACCAATTAAACTCCAACAATAACATAATAAGAAAAACAAACGTTCATAACCACGGTGTTGTACCCCAAAATTTTCCCTCTCATGCTTTCCAAAATCTTCCCCTACATGGTTGGTTACAAACCCTTGCCTAAGGAAAAGGAAAATTTGTGAGTAGTGTTTTTAAGTTTCCTTCGATTGGCATCTCCAAAATTCCCTTCGATTGGCATATCAGCAAGCCTTTCGATTGGCCTTGCAACAGGATCCTTCGATTGGCATTCCTAAAGGTTCCTTCGATTAGAGCATCAGAGCTTCCTTTGATTAGAGCATTAAAGATTTCTTCGACTGGAGCATCAAAGGTTCCTTCGATTGGAGCATCAGAGCTTCCTTCGATTTGGAGTATCAGAGCTTCCTTTGATTGAAACATCAAGGAAAAGGCCCTTCGATTGACATTCCAAAAGATTCCATTTGAAGAAGCTTGCAGGAGTCCATTTGAAGAAGCTTGCAGGAGTCCATTCGAAGAAGCTTACAAAGGTCCATTCGAAGGAGGCTAGCAGCCTATTCGAAGGAGGGCATTTGAAGGCCAGTTACACAATAGCAAATTCAAAAGAGGACAAAATCCCATGTTTTTTTCCACAGTTACAAAACTTAATTCATGGACTTGAAAACGTTTGTTTATGGCAGTCACTCTTGTCTTCTTGTCCCCTCCCTCCTACTCTATATAAGCAACATGCTTGCAAGCCAAAAGAACACATAAGAGGTTGGTGAGACGCTGCACATCAACCCACCATAGTTATCAAAAATAATCCAAGAGGACCCAGCAGCTCTAGTCCCCACACAAGTTCAATTCTTCAGCAAGGTAAGTCCCTCTGATCTTGCACCTTTCGTTTCCAGCATGGCATGTAAATAACACTTATTTCCCATTTATTTCTGTCCTATTCGATTGTATATTTTTCTTGTCTAAATATACATGTTAGAGCTAACCTTTGTACAGACTCAAATGAAAAGAGAAGGATTAGGGTGAAACGAAACCATAGGCTTCGCCCCTCATTGCCCGACTTCCCCAAACGAAAGAGGCACCTTCATGATTGTTTTGCAGGTCCACATACCTTCACAGTCCAAACGAACTAGGCAAAAAAGAGTCCAAATGAAGGATTCTCATACTGCTTCACATCATAATCGAAGGAGGCCAGGAGAGTCCAATCGAAGGCTGCTCACGCCAGTTTCCTAGCCCAATCGAACGAGGTCAGGGGACCCCAATCGAAGGCTGCTAACGCCAGCTTCCTAGCCCAATCGAAAGAGTCCTGAGAAGGGGTGAATCGAAAGCACATCACTCCCCCTTAATCGAAAGACTCAGTTCCTCTTATTTTCTTTTGCATACTTAGGCCCAGTAGCTTTTTTATTCATTATTCTAATTTCTTATTTTATTATTTTGCTATCATTTATTTAATTAATCATAAAAATCAGAAGAAAAAAAGGTCATTAAAATATTAGGTTAATTTTTTTTAATTAAACTAATTTTGTAAATAATTTAATTTAAACTTTAAGTCTTTCTCAATTTTAAAGTAAGCTAGAATTTAGGACTTGATTTAATTTTAAATATTTCTTTTTTTTCATAAATATAAAAAAACCACAAAAAGTTTAGTTTATTTTATAAATATACTTTAGGAAAAATAATTTATTTAAATAAAAAAATAAACAAAAAGATTTCTTATTGCCTTAGGTTCTTAGAAGTATTTTCTAACCTTTTGTGTGTTATTATTTTCTCGCATTTTTTCATTGTAACTGCCTTCTGGATGTAATAGACTGTAACTAGGGTTTTATTATCCGCTTTTAATTTATGTACTCCCAATTTTGTACATTATAAACACCCTCATCCCCGAAGCCATGTAATAGTCTAGACTTTTACTCTCCGCACTTTACATTTCCTGCAAAAATATAAACTCCTAGTAACTAGGTGTGTATGGCAATACTTAAAGGCAACGTTAGCTAACCTTAAAAGCAAAAGATAAATAACTGAATTGAACACAATTACACACAAGCACCTCTAAGGTACCCCACTTTGGTTGCCTTTAATAAATAAAACAATCATGAGGCAGGAACGCTTTAGCAAAGACCCATAAATCAAAAGATCATAGTCTCTCAATGACCCTACAGCTGCCTTTTTGGTAAATGATCTAGTCCATAAAACAGAATTGCTAAAGCATCTCCATAATGGTCTTCGTGATTGTAACGTCCCTTCGATTGTCCCTCAAAACATCCAACGACAAGGCTACCTACTCACTAATAGTAGGATAGCACTGTCTAAAGGAAAAGAGGAAAAGAACTATCTTTTCGAGTATAAAAGTAGATAGCTGTTAGAAGTTTTACTATAAAAAAAATACTTTTTTGCACTTACACAGAAAACTACTTTTCAAAAACAATTTCAAAACACTTTGTATACTTTCTCTACTATCCCGAGAAACATTACAAAGTTCTCCGTACTAAGGCATTTTCTAAACATTTTCAAACACAAAACACAAAAGCATTTTATAAAAATGAGCAAACCTCTAAGAGCTCGTGGAAAACCACGGATGGAAAGGGTGCTAACACCTTCCCTTTCCATAATCTACCCCCTTACTCAGAAAAATCTCGAAAAAGTCTTTTTTTATTCTTTTCACCCTTTCCTTAATTTGGATAAAAGAAAATATGGTGACGACTCTTGCTTACCGCAAATTTGCGAACAAAAAACACAAAACCAACATATTAAACAATCGGTTCTGCCACCGTATCACAGAACTGACGACTCTGCCGGGGATAGTAAAAAGTGGGGTTTACCTTAGAGTTAGTTTCATTGTTAAATTACTTTATTGTATGTTTGCTTACTTTATCTTTAAGGGTTTGCTTTGGTTGTTACTAAAAGATCCTACACCCGAATCTAGGGCACCTTACTAGGTAAGTAGCAATAAACCATGGAGGTTGTACGGTGTAGACCGATACGGATGAAGTGGTGGCTATGTTAGCACGATGCTTTAGATTGTACTAATGTTCCTTGAGTAAGTTAAGGATAACATTAGGCTTCCTCATAGTGTCACTAAGCGCTAACTGACCTTTAAAACCTTTAATTGACTCATCCTAGCCATTAGGAAGTAGTGAGATAACCGACTTTGGTTCCGACTGAAGATTGGTTGATACTCGATATTACACTCATTGAGGCTGGACTTTTAGGATTTTTCAGCCGCAATACTTCGGTGCAGAGCTGAAACAATTTTTGAAGGGAAGGTCAGTGATATTGAGGCTCCTTAGAACCCGATTACTATTTCTAGGACAGGTTTAAAGCCAACTAAACTTCAAGAGGGTATTTACCTACAAACCTCATGCAAGCCTAAACCTAAGGCTGCTTGTGTGACTTGTTTTCCTTCATTGTCTAACAACTTGAATTCTTTGCAGGGTTCTGTGTCACCTTACATTTTTGCTTAACACATAGCATACACATCATAACATCATGCCACAGCATTTCCTTAACCATTTCAAGGATCTCAAGGGTTTGTGATGCAGGTTATGGTAAATCAGATGTCTAGCAAGGGGCAAAGAGGATTTATTTTCCTCTAGCCAATGCCATCAAAAGATCAAAACTCAACAACTTGAGTCAGGGGCTATGACCCACTCGATATGGTGAGCTTGACTCTCATAGAAGGACCTTCAATGATACGAAGTTCTTCTTCAAAACCACAAATTTCAACTGCTGACATCTTCTTGTTTACCCCGCGAGTCCTTGAAAACATTACATACGCATATCATACATGTCATTGCATACATAGGTTTCAAAGTAGGGTCCTCATCTTATTCGTTGTTTACCATCTTATTCGATGTTTACTTCAAGCTCAAAATGCTCAGTTCCGACAAATGATCCTGACTTTGACCCTGGGGCAAGAAGACCTGAAAGCTCTGATCGTCAAGAAGAAGGCTAAGAAGGCAAAGAAACCAGTCCGTGTTTTGAGTGTCAGAAAAAGAAGATCAACTAACCGAGCTCTAGAATTTGCCACCCCATCAAAGGGAGGGGATAATCAAGAGGAAGAAGACGAGGAATCAGATGAAGGAGACAAAAATCCAACGTCTGAAGAAGATGAACCTGACTACTCTGAGGAGTAATATCCTCCTGCTGACGATAAATACAAATGGCTGGAGGATCGGCTCAATGCCATGGAGATTCAAAGGGTGCTCGGTCTGGATTTTGAAGAATTAGGTCTGGTTCCAGGGGTGGTCATCCCACTTAAGTTCAAGGTCCCCATCTTCGCAAAATACGATGGTGTCTTCTGCCCTAAGTTGCACTTAAGGTCCTATGTCAGGAAGATCCAACCTCACACTGCTGACCGGAAGTTATGGGTCCATTTCTTCCAAGAAAGTTTAGCTGGAACTCAACTGGATTGGTTTTATCAGCTAGAAGGAACTGAAATCCATACCTGGGAAGACTTGGTTGCTGCTTTCTACAAGCAGTACCAATACAATGCTGACCTGGAACCAACTCGAGTGCAACTGCAGAATATG
This sequence comes from Vicia faba, assembly GCA_948472305.1. Taxonomy (NCBI): domain Eukaryota; kingdom Viridiplantae; phylum Streptophyta; class Magnoliopsida; order Fabales; family Fabaceae; genus Vicia; species Vicia faba. Next base: position 1,069,662,748 of record OX451735.1, on the reverse strand, counting down.
TCCATGAGCTTAAGATAAGGGTTCAAGGAATATGCACAGAAATAAAGGGATCTAGCTGGCAGTGTGCAACCTCCTCTGAATGATCGTGTAATGGTAAACATGTTCATGGGCACTCTAACAGGCCCATTCTTCAATTTGCTGATTGGGATTCCTCATCCGGGTTCACAGAAATGGTTCTGACTGGAGAAAGGATCGAAAACGGTATCAAGAGTAGGAAGATCCCAATGGCTACATCTTCTAATGCTGAGAAGAAGCCATTTGCTGGTAAGAGGGAATCCAACGTTGTGTATGGACGGAAGAGTCACAATAAGGCCAGCAACCACAATCAATTTATGGGGGCAATACTGGTCTCTAACTCTACACCTACGCAACAACACCAGCAGGGGAACCAGCATAAGGAGGTCCCGCCTAAGAAACAATTCACCAGAATCAACATGTCACTAGCCCAAGCACTACAACACATGTTGAAAGCAGGTTTGATTACATTAAAGGCTCCTCTTCGAAATCCCAATACTTCTGCTCCTAGTTACCACCCCGACGAAAGGTGTGCATACCATTCTGACAGTCTTAGACATGATACCAATGGCTTCTGGGCTCTGAAGAACAAAATTCAGGATATAATTGACGCCAAAGAGATTGAGCTCGACCCTCCAGAGACTCACAAAGTGATCACTGCTCCTAGGCCAAATCATTGAGAACGTCCAATTCATTTTTTATTTTTCATTTATAATTTCATTTGTTGTTCAAACAATTACTGTTATGCCAAACTTTGGTTTTCCCATTAATGCATCGCATATGTTTGTCTTGAATGATTTCATTGTCATTTTTTTAAAATTGTTTTCTTGCTTCCTTTACGTGATATTCAACTCTCGATCAAAATATATAAGCCTTTAGAGGGAGGATGACAAAAACGATACCACAATCCATACAGTGTATTTTTGAACAAACCTTGCTGATGATGTACAGGCGTTATTTCAAATCCAAAATAGTGGAGTTATAAGGAAGATAATCCCTAGTCAACCCCTTTGAGCCAAAGAAGTAGGAGTTTTTCTTTTCACACAAATTAAAACCCTTAATCATAACCTGGGGCAGGGTAATTTCTCAATTAATTCAGACGCGCATTCAATCGCAATCTTCCGCTTCGTACATAATGAATGGCATCGAAGACGTTTTTCCCAAATTAAAAGACGGTGATGGTTCCGCATAATCATTAAGAACAAGTAGTCATTATCTCTCAAAGTAAAATCCCGCTAAGTCAAAACCTATGAAGGAGACTTAAGAAGAAAACGGGGGCATCCCGTTGACTGTAATCACAAAAAGAAACAGTTCAGGCAAAAGACAGGGATTACAAAATCAAAAAAGAAAGAGGTTACTACAAATCCTCGACAACATAAATAAGATTACAAAAATGACTGCCTTTTCAAAATAAACTTTCAGTATCCGAACCATCACCGGAACATCAAGGACAAGATGCCAGACTCAATTGGGATTCAAAATGCATAATTAGCTGAGCATATGACTGAAGAACATCAGGAAGAACTGGTGGATACAAATGAATTTTGAGCCTTTATTCTTTGTTTCGTAAACCGTGAACCAGGCCACGCTACAACCCTTAAAAGTCCTAACTGAAGCATGAGTTAGTTCGAAAGCATACTGTTACAAAAGGTTTCCTGACTGTTGTAGGACTTGCTAAAAATCCTTAGTTGATATCACTCTCTTGCAAACTTTTCTTTACTAAAAAATGAATTTTCAAAAAAACTTCAAGACAGACATAAGCCTTGCATTCTTAAGAATACCCTTGTTTGCATATGACTATTTGTTCAAACAGCAGAGAAATTCGCATGACGAATATCTAGTGAACAAAAACTTTCTCAGTGAAAAGGTTCACCTCAAGTGGAAAAACACTTCCAACCAAGGGGCACAGCATGATCATTGTTCATCATCTGGGGCAGTCAAGTCAAGATTCAAGGAATCTCTCAAAAATGCCAAATAGCCAGGGGCGGATCTCCATCTGAATCACTTGGGGCATTAGACATGAATTCCGACAACGAATCACGTACAATCAAGAAGAATCAATGTTCCTTAATGGATTTCTTCTCAAAAATACAAAACAAGAATTTCCAACGGAAACATTCTGAGTAAAGCAGATTATCATCTAGAAATGGTTCAGGTATGATCCAGGAACGGATGTCATCCTGACACCTACTCCAGATTCTCTCCTGGTACAGTTCAGATACGATCCAAAGATAGATGTCATTCTGACACTCATTCAACACATGTTTCAAATACAATTCAGATACGATCTAGAGATGGATGTTATTCTTACACTCATTCAACACATGTTTCAAATACAGTTCAGATACGATCCTGAGACGGATGCCATTCTGACACTCATTCAACACATGTTTCAAATACAGTTCAGATACGATCCTGAGACGGATGTCATTATGACATTCATTTAACACATGTTTCAAATACAGTTCAGATATGATCCTGAGACGGATGTCATTCTGACACTCATTCAACACATGTTTCAAATACAGTTCAGATACGATCCAGAGACGGATGTCATTCTGACACTCATTTAACACATGTTTCAAATACAGTTCAGATACGATCCAGAGACAGGTGTCATTCTGACACTCCTTCAACACATGTTTCAAATACAGTTCAGATACGATCCAGAGACGGATGTCATTCTGACACTCATTCAACACATGTTTCAAATACAGTTCAGATACGATCCAGAGATGGATGTCATTCTGACACTCATTCAATACATGTTCAATTACGATCACGCATAGATCTATCCACAAAATCTACAGCAGGCACAGGGGTAGAAACGTCGTAATGCAAAGTCATCGCCATATCCTCAACATACGTTTGTGACATCTATGCTCCCCACAGAGCAGAAACAACCAGAGTTTTGCTCTCTTCTTCCCCAAGCATGAATCACCTTCTCCAACAAAGTTCCTTCAGAGAAATGAAATCTGCCTTCCCTAGTCGAGTTTTTATAATTTTAAACAATTATAAAACCTCCTCCTGGGTAGAGTTTATTTCTCTAACTATGGAAGTTCATTCCCCAACAGAGTTTATTTCTCTACAGTGGGAGAATCTTCCAACAAGCATCTCTCTCCATAGAGTTATTCTCAAATAGAATCAATTCTCAGGCAGAGTCAATCCCCAGTAGGTTATCCTCAAACAGAAAGAGGAAATCCCCAACGAATCATATTTATTCATCATCCCCAACGGAAATGAAGAATTCAGCTTCCCAATACTCTCCAACGGTAATCTGGGATTTATTTTCCTAGACTGGGAACATCTCAATAACATCCCATATTCATACATCATGGCATATGCATATACAACGCATACAGCATAATCTCACTTATTTTGAGAACATCGTCACAATGCATTTCATACATCATGACATTGCATATGACTAACTCTTTTCCTTTTTCAGGGAAAGATCAAATCAATGAACACCGCTACTTATGCGACCGAGTAGTCTTCTCAAAAGCTACGTCTGATGGAGGGCTATTTTCAGCAATTTCCTCAGAAAGATGTCCTCCCAAGATTTTATCTGGTTCAGTCAGATCGACACTAAGATCTCTGATTTCCATTCCAATTGAAGAAACTGTAAAGCCTGGATTTCGACCAGATAACAGTATAAGGTGTTGCGAAGCCTGGAATCCGACCAGATAGTAGTTCACTTCTTCAAAGACACTGTGAAGCCTGGATTTCAACCAGATAATAGTATAAGGTGCTGCAAAGCTTGGAATCCAACCATATATCAGTTTACCCTGTCAGTTACTATGAAGCCCAAAACCCGACCGGATAATAGTCAATCAACAATTTAAAGACACTGTGAAGCCTGGATTTCGACCAGATAACAGTATAAGTTGATGCGAAGCCTGGAATCCGACCAGGTAGCAGTTTACTCTATCAGTTACTATAAGGCCTGGATTCGACCGGATAGTAGTATGCCTCAGATTCAAGTTGAAGCCTAGACCAGACCAGATAACAGCTTAACTTCTTCAAATTACCGAAGCCTGGATACGACCAGATAACGGTACACCTCAGATTCAAGTTAAATCCTGGACCCAACCAGATAACAGATTAGTTTCTTCAAATTACCGAAGCCTGGATACGAACAGATAACGGTGCACCTCATATTCAAGTTGAAGCATGGACCCGATCAGATAACAGCTTAATTTCTTCAAATTACCGAAGCCTGGATACGACCAGATAACAATACACCTCAAATTCAAGTTGAATCCTGTATTCGACCAGATAATAGCTTAATTTCTTCAAATCACTGAAGCCTAGACACGACCAGATAACAGTTTAATCTTATTTGCCCAGTAAGTCACTGTGAATCCTGGAATACGACCAGATAGCAGTCAGCCTTATCATCCTCGGCAAGTCATTGCAAAGCCTGGATCCTGACCAGATAGCAGTTCGCTTCAATCTCTTCAGTCAAGAGATGACTCCCCAGTAGAGTAATGGACAACCGAAGCTCCTAGACTCTATTCCCCTGAAAAACATTCCCCAGCGGACTCCTCCTCAGACAGCAAGAGCAGGAATCCCCACAAAGAGAATTCTTATGAAGTCAGCATCTATTTTTGATGGCATCTTTAAGCCTATCTCCGACGACTCTCCGTCATACTCCTTGGATGGAATCTTTAAGACCATCTCCGAAAGTCTCCTATCACCTTTTCCAAAAGGCATCTATAAGCCCATTCTCGATATTATCCACCAAAAGTATCACTTCAGACGAGTGCAAATTTTTGGGCACTTTAGTGTTCAATCATCTTCCACCTTCAGATCACGAAAGGCAGGCAAGCCAATCTACATCCTCAGGTTTAAGAAGATTGAACAGGGGCAACTGTTGTACCCCAAAATTTTCTCTCTCGTGCTTTCCAAGATCTTCCCTTACATGGTTGGTTACAAACCCTTGCCTAAGGAAAAGGAAAATTTGTGAGTAGTGTTTTCAATTTTCCTTCGATTGGCATCTCCAAAATGCCCTTCGATTGGCATATCAGCAAGCCTTTTGATTGGCCTTGCAACAGGATCCTTCGATTGGAATTCCTAAAGCTTCCTTCGATTGGCACATTAGAGCTTCCTTCGATTGGAGCATCAGAGGTTCCTTCGATTGGAGCATCAGAGGTTCCTTTGATTGGATCATCAGAGCTTCCTTCGATTGAAGCATCAGAGCTTCCTTCGATTGGAGCATCAGAGCTTCCTTCGATTGAAACATCAGGGCAAAGGCCCTTCAATTGACATTCCAAAAGAGTCCATTCGAAGAAGCTTGTAGGAGTCCATTCGAAGAAGCTTGCAGGAGTCCATTCGAAGAAGCTTGCAAAGGTCCATTTGAAGGAGGCTAGCAGCCCATTCAAAGGAGGGAATTTGAAGGCCATTTACACAATAGAAAATTCAAAAGAGGACAAAATCCCATGTTTTTTTGCCACAGTTACAAAACTTCATTCATGGCCTTGAAAACGTTTGTTTATGGCAGTTAAACTTTTGTCTTCTTGTCCCCTTCCTCCTACTCTATATAAGCAACATGCTTGCAAGCCAAAAGAACACACAAGAGGTTGGTGAGACGCTTCTCATAAACCCACCATAGTTATCAAAAATAATCCAAGAGGACCCAGCAGCTCTAGTCCCCATACAAGTTAAATTCTTCATCAAGGTAAGTCCCTCTGATCTTGCACCTTTCGTTTTCAGCATGGCATGTAAATAACACCTATTTCCCATTTATTTTTGTCCTTTTCGATTGTATATTTTTCTTGTATAAATATACATGTTAGAGCTAACCCTTGTACAGACTCAAATGAAAAGAAAAGGATTAGGGTGAAATGAAACCTTAGGCTTCGCCCCTCATTGCCCGACTGTCCCAAACGAAAGAGGAACCTTCATGATTATTTTGCAGGTCCACATACCTTCACAGTCCAAACGAACTAGGCAGAAAAAAGTCCAAACAAAGGATCCTCATACTGCTTCCCAGCACAATCAAAGGAGGCCAAGAGAGTCCAATCGAATGCTGCTCACACCAGTTTCCCAGCCCAATCGAAGGAGGCCAAAGAACCCCAATCAAAGGCTGCTCACGCCAGCTTCCTATCCCAATCGAAAGAGGCCCAAGAAGGGGTGAATCAAAAGCACGTCACTCCCCCTTAATCGAAAGACTCATTTCCTCTTATTTTCTTTTGCATACTTAGGCCTACTAGCTTTTTTTTTCATTGTTCTAATTTCTTTTTTTATTATTTTGCTATCATTTATTTAATTAATCATAAAAATCAGTAGAAAAAAAAGTTCATAAAATATTAGGTTAATTTATTTAATTAAACTAATTTTGTAAATAATTTAATTTAAACTTTAAGTTTTTCTCAATTTTAAAGTAAGCTAGAATTTAGGACTTGATTTAATTTTAAATATTTCTTTTTTTTCATAAATATAAAAAAACCACAAAAAGTTTAGTTTATTTTATAAATAGACTTTAGGAAAACTAATTTATTTAAATAAAAAATAAACAAAAAGATTTCTTATTGCCTTAGGTTCTTAGAAGTATTTTCTAACCTTTTGCGTGTTATTATTTTCTCGCATTTTTTATTGCAACTGCCTTCTGGATGTAATAGACTGTAACTAGGGTTTTATTATCCGCTTTTAATTTATGTACTCCCAATTTTGTACATTGTAAACACCCCCATCCCTGAATCCATGTAATAGTCTAGACTTTTACTCTCCGCACTTTACATTTCCTGCAAAAATATAAACTGCTAGTAACTAGGCGTGTATGGCAAGACTGAAAAACAACGTTAGCAAACCTTAAAAGTAAAATATAAATAACTGAATTAAACATAATTGCACACAAGCACCTCTAGGATACCCCACTTTGGTTTCCTTTAAGAAATAAAAATAGTCATGAGACAGGAACGCTTTAGCAAAGACCCATAAATCAAAAGATCATAGCATCAGAGCAAGACTTCTAAAAACAATGACAAAAATTAAAGAAGTAACTCCAAGAGCTATCTTCCACTTACAACAGCAAACTTTACTCATGAGTATCTGCAAGATGTCCATGGTGGACAACATCAAAGCAAAAAATGGTGAGAATTCACATCAATAATTAAAAGGTATAAATTGTAAAGTAAATGCAAACATCTATATATATGACAAATAAGCATGAAGAATCACTTCACAACAATACTCTTACACCCAAATTAATTCCATACACAATTACAATTATGCATATAACTCATTTATGCAATGCGATTCAACTATGCAACTCGGTGTTTATGCATATGGTACCATTTATGGACAATTCAGGTCCATCTCGCTCCTTGATGCCCACCATAGGATCACATTCCCTCTTGGAACAAAAGCACACCAAAAATCACTGTTAATCACCATATAGTAAGGCTTCACTAATCCCTTAATGGAATTATCTACTCGCACCAGACCCCCACCATAGGATCCAGGGTCACCAAAAAGAATCGAAGTTCTTACACTATGATGCATGACATTCAATATTGACATGCAAACAAACACATGCACACTGGTCCCTCTTCTTACCGTGCATGCCACCAACAACATTACCATAACAACATAGTATGCATACTTTCAATTAAGCAACATTACCAATAACAATTAACATGCACATATATAAACGTGCAATATCAACAATAATAATAACAAGACATAATTATCACAACTCAATAATCATACTTGACACAACAAAAAAACTCTCATCATTCACCAATTACTCAATTAAAATGTTTTTAATTAGTAATTAACATTAAATCAGTACCAACATAGCCTAATAGTGCCCAAAAAACCTACAAAAGTCGAAAAATCGGGATTTACACATCAATACAAGCAAACATACCCATTTACGCGCATTTCATGTTCATGGCAGGTTACCCATCACGGGCATGACACTCTCCATCAACCTTATAACATTGAAATGTCACATGTGTGATGAACTGATCCAGAACTTGAGCCTGGGCCTCATGGCATCCTCCACGGCCATTGCATCTGCCATGGACCTGCAGAAAGCATACTTCATCTCTTTCAATGAAGTTTAAATCAGAACTCCAATTTTCCATTCCATGCATCCAAAATTGACTAAAAATGTCCATACATTATATACAAACATCAGAACCATATTATCACATCAAATTGACTCTTTTAAGCACTTATATTCATATATTCAAAAAATTCCTACAACCTTCAAACATCATCAATGGCACGTTCTCATCACAATTTCAAAACTAAAACTTACGCACATATGGCATATGAAAACCTACATCATACATCATCAATTTTAAGAATTCAAACCAATTAAAATAAGTCCTATTGGAGTTTAAGGACTCCTCAATTTTATCCCTCATGCATATATTTAGGAATGTTCCAAAAATCTATGAACTGAACCGCTATTTTACTAATGGTTCTAGAACCGAACCAAATTAAGATTAACCAAGCACAAACCAAAACTGAACCATTAATAAACATGAAAATTAAACTCTAACCAATCGAGTCCAAAACCGAGCCAAAATGCGTTTAAGATAAGCTATTCCTTTTGGAGAGGCTAATAGCGTCTGAGCGCTTTTACGCGTTCATGAAGCTTACGCTACTACAACTATTGTGTTTTTTCCAGCTGAAATCATGCTACTACATAGTGAAATAAGTTATACATAAGTGCTTATCATAATAAACTTTTATGATGTATGTGATACGGTGGCAGAACCGACTGTTATACTGGTTTTGCGTTTGTGTTTGCAAATGTTGCAGTAAGCAAGAGTCGCCACCGACTTTTCTTTTATCCAACAAAGGAAATGGTGAAAAGAATAGAAAAAGACCTTTAGAGAGTATGGTTTTCTGGGGCAGCTTCTTATGTATAGGCAATGCGTGTGTATGTCCCTTTGATAGACAGTCTCTTCTTGTATTTATAGGGGTGTGGTGGTGGGCGAAAATGGCATGAATCAGCCATTAACTATGGCTTTGAAAGCATAATCGAAAGATTTTAACAAGTTGTCATTTTTTATGATTTTCTACTATTTTGGGCTTTGAGTGAACCTGGACAGGTTTCATCCCATTCAACTTTTCACATCTTGACTTCTTCGAATGCTCCCAAGCTTTGTTCTTCGATGGCTCTGAGTTCCAATTCGAATGGTTCAAGGCCTCGTCATCATGGCTTCTTCGATTGAGTCACTATCTGCCTTAGCTGCTTGATCTGAACACTATCCAATCAGCCCAATCGAACTCAGCTCTTGTTCTTTTCGATCTTTTTTCCTTCAACCAGACCAATCGAAGCATCGCCTCTTCACCTTGGCTTGTCGAAGCTTCATTTTGTTCTTTCTTTCGAACACGGTTGTGTAGGTGGTCCTTCGATTCCAACTCCCACCCTTTGCTTTTGTCTACAAGAATATCTTTATTTCTCACTAGTCTACCTTCGATTGGTGAATACAGCTTGTATGCGCCAATCGAAGGATAACCTATGAGCACCAAGACTTTACCTTCGATCGCCCAACTCCTTCCTTGTCTGTTCAGGAACATGCCTGGAACACATTGATCCCAAAACTCTAAGATGACTCATATTTGGCTGATTCGTCTCTGAACTATCCTTCGATCACGCCATGTTTGAAGGTTGCATGTCCTTCGAACCATTAGACATCCACGTGCTTCTTTGAATAAGATAAAAGCTTTCGAATTCAAAATATTCTTCTATTCTAAGCGCCCATTCGAATTCAAAATATTCTTCTATTCGAAGCGCCCATTCGAACAACATGTCAGTCGAAGTGTGTCTTCCTTGTAATGCTTCGAATAACTTACATTTTCATAATTCAAAAACGAACCCTTTGATGACACTCTTCACTAGCTCTTCATCAATCGAAGGCTTCATAAAAGCCTCCTCATATTTTCTTTCGAACCATTCGTTCTTCGATCCTAGCGCTTCGTTGGGCATCAGAATAGACTGCATACTGCTGTCGAAGCTGCTTTGACCCAAAAGTCCTTAGACATATTTTCAGCTTTCGACCTACACCTTGTTATGTACACTTCTTTTCTTTCTTTCAACAGTGCCATTATGCTGAGCCATATAGGATACCCTGGAAATCATTTGAAGCTTCTTGAGCAATTGAGGACCTCAATGAGCATGCCTTGAATAAAATGGGAGGGCAATTTTTGAAATACAACAATGACATAAAAAGATATTTCTTAATTAATAATTAAATGTACATTTAAAATAATTAAAATTTATAAGAATAATAATGGAAGAAAAATGATAAACTATAAATTATAAGTTAAAAAGGTATTTAAAATAGCATATGGAAAATAAGTTATAAGCTAGTAAAATAAACTATAAGTCCGTGATGAAAAGATTGTTACCAAACAGGTATTTTATTACCACACAAGCTTATAAGCTATAAGCTATAAACTGATTTTTAGGGGAAAGGGGCCCTAATAATTTAAAGTTCGTGTCAAGAGATATAGAAATTGACCAAATGTTGTTCCTACCTAAAAATCGAACCCAATATTCTTCGGACTATATCTTTAGCAAGAACTCCTTTACTACTAGAGTCCAAACTACTTGATTAAGACATATTCTTTTTTGTTTAAAGATATTGATCGATATTTCAAGTATAATGAATTTTTCAAATAATTCACACAAGTCATTTAAATCTGAAAATTCATTATATAATGAATGTGACATGCAACTCTATATAAGAACAAAATGTTCTGTTATAAGTATGTTTGATTAGAGAATAATAGCTCAGCCAACATTTAATATATTAATATATGTTTGTGCTTTCTTTTTCTGTATAATTTTTGGTCTATAAACAAAATTGTAACAACCACTAGAAAATCACACAACCGATCATAAACTAAGACTTCTGCAAGTTGAACTAGGACATGCATCAGTATTCGAATTCTGATGATATCGTTCAACTTAACAATATTAACTTCTCAAGTTAAACTAGGACTTGTAAACTTTCACACATACATTTTGTTGTATCTTAAACTAAGATAGTTCAATCCACCAATCATTTTCACACATACATTTTGTTGTATCTTAAACTAAGATAGTTCAATCCACCAATCATATTCAACATCATGCTATTGATTGAGCTATTGGATTCAAAAACCGAGAATGATAACTGGAGCAGGTGAGAACTGAATTGACAGAGATAGATGACGGTCTATCGCTCGGATGAACATATAAGGGGCTTGTTTGGTCAAGAATTGGATCAAGAGGAGTCGAACAAGGAGGCGTAATGAAGAGAATAGGTTAGAACGCAAAAGGAGTCAAACAAGGTGTGATGAAGAGAATAGGTTCGAACGAAGGATCGAAAAGTGAATGATACGAGTGGTGAAATCTCATGTATTCCACAACTAAACTGTTAACAGAAGTAAAAATGAAATGTATAAATGCTCACTTGAGTTTATTGATCATAACTAACATGAATATATACACAAAGATGAGGTGCCATGGTGAATCAAGTCGAGAAGCAGCAGCTAAAACAATCAAACTAACTAACTGTCATAACAGAAAGTGACAATTATAACAGAAAATGGAAAATAATATTACACTATGTGCACATGAGATACAAATTTCATAAATTACTTAACATTAAACCGAACATATAAACAAATTCAATCATGAACATATATATGATATTTACAACATAAGATAGAGCAACTATCAAAAAAATAGTAGAAAGTGAAAGAGATTAATAACATATTAAACATATCCTACCCATTCAGCAACTAAAAGATTGAACTTGGGAGGATATTCTTGCTCTAATGTTCTTCTTTGCATTCTTGGATTGCAATTTATCCAAACAAAGGAGCTTCTTTTTCCATCCGCACAGATGCTTCGAAACTATACTTCCAAAAATAATAACTTTCTTTTGCCCTATGGAAGTATAGATTCGGACAAAAACACAGATGTTTTATGTTTTTCGTCCGGAAGTATACTTCTGAACACCTGTGTAATATTTTAGAAAACATAGGGAAAAAGAAGCTCGCGACTTCAAAAAATAGATAAAGCCTATTATTGCTCATTTTTCTACCAATCTTCAAGCCATTCAGGCACATTGAGTTCTTCTACTTCCTGTGACGGGGATCCCGTAGAAGCACTGCAATCCTCTGAACGAGCTTCTAAATATTGAGTTACGCGAGAAGTAATTTCCGGAGGAACTGGAAAAGTGCGGTTTCGAATCGCTTCCCAGTTAATACCATTAAACCACGAGTGATTCTTAACATAATCGGGACCTTGGCTACCAAGTCTTGTACTTTCTTCCACCTCAAGTAACTGATCAGATCAAATAAAGAGAGTTAAGTATACATAGTATTCTCAGCTCATGCATGCGCCGCATATATTTTTTACACACAATATAACATCGAAATTCAACAACAATTTTGATGGTTAATGCAATTCAATTACATGGTTAATGAATATAACTAAGTGAGGCAACTCATTAACCATCCACAAAACATAATTAACTACAGTTTTGAATGTCATCAACCACGGTTTTCATATGTATATGTATGTGAACACGAATCGTGGCTAATAGAAATCATATATATTTTATTTCTTGGTATATACATATATACCTTGGAGATGAGATCAGCAGCTTCAGGGCTAAAAGTGTCTGGAAGATTTAGTTTCCTTTTAGCAATTTTGGCAACTGTATCGAGTTCGTTTTCTCTCCATGATCCAAACGGCATTTCGCCCCGTAACATAAAATACACTAAAACTCCCAACGCCCACCTACATTATCATCAATAAACTTGTCAGCTCTGTAACACCTACACCTCTGAAAAAAGGTGTGTCCGTGTCCGTATCGGAGAATCGATGATTGTTTATACAAGTTTTAGTTATACCAGTCGGCAGGAAAACCATGGCCTTTTCCCAAAATAATCTCTGGAGCTAGGGAATCTGCCATCCCACAGATTGTGAATGTTCTCTCATCAGATAGCTTCTTTCCAAATCTGAAGTCTACCAGCTACAAACAGCAACATCATTTACGAAAAATTAATAACATGATAACATATGAATCATGATGTCATAATTCCATGGCACGGTTGCCATTAATAACACCGATAAACATGAATACGGTGAATAAATAGAATTCCAAACCTGTATCTGTCCTGTTTGATCCAACATCAAAACATCAGATGAAACACCTCTATAGAGAACACCATTCTGCAATTCAAATATGAAATGCACGGAGGATGAAAATTCAGATAAACTTAGCCACTAGCCGAAAAAGCAAGGAAAACAAAAAATTTAGATACAAGACCTTGTGCAAGTCTTCTAAGGCAGTAACAACAGAAGCAGCACAAAATTGGGCTGCTGATTCGCTAAAAGGACTTGAAAGTATGGAAGACAAAGGGCAGGCAAGACGAGTGTTTAGCAGTATTCCAGCACATGAGCGGTCAGCAAGGGTGCGTAAGACTTGTGGTACACAAGCTGAAGAGCTCATACCCTTAATCAAATCTCTCTCTTTCAAAACTTGTGATTCTTTTCCTAGTCTTTTCACTTTTGATTTGGAAAACTTCTTCAAAGTAAGCACATTTTCTACAAGAAAAATGATTTCACATCCACTTTCAAATTTGATTAATCAAGAACCAAATTAATTCAATAATCCTCCAAAGATCTGGCTTATATCAATCACATCTAAAGACTTGGTCGAGTCGAATTTGAAGATGGGATAAATTGATATAAAAAATAAATCAAAGGACTAAATTTGTTTAATTCTGTTATTTCTTGGACTAAGCATTAATTAGTCAAATTCTAAACGAGAAACTGGTAAAATATTTATCTACCTGAGTCTCTTAAGTTTGCGAGTCCAATCTCAGAACAATCAGTGGAATATAGTGTCTTTCTCCACTCCTACCAATGAAAAAAGTCCATAAGCTAATTTGTCGATTGCAAGCACAATTTATCAGAATTTAGAAAGCAACAAAATACTCTTACCAAATCCGTGAGCTGGACTTTATCAAGGGATGAGAGTTCAAAGTTTTTAGTCAATTCCTTGGAATTGTCCCTCGACCTATTGTCAAATTAACGGTGTCAACATATAAAGCTTGATTTTAAATGCAACATATAAGAAAATAAGCAGAAACCAACACTCCAGATTTAAAGCATGTCCGGTTTCAACACCAACACGACACAATCCATTACATTCAATCATTCCATTTTTAAAAACTATTATTGGTGTCGATGTATCAGTGACAATGCCATGTCCAGTGTTAGTGCTTCCTAGGAAGAAACCACTAAGCTATTGTTCGACACATGCACATATTAAGACATACTTGTGATCCTCTTGAGTAATCTTTTGTAAGGAGCCAATAACTGATTCAAATTTCTCCTTTGTTAGTAAAGCACATACAACATCGTCCACAGCAACCGCAGTTAAGGAACCAATGTGTTCATCAAGAAGGGACCATTCACCGAAATAGCTTCCCTCGGGCTTCTCTATCGACAATTCTGTTCCGCTCTGTTTGTCATCATCATCCTCATTTTGGATGTCATTATTGAGACTATTGGTATTTGGACTCGTCAACAAAGCGGCATCGAAAGTTATTTTTACTCGTCCCTTTTGGATGATGTACAATGCAAGAACTTCACTCTGCAAAAACATACTGAAGAACTTGAACAAAAGAACAAAGCAAAATGCACAAAAGTATCTAAGCAAAAAAAAAAAAAACTCACTTTATCAATTATTGTCTGTCCACTTGAGAACGAAACTTCCGTAAGGGAATCGGAAATTTGACTCAGTTGTAAAATTGATAATCTTGAGAGGAGATCTACAGACCGAAGTAACTTCAATGATGATAAATTAGAGAATTCCGACATTAAAATCCCTCGAAAATCTTCTCGCTTTAAAGCCCAAAGAGTTCCTTTTGTTACAGCACGCACAGAAGCCTGGAGCGGTTTGTTGTACCTATAACGCCACATTTCAGATATTTTTCTTGTCGAAATAAACTACAACAATTTAGTAGAAAATCCACAAATGAGGTGGTAGAGTGACTCACATAAGAGCAAGTTCCCCGAAGCACGATAGTTTTTCGGCTGTGTAGCTCTGCAAAACCCTAGGTACTTCCCCATCTTTTTCTTCCTGTCATTGTGATAAATGTGGAACTACAATTGTAACACATCATATAGAAACAGACAGAATTCTAGACAAGGACTTAGGTACAAATAGCATTCTTTATAAACCTGAGTCGCCAAGACCTCAAACTCTCCGCTTCCAACAACATAAAAACAGTCACTTTCCCCGCCCTGCAAAATATAACTTTTGTCACACTTCTACACTTCTAAATAAAGAGAAACTTCAATAAGATCTAGTGCAAGTTCAGTTCAATAGTTGTAAAATGCATTTTAGGAAACTGACCTGTTTGACTATAATATCCTCGGGTTCGAATTCAACTCTTTGCATGCAATCCAATAAAACATGACGCTGAGAATCGGTAAGTTTTCGGAAGAGAAAATGATCCTGCAATGCCTGCTCTATGTGTGCCTGTTTCATAAGATGAAGAAGTACCGTCAAGGTTTTAAGTTCACGAACATGGCAACAAGAGAAAATAAATCTACAAATTTATACAACATGTCAATGCTCATTATCGATATCAATAAACAAAAATGAAAAGCGAAAAAATGAATTGGGATTTACTTCTTCCTCCCATGTCTTTCTGTGTGCTGAAGATGGAGGAACCCAACCTTGTCCATTCTCAAGGGAATTTTCAATTGCTCGAAGACGCGCCCTTGACAATTCTTGCCTCACGCGATGGTTCCTAGCATTCCATCCAAAGGTGGAAGGAGATTCTGAACCTGTCACCTCTACAACCTGAGGGACAGGAGTTTGTAAAATATCGCGAGAAGTTGCCGTGTGAGCAACAACGGGCTGATTCAAAAAACTAGATTAGTTACCAATAAATAAACAAACAAGCAATGTTGTCAATTGCACTTCGCAAAAAATAGTGATTTGTTTACAATACGTGTGAATAGAAGCAGGAGAAAAGAAAAACATCATACTTCATTTAGGCCATTTATATGCACAATGATTACTGTAATATCATCTGTACGAGTCTCATACTGTAGCCAAAGTCGATAAGATTCTGCTACTATTGCAGCACAAGCATCGCGTGGATCTTTGAATTTTGCAACCTGGAAGCAGGGTAGGAAATTAAGAGACAAAACATTCAACTTAATTGAATGATAAACCAAACCTAGTTTGACAGATGCTTTTAATAAAAAAATTCACAGAAACTAGTTCTACGAAGGAGAAACATTTACAAGACAAATATATCCATATTCAGCACTAATTTACCAAAAGCATCACACAATTTAATGATGCGGATCTCAACATTGATCCACATTCTATGAGACAAACTTATCAAAAAATCGCATGTTGCATATGTGCTTCTCCTAATGGTAAGAGAAAATTCCTCATTCTCATTTCCAAATTGGAGACGCACAGTACCTAACTAATATCAGTGATGCTAGATCCCAATTACTACCGAAATATGATAATTTCGTAAGTGTTATCAATCGTAGATTGCAGAAAGTAGCAGTTTGTTCAAATTCCTCTACACAACAACAATGTTATAGTGTGTGCCGCTATAGTTGCTATTTGACAACATTTAGTGCTAAATGGCACATCGTAGAACAATAGCGATTTGTAAATTGTATAAGTTCTGTTAATGTTATAGGGCACTAATTAACAAACACTGAATAACTATTTCAACATCTTGCTTTTTTAGCAAACACAAAAGCAAATTGTAATCATATAAAGAGTAAAAAGCAAGACATGTTTTCTCATGCATCACAAACTTAAAGCAAGAGAGAGAAAGAAAAGTTGTGCCTACCATATCAACCACAGTCTGGCTAGAAAGAAACTCAAAAACTCCATCACTAGCAACAACAAAAAATGGATGATTATGTGTGAGTTCAAAAGTAACAATCTCAGGAACAGCAACAACACCAATACTCTCCGCAATAGAATCACCAATACTCCTCGTAAAAGCAGTACCCGGATACATGCCATTCGGAACCCACAACCTCGGAGGATCACCATCATCGCCTTCTTCATCACTACCCCAACATTGAACATCAGGATTCTTTAACCCCTCAATTTGATCCAAAGTAAGTACCCTGGCACCACAAAGCTTCACTCTTTCCAATTCATCAACCCTAAACGGTGTCTGATCTATCGACAAATCAACCGCCACAACACCACCCTCACCACCACCATCTTTCCCTCTCTTCTCAGCTATAACCGCCCTCGAATCCCCACAATTCGCTATATAAACCGTTCTCCCTCTAACCAAAACAGTTATCGCGGTCGTCCCACTCATATTATCATCTAAAATATCACTATGCAACTGCAAATTCGTGGCTAAAAAAGCGGAATGACAAGCCTCAATAGCATCAACACTAAACTTAGAGTTCCTCAACAAATTCTCACAAAGCTTACGCTTCACAAACTGCGAACACTCTGCTCCAAACTCACCATGGCCATCGAAAACCCCGAAAAAATGATCATTAACATCATTTCCAAAAGGTGTATGAATACAAAAACTATCCTGATTCGCTTTATCAAGAGCATCAGGATAATACCCACGTTGTGAAAGATAAGAATACCGTAATTCATAGTTATAAGAACCAATCTTCACTGTTCTTGACCCATCAGCAGGTAAAAACTGTGATGAAACCCTAGCTAATCTTCTAATTCCAGCTTCTGAATCTCTTGTTAAGCTTAACTGATTCAACTGATCTCTAACTCCACCTTCAAATGGTGAAAATGGATTAACTTCGTGAAACTCTTGTCTTGAAACTGAAATTGCATCACCGTTTATGCTAGAACCCTTGCAAGTGTCACCTATGCAAACTCTTGAGTAAATGCAACCCATGAATCAAAATCTGAACTTGAAGAAAACCCAGATTTTAGAATTTGCATTAACGTTGTTGTTGATCAAGTTGATCAAGTTTGATTGAGTTAAGATGAGAGAAGTGTTGTGTTTGAATGAAAATTTTTGAGTTTGGAGTTGCAATTTGGTAATGAGTGTGGATGAAATGGAACTCAATTATTTAAGAGAGGAAAATTTTTGGATGATGATGAGCCACAAAATTGTATGAAATAAATGAGGAGTTTCACTTGGGATATAATGGTGAATAAATGAAAATAATATTGTAATAGTAAAGTACTAATAATAATAATAATAATATTATGACAAGGTTGATGAAGATAATGTGTTCAAAATTGGAAAACTATTTAGAAATTTGAGATTTTTTGTATTATTCTAATAGTTAGAATGGAACGAATAAATGAAATTAATATTAATTTAATTATTAATTATTAATCTTTAATTAATTTAATGATAATTAATTTTAAATTTAAAAGAGACAATTACGGTTTGATCCACACAAAAAATTAATACTGATTAATTTGATGGTATCATTCAATTTGAATTTAATGTGTCGATTAGAGATTGTTCATATAAATTTTTTTGTAATTATTTTCACTTTATTTATAAATTAAAAAATAGAATTGACTGAATAAATGAGATATAACAAAATTTAACAAAAAATTTGAATTTCTTAGTTGAGAATGTAACTGAATAAATTATTCAAAATTAATTACATATAGTATCTTAAATTAGTCAAGAAATAAATTTTAATTGAGTGTAACTGAAAAACTATTCAAAATTAATTTTATATATAATTGAGTGTAAAGAAATATATAAGTTATTTTATAGTAAATTGTTTTACAGTTAAAGAAAAAAACAGTGAAACTAACTTTGTAAGTTATTTTGAAGAGTTTATTGAAAGGAAATGAAAGTGATTTATGGGTGCATCAAAATATTTTTTTTAAGGCAACTAAAAATTCATTTTAATTACTTTAACAAGTAAAATTGATCACTCATACTAGTTCTTTACATTGTAATCCAGAGAGAATCTTATATAAAACTATTTTATTAGAAATATAGATTTTATTATAAATATAGGATTTTGTTATCTAAATAATAAATTTTAAAATAATTATATTATGAGTTATGCTAAATTTGTGTTGTAAAGGTAAATATTAAGGATTTTATAAATATTAATTATATTTAAAACACAAATTTAATTAAATTTTTTTAATAAACAGTTTTACATACAAATTTTTATTTTTAGTACAGAAACAAACAAATTTACATATATTAACATCTTTTTAATCTATTAATAAGACTTTTTCTCCTCTCATATTAATTGATTTCTATTTTAAGTCGTGTAAAAATAAGTTTAAAATTTCATTTTTAATATTTAAAGATTATATTGTTTTAAATTTTTTAGTAAATTGATTTTTTATTAAAAATAAATTATATTCATTCATTCAAATTAATAGAGTATATTATTGTCATACAAATTCAAAATCGCTAAAAATAAAAATGATGAATCTGCAAACAAACTCACGACATCTATGTTAATAGTATAAAACGGTAAATTACATAAGCCTACAAATATTATTGTATTAAAATGTCTGAAATATTCATGCCTCCAGATTTATATCGTTAATGACACCAAAGTCATAGATTGAATATGCACTAGGTCAAAATTAATCTTTCAACCCGAAACAAATGAACATCGTATAAAGACGGAAAAACAAAATACACTGCACAAAGACGAGAAATATAAATACATCGCACAAAGACGGAAAATCAAAACGAACAATGATGCACTAAAATGACGAAATCACAAAAAAAAACACTAAATATATGTGTGAAAATCACTTATTTAACTAGTAGAGAAACAAAAACGATTTGAAAGAGTGATTTTAAATCAAAATTGATCCTAAATCACACCTGTTTGAGAGATAAAGAAAAGGAAAAAAAAGAATGACAACTAGGGTTAGAGGAGGAGATTGGATATGAAAAAATATATCTTATTCATATCAATCCATATGTACCTTTATCTCTAATAATATGTCTATGTGGTCTGTGAGGTGTTTTATTTTTTTTATGCCATTTATACCAATTTATGCCATGTCATTTATTCTTTCTTTAAAGTTTTAAATTAGAATATAAAAAGAACTAAATGCATATATTTAAAACATAAATCGCTTCGTTTATCTTATCCTTTGAATATTTTCCAAAAATTGTAAAACCTTTACGAGACCTTCTCATTATGGAGAACGATTTTAATTTTGATAAAGACTATTTATATTCTTTTGATGTAATTCAAGATAAGCTAGTAACAACTCTTGTAATGGTGGCACCCAATTGGGAGTTGTCTTTTGAACTTATGTGTGATGCTAGTGATTATGTGGTTGGTGTGGTACTTGGCCAAAGACATGCGAAAATTTCATGCAATTTATTATGCCAGCAATTTTTTAAATAAAAAACAGGTAAATTACACGACTACAGAAAAAGAATTGTTGGTCGTGGTATTTGCATTGGAAAAATTTAGCCCTATCTAATCGGTTCAAAAGTTATTATTTATACAGATCCTGCAGCTTTGAAATATATATTCAACAAGAGTGACTTTAAGCTCATATTATTGAGATGGGTGCTACTGCTCCAAGAGTTCGATTTAGAAATTAAAGATAAAAAGAGATTAGAGAATGAGGTGGCTGATCATTTATCTAGGTTGGAGAACGCAAAAGTGACAAAGAAAAAAAATCAAAGAAGAATTCTCGTATGAATAATTAATGGAAATAAGTGAAAGATTGTGGTTTGCAGATATGGCAATCTATAAAGCCACAAAAATTGTTCCAGAAGAGTACACTTGGAAATAAAGAAAATGCTTATATAAAAAAAGACATTTTTGACCTGTGGGATGATCCATACTTATTTAAAAGAAGTCCTGACAGATTACTTTGCAGGTGTGTTGTAGGTAGTGACTCTAGAAGCATTATTTGACATTGTTATTGTTCACCCTATGGAGGCCACCACAGTGGATAAAGAAATGTCGCTAAAGTGTTACAAAGCGGGTTTTGGTGCCCAACTCTATTCCAAGACTACAAGACTTACGTGGCGGTATGTCAAGAGTGTAACTAAATAGGTAATATTTCAAAAAGAGACAAAATGACCCTTAATATAATGCTTGAGGTTGAACCTTTTGATTGTTGGGCCATTGACTTCATGGGTTATTTTCCCCAATCTAACCCGTATCTTTATATTATAGTGTGTGTGGATTATGTTTGTAAAGGGATTAAAGTTATTTCTTGCACCGCCAATGACGTTCGTAGTGTTACTGGTTTCTTGAAGAAGATTGTTTTTGCTACGTTCGGAGTACCCAAAGTGCTTATTAGTAATGGGGGACGCATTTCTGCAACAAATATTTGGAAAAATTATTGGAAAGTACAATGTTAAACACAAATTATCGACACCATGTCATCATCAAGCTTGTGGTCAAGTAGAAGTATCAAACATGTAACTTAAATAGATCTTAGAGAAAACAATATCATTGTCAAGAAAAGACTGGTCAAAGAATCTGGATGACGCTCTTTGGTCATATAGAACATCTTTCAAGACACATTTCAGATTCTCTCTGTTGTACCCCAAAATTTTCCCTCTCGTTTATCAAGTATTTTCTCACAAGATCTCATTTGGTTCATGACTGCACAAGGGTTGATCAGCTCAAGACACCTCCTTAAGCATTGATGACTGAAATTAGGGTTTGAGATTGCACAAGGGTAATTGAACTTTTAATGCTTTATTTTATTTTCATGGGTCATTTTGGACCCTCAAGATTGCTCATGTCAAGTTTCAAGTCTTGGATCACATATTTACTCAGTCAATTGATCAGTTAACCTAAAAGTCAGTTGTATTGGGGAAAAAGTCAATTGTGGTCAATTTACAGTCAAACTTCATAATTTTTTATCCATATCAACATTGTGAACTCCTATATGTCATTTGATCAAGTTTGGACCATAATTCCTCAAGAAATTTGATCAGATCATCAAAAGGGCAAAATGGTCAAAATTAGGGTTTTGATTGAGAAAAGGCAATTTCTAATTTTTTGACCTAGAAAATGGTTGATTGGTTGGAAACATGATCTCAAGGATTCAATTCCATCATTTTTACCTAATGGCATGACTCAAAACATTGCTCAAGGTCATTTGATTGATAGTTGATTTTCAGTCAACTGATCAAAAGTCAACTGCACACTGAAAAGTCAAACTTTGACTTTTTGGTCAAAATCAAGTGTCAAAGATCACAATTCATCAAAATATGTCAAAATATGAAACTAGTTCATCAAGAAATCAGAAAGTCAAGATTTCATTTTGAAAAGTCAAAGTTTCCAAAGTTAGAAATTTTTCTAAGTGTTGAAAACCTCATATTTTTTCACAACTTTAAGCCAATTTTTCACCATGATGCAAGATGATTCAAAAGAAACTTTCAACATGA
Organism: Vicia faba; assembly: GCA_948472305.1. Lineage (NCBI taxonomy): Eukaryota > Viridiplantae > Streptophyta > Magnoliopsida > Fabales > Fabaceae > Vicia > Vicia faba. The sequence goes on along the minus strand of OX451735.1, from coordinate 1,069,640,347 downwards.
AAGTTGTAGATCTCAATGAGATATAAAACATTTCTTTACACAAATTCTCCTATAAATGCATGGATTTCAAGTTATGATTTTGTGAATACATGTTCATGAAACTTGGAAACTTAGTGAAATTTTGCCCTAATTTAGGCAGGATTTTGACCTAAATTCATGGAAGTTTTTCACATAGTTCCAAGGGTAATTTCCGAAAGTGATTCAAAGAGGGGTTTTATAGCACATTACAAGATTTCTAAAATGACCAAGAACTCCTTGAGATCATGTTTGAGCAAGGAGAATCGAAGGCATGAAGTTGGCATTTCATTCTTGAATTATAGGTCATTTTCATGATGAACAAGAATTCAAGTCCTTGCTAGGCTGCACAATCTTTGCTTTGCAGGCCTCAAACTTGTTTGGCACTCCATAATTAAATGTTTGCATAGTTGTTAGAGGCTTCAACTCAAGCATTTAATGCATTGCCCATGCTTAATACCATTTTGGGAAGAAAGTGCACATTGCCATTTTGGAAAAGTAGCTTTATGCACAAAATCAGTTCTTGAGATTTGAACTTGTTTTCTTCTGATCATACACAATCTATAACCCAAAAGAAACTTGTCTAAAGCCTCTAAACAACTCAGCCCATGCTTGTGCTTTGCCTTGAAACCATGTTTTCACTTTTCTTCAAAATCAAGTAACATGGCCATAACTTGTACTGGTGTGATTCTGACCCTCTCAAGTGCTAGAACTTTTTCCTTACTTATGCACAAGTTGTTTGCATCAAAATACACGAGTTCAAGCACCCTTAAAACCTCCCAAGCATCTTGCTGCATAGCATTGTTCAAACTTGACAGTTTTGAGCAAAAACTCACCATCTTCATTTCCACTCGTGCGTTTTGAAAACTAATCATCCAAACACCTTCCGTACATCATATCAAAGTAATCCAGACACTTATTTCCTAACTGTAACTCCTCCATCACCGTCCACCATTTTCAAAACTGAAGCTTGCAACTTGACTTGAGTTGGGAGTTTTAGGCATCCCCAAAGCAAAGTAGGAGTTGGAATACACTCAAGGAGATCTAGGCCAGCTAAATAGATCATTGGGAAACCTCAAAGCTTGCTCAAACTCCATACAAGAATCTAGCTGCAAGAGGTAAGTTTTCAAACTTCTATCTCTTTATACAAGCATCATTTGATTCTGATTTGTGAAGATAAAATGTAGATACCATTGCCACGAAGCTGTACATATCCATAGTTTGCATTTATATGGCCTGAGCTTAGAGAATTTTAGAGTTGAAGTTTCTGAAATTTTTAGGTTTTAATTTAGGGCCAGAAAAATTCTCACTCATCTTTGACTTTTAGATTTAGTTATTTATATGGTTGGATTCATGGGAAGAAATACCACAACTTTTATGTTTGTACTTTCCATTTTTGATGAGAGATGAAGAAGTTACAGGTACTCTGGCTGGGCGTGAGGTTGAAGATGAAGTTCAGGCCATGGACTTGATTAGTAATATATATTTATGGTTTGATATAAATGAACGGATGTATAGCCACCCCAATGGTAAGGTAGCGCGCTAGTAACCAAGAGGGCGTGAGTTCAACACCCAGCGCGCTGCCTTTTATTCTTTTTCACATTTTCACACTTTTTTTGTTGTCTTTCTTTGCAGCGCTTGGGCCCAACATTGGGCCTTCTTCATTTTTTGCTAACTTTCCCCCCTGACTTACTTCAGCACCCCCTGGCCCAATTTCATTATTATTTTTATTTTTCTTATTTTATTTTATTCTTTTTCCTTTATTATTATTATTATTATTATTATTATTAATATTTATTTTTATTGTTATTAATAAAAATCCAAAAATATTTTATTTATTATTTTTACACTTATTTAGTTTATTTGTTTTATAAAACTAAAAGAACAAAAATATTTTCTTAATAAATTAATTTCTTTCTTAATAATTAATATTTAGGTTTAGGTTTAACTAATATATTATTTTATTACAATTAAAATTAATTTAGAACTTAAGTTTCTTTTAATTAATTAATATTCATATTATTTTTATTAATTTAAAACCTTTTCATAAATAAAACCCTAAAAATATTTTTTAGTTAAATTTCTTTTCTTATTTAATTTAAGTTAAATTTATTTAATTTTCATTAATCATTTTTCTTAATTAGGTTTAGGTTAAAACCTTTTCATAAAAACCAAACAAAAATCATTTCTTTTTCATTTGCATTTGTACATTGTTATTCATTCAATTCTTGTATAATATTCAATATGGTTGTAATAATTATTTAGATTTAATTTTATTGCAAAAGTCCCCATTTGTAAATTTGTATACCCCCTCCCCTAATGATGTAATAGCTTAGTATTTTTATTTTTCGCAATTTAATGTTTTATATACAAATACTAGTAAGTTAGAGTTTGTATGGAAAGATAAAATCAATGCTTAGAAAACTCTAATTCAAAGACAAAACAATGCATGTAAATCAATACACTTGCACACTTACACCCTTAGGGTAAATCCACTTTGTTGCCTTATGAAAATGGCCATATTATGCATGTGAGGTATCTTAGCAAAAGCAATCAAAAAATACAAGATCATAGTCCCTCGATGACGCTATCAAAGTTGCCTTTCAAAAATGATCTTAGTCCCTAAAGAAAATGCTAAGATATCTTACAACATTGCTAATCATGGCTATACGATGACCCTTGCCTGTCCCTTTACATCCAAAGATAGGGTTTCTTACCAAATAAATGGTAAGATAACAATGTCAAAGGAAAGAGGAAATAAACATGAAAGACTTTTGAGTAGGTAGAATGTTTCTAGTTGCTTGCTCATTTTCAAACCAAAACATCCTTGCTATTTTCAAAAACAAACACCAACACCTTCAATTGAAAGATTTTCAAAAGACAAATCTCTTTGTACGCATTCTTATAGAGACGAGAATTATTACAGAGACACTTTTCAAAATCACTTTCAAAAACACATTCCACAAACACCTCTTTGAACTATTTTCAAAACCAACACTTTGTATGCATTCTTATAGAAACGAGAATCGTTACAAAGACCTTTTCAAAATACTTTCAAAAACCACACAAAGCACATTTTCAAACAAAAGCAAGTGATCTAGCAAGAAACTAAGAGCTCGTAGATAACTACGGATGAAAAGGGTGCTAATACCTTCCCTTTTCATAATCTACCCCCCGAACTTAAGAAAACAATCTCAAAGGTATTTCCTGTTCTTTTCAACCTTTTCTTTTGGATAAAAGAAAAGTCGGTGGCGATTCTTGCTAACCGCAACATTTGCGATACAACATAAAATAACCAAGTCAATTCTTCCACCGCGTTACAGAACTGGCGACTCTACAGGGGAGTTAACTTAAAAGTGGGGTTACCTTAGGGCTAGATCATATTTACTTGCTTTCTTTGTTTTACTTGCATGCTTTAAATTATGGTTCTTTGTTTGGGTTTGCTTTGATCCTCCACCTGGATCTGGGACACCTTGTTAGGTAAGTAGCAATAGATTATGGAAATTTTACGGCATAGACCGATATAGTTGAAACAATGGCTACATAAGTGTGACACGTTTGTGGGTACCAGTATCCCTTGTGTTGAATCGAGGAGAATATGGGGCCGCTGAGTGGCGTCATGAAGCACTAACTGACTTTAGAACCTTAATTGAACAAACTTGGCCAATTAGGACGTAGTGAGATAACCGGTTTCGGTAGAAAGTTGAAAATTGGTTAATAATCGATACTACACTCATTGAGACTAGACTTTTGGGATATCCTGGCTGCAAGAAAAGATTGATTGTGCTGGGACAATTCCTAAAAGAAAGGTCAGTGATATTGAGATCCCTTAGAACACGGTTACTATTAACTAGGACATGTTTAAGTCAACTAAACTTCAAGAGGGTACTTACCTACAAACTCCATGCAAGCCTAAGCCTAAGGACTTGTTTTTTCCTGGTGTGTATATGCTTACTTATACATAACAACATGAACATCATAACATCATACACACTCTCAATAACCATTTCAAGGATTTAGGAATTTATCTTTGTTTTTGTTTTGTAGGCCATGAACTTCGTCCGAAGAAACACCATCTGAATCAGTATCGTGAAAGCACACCCTCAGCTCCAAGAGTTAGCATCAAGGGTTCCCGGAGATTCTCCTTTTACCAAGAAATATGGACGACTCCTCAGTTTGGATACCTTCAATTTCCAAGAAAAAATGATGTGTGTTCTCTTCCAATTCTTTGATCCCATACATCATTGCTTCACCTTTCCTGACTATTAGTTGGTACCTACACTAGAAGAGTTCTCTCTACTATTAGGATTACCCGTGCTTGACCAGATACCGTTCACCGGTCTAGAAGGGATCTCGAAACCTGAGGTTATGGCCGAAGCTCTACATCTGAAGAGATCCGACATCATAGCAAATTGAGAGACTAGAAGTGGAGTCAAATGGTTCCTAGCCAAATTTCTATTAGAGAAAGCTCGTTCATTCTGGGAAGATATGGATCTTCAAGCCTTTGAAGACGTCCTAGCCCTTCTTATTTATGGTCTGGTTCTTTTTACCACCTTGGACCAATTCATATATGTAAATGCCATCAAAGTCTTTCTCTCTCGTAATCCTATACCTACCTTGTTGGGAGACATCTTACGTTGCATCCATACCCGCACCATGAAGAAAAGAGGTACCCTTTTGTGTTGTATTCCCCTACTCGCCAAGTGGTTCATTTCACGCCTACCTCGATCAACATTGAAGAACGAGCAAAGATTGACATGGTCTCAAAGGATGATGTCCCTCACCCACTCTGATATTCATTGGTGTTCAAGATCCTCGGATGATACTTCTATCATTGACCGTTATGGAGAATTCCCTAACGTCCCTTTACTTGGCGTTAGAGGAGGTATCACTTACAACCCCTGCTTGGCCTTACGACCGTTTGGTTACGCCTGAAGGGATGGTCTATATGAGATGCTTATTCAAGGGTTGGTATTTGATTACGAGAATGACGATCAAGGTTACCTCCAGAGGTTTATCTGAGCTTGGAGGATGTTGAACAAGATAGATAGCAAGACATTTGGGCACAAGAATTCCATCCCTCTTGAGCCTTACCGTAAGTGTGTGCGAGCTCATGCTTAGAAACTTGTAATACCTTATCCTTCCATTCTCCCTGTTATCATAGAACCTGTTGTGGAAGGAGATGTCTCATACATTATCCTTCATCCTGACATGCCCACCTCTCTCGAAGACTTGCAAAGGAATTGGATACAGCTTAAGGGGGAGCGAAACACTTTCGAGGCCCAATTCTATGCCAGCGAGAATAAGGTTCTGGAACTCACCAAGCAGCTTCATGAAGAGTGGATTCTGAACGCCTACATCGCACCAAAGAGGATGCATTCAACTTTTTTATCTTAGAGTATTTTTATTTCTTTGTAAAGCCCAAAGAGGCATGATGTATTCAAACTTTGATTTATTAATATAACGTGTGTTCCTTTTTGTCTAAAGCAAATTTAAATCTCTAATTTCCTTGAAAACATGCATTCATATATCATGCATCATATCATGACAGGTTTCTCCCATACAGGTCTCCTTATTTTCCTATTGTTTATTTTAGTAGAGATGGCCCTAGAACAGACCATCAAGAGCACTCAGATTCAAAACACTCAACTTCAAGAGATGTTCTTGAACCTATCTAAGGGACAAGAAAAGGTCAAGGCGCTCCTCCCCAGGGGCATGATCATGGGAAATCTGGAGGACAATAAGGATAACCAGCTGGAGCAGCTACAAACCGAGATAGCCATAATAAAGGTCTAAATGATGGGATAACTGGTGGGCCAGATGGCTCTTATCCAAAATCTGGCTCAAGGATAAGAAGAGCTGAAAGTTCTTGTCAACCAACTCCGTCAAGACGGTTGCAACCGTATATGGCAAACAACCAGGATTGGAAATCAAGTCACTGCTCAGCCTCTCATGAGACAAGAAGCCGGGAGACCTTCCTAAATTGCTGCCACGTCTCGAGTCCAACAACAACCTCGCCAACAATAATAAAGGAATCAGCGCAAGAAGGTCGCACCTAAGAGATAATTTACCAGGATTAGCATGTCGCTAGCTCAGGAGCTACAACACTTGTTGAAGGCAGAGCTGGTTACATTAAAGGCTCCTCTCGAGAATCCTAACACTACTGCTCCTAGTTACCATCCCAAAGAGAAGTGTGCATACCATTCTGACGGTCCCGGGAACAACACGAACAATTGTTGGGCTCTGAAGAACAGGATTCAAGACCTAATTGACAAAGGAGTGTTGGAGTTTACACAAGACGATCAATTGGAACTCTTCTACCAACCCTTAAGGGAATCCACATGAAGCAACGACCGGGGCGAGGAAATTTTTTGTTCTTTTGAATTTTCAAGTTGTAATCCCTTTGTTGATTAAACAATTATCTATTATTGTTAAACTTTTTTTCATTAATGCATTGCACATGTTTGTCTTGAATTCATCCATTCGTTTTCACTATATTTAAACTATGATTTTTGCTCTCTTTATGACATTCAACTCTTGCTAAAAGTTACAAGCCTTTAGAGGGAGGATGACGAAAACAATGCCATAATCTCATACATTATGCTTTTGAACAGACCTTGTTGACGATGTACAAGCATTCTTTCAAATCCTAAACACTGGAGTTATAAGGAAGATAATCCCTAGTCAACCCCTTCGAGCCAAAGAAGTAGAAGTTTTCTTTTTTACACAAATTGAAACCTTTAACCAAAACCTATGGCAGGGTAGTATCTCAGTTAATTCAAATGCGCATTCACTTCATATATAACGAGTGATATCAAAAACATTCCTCTGGAATCAAAAGGCGATGATGGTTCCCTATCATACAGGCAGTTATTATCTCTAAAAAAAAAAGAGAAAAACCCACTAAGTCAAAACTATAAAGGAGACTTAAGAAAAATTGGGGCATCCCGTTGACTGTAATCTCAAAACAAGAACTGTCAGACAAAAATTAAGGATAACAAATCAAAAGAAAGAGGACACTACAAATCCTCGACAACATGAAAAATGTTACAAAAATAACTGCCTTCCGATAAACTAAACTTGTTTGAACCATTACCAAAACATCATTCCAGACTCAATTGGAGTTCAAACAAACAATTAACTGAGTTTAGGGCTGAAGAACATCACGAAGAACGGGTGGATACAAATACACTTTGAGCCTTAATCCTTTGTTTCTTAAATCGTGAACCAAGCCACGTTACAACCCTTCAAAATTCCTAATTGAAGCATGGGTTAGTTCGAAAGCATACTGTTACAAAAAGGTATCCGGACTCCTGTAAGGCATTACTCTAAATCCTGAGTTGAATTTTTCTTACGAAATTTCTTTACTTGCTAAAATGCATTTTCAAAAACTTCAGGATAAGCATAAACTTTGCATTATTTTAATATCATTGTTTTCATATGGCTATTTGTTTGACAACAGAGAAATTCACACAATGAATATCTGATGAACGAAAGCTCTCTTAGTGAACAAAATCACATCAGGTGGGATAACACTTCCAATGACAAATCTCCTATCAACAAAGGGGTATGACATGTCACTATCCAGCACACCTGGGGCAGTCCAGTCAAGATTCCAAAAAATCTCTCAAGAAATGTTGAATTACCAGGAGCAAATTTCCATATGTATCACTCAAGGGGCAATATCATGTTGATCAGGGGTTTGAACAATATCCACTATGAAGACTTCCAGTACCACCAATTGTTTGTCTATACCAACAATATCAGATGGTGTCAGTATCATGTCTTCAGATCCTCCCATGACAGTTCTTAGAAAATTCTGAGACTTGACCGAAGTTCTTGGGTACCACCAATTTGTTCGTCTGTGCCAATAATATCAGATGGTGTCAGTATCAGGTCTTCGATTTCTCCCACAATAGTCTTAGAAAATATCTCTAAGAAGTTCGGGGCTACCGGAAATGCGATTAAAATCTCAAACGTCAAGGTGCACCAGATTAACTCTGAGGGCAAACAGGCTCCTATATAAATGGTCATGTGCGACAAGCAAACATTTTCTGGCATTACTACAACACTTAATACTAGGGGAAGTGACAAATCTTCCTAAGATCCTTCTCAATAGGATGACTCCCAGCCAGAGTTTCAATCTCTGAAAACTTCTCACCAGCTGAGTCGACATCAAGAACCCTCGAGGATTTCCCCCAGCTTGAGTTTGTCTCTCTAACTACTACGTATCGGAGGACCACAACTCCTCTTCCCCAGTAGACTACTCTACAATCCCCAGCAAGTTATTGTGAAGCCTAGACCTGACCAGATATCAGTTCAACTTCATCCTTTCAAGAATTTGTTATGAAGCCTGGAATCCGACTAGATAATAATCAAATTCAATAAGGTGTTGTGAAGCATGGAATCCGACCAGATAGTATTTCCCTTATTCAAAGACACTATGAAGCCTGGATTTCGGCCAGATAACAGCATAAGATACTGTGAAGCCTGAATTTCAACCAGATAATAGTATAAAGCATTATGAAACCTGGAATCCGACCAGATAGCAGTTTACTATGTCAGTTACTATGAAGCCTGGACTCGACCGGATAATAGTATACCTCAGATTCAAGTTGAAGCCTGGACCCGACCAGATAACAGCTTAATCACCGAAGCCTGGACCCAACCAGATAACAGCTTAATTTCTTCAAACCGCTGAAGTCTGGATATGACCAGATAACAGTTCAATGTAGCAAGTTACTTTGAATCCTGGACCCGACCGAACATCAGTTCAACTTCGACTCTCCAGTAGAGCAACAGACAACCGAGGCTCCTGAACTCTTTTCCCCAAACAAGAATCAACACTCTCCGTAGATTTTTCAACATACGCCAGCGATTTTCTCCTCAATAAAACAGGAATCCTCAGTAGAAACATTCCAAACAAAGTATGAAGATACACCTACTCTTCAACAGCAGTCTAGGATTTAGTGACTCCCCAGTATTTGTCAAGGATTTATTTTCCAAGACAAAAATACATTCATCAACATTTCGCATTTCATACATCTTATTTACATACATGACAAGTGCACACGACACAATCTAATTTATTTTAAGAACATCACCACACAATGCATTTCATGCATTGCATATAATTAATCCTGTACCTTTTTCAGGAAATATGGTTATCATCAACAATTCCAACAGTTCAGGATTAAATACATGAAGCTATACATGTCAAATTTGCAGACAACTAATGGAAAATCAGTTCCTGAAACCAAACGGGTCAACTAATTTATGTGATCAAATGAGGTAGCCCTACTATGATACGGTGGGAGAACTGACTTGAAGTGTTTTGCGTTTTGTGTTTGCAAATGTTGCGCTTTAGCAAGAGTCGCCACCGACTTTTCTTTTATCCAAAAGGAAAGGTGAAAAAGCACAGGAAAGACCTTTAGAGATGTTTTCTGGAGTTCGGGGGGTAGATTATGAAAAGGGAAGGTATTAACACCCTTTTCATCCAAGGTTTTCCATGGGCTCTTAGTTACTTTCTAGATCACTTGCTTTTGTTTGAATGTGCTTGTAGTGTGTGTTTTGAAAGTATTTTGAAAAATGGAACTTCATAATGGTTCTCGTTTCTATAAGAACACCTACGAAGTGTTTGTTTCGAAAATAGTTCAAAGATGTGTTTGTGAGATGTGTTTTTGAAAGTGATTTTGAAAAGGGTTTTCTTTGTAATGGCTCTCATTTCTATAAGAATGCGTACAAAGTGTTATCTTTTGAAAATGTTTCAAAATGAGAGTGTTGGTGTATAAATGTTTTTGTTGTGAGCAAGCGAGTAACTAGGAGAGAATCTACCTACTCGAAAGGTCTTAAATGTGATTTTCCTCCTCCTTTAGATGTGGCTATCTTACCATTGATTTGGTAAGAAGCCCCATCGTTGGATGTGAAGGGACAGGCGTTTGGGACGTTTGTATAGTCATAGAAGGCAACATATGGAACGTTTTAGCAATGTCGTTTATGGACTAGATCATTTACCAAAGGCAACATCGAGGGTCATCGAGGGACTACGATCTTTTATCGAGGGTCTTTTGCTAAAACGCCCATGTTCGAGGGACATGACTATTTTCCGAAAGGCGACAAAGTGAGGTTGCCCTAGAGGTGTTAGTTTGCATGCATTTTGTCTTGTATTTGAAAGGTTATCTATTTGCTGATTTTATCTTGCCATACATCCTAATTACTAGCAATATATGAAAGCAAGTAAACATGTGGAAAATAGATCCTAAGCTATTACATCACTTTAGAGGGATAGGGGTACAAATTTATAATAGGGATGAAGTGGAGACTGAAATATTACAACCATATCGAATGATGGTGAAAACAATGTAAAAAACAGTGTAAAATAAAAGGAATATTGCATTTTGAACTGCTATGTGTCGACCCATGCTGCTATGCATTGACACATAGCTTTTCCCTTCCCCCACAAAACAAAATAACTCAGTATGTGCCGACACATAAGGGGATGTGTCGACTCATGCACCCTTTTTGTATCAATGTGAAACGCGTATGTATCGACTCATAGGCTTTTCCATGCTCCTATAAAACAAAAATGACTCAGTGTGAGTCGACACATAATGAGATGTGTTGACTCATGTACCCTTCTTGTGTCGACGCGAAGCGTGTATGTATCGATACATAGTCTTTTCCCACTTCTGTTTTGTAACCTGAAATCAATATGAGTCGATGCATGGGGGTTATGTGTCGACTCATACCTTTTTTTTTCACTAGGATGAGTCGACACATGAGGATATGTGTCGATACATGCTTCATTTTCCTGCCTTAAACATTATTTCACTGACTGCCCAGGTTAGTTCATGGCATATTATGGATAAACATGAACAACAAATGACTGAATAAGCCTAAACAAAGTGCAGATGACTAGTTCAAAAAGATATTAAAGTACTACATCTTGTTTTCAACAAACAACAACTTGTTAATGATGTAATGACAAGGTATCTAGTCAAGAGGACTTACCTTTGTGCTGCACTGGTTGTTTTAGATCTGAATGCTTTTCCAAAGGATGTGATAACCTTGTGAGTCTTCAGGAAGCTGCTCTGGACGGCTAGAACTGAGTTGGACTGTACTGTAATATTTTTGGTGTTTTGAAGATGGAGATGAATAGCAACACATCAGCTGTTTTATGTTTGGATAAACTTTGTATGAAGTGTTTGGCTTAGGGAGAGTTTGTATGGTGGAGTAAGAGGTTGGGATTCTGTTTTGAACAAGAACAAATTTGATTTTGAAAAATCAGTCAAGGTTCACAAGAATACTGTTTTTCTGCTCAATGAGACTCTTTATTCTCTCTCTTTATCCTCTCTTCCCTATCCACCCTTTTGTCTTATGAGGCATCCCTCCTTTTGTAGACCCCTTGACTGTGGTTTGGGGGAGGGGGGACAAATAAGCCATTTTGAATTGTTTTTGCATGCTGTTTTGATGCTTTCTGCACACAAATTTCCTTTTCCATTTTGGTGCAAGTTTGGGGCTATCATGGTGCAGGCTTGGGCAGACTACATAGAGCAGTTTTTGACTGGTTTTATGGACATATTTTGGATTACATAGGACAGCAATGCAGGTTTTGTGGAAATGTGATATATCCTATTTTCTTCAATTTTGGACAGCATAGTTGTAACATGTCACAAATTTAGTCTTGTGCATATTATGCCAAAGGCAAAAATATTGTGACAAGGTTTTAATCAAGACATAGTTTTTAGAATATGTAATTTTGCAAAAATGTCACTTTGTAATAACTTGAATTACTTGCATCATCTTGAATTATTTGGAGTTGTAGTAAAATGCCATGAAACAAATGAATTTAACCAAGTATAGAAAATACTTAGAAAAATCTCAAAGTCTTGCAAAGTTGAATTTTTTATTCTCTTGACTTCTTAATGATCAAGTTTGATATTTTTGAATATCTTGATGAAATTTGATCTTTGCGTTGTAATGCTGACCAAAAAAGTCAAAGTTTGACTTTCTAGTATGCAATTGACCATTTTGCCCTTATGCTAATTTCAAGCCTAAATTGATGTATCAGTGATGCAAACTTGCCGTCTTAGAATATCTTGTGAGCAAATACTTGAAAAATGAGAGGGCAAATTTTGGGGTACAACAGCTGCCCCTGTTCAATCTTCTTAAACTTGATTAGTTAGATTGGCGAGTTATGCCATTCGTGACTCGAAGGTGGAAGATGATTTTACACTAGAGTGCCCAGAAATTTGCACTCGGCGATTGGATGATAGGAGGAATGGGCTTAGAAATGCCATTTGGAGAGGTGATAGAATCTTGTTTGAGATGGGCTTGTAGATGCCATCCAAGAATACTTGTTGAATTATAATTTTTAAGTTGAGTATCAGAATTGTGTCCATGTCTGAAGTGTATCTGAAAGCTGTCTTTGAATGAGTATTAGGATGGCATCCGTAATTGGTGCGTATCTGAACTGTATCTAAAAGCTTAATCTGAATGAGTATCAGGATGGCATCTGTATCCGGTGCATATCTGAACTGTATCAAAAGGTGAATTTGAATGAGTATCAGGATATCATCCGTATCTGATGCGTATCTGAACTGTATCAAAAGGTGAATCTGAATGATTATCAGGATGGCATCCGTATCCGGTACGTATCTGAACTGTATCAAAAGGTGAATCTGAATGAGTATCAGGATGGCATCCGTATCTGGTGCGTATCTGAACTGTATCAAAAGGTGAATCTGAATGAGTATCAGGATGGCATCCATATCTGGTGCGTATCTGAACTGTATCAGAAGGTGAATCTGAATGAGTATCAGGATGGCATCCGTATCTGGTGCGTATCTGAACTATATCAAAAGATGAATCTGAATGAGTATCAGGATGGCATCCATATCCAGTGTGTATCTGAACTGTATCAAAAGGTGAATCTGAATGAGTATCAGGATAGCATCCTTATCTGGTGTGTATCTGAACTGTATCAAAAGTTGGATCTGAACGAGTATCAGGATGGCATCCGTATCTGGAGCGTATCTGGCATGTATCAGGAGGTTGAATTGTTTGAGTTGGTCGAGTAGATATTTATCCTATCTGGTTTCAGGTATTAATCTTTGACCTGAGAAAGAAAGATAGTTTTCCTGGCTTGCTACAGGTATTAATCTTCAATCTCTTCATGTAGATAGTTTTCCTGGCTTGTTACAGGTATTAATCTACAATCAGTCGTCCACAAATAGTTTTCCTGGCTTGCTATAGGTATTAATCTGGAACTTGAAAAGGTTGGTCGACGAGATAGTTATCCTGGCTGGTTTCAGGTATTAATCTCTGACCTGAGAAAGAAAGATAGTTTTCCTGGCTTGCTACATGTATTAATCTTCAATCTCTTCATGTAGATAGTTTTCCTAGCTTGTTACAGGTATTAATCTACAATCAGTCGTCCACAAATAGTTTTCCTGGCTTGCTACAGGTATTAATCTGGAACTTGAAAAGGGTTGATAGTAACCATCTGTTGATTGATCTTTCCTGAAAAAAGGTAGAACGTTAGTTGTATGCAATGTCATGATGTATGAAATGCGTTATGTCATGATGTTCTCAAAACAAATGAGATGGTGTCGTATGCACTTATCATGTATGAGAATAGGATGTATGAAATGTGAAATGTTTAATGAATGTATTTTTGTTTGGGAAAATAAATCCTTGACAAATGTCAGGGAGTCATTAAATCCTGGATCGCTGTTGAAGAGTATGTGTGTCTTCAAACCCTGCTTAGAATGTTTCCACCGGGGATTCCTTTTTTGTTGTTTGAGGAGAACTCCGCTGGGAAATATTGGAAACTCTGTGGGGAGTATGTTTATTCCTGCTTGGGGAAAGAGTTTAACAGTCTCGATTGTCCGTTGATTTACTGAGGAATCGAAGTTGAACTGGTATCTGGTCGGGTCCAGGTTTCACAATAACTTGTCGGGGATTGTAGAGTAGTCTACTGGGGAAGAGGAGCCGTGGTCCTTTGATTTGTAGTAGTCGGAGAGGCAAACTCAAGTTGGGGAATTCTATCGTTTGTTGGGGAAATAAACCCTGTTGCCGGCCTGTTTGAGAGGTGACGACTTCGTTGGGGGGAAAGTCCTCGAGGATTCTTGAAGTTATCTCAGCTGGGGAAAGGTTCTCAGAGATTAAACTCTGGCTGGGGAATCATCTTGTGAGAAGGATTTTTTTTTGGGAGATTCGTCATTTCCCCTAGTAGCAAGTGCTTGTGGCACTGCCTGGAAATGTTTGATTGTATGTAACCCTTTGTCGGGATTGACGTTCAATACCCCCTATGATAAAGATGGAGACTTGCCCCTGGTTACTCTACACTTCTTGAGAGGTTTCCTGGAATCTTGACTGGATTGCCCCAGGTGTGTTGGATAGTGACATGTCATGTCCCCTTGTTGATAGGAGATTTTTCAATGGAAGTATCATCCTTCTTGAAGTGATTTGGTTCACCGAGAGAGCTTTCGTTCACTGGATATTCATTGTGTGAATTTCTCCGATGTCAAACAAATAGCCATATGCAAACAGTGATATTCAAGTAATGCAAAGTTTATGCTTGTCTTGAAGTTTTGAAAAATGCGTTTTAGCGAGTAAAGAAATTTTGTAAGAAAAATTCAAACTCAAGATTTAGAGTAAAGCCTTACAGGAGTCAGGATACCTTTTGTAACAGTATGCTTTCGAACTAACCCATGCTTCAATTAGGACTTTTGAAGGTTTGTAACGTGGCTTGGTTCACGGTTTAAGAAACAAAGGATAAAGGCTCAAATGTATTTGTACCCACCTGTTCTTCGTGATGTTCTTCAGTCCTAAACTCAGTTAATTGTACGTTTGAACTCCAATTGAGTATGGGATGACGTTTTGGTGATGGTTCAAACAAGTTAAGTTTATCAAAAGGTAATCATTTTTGCAACCTTTTTCATGTTGTTGAGGATTTGTATTGACCTCTTTTTGATTTGTTATCCCTGATTTTTGCCTGACTGTTCTTGTTTTGAGATTACAGTCAGCGGGATGCCCCAGTTCTCTTAAGTCTCCTTTGTAGGTTTTGACTTAGTGGACTTTTCTTTTTGAGAGATAATGACTTCCTAATTGGTAGGGAACCATCACCGTCTTTTGATTCCAGAAAAATGTTTTAATGTCATTCGTTGTATTTATGAGATGAGAGTTTGCGGCCAAACGCGCATTTGAATTAACTGAGAGACTACCCTGCCCCGGGTTTTGATTAAAGGTTTCAATTTGTGTAAGAAAGAAAACTTCTACTTCTTTGGCTCGAAGGGGTTGACTAGGGATTATCTTCCTTATAACTCCAGTGTTTAGGATTTGAAAGAATGCTTGTACATCGTCAGCAAGGTCTGTCCAAAAGCATACTGTATGAGATTATGGCATTGTTTTCGTCATCCTCCCTCTAAAGGCTTGTAACTTTTAGCAAGAGTTAAATGTCATAAAGAGAGTAAAAAGCACAGTTTATATGTAATGAAAATGAGTGGATCAAATCAAGACAAACATATGCAATGCATTAATGAAACAAAGTTTGACATTAATAGATAATTGTTTGAATAACAAAAGAAATTACAATTGAAAATTCAAATGAACAGAAGCCTCTTTGTCTGAACTTGTCACTTTAGGTGGTGAGCTTTTGAAGGATGACAGAAGAACTCAGTCTGACCATCTTGTGTGAACTCCAGTATTCCTTTGTCGATCAGGTTTTGAATCTTATACTTCAACATCCAACAACCATTTGTATCATGCCCAGGGCTATCAGAATGATAAGCACACCTTGCCTCCGAATTGTAGTTAGGAGAGGAAGTCTTCGGGCTCGGATGAGGGTTTATCACCGTAATCAGATTCATCCTCAACATGTGTTGTAATGCTTGTGACAATGGCATGTTTATTTGAGTGAAGTGCCTTTGGCAGAAGAATTCAGTCTGGCCATCTTGTGTGAACTCCAGCGTTCCTTCTTCAATCAGATCTTGAATTTTATTTCTTAATGTGCAACAGCTATCCGTGTCATGTCCAGGACTGTTGGAGTGGTACGCACATCTTGCATTTGGATTGTACCTCGGAGAGGCTGTGTTGGGATTCTGAGGGGGTCTTTCAACGTAACTATCTTGGCCTCCAACATGTGTTGCAGTGCTTGAGACAGTGACATGTTGATTTTGGTAAAGCGTCTTTCAGCTGTATTCCGCTTACGCCGATTACCCTGTTGTCGTTGGCGAGGTTGTTGTTGGGCTCGTGACGCGGAAGCAAATTGGAAAGGTGCACTCTCGGCTTCTTGTCTCAAGGGAGGCTGAATGATGATTTGATCCCCAATCCTAGATGTTTGCCCTATTTGGTTAGATCCATCCCGACGAAGCTTGTTGATGAGGACCCTCAGCTCTTCTTGTCCTTGTGCCAGATTTTGGATAAGAGCCATCTGGCCCACCAGTTGCCCCATCATTTGGACCTTCATTATGGCTATCTCAGTTTCTAGCCGTTCCAACTGGTCATCTCTGTTGTCCCCAGGGTTTCCCATGATCATGCCCCTGGTGAGAAGCGCCTTGACCTCTTCTGGTCCCTTGGATAGGTTCAAGAACATCTCTTGAAGTTGAGCATTTTTAGCCTGGATGTCCTTGATAGTCTGTTCTAGAGCCATCTCTACTGAAATAAACAGTAGGAAGATAAGGAGACTTGAATGGGAGAAACCTGTCATGATATGATGCATGATATGTGGATGCATGTTTTCAAGGATCTCGCGGGGTAAACACAAGAAAATGTTAGAAGTTGAACTTCGATCAAGAACTTTGATTGGAGAACTTGTATCGGCGGATGTCCTTCCGCGAGAATTAAGCTCACCATATCAAGTGGGTCATAGCCCTTGACTCAAGTTGTTTGTACTTGATTTTTGACGGTGTTTGTTTAGAGGAAAATAAATCCTCTTTCCCTTTGGTAGACATCTGGTTCAACGTGACCCTGCATCAAAGACCCTCGAGATCCTTGAAATGTTTATTGAAAATGCTATGGTATGATGTCATGATGTTATGTACAAATATGCGAGGTAAGCAAGTGTATATACAAATAATCATATTCACACAAAGCAAACAAATCCTTAGGTTTAGGCTTGCATGGAGTTTGTAGGTAAGTACCCTCTTGAAGTTTAGTTGGCTCAACCTATCCTAGTTAATAGTAATCGGGTTCTAAGGGGTCTCAATATCACTGACCTTTCTTTTAGGCATTGTCTCAGCTCAATCAATCTTTTCTTATGGCCGAGATATCCCAAAAGTCTGGTCTCAATGAGTGTAGTATCGAGTATCAACCAATTTTCAGCTCTACACCGAAACCGGTTATCTCACTACGTTCTAATGGCCAAGTTGGTTCAATTAGGGTTCTAAAGTCAGTTGATGCTTCACGACACCACGCGGCGGCCCCGTACTCTCCTTGATTCGACTCAAGGGTTACCGGTACCAATCAAAGTGCCACATCAACGTAGCTACTGCTTCAACCATGTCGGTATACGTCGCACAGTTCCCTCACAGTCTATTGCTACTTACCTAAAAGGTGCCCCCAAATCCGGGTGTAGGTTTTAAAACAAACCCAAACAAGGAACCAAAATGTAAAGCATACAAATCAAACAATGAAAGCAAGTAAAGTTGATCTAACCCTAAGGTAACCCCACTTTTTAGTTTATTCCCCAGTAGAGTCGCCAGTTCTGTGATACAGTGGGAGAACTGACTTGAAGTGTATTGCGTTTTGTGTTTGCAAATGTTGCGGTTTAGCAAGAGTTGCCACCGACTTTTCTTTTATCCAAAAGGAAAGGTGAAAAAGCACAGGAAAGACCTTTAGAGATGTTTTCTTGAGTTTGGGGGGTAGATTATGAAAAGGGAAGGTATTAGCACCCTTTTCATCCATGGTTTTCCATGGGCTCTTAGTTACTTGCTAGATCACTTGCTTTTGTTTGAATGTGCTTGTGGTGTGTGTTTTGAAATTATTTTGAAAAATGGAACTTCGTAATGGTTCTCGTTTCTATAAGAACGCCTACGAAGTGTTTGTTTCGAAAATAGTTCAAAGGTGTGTTTGTGAGACGTGTTTTTGAAAGTGATTTTGAAAAGGGTTTTCTTTGTAATGGCTCTCATTTCTATAAGAACGCGTACAAAGTGTTAACTTTTGAAAATGTTTCAAAATGAGAGTGTTGGTGTATAAATGTTTTTGTTGTGAGCAAGCGAGTAACTAGGAGCGAATCTACCTACTCGAAAGGTCTTAAATGTGCTTTTCCTCCTCCTTTAGATGTGGCTATCTTACCATTGATTTGGTAAGAAGCCCCATCGTTGGATATGAAGGAACGGGCATTTGGGACGTTTATATAGTCATAGAAGGCAGCATATGGAACGTTTTAGCAATGTCGTTTAGGGACTAGATCGTTTACCGAAGGCAACATCGAGGGACTACGATGTTTTATCGAGGGTCTTTTGCTAAAACGCCCATGTTCGAGGGACACGACTATTTTCTGAAAGGCGACAAAGTGAGGTTGCCCTAGAGGTGTTAGTGTGCAAGTGTGTTAGTTTGCATGCATTTTGTCTTGTATTTGAAAGGTTATCTATTTGCTGATTTTATCTTGCCATACATCCTAATTACTAGCAATATATGAAAGCAAGTAAACATGTGGAAAATAGATCCTAAGCTATTACATCACTTTAGAGGGATGGGGGTACAAATTTACAATGGGGATGAAGTGGAGACTGAAATATTACAACCATATCGAATGATGGTGAAAACAATGTAAAAAACAGTGTAAAATAAAAGGAAAATTGCATTTTGAACTGCTATGTGTCGACCCATGCTGCTATGCATCGACACATAGCTTTTCCCTGCCCCTGCAAAACAAAATAACTCAGTATGTGTCGACACATAAGGGGATGTGTCGACTCATCCACCCTTTTTGTGTCGATGCGAAACGCGTATGTATCGACTCATAGGCTTTTCCCTGCTCCTGTAAAACAAAAATGACTCAGTATGAGTCGACACATAATGAGATGTGTCGACTCATGTACCCTTCTTGTGTCGACGCGAAGTGCGTATGTGTCGATACATAGTCTTTTCCCACTTCTGTTTTGTAACCTGAAATCAAAATGAGTCGATGCATGGGGGTTATGTGTCGACTCATACCCTTTTTTTTCACTAGGATGAGTCGACACATGAGGATATGTGTCGATACATGCTTCATTTTCCTGCCTTAAACATTATTTCACTGACTGCCCAGGTTAGTTCATGGCATATGATGGATAAACATGAACAACAAATGACTGAATAAGCCTAAACAAAGTGCATATGACTAGTTCAAAAAGATATTAAAGTACTACATCTTGTTTTCAACAAACAACAACTTGTTAATGATGTAATGACAAGGTATCTAGTCAAGAGGAGTTACCTTTGGGATGCAATGGTTGTTTTAGATCTGAATGCTTTTCCAAAGGATGTGATAACCTTGTGAGTCTTCAGGAAGCTGCTCTGGATGGCTAGAACTGAGTTGGACTGTACTGTAATATTTTTGGTGTTTTAAAGATGGAGATGAATAGCAACACAGCAGCTGTTTTTATGTTTGGATAAACTTTGTATGAAGTGTTTGGCTTAGGGAGAGTTTGTATGGTGGAGTAAGAGGTTGGGATTCTGTTTTGAACAAGAACATATTTGGTTTTGAAAAATCAGTCAAGGTTCACAAGAATACTATTTTTCTGCTCAATGAGACTCTCTATTCTCTCCCTATCCTCTCTTCCCCATCCACCCTTTTGTCTTATGAGGCAGCGCTCCTTTTGTAGACCCCTTGACTGTGGTTTGGGGGGGGGGGGGGGGGGGGGGGAATAAATAAGCCATTTTGAATTGTTTTTGCATGCTGCTTTGATGCTTTCTGCACACAAATTTCCTTTGCCATTTTGGTGCAAGTTTGGGACTGTCATGGTGCAGGCTTGGGCAGACTGCATAGAGCGGTTTTTGACTGGTTTTGTGGACATATTTTTGATTACATAGGACAACAATGCAGGTTTTGTGGCAATGTGATATATCCTATTTTCTTCAATTTTGGATAGCATAGTTGTAACATGTCACAAATTTAGTATTGTGCACATTATGTCAAAGGCAAAAATATTGTGACAAGGTTTTAATCAAGACATAGTTTTTAGAATATGTAATTTTGCAAAAATGTCACTTTGTAATAACTTGAATTACTTGCATCATCTTGAATTATTTGGAGTTGTAGTAAAATGCCATGAAGCAAATGAATTTAACCAAGTATAGAAAATACTTAGAAAAATCTCAAAGTCTTGTAAAGTTGGATTTTTGATTCTCTTGACTTCTTAATGATCAAGATCGATATTTTTGAATGTCTTCATGAAATTTGATCTTTGGGTTGTAATGCTGACCAAAAAAGTCAAAGTTTGACTTTCCAGTATGGAATTGACCCTTTTGCCCTTATGCCAATTTCAAGCCTAAATTGATGTATCAGTGCTGCAAACTTGCCGTCTTAGAATATCTTGTGAGCAAATACTTGAAAAATGAGAGGTAAAATTTTGGGGTACAACACCTACTATCCAGGCTTTCATTTCGAAGTAACCCTACTATCCAGGTTCCTTCCCATAGCCCTACTATCTAGGCTTTCATTTCGAAGTAACCCTACTATCCAGGTTCCTTCTCATAGCCCTACTATTCAGGCTTTCATTTCGAAGTAACCCTACTATCCAGGTTCCTTCCCATAGCCCTACTATCCAGGCTTTTATTTCGAAGTAACCCTATTATCCAAGTTCTTTCTCATATCCCTACGATTCAGGCTTTCATTTCGAAGTAACCACACTATCCAGGTTCCTTCCCATAGCCCTACTACCCAGGCTTTCATTTCGAGGTAACCCTACTACCGGGGTTCCTTCTCATAGCCCTACTATCCAGGCTTTCATTTCGAAGTAAACCTACTATCCAGGTTCCTTCTCATAGCCCTACTATCCAGTCTTTCATTTCGAAGTAACCCTACTACCCAGGTTCCTTCTCATAGCCCTACTATCCAGGCTTTCATTTAGAAGTAACCATAATATTTAGGTTCCTTCTCATAGCCCTACTATCCAGGCTTTCATTTCGAAGTAACCCTACTATCCAGGTTCCTTCCCATAACCCTACTATCCAGGCTTTCATTTCAAAGTAACCCTACTGTCCAGGTTCCTTCCCATAGCTCTACTATCCAGGCTTTCATTTCGAAGTAACCCTACTACACAGGTTCCTTCTCATAGCCCTACTATCCAGGCTTTCATTTCGAAGTAACCTTACTATCCAGGTTCCTTCCCATAGCCCTACTATCCAGGCTTTCACTTCGAAGTAACCCTACTATCCAGGTTCCTTCTCATAGCCCTACTATCCAGGCTTTAATTTTGAAGTAACCCTACTATTCAGGTTCCTTCTCATAGCCATACTATCCAGGTTTTAATCATGAAGTAATCCTATCCAGGTTCCTTCTTAGACAATTCCAGATACAGTTTTATACGGATTCATCATGAAGCAGCCCTACACGGGCCCATCATAAATTGAAGAATATCTAAAACCTGTATTGGTTCAGTGTAAATCTCTCAATGATTTATCCTGATTCTATCCGGTAGACTTTTTCCCTGGTTCAGATAAATTGCTCTAGGATTTATTCTAATTCTTTCAAGTTAAAGAAAATTCAAGACCTCTACTGGTTCAGTTTAAATCTCTCAATGTTTTATTCTGATTCTTTCCCGCAAACATCTTCCTCTGGTTCAGATAAATCGCTCCAAGATCTATTCTGATTCTTTTCCGAGTTGAAGTCAAGCTTAGACTTAGTCTATTTTTATTTCAACAATCACCTTTGGATGGCATCTACAAGCCCATCTCTGGAAAATCTCCATCATTCCCCCAAATGGCATCTATAAGCCCATTCCCAATTCATCTTCGAGTGTAAATTTCTGGGCACTCTAGTGTTCAATAATCTTCCACCTTCAAGTCACGAATGGCGGATCCGCCAATCTAACTCTTCAGGTTTAAGAAGATTGAACAGGGGAAGCTGTTGTAACCTAAAATTTCCTCTCTCATTTATCAAGTATTTTCTCACAAGATCTCCTTTGGTTCAAGACTGCACAAGGGTTGATCAACTCAAGACACCTCCTTAAACACTGATGACTGAAATTAGGGTTTGAGATTGCACAAGGATAATTGAACTTTTAATGCTTCATTTGATTTTCATGGGTCATTTTGGACCCCAAGATTACTCATGTCAAGTTTCAAGTCTTGGATCACATATTTGCTCAGTCAATTGATCAATTGACCCAAAAGTCAACTGTATTGGGGGAAAAGTCAATTATGGTCAATTTAGAGTCAAACTTCATAATTTTTATCCATATCAATATTGTGAACTCCTATATGTCATTTGATCGAGTTTGTACCATAATTCCTCAAGAAACTTGATCAGATCATCAAAAGGGCAAAATGGTCAAAATTAGGGTTTTGACTGAGAAAAGACAATTTCTGATTTTTTGACCTAGAAAATGGTTGATTGGTTAGAAACATGATCTAAAGGATTCAATTGCATCATTTTGACCTAATGTAATGACTCAAAACATTGCTCAAGGTCATTTGATTGATAGTTGATTTTCAGTCAACTGATCAAAAGTCAATTGCACACTGAAAAGTCAAACTTTGACTTTTTGGTCAAAATCAAGTGTCAAAGATCATAATTCATTAAAACATGTCAAAATATGAAACTTGTTCATCAAGAAATCAGAAAGTCAAGATTTCATTTATAAAAGTCAAAGTTTCCAAACTTAGAAATTTTTCTAAGTGTTGAAAAATTCATATTTTTTCACAACTTTGAGCCAATTTTTCACCATGATGCAAGATGATTCAAAAGAAACTTTCAATATAAAAGTTGTAGATCTAAACAAGATCTAAAACATTTCTTTACATAACTTCTCTTAAAAAATGCATGGATTTCAAGTTATGATTTTGTGAATACATGTTCAAGAAACTTGGAAACTTAGTGAAATTTTGCCCTAATTTACGCAGGATTTTGACCTAACTTCATGGCAATTTTTCACATAGTTCCAAGGGGAATTTCCAAAAGTGATTCAAAGATGGGTTGTATAACACATTACAAGATTTCTAAAATGACCAAGAACTCCTTGAGATCATGTTTGATCAAGGAGAATCAAAGGCATAAAGTTGGCATTTCATTCTTGAATTATAGGTCATTTTCATGATGAACAAGAATTCAAATCCTTGCTAGGTTGCACAATCTTTGCTTTGCAGGACTCAAAATTGTTTGGAAATCCATAATTAAATGTTTGCACAGTAGTTAGAGGCTTCAACTCAAGCATTCAATACATTGCCCATGCTTAATGCCATTTTGGGAAGAAAGTGCACATTGCCATTTTGGAAAAGTAACTTTATGCACAAAATCAGTTCTTGAGATTTGCACTTTTTTCTTCTGATCATTCACAATCTATAATCCAAAAGAAACTTGTCTAAAGCCTCTAAACAACTCAGCCCATGCTTGTAATTTGCCTTGAAACCATGTTTTCACTTTTCCTCAAAATCAAGTAACATAGCCATAACTTGTACTGGTGTGATTCTGACCCTCTTAAGTGCTAGAACCTTTTCCTTACTTATGCACAAGTTGTTTGCATCAAAAGAAATAAGTTCAAGCACCCTCAAAACCTCCCAAGCACCTTGCTGCACAGCATTGCCCAAACTTGACAGTTTTGAGCAAAAACTCACCATCTTCATTTCCACTCGTGCGTTTTAAAAACTAATCATCCAAACACCTTCCATACATCATATGAAAGTAATCCAGTCCCATATTTCCTAACTGTAACTCCTCTATCACCATCCACCATTTTCAAAACTGAAGCTTGCAACTTGACTTGATTTGGGAGTTTCAGCCATCCTCAAAGCAAAGTAGGAGTTGGAATACACTTAAGGAGGTCCATGCCAGCTAAACAGATCACTGGGGAACCTCAAAGCTTGCTCATACTCCATACACGAATCCAGATGCAAGAGGTAAGTTTTCAAACTTCTATCTTTTCATACAAGCATCATTTGATTCTGATTTGTGAAGATAAAATGTAGATACCATTGCCATGAAGTTGTACATATCTATAGTTTGCATTTATATGGCCTGAACTTAGAGAATTTTAGAGTTGAAGTTTCTGAAATTTTTAGGTTTTAATTTAGGGCCAGAAAAATTCTCACTCATCTTTGACTTTTAGCTTTAGTTATTTATATGGTTGGATTCGTGGGAAGAAATACCATAACTTTCATGTTTGTACTTTCCATTTTTGTTGAGAGATGAAGAAGTTACAAGTACTCTAGCTGGGCGTGAGGTTGAAGATGAAGTTCATGCCATGGACTTGATTAGTAATATATATTTATGGTTTGATATAAATGAAAAGATGTATAGCCACCTCAGTGGTAAGGCAGCACGCTGGTAACCAAGAGGGTGTGGGTTCAACATGCAGCACACTGCCTTTTTTTTCTTTTTCACATTTTTACACTTTTTTTGTTGTCTTTCTTTGCAGCGCCTGGGCCCAGCATTGGGCCTTCTTCATTTTTTGCTAACTTTTCCCCCTGACTTACTTCAGCACCCCCTGGTCCAATTTCATTATTATTTTCATTTTTCTTATTTTATTTTATTCTTTTTCCTTTATTATTATTATTATTATTAATATTTATTTTTATTTTTATTAATAAAAATCCCAAAATATTTTATTTATTATTTTTACACTTATTTAGTTTATTTGTTTTATAAAATTAAAAGAACAAAAACATTCTCTTAATAAATTAATTTCTTTTTCAATAATTAATATTTAGGTTTAGGTTTAACTATTATATTATTTTCTTGCAATTAAAATTAATTTAGAACTTAGGTTTATTTTAATTAATTAATATTCATATTATTTTCATTAATTTAAAACCTTTTCATAAATAAAACCTTTTCATAAATAAAACCCTAAAAAATCTTTTTTAGTTAAATTTCTTTTCTTATTTAATTTAAGTTAACTTTATTTAATTTTAATTAATCATTTTTATTAATTAGGTTTAGGTTAAAACTTTTTCATAAAAACCAAACAAAAATCATTTCTTTTTCATTTGCATTTGTACATTGTCATTCATTTAATTCTTGTATAATATTCAATATGATTGTAATAATTATTTAGATTTAATTTTCTTACAAAAATCCCCATTTATAAATTTGTATACCCCCTCCCCTAATGATGTAATAGCTTAGTATTTTTATTTTCCGCAATTTAATGCTTTATATACAAATGCTAGTAAGTTAGGGTTTGTATGGAAAGATAAAATCAATGCTTAGAAAACCCTAATTCAAAGACAAAACAATGCATGTAAATCAATACACTTGCACACTTACACCCTTAGGGTAAATCCACTTCGTTGCCTTATGAAAATGGCCATATTATGCATGTGAGGTATCTTAGCAAAAGCAATAAAAAACTACAAGGTCATAGTCCCTCGATGACGCTATCAAAGTTGCCTTTCAAAAATGATCTTAGTCCATAAAGAAAATGCTAAGATATCTTACAACATTGCTAATCATGGCTATACGATGACCCTTGCCCGTCCCTTTACCTCCAAAGATAGGGTTTCTTAGCAAATCAATGGTAATATAACAATGTCAAAGGAAAGAGGAAATAAACATGAAAGACTTTTGAGTAGGTAAAATGTTCCTAATTGCTTGCTCATTTTCAAACCAAAACATCCTTGCTATTTTCAAAAACAAACACCAATACCTTCAATTGAAATTTTTTCAAAAGACAAAGCTCTTTGTACGCATTCTTATAGAGACGAGAATTATTACAAAGACATTTTTCAAAATCACTTTCAAAAACACATTCCACAAGCACCTCTTTGAACTATTTTCAAAACCAACACTTTGTACGCATTCTTATAGAAACGAGAATCATTACAAAGACCTTTTCAAAATACTTTAAAAAACCAAACAAAGCACATTTTCAAACAAAAGCAAGTGATATAGCAAGAAACTAAGAGCCCGTAGATAACTACGGATAAAAAGGGTGCTAATACCTTCCCTTTTCATAATCTACCCCCCAAACTCAAGAAAACAATCTCAAAGGTCTTTCCTATTCTTTTCAACCTTTCCTTTTGGATAATAGAAAAGTCGGTGGAGACTCTTGCTAACCGCAACATTTGCGATACAACACAAAACCACCAAGTCAGTTCTCCCACCGTGTTACACTCTCCATACCAACTTGTTTACAGAAAGGCATGTCATCTTACTGGGTAGTTAAATTTTTGAACTTTGATGAAAAACTAGATGGAAAGAAAAGGTTACTGAAGTTGGATGAGCTCGAAGAAATGCATTTATTTGCTTAAGAAAATGCATTAATTTATAAATAAAGGAAAAAGAGGTATCATGATATAAAGTTAGTGGGACAACAGTTTCAAATTGGACAACAAGTTCTGATATTCAAATCCAGACTTAGACTTTCCCCTAGAAAGTTTAAATAAAAATGGTCAGGACCCTTCATTTTCACAAAAAGTTTGCGTAAGGAGTGCTATAGAAATTCAAGATCTTGGAGATATGCAAAAGTTTAAAGTAAATGTGCAGAGATTAAAGCATTACTATAGAGCAGAGATACTAAATGAAAAAGTGTCTCTTGTCCTTTCATAGCCTTAAAAATACAAATGTCAAGATATGACGAGAAAAGAGCATTGAATATGAGGCAACCCATCAACAAATTTTTTTAGTTGCATTTACCTTTTCATGAAATTTATGTTCTCGTAATTTGTTTCAATAAAAGGAGTTCTAGCTACTCATGCATACTCTTATATCTTTTCATCTTTGCTTGAAATTAATAAACAAGTTTGCTTCTGTTTTTTCTTTCATATTTATAAATAATTGCAACTGTAACATTGAATAGATCAACCAAAGGCACCATCAGATAGAACTTAATCATCAGGAAAGTGACTCATGAATTGAAAGCAAAAGATGAAAACAGAATTAACAAGCTTGTACTTAATCTCCAGATACCCCAACTAGTAAAGTTTGAGCCAAATATTCTCATTGTTTACAATTTCTTTCTTTGAGTGTATCCATGTTTTACTATTTTATCATGTTTGAACTATTTCCGACTTAAATTGTCTAGTTTGATTTATACACATCAAGGCAGTTTATTGTTTTAAACTATGGGCCTTTTTAAACCAACCTGTATTACTATAAATATCCTTTACTAACCACTTTGAGCTTAGCCTTTTATTTCAATGACATAACCACATCTGTTAGCAAATTAACTTGAAAGTCCTTAGGAGAGATAAGGGTTGTGAATACTTATCTACTGAACTTGATGCATATTGTGAACAATATGACATTATACATGAATATTTTGCACCTCGTACACCATAACAAAATGATCTAGCCGAGAAAAAGAACCAAAAATATCAAGAAATGATAAATGTCATGTTAATGCATTATGAATTTCCATTTCATTTGTGGGGTGAAGCCTTACTATTTACTTGTCATATAATGGATATAATTCCTTTGAAGAAAATCGGTATTTCTCCATATGAGGTATGAATAGGAAGAGCGCCAAATATTAGTTACTTTAAAGTGTGGGTGCGTGTCGCTTACTATAAGAACATGGATTATAAAATGACAAATTTCGGTCCCCAATGGATCAAATGTTCCTGTATACGATATGCACCTAACAATAAAGCATATAGTCTTTTAAATTTGGAGTCAAATGTTATTATTGAATCTTGAGATGTGGAATTCTTTGAAAACCTTATTACAAAGGATAAGTGTTGTACCCCAAAATTTTCCCTCCCTTTTTCACAAGAAATCACAACCTCAGGGTTTTCTCTAATTTTTCAGATCGGCTCGAGAATTGATCAGACAGATCTTTCTTTGGCAGTAATCCAGAATTAGGGTTTCCATTGATTTTGTTGAGATTGGTCCAAGAATCGATCAAACAGACTTTTCTTTATCAGTTAATCCAGAATTAGGGTTTCCATTGATTTTGTTGAGATTGGTCCAAGAATCGGTCAAACAGACTTTTCTTTATCAGTAATCCAGGATTAAGGTTTGCGCTCTCACTTCTCAGAAGAAACTAAATCCTCAGAAATTCAGTTGACTGTTACATTATTTTTACGCTTGTTCAAGATTACTGGTTGTTTCTCAAAACCTAAATATCTGGGATAGGAGCTAAGACTTTTGTTTGGAACTTTGAGGCATTGGTTTGATTAGTGGAGTGAAAGGTTTATGAAATGCTTGTTTGTTTAACTGTACAACACATATGTTAATTGGAATACCAGGCGTGTTGTGATTAATACAAGGTTGCGAGACTGCAAAGTTTGTCGATATTTATTTCATCTGGATTAGAATTATTGAGACACAGTTTCAATTATTTTAATTTAAGAGTTCTAAATAATTAAATAAATATAAGGGAAAGATGGAAAATATATTGGACAGTAGAATTTGCTTTCGATTAAGACTTTTTATTTATTTCAAATATGGTTACAAAGTTATTCGAATATTGTAAGATTACAACTTATAATATTCAGGATAATATTTGTTTACAATAAATGAAAAAATAAATCTAAAGCCTAAATCTCTTGAAATCTTTGACCTTTACTGCGTCCTTCATTATCCAACGGGTACTTACCTGCAGAAGACAGAGAAAAAGAAGTTAGTATAAGAATTTTCAAGCAGAAGTAGATAAAAATAAAAATCATCATCAAAGTCTGTTGGCCGAAATCAGAAATGCTATGTTCATCATGTTTCATTTTCCTCTCTGCAAATCACAAGAAGATTTCTCTTCTCGGTTCATAGAGAGAAAAATATAAAATATAAAATGCAAGCATGTCAAACTAAAAGCATACAAATTATTCAAAATGCAAAGGCACAAGGCTGCACACAAAGTAAACTGAACTGTCAAACTGAGTTTCAAAATACATTAACCAAATGGCAAACTGAGTTGCCAAACTGTCACAGCAATGCAGAAGCATACAAGTAACCAAAGTACAATGCAGAAGCATACAAGTAACTAAAGTACAATGCAGTAAATATGGAAACAAATACACAATGCAGATATTAACCAAGTTACAAGCAAGAGAGCTTGTCCTAGCCCTCACCACGTTCTGGCTAGCAGCTTTTCAGAATTAATATTATAAGCAATTAAAAGTGCTTTTGAGGGAGAGAGAAAGAGAGAACCAGTGAGAGTTTGCAGTTTTGGCAGGCTGTAAAAAGGCAGTAAAATATAATAAAAGGATATATAACAGTCCAGAAGGAAGAGAGAAACATGACAAAACCTCCAAACTACAAGCCAAGTTTTAACACAAAAAACAAAAAAACTCCAAACCTGCCTGTACTAAAAACTCAAATTGCTGTCAAAACCAAAAACCTGTTGTGATCGGTGGATCTGGAACTGACTGTTTAACGCTGGTTCGCGAAATGTCGCGGTAAGCAAGAGTCGCCACCGTCTTTTATTTTCTCCAAATGGAAAGGACAAAAGCACAGAAAAATTCCTTATTGAGATTAGTTCTCGGTTCGGGAGGTAGATTTATAGAAAGGGAAGGTGTTAGCACCCTTTCTATCCATGGTTATCCATGGGCTCTTAGACACTTGCTCATTTGTGTTTTCAAATTGTTTGTTTGCTTTTCAACTGTGGGTTTAAAAAATTTTCGTTTAAAATTTTAGTTCGACTCTTGTATCAGTCCTCAAGAGTGTTTGAAAAGTTGTTTTTGAAAGCTTTTTGAAAAATGTCGGTGTAAAAAGAGTTTTGATTTGTTTTGGATTAGAGCAAGTATCTACGAGTCATCTACCTACCCTAAGGAATTCGTCTGTGTAAATGTCCTTAAGGTAGTGCCATCCCACCATTGAGAGGTAGGTAGCACCACCGTTGGAGGTGTTCGGGTCAATTCGAGTTTAGGGACAGTGTGGTCACCAGAGCAATAGGAAGACACCTTAGAAGCTACCCCCATGCCATGTTCATGGACATGAGGACTTACTAAAACGTCCTCTACTCGGCGACCACTTTTCGAGGGGCAAGGCAACAGTGAGACGTACCCTAGGGGTGGTGTGTGAATTGTGTGTCATTTTCAATTATGTTTATCTTGTTCATGCATTGGTGATCTACGCTTTGTTTTTATTTTTGGCATTCATTCTTTCATGTGGTTATTAACAGTTAAAAGGTGCGGGAAGATAAAAGTCCTACGCTATTACAAAGGCGCGGGTCTACATCGCCAAATTAAACCAAGACCCGATTTGAGACAAATAAAATGCGGAAAGTAAATACCCTAATTAATCTATTACAAGGCTTCGGGGCAATTACATGAAATTTAAAAAAGGAAATAAAAGTAAATGTGCGAAAAGAAATAAAATCGAGAATGCGAGGGCGTTGGACCCTTTTAAAGAAATTAAATCGAAATCGTAAATTAATTAAATTAAATAAAAGCAAGAACTTATTTTTTTGGAGTTTTTGTATTTATGGAATTTAATGAGAAAATTAATTATTATAGGAAACCCTAATTCTAATTGTTTTTAATTTATAAAAAAAATGTTTAACTTGTAACCTAATTTAACCCTAATTATTTAAAAGGCATATTTATTTACAAAAATAATTAATATTTAATAATGGTAAAAAAGAAAAAAAAAGAATAAAAGTGTTAAAACCCTAATTTCTACATTTTTTAGTTTATTGAAAAAAATATTAAAATTAAACCTAAGATTAAAACTAAATTAGTTAACAAAATTTATTTACAAAACTATTTATGAATTAAATAATTAAAACATATTTTTATTTTTTATAGTTTCTGATTTTTTTCGTATTTTTATGTTATAAAGTTTATTTTATGAATTAAAAGAAAATAATTAAAACAAATAAAATAAAAAGAAAGAAAAAAAAGAAAAAGGGAAAGAGATACAAACAAGAGGGGTGTTGACCCAAAGTTGGAGGTTGATCTGCAGTAATTTGGCCCAATAGAAGCTTGGCCTGTTTGACTTTCCAGATTGCATGTGGAGGTGTTGACTGGTGCACATGGTGATTTGCAACTTCTGACCATTAGATTGGTCTTGTTGGGCGCGTGGCAAGCACAAATATGAAGCTGCATGGTAGGCCCTGGGGCATGTACTGCATGGAATCATGTTAAAACAAAATATATTGAGAAATATGGGGGACCTGGGAATCGAACCCAAGTCCCATTGCATGCGTGACACATCACTCACCAACCAGCCAAATGCGTTTGTTTGATATATAATGGAAAGGAATTATTATGAAAGAGAAATAAGAGTTAGTGGTGACAAATGAAAACACGCGCGGAATATTTGAATTACCCAGTCCTAGGCTTACACCTCAGCGTCTTCTCCACCATGCCTTTGCTTTTGCCTGAAAAATACATTAAATAGCGGGGGTTTTGAACCCCCACTAACCACAATATAGGAAAATAGCGATTAGCTCCTGGGCAATGATAAATTGGGCGCGAGGTATGAGAATGATTTGTCTGGACATCCTGGTTTCAATGGTGTAGGTTTCATGGCCTAATTTTGCCTTATGCGTAAAACCCCAATT
The DNA here is from genome assembly GCA_948472305.1 of Vicia faba. Taxonomy (NCBI): domain Eukaryota; kingdom Viridiplantae; phylum Streptophyta; class Magnoliopsida; order Fabales; family Fabaceae; genus Vicia; species Vicia faba. The sequence continues at coordinate 1,069,608,743 of OX451735.1, read as the reverse complement.
TAGGAGCTTTGAAACCCTAAGCATCTCCCATGGTAACTTTGCATACAGACCACGTTAGCTTAATTAAAAGACATCAAAAGCTTCAGCATGATTATGTTAATATAAATCAATCATTAAAACTCAGTAAATATGCATGAAAAATCAAATACGAATGTGAAGATTTTTGGGAACATGGCGACTGTGTTCTACCAGTTCTTGGTGTATGGAGATGTGATTTTGATTGGGAAAGCTTCCTGGAGGTGTCAGGAATGTAATGGAATCGTTCTTTGGCTTGGAAAAGTGCTCTATATGCGTTTTCAGTTTTCAAAATTTTTGACAAAAATGCAAAGTGATGCTTTTGTTTGAGGCGCAGCTTCCAGGTCTCTTTGATTAGGTTTGCATTGTGTTTATATGTGTGACTGAATTAGGGTAGAAATCCAAGTCAAAAACCTTTGCATTCATGAATCAAATATTTGGTTTTCAATGTAATCTTTTTCAATCTTTTTCATGCCCTTTTGATACCAATCATTGCCAATTATTTCCATATTGAGTGTGCACGAAATATTTAGGCTTCATTGAGAGAATATGCTGCAAAAAAGGATTGGAAAACATGATTTTCTATTTTTGTCATATTTTATTTTAATTAAATGAACTAATAATAATAATAATTCAAGTAATTAATAAAAAATGGTAAAATAACTCCCTTTAAAGTCAATGGGTCGTGCATAGCTTTTGGGTGATGATTCTTGGAAGAAAATGAGGCCCATTAGCAATTTTGAGGCATTTGAAGCAAAGTTGACTTTTCAAAATTCCCAAAAATTTCCCAACTTCCACAAGGCATATCTTGCTCAATTTTTAAGCTTTGATCATGTTCTTGGACATTTTGGAAAGGTCTTGAAGTCCTTTAACCAATTACTTTTGTCCCATGTCATTTTGATTTACCAATCTCAAGTTATGGTCTTTGACTTAGAGTGCCTTTTTGTTGACTTTTGAAAATGACCTATAATGTTGAGATTGATAACTTTTTGTGAGAGCATTTCTTGGACTTGAAGTGTGAAGAGGAGTTGTAGGAAATGTCATTATCTTCAAAATGAGCTTTGGATGGAATTTTTCTGATAAACCATGTGGAAGTTATGCCTTGGTCAAGTTACAGTTGACTTTTTCAACTGTCCAAATATGGAAATTTTTGCATCTTGAGACTTTTTGAGCCATGCCTTGAGAATCATGATCAAGAATTGATCAAATGATGTTTGTGGCTTCAAAATAAGATGTTGACCAAAAATTTGATCTTCTGACTGTCAAATGACCATTTTTGCCCCTACAGTTGACTGTTGAGCAATTAGGGTTTTTGACAGTGCAATTTTGTGCTGTAAGTCTAAAACTTGGCATGAGGATGCTTGACAATGTTTATAGGCCTGTGGGACTTGTTTGGACCCTTGAAAACTTCAACTTCTTTTCCAGAACCAAAACCCTAGTTTTTGACTGTTAGGAGGCCATTGAACTATGCAACCCTTGGGGAGATTTTGAAGCATGTTCTTTGCAAATCTTGAAGAATATGGGAGGGAAAATTTTGGGGTACAACAGTTGCCCCTGTTCAATCTTCTTAGACCTGAGGATGTAGATTGGCTGTCGTGCCTTTCGTAGTCCGAAGGTGGAAGATGATTGAACACTAGAGTGCCCAGAAATTTGCGTTCACATGTTAGCAGTGTGATGGTGGGAATGGGCTTATGGATGCCATTTGGTGATTGATGGATAGGATGATGGGCTTATATATGCCATGCTAAGAGATGATTGAAGGTGGATAGGCTTATAGATGCCATCTGGGTGTCAATCGCGTAAGAGATTCCTTAGCGAGAACTTGCGTACCTGAAAAAGAAAATGATTACCTGGCCTGTTACAGGAACTGGTCTTCAAACTCTTTGTATAGATGCGCCCTGGTTGGTTACAGGAGTCGGGTCTGGAGCTTCAAACGGTGATGAATGAATCAGGGATGGTTACTACCTCAACGGGACAACGAGAGAACCTTGGGTGATTACTACCTCAATAGTAATGATGAGAGAACCTTGGATGATTACTACCTCAACAGGAACGCTGAGAGAATCTTGGGGCGACTACTACCTCAATAGGAACGCTGAGAGAACCTTGGGCGATTACTACCTCAACAGGAACGCTGAGAGAATCTTGGATATCTTCTACTGGGATAAGAATCAGGGAGATCTTAGGGTCGATCTGACTGAACCGGAGAAGGCCTTTGACTGGATAAGAATCAGGAAAATCTTAGGGTCGATTTAACTGAACCAGACAAGGTCTTGGAATCTTCAACTGGATAAGAATCAGGGAGATCTTAGGGTCGATCTGACTGAACCAGAGAAGGCCTTTGATTGGATAAGAATCAGGAAAATCTTAGGGTCGATTTAACTGAACCGGGCAAGGTCTTGGAATATCTTCAGCTGGATAAGAATCAGGGAGATCTTAGGGTCGATCTGACTGAACCAGAGAAGGCCTTTGACTGGATAAGAATCAGGAAAATCTTAGGGTCGATTTAACTGAACCGGGCAAGGTCTTGGAATCTTCAACTGGATAAGAATCAGGGAGATCTTAGGGTCGATCTGACTGAACCAGAGAAGGCCTTTGACTGGATAAGAATCAGAAAAATCTTAGGGTCGATTTAACTGAACCGGACAAGGTCTTGGAATATAGTTGAGAACTTAACTGGATCTTTCCTGAAAGGTCAAGGTCAGCTATATGCAATGCATGATATGGATCAAGCAATGATGTTCTCAACATAAATGAGATTGTAAGGTATGATGCGTTTATGCATGTATCATGATGTATGTGATGTTTTTTGAATGTGTGTTTTTGTCTAGGAATGTAAATCCTTGACGGGTGCCGGGAAGTCACATCCTGGGCTAATGTTGGAGAATAGATCTTTGCTTCCGCTGGGGATGATGGTTGCAAGAATACCGATAGGAGAAGATGACTCCGTTGGGGAATAAACTTGGCGAATGGATTACTCTGCGGGGAGAAAATATCCTAGCGATCTTGCTGGAGAACAGTACTCTGTGGGGACAGAGGTACTCTATTGAGATGTTGATGGTAACTTCGCTGGGGATACCATTAATGTTGGAAGTGTTAATAGACTTTGCTGGGGATAGGAAGACTTCGTCGGGGACGATCTTTCCGTGGCTTTTGGCTGAGGATAACCCAGTTATATCCTGGTAGGGAAATAACCTTTGAATAAAGCCGGGGGACGCGTTCGTGCTCTGTAGGGGGGAAGCTTCCAGAATCTACTGGGGATAAGCTTCCTGCTTGGGGAGATGGATTCCCACTTTCCTGGGGAACTGGATTGGACTCTCCTGGGGAAGTTTTGAACTATATTGGACTCTCCTGGGGAAATCTTGAGATGTGTTGGGGAAGTGACTCCACTGAATGCCTGGTATACCGCCAGGGAACAATCTTTAGGTCAAGACTGCCGGGGATGCTTGTTAGGAATGTCCGTATACTGCGCTGGGGAATGTTGAGATCTGCTGGAGGATACCCACCTTCCTTAGGGCTGACAGTATAACTTTTCTTGGGGAGAGTGTATTGACTTGCCGACTCACTCTCTGGGGAATTAAGATATACCAGTTATGTTTTTCAGCTGAACTTACCTTGATACCTTAGTGGATAGAACAATTAGATCGCTTAGACAACTCATTATTGCCCCTGTTTCTAATGTTACCTGTAATTAATCTTTTGTTTCGTATGCAAATATTTATGAGTTAGCAATTGTCGTCAAATGCATATATCACAAATTGAACCTTGGACGTTCTTCGCAAAACAAAACAGAAAAGGAAAAACAATTGGCAATTTTAACTGAAAAGTGATTTTTGTATTGATTTTTGAATTTGCCTGTAAAATAGGCGTTTATGTACAAGAGGCTGACGTCCTAGTAAGAGAACGCCGCCGAACAAAAGAGTTTATACAATTTGTACAAAGGGAAAACAAAACAGCTATGTGAAATGAATGATCCCACTGGGTTCCAACTCTGCTATCGCCTTTATATCTTCGAGCGTCTCATCACTTGATGACCTAGTTGAAGATGAAGCTGATCGATCGATGCCGTTTGAACTTGATGTTGATACCGGATTCTGGATGCGAAGTGATCCAATGAGACATAGTATTACGCTTTATCCCTAACTTTTGCCTGGACCGCCCTTTCGGGTTTTCAGTCCACCGGGATACCCATTTTTGCCCAAGCCGCCCTTTCAGGTTTTCGACTTGCCGGGTGTACAGATTTTTTTCATTTCATCCCTTCATTTTGCCCGAACCCTTTTAGTTCGCCGGGAAGCCCTAATTTTTGCCTAGGTATGTCAACCTAGCGGGTCTTTTTCATGCGTAGTATCTTTTTACTATGTCTGCATTGGCGGGGTGAGGAAGGTCGTCACCATCCATGGTAGTTAGAATCATGGCTCCTCCTGAGAACACATGTTTAACCACAAATGGCCCTTCATATGTAGGGGTCCATTTGCCCCTTGGATCACTCTGAGGAAGGATGATACGCTTGATTACCAGATCCCCAACTTGATATTCTTGTGGTCTGACCTTTTTGTTAAATGCCCTGATCATCCGTTTTTGGTACGTCTGACCATGACAAATAGCAGCGAGTCTCTTTTCGTCAATTAAGTTTAGCTGATCAAGTCGTGTCTGGATCCAATCATCTTCGCTCAGATCTACATCCTTCATTATCCGGAGAGAGGGTATCTGCACTTTGATTGGTAAGACTGCCTCCATACCGTAGACCAAGGAGAAAGGAGTTTCCCCGGTTGACGTCCTGGCTGAGGTACGGTACCCATGTAGAGCAAATGGTAACATCTCGTGCCAATCTTTATAGGTCACTGTCATCTTCTGCACAATTTTCTTAATATTTTTATTCGCTGCTTCTACAGTCCCATTCATCTTCGGCCGATAAGGAGAAGAGTTGTGGTGCTGTATCTTAAACTGCTCGCAGAGCTCAGTGATCATCTTGTTATTGAGATTGGTACCGTTGTCTGTAATGATTCTTTCAGGGACACCGTATCGACAGATCAGATTATGCCGAATGAACCGTGCCACAACGTTCTTGGTTACTGTGGCATAGGAAGCTGCCTCAACCCACTTCGTAAAGTAGTCGATCGCCACCAGGATGAAGCGATGCCCGTTGGATGCCGTAGGTTTAATCTCACCGATCATGTTTATGCCCCACATTGCAAAAGGCCAAGGTGCAGTCAGGACATTTAGAGGAACTGGGGGAACATGCACCTTGTCTGCATAAATCTGGCATTTGTGACATGTCCGAGAATGTTGGTAGCAGTCGGCTTCCATTGTGGACCAGAAATACCCTGCCCGAAGGATCTTCTTTGCCATAGTGTGTCCACTGGAATGTGTTCCGAAGGTCCCTTCATGTAGCTCTTCCATGATCCTTTCTACTTCAGTCTTATCCACACAACGCAGTAAGGTCGAATCATGGTTTCGCTTGTACAGGATGCCGTTGCTAAGGAAGAATTTCGCTGCGAACCTTCTCAGAAACTTCTTATCATTGACAGATGCACCTTCAGGGTATTCCTGAGCTTCCAAGTATCTCTTCACCTCATGGTACCAAGGCTTCTCAGTCACCAATTCAGTCTCGAGATCACAACAGTACGCCGGTTCGTCCAGTTTCCAGATGATGATCCGGGGAGCGTCATTGTCCCATTTGACTTTGAACATGGAAGACATCGTAGCTAACGCGTCCGCTAACTGATTCTCCTCTCTTGGGAAATGTTCAAAAGTTATCTCTGTGAAGTGGGGGATCAATGTCAACACACATTCTCTGTAAGGAATAAGATTCAGATGTTTCGTAACCCACTCCCCTTTGATCTGGTTGATCACGAGAGCGGAATCTCCGAAGACACTCAGAAACTTGATCCTTAAGTCGATCGCAGTTTGGAGACCCATGATGCATGCCTCATACTCCGCCATGTTGTTGGTGTAGTTGAAACATAGACGGGCAGTGAGTGGAGTATGAGTGCCTTGGGGGGATATTATCACAGCGCCGATACCGTTACCCAAAGCGTTGGAAGCTCCGTCAAAGTGCATAGACCATCGGGATCCCTCCTCAGGTCCTTCATCCGGTCCAGGTACTTCACAATCAGTCACAATCATGATACTTTTGTCAGGAAATTCAAAGTTTATTGACTGATAGTCGTCTACTGCTTGATGTGCCAAGTGGTCTGCCAATACACTTCCTTTGATGGCTTTCTGAGTTGTGTACTGGATGTCATATTCCGTCAAGATCATCTGCCATCTTGCTATTCTCCCAGACAGAGCAGGCTTTTCAAATATGTACTTTATAGGATCCATTTTTGAGATCAACAAGGTAGTATGAGTCAGCATATATTGTCTCAGCCGGCGAGCAGCCCATACCAAAGCGCAGCAAGTTTTCTCGAGCAGTGAGTATCGGGTCTCACAGTCGGTAAACTTTTTGCTAAGGTAATAAATGGCATGCTCTTTTCGGCCAGACTCGTCATGCTGCCCCAGCACACACCCCATTGAGTTATCAAGTACTGTCAGGTATAATATCAGAGGTCTCCCTTCAACCGGTGGCATAAGAATGGGTGGTTCTTGGAGATACTCTTTGATTCTGTCAAAAGCAGCCTGACATTCATCATTCCAACATACTACCTGATCTTTCTTCAGCAGCTTGAAGATTGGTTCACAAGTAGCAGTTAGGTGCGAGATGAATCGAGCAATGTAATTCAGGCGTCCTAAAAAGCCTCTGACCTCTTTCTCTGTCTTAGGAACTGGCATCTCTTGAATAGCTTTAACCTTGGCAGGGTCCACTTGAATACCCTTGTCACTTACAATGAAGCCTAGCAACTTTCCAGATCTTACCCCGAAGGTGCACTTGTTCGGGTTCAACCTCAGCTTGTACAGTTTCAGACGGTCAAACAATTTCTGCAGATGATCAAGGTGTTCTTCCTCAGTTTGGGACCTTGTGATCATGTCATCGACGTACACTTCGATCTCATGATGGATCATGTCATGAAATAAAGCAACCATGGCACGTTGGTAGGTTGCCCCAGCATTTTTCAATCCAAAAGGCATGACCTTGTAGCAGAAGGTGCCCCACTGAGTAACAAAGGTAGTTTTTTTCATGTCTTCAGGTGCCATCTTGATCTGATTATAGCCTGAAAAACCATCCATGAAGGAGAACACCTTGTGCTGAGCAATATTGTCAACAAGGACATCAATATGAGGTAGAGGGAAGTCATCCTTGGGGCTGGCCCTGTTCAGATCCCTGTAGTCAACGCACATTCTGACCTTACCGTCTTTCTTTGGTACCAGCACCACATTAGCAACCCACTGAGGATAAGAAGTCACTGCAAGGAACCCGGCATCAAACTGTTTCATAACCTCGGCTTTGATCTTCTCAGACATCTCTGGACGCATACGGCGGACCTTTTGCTTAACCGGAGGGCAGTCTTCCTTGGTAGGCAAATGATGGACCACAATATCAGTATCCAAACCAGGCATGTCTTCGTAGGACCAGGCGAATATTTCCATGTAATCATGTAACATCTAAGTCAATCGTTGCTTCACGCTGAGCTCTAGGTTGGCACCAATCTTAACCTCCTTCCTGTCCGTCTCAGTACCCAGATTTATTGTTTCCACTGGCTCTTCGTATGGTTGAATTGCCCTCTCTTCCTGGAGTAACAGTCTTGCAAGCTCGCCAGGCACTTCGCAATCATCTTCACCTTCGTCTTCGGCTAAGTTGATCGGATTTTCGAAGTCATAACTGGCAGTAGCAGAGTCGTTACCAGTGAGATCCAGAGTGGATTGAAACCTGTATGAGTGAGTGTGTGTAAATACAACTGTTTTGCAATATATAAAGAAAGGAAAGAAAGAAAAGGAGCATAAGATTTGAAATGCGAGAAAACGTCCAAGGTCTTTATTCATGATATATGAAATGACAATTAATATGCCCTCACAAATGAAGCCACGGTGCCCCGGGTAAGACACCGGGCCATAGAGTTTTAATTCATTGTTTATTACAAATAACAAAACAAAGGAGTTTATTACTGCGTAACAAAAGTAACAGGAGTATGATCTTTAGTAGTCCAATTAGTCAATCCACCATCAGTCGTCGGGTAAATCCAACTATCGAACTCTGACTCTTCTACTTCATCTTCATCGCCAATGGCGTTCACTCCTGGATTGGTGATGAGCACAAGAGGTCTTCTGGTTCTAGCTTTGCGCACAGCCTTCTGAGCCTCTGCAGTAAAACCCAGTCCAAACTTGTCAGTTTTAGGTGTAAAATCAGGGAGCCTGCCCCAGTTAGCACATTCACCTTTCTTGATTACAGCCCGGGCGTCCTTCAAGGAAGCCATCTTCAATGGAAAGTCCTCTTCAACCACTGTTTCCGCTGCTGCCAATGTTGGAGGTACCTCTTCAAAATGCTGAAAGGGGGTTTCAATAAACTCCCCATCCATCTCAATATATCAGAAGGAATTCAAGTGACTAACCATATACTCCTCCTCTCCCTGCACGGTGACAATCTTCCCTTTGACAGGGTACTTGAGCTTCTGGTGTAGGGTAGAGGTCACTGCCCCAGCTTTGTGAATCCAAGGTCGACCCAGTAAATAGGAATAAGATGGACGAATATCCATCACATAGAAAGTTGAGTCGAATACTTGAGAACCCACACGAATAGGAATGTCTACCTCTCCGTGAACCATCCTTTTAGAACCGTCAAAGGCTCTGACAATGATGTTGCTAGGTTTCAACTCCAGGCCTTCACAATCCAACCGGTCTAAGGCCTTTTTGGGTAACACATTCAGGGAAGAACCGGTGTCTAGCAACAAGTGAGCGAGAGTAGTGCCCCTACATTCAATAGAGACATGCAGGGTGTCATTGTGGTTCTTTCCCTTAGCAGTAAGGTCAGCATCCGAGAAACCCAAACCATTGTCGACTGTCAAATTGGCTACGCAATCAGTAAAATGGACTGCAGATGTCTCCTGTGGCACATGGGCCGTCTTTAGGAATGAAATCAAGGCCTTAGCATGAGCCTCTGAGCACAGCAGCAAGGAGAGCATAGAGATCTTGGAGGGGGTATGCCCCAACTGTTCAACAACATTAAAATCGCTCTTCTTGATTATCTTCAGAATTTCCTCCATCTCTTGTTGGGAGGTCTCAGCATTCACAGATTTTGGTGCCTCCATCCGGGCAGGCTCATCTTCAATCCCTTTGCCCCGAGCGTTAGATGACTCGGCAACAGGGGAAGCAACTTGATCAGAAATGGGAACAGGTGCACTTGCAGGTGTTATAACGAGAGGTCTTCGAATAGCTGGTGGTGCAATGTCAGGTGAGAATAGCCTGCCATTGCGGGTAACTTTGGCTGGACCAGTGATATTGCTGATGCTGGTACCAGTGTTGAACTCTTGCTTTATACCATGTACATATACATCTGCCCCATAGTGCCATGGGACAGCTTTATCAGATTCATAGGGGAGAGGCCCCAGAACAGTAATCACAATGGGTGCGACAGTCATGATTTTAACTGGCTTCCTCGGGGGAGCCTTGATTGGATTTTGGAAAATGGTAACAATAGATACTTCTTCCACAGGAACAAACGGAACAGCGTTCTTCTTGAACATAATCTCTTTGCTGTCCATCAGGCTTTGGATGCCTAACTTCAGCAAAGGACAACCAGAAAGGGAAACAGCACAGAAAAGGCAACCTTCGCTACAACCCGGAAATAAACCGGCCAGCAGTAGGTTCCTCTTAACAGTCATCAGAGGAGTAGCTACATCATTCACGGAAACGGCATACACATCTTCATCAACGGCATTCACTCCATGCTGGGGCATAGGAGCAGTCACCACATTTGGCCTTTCAGGCGCTTCAAATTGTATCTCCTTCGCATCAATAAGGTCTTGCACCTTATTCCTCAAGGCCCAATAGTCATCAGTAGAATGCCTCGGGCTATCGGAGTGATAAGCACAATGGGCATTTGGATTATACTTGGGAGAGGCAGTATTCACAACCTTCGGAGCCTCTCTAACAATCACCAAATTGGTGGATAGCAACTGCGGCAAGATTTGCGATAGGGTCATACTTAGACGGGTAAACTCTCTTCTGGGTCTTTCAGCCCTTCGTGGATTGGTTTGCCGAGGAGCGGCAGCAGGTTTAGAAATCATTACCGTGTTGACCGATTGGCGGCGCTCAGGTTGATCATGTCTTCTAGGCCCATATACAGCACTGGCCTCTTTCTTAAAGGGTTTCTTCTCAGAACTTGAAGATGCCCCTTTCTGAATTTTTCCGGACTTCATTCCAGCCTCTATCCTCTCTCCAGTCAGAATAAGATCAGTGAACCCTGCAGACGAGTTACCGATAAGATGATTGAAGAATGGCCCGGAGAGGGTCCCCAAGAACATATCTACCAGCTCACGGTCAGTTAACGGAGGCTGCACCCTGCCAGCCAGATCTCTCCACTTTTGTGCATACTCTTTAAAACCTTCGCTTGATCCTAGCAACATACCCTGGAGTTGGGTACGTGTAGGAGCAAGGTCGGTATTATATTGATACTGCTTGTAAAAAGCAGTAGCCAACTCCTCCCAGTTACGAACCTTGGTCCCATCCAACTGATAGAACCATTCGAGATGAGTCCCTGAAAGACTCTCCTGGAAGAAGTGGATCCACAAGTTCTTGTCCACTGTGTACGGTTGAATCCTCCGCACATAAGATCTGAGGTGTAGCTTAGGGCAAGACACCCCGTCATACTTGGTGAAAGATGGTGCCTTAAACTTGTGAGGAATGATCACACCAATAGATAAACCCAAGTCTCCGAAATCCAGCCCAGGCACTTGTTGGATCTCCATGGCATTCAGTCTGTCTTCCAACTGCTTGTACCGATCTTCAGCAGGAGGATACTGTTCCTCATTAAGGTCAGTCTCGTTGTCAGAGACTACTGGACTTGAAGTCTTTCCCCCCTTGGGGACTGCTCTTGCCTACAGAAGAGCCAGCTTCCTCATTCTGCAGAGTGTTTCCAAACCTCCGGCCTGAGTTGAAAAGAACAGTTCTCTTCTTCTTCTTCTCCTTCTTCAGGAGTAAAGCCTTCAGCTCTTCTTGGCCTTGAGCCAAACCCATGATCAGCTCCTGAAATTGCGCGTTCTGCGCCTGAAGGGCCTTGATAGACATCTCGGTTGATGATGAGTCAGGGTTCATGATGCTGAAATAAACAGCGAAGAACAATAAGCAACCTGAAAAGAAGAAAACCTGCTATGCACATGATGAATGATATGTGTTTATGCAATGCATTCAGGGGTTCGAAAGTTCAAATTTGTTGTAGACAAAAAGGAATATACATTATCATTAAGGAAATAATTGTTCAGTACATCAAAGCCTCGTGGGCCAAACATTACAAAAGCATATCAATCCCAGAAGACACTACGCATCCTCTTTGGAGCAATGTAGGTGTTGAGGTTCCTTTCCTCGTGCAATAGGCGGGTGAGCTCCAAGACCTTCTTTTCACTAGCATGTAGACTGGTCTCAAGAGAATTTCGTTCTTCCTTAAGCTGGATCCAGCTCTTCTGCATCTCTTCCCAGGACGTGGGCATGTCAGGATGTTGAATGGTGTAGGACACCTCTCCCTCCGAGACTGGCTCTTTGATCACAGGGAGCATATGAGGATATGGCATCACTAACTTCTGGGAGCGGGCTCATACCCACTTGAGATAAGGTTCCAATGGGATGGAATTCTTGTGCCCCAGTGTCTTGCTGTCTATCTTACTGGGCATCCTCCAAGCTCTGATAAATCTCTGGCGAAGTCCTTGTGCATCGTTGTCGAAGTCAAAAACTATGTCAGGAATTAACATGTCATGAGGGCCGTCCCTCCGAGCATAACCAAACTGTCTCCAAGCCAGGCATGGGTTGTAAGTAATACCTCCTCTGATTCCAAGTAAAGGAACATTATGGTACTCCCCGCAATGATCAATGATAGTGACATCCTCTCTGGACCGAGGGCACCAATGTATATTTGCATGCGTAAGAGTCATCAACCGTTGTGACCATCTCAAACCCCGCTCGTTCTTCAAAACTGATTGTGGAAGGTGCGAAATAAACCACCTTCCCAGGAGAGGAGTGCAACACATAAGGACACCTCTTTTTCTCATGGTTCGAGTGTAACATGAGTGAAGGATGTCCCCCAGCAACGTAGGTATAGGATTCCTGGACATGAAGATCTGGACAACACTGATATCTATAAGCTGATCTGGGTTAGGGAACAACACTAAACCATAGACAAGGAGGGCCACAACTTCTTCAAAAGCTTGTAAGTCAAGGGAGTTCCAACATTCTTGGGCCTTTTCAAATAGAAACCTGGCTAAGAACCCTTTGATGCCACTTCTAACCTCCCAATGTCCCTTGAGGTCAGATGATTGTAGGTGTAAGGATTTAGCAATCTCTTCAAGCTTGGGTTCCTTTTCCGTACCGTTGTAGGGTAGTTGATCAAGGATATGGATCTTCAAAAGCCGGGAGAACTCTTCCAATGTAGGCACCAGTTGATAATCCATGAAAGTGAAACAGTGATGCAGAGGGTCGAAGAACTGGAACAGGACCTTTATCATATCTTCCTCAATGTTGGTGTTGACCAAGCTAATGAGTCTTCCATGTCTCTCACTGAATGAAGAGCTCTCGGGAATCCTGGATATAAGTTCCTTAAGCTGAGGAGGGATCCTTACAAGGCTGATCTGAATTGTCTTTCTGCGAACAGTTTCCATGTCCTACAAAACAAGAACAAAGATGAAGATTCGAACCCCCGAAATGGTTAGTCAATGCATATGATGCTGTATGATGTCATGATGCTATGATTAAACACACCACAAGTATTTACAAAGGTAAACATGATAAGGAACACAAGTCACACAAGACAAGCCCTTAGAGTTTAGGCCTGCATGGGGTCTGGGTATTACCCTCTTGAAGTTGGTGGGCTCAACCTGTCCTATTAGAAGTAACCGGGTTCTAAGGGTCCCAATATCACTGGATTGCTTTCATTGTTCATCATTTCGATTTAGCCACTGAACTGGCGACCTAAATATTCCAGGAAAGCAACCCTCAATTGAGTGTAGTATCGAGTATCAACCAACCTCGGACTGCACCAAAGTCAGTTATCTCACTACCCTAAAGAGGCCAAGATGGTTCAATTAAGGTTCCTAAGGTCAGTTGATGTTTCACGACAACACATGGAGGCCCCGTACTCTCCTTGACTGAACTCAAGGGTTACCGGTACACACCAAAGTGCCACATCAACGTAGCAGACTGCTTTAACCATGTCGGTATACCCCGCACAGTTCCCTCACAGCATTGTTGCTACTTTCTAAGAAGGTATCCCCAGATCCGGGTTAGGATCTATAGAACTCCCAAGACAGTCCCACAATTTAAAGCAAACAAGTCAAAGCAATTGAAAACACAAGTGATCTTAGTCCTAAGATACACCTCACTTTAAAACAGTCCCCAGTAGAGTCGCCAGTTCTGTGATCGGTGGATCTGGAACTGACTGTTTAACGCTGGTTCGCGAAATGTCGCGGTAAGCAAGAGTCGCCACCGTCTTTTATTTTCTCCAAATGGAAAGGACAAAAGCACAAACAAATTCCTTATTGAGATTAGTTCTCGATTCGGGAGGTAGATTTATAGAAAGGGAAGGTGTTAGCACCCTTTCTATCCATGGTTATCCATGGGCTCTTAGACACTTGCTCATTTGTGTTTTCAAATTGTTTGTTTGCTTTTCAACTGTGGGTTTAAAAAAGTTTCGTTTAAAATTTCAGTTCGACTCTTGTATCAGTCCTCAAGAGTGTTTGAAAAGTTGTTTTTGAAAGCTTTTTGAAAAGTGTCGGTGTAAAAAGAGTTTTGATTTGTTTTGGATTAGAGCAAGTATCTACGAGTCATCTACCTACCCTAAGGAATTCGTCTGTGTAAATGTCCTTAAGGTAGTGCCATTCCACCATTGAGAGGTAGGTAGCACCACCGTTGGAGGTGTTCGGGTCAATTCGAGTTTAGGGACAGTGTGGTCACCAGAGCAATAGGAAGACACCTTAGAAGCTACCCCCATGCCATGTTCATGGACATGAGGACTTACTAAAACGTCCTCTACTCGGCGACCACTTTTCGAGGGGCAAGGCAACAGTGAGACGTACCCTAGGGGTGGTGTGTGAACTGTGTGTCATTTTCAATTATGTTTATCTTGTTCATGCATTGGTGATCTACGCTTTGTTTTTATTTTTGGCATTCATTCTTTCATGTGGTTATTAACAGTTAAAAGGTGCGGGAAGATAAAAGTCCTACGCTATTACAAATGCGCGGGTCTACATCGCCAAATTAAACCAAGACCCGATTTGAGACAAATAAAATGCGGAAAGTAAATACCCTAATTAATCTATTACAAGGCTTCGGGGCAATTACATAAAATTTAAAAAAGGAAATAAAAGTAAATGTGCGAAAAGAAATAAAATCGAGAATGCGAGGGCGTTGGACCCTTTTAAAGAAATTAAATCGAAATCGTAAATTAATTAAATTAAATAAAAGCAAGAACTTATTTTTTTGGAGTTTTTGTATTTATGGAATTTAATGAGAAAATTAATTATTATAGGAAACCCTAATTCTAATTGTTTTTAATTTATAAAAAAAATGTTTAACTTGTAACCTAATTTAACCCTAATTATTTAAAAGGCATATTTATTTACAAAAATAATTAATATTTAATAATGGTAAAAAAGAAAAAAAAAGAATAAAAGTGTTAAAACCCTAATTTCTACATTTTTTAGTTTATTGAAAAAAACATTAAAATTAAACCTAAGATTATAACTAAATTAGTTAACAAAATTTATTTACAAAACTATTTATGAATTAAATATTAAAACATATTTTTCTTTTTTATAGTTTCTGATTTTTTTCGTATTTTTATGTTATAAAGTTTATTTTATGAATTAAAAGAAAATAATTAAAACAAATAAAATAAAAAGAAAGAAAAAAAAGAAAAAGGGAAAGAGATACAAACAAGAGGGGTGTTGACCCAAAGTTGGAGGTTGATCTGCAGTAATTTGGCCCAATAGAAGCTTGGCCTTTTTGACTTTCCAGATTGCATGTGGAGGTGTTGACTGGTGCACATGGTGATCTGCAACTTCTGACCATTGGATTGGTCTTGTTGGGCGCGTGGCAAGCACAAATATGAAGCTGCATGGTAGGCCCTGGGGCATGTACTGCATGGAATCATGTTAAAACAAAATATATTGAGAAATATGGGGGACCTGGGAATCGAACCCAGGTCCCATTGCATGCGTGACACATCACTCACCAACCGGCCAAATGCGTTTGTTTGATATATAATGGAAAGGAATTATTATGAAAGAGAAATAAGAGTTAGTGGTGACAAATGAAAACACGCGCAGAATATTTGAATTACCCAGTCCTAGGCTTACACCTCAGCGTCTTCTCCACCATGCCTTTGCTTTTGCCTGAAAAATACATCAAATAGCGGGGGTTTTGAACCCCCACTAACCACAATATAGGAAAATAGCGATTAGCTCCTGGGCAATGATAAATTGGGCGCGAGGTATGAGAATGATTTGTCTGGACATCTTGGTTTCAATGGTGTAGGTTTCATGGCCTAATTTTGCCTTATGCGTAAAACCCCAATTTAGGAGCTTTGAAACCCTAAGCATCTCCCATGGTAACTTTGCATACAAACCACATTAGCTTAATTAAAAGACATCAAAAGCTTCAGCATGATTATGTTAATATAAATCAATCATTAAAACTCAGTAAATATGCATGAAAAATCAAATACGAATGTGAAGATTTTTGGGAACAGGGCGACTGTGTTCTACCAGTTCTTGGTGTATGGAGATGTGATTTTGATTGGGAAACCTTCCTGGAGGTGTCAGGAATGTAATGGAATCGTTCTTTGGCTTGGAAAAGTGCTCTATATGCGTTTTCAGTTTTCAAATTTTTTGATAAAAATGCAAAGTGATGCTTTTGTTTGAGGCGCAGCTTCCAGGTCTCTTTGATTAGGTTTGCATTGTGTTTATATGTGTGACTGAATTAGGGTAGAAATCCAAGTCAAAAACCTTTGCATTCATGAATCAAATATTTGGTTTTCAATGTAATCTTTTTCAATCTTTTTCATGCCCTTTTGATACCAATCATTGCCAATTATTTCCATATTGAGTGTGCACGAAATATTTAGGCTTCATTGAGAGAATATGCTGCAAAAAAGGATTGGAAAACATGATTTTCTATTTTTGTCATATTTTATTTTAATTAAATGAACTAATAATAATAATAATTCAAGTAATTAATAAAAAATGATAAAATAACTCCCTTTAAAGTCAATGGGTCGTGCATAGCTTTTGGGTGATGATTCTTGGAAGAAAATGAGGCCCATTAGCAATTTTGAGGCATTTGAAGCAAAGTTGACTTTTCAAAATTCCCAAAAATTTCCCAACTTCCACAAGACATATCTTGCTCAATTTTTAAGCTTTGATCATGTTCTTGGACATTTTGGAAAGGTCTTGAAGTCCTCTAACCAATGCCTTTGGTCCCATGTCATTTTGATTTACCAATCTCAAGTTATGGTCTTTGACTTAAAGTGCCTTTTTGTTGACTTTTGAAAATGACCTATAATGTTGAGATTGATAACTTTTTATGAGAGAATTTCTTGGACTTGAAGTGTGAAGAGGAGTTGTAGGAAATGTCATTCTCTTCAAAATGAGCTTTGTATGGAATTTTTTTGATAAACCATGTGGAAGTTATGCCTTGGTCAAGTTACAGTTGACTTTTTCAACTGTCAAAATATGGAAATTTTTGCATCTTGAGACTTTTTGAGCCATGCCTTGAGAATCATGATCAAGAATTGATAAAATGATGTTTGTGGCTTCAAAATAAGATGTTGACCAAAAATTTGATCTTCTGACTGTCAAATGACCATTTTTGCCCCTACAGTTGACTGTTGAGCAATTAGGGTTTTTGACTGTGCAATTTTGTGCTGTAAGTCTTGAAACTTGGCATGAGGATGCTTGACAATGTTTATAGGCCTGTGGGACTTGTTTGGACCCTTGAAAACTTCAACTTCTTTGCCAGAACCAAAACCCTAGTTTTTGACTGTTAGGAGGCCATTGAACTGTGCAACCCTTGGGGAGATTTTGAAGCATGTTCTTTGCAAATCTTGAAGAATATGGGAGGGCAAATTTTGGGGTACAACACCTGTAAACAACAAAACTTACAGGCCTGTTTCAAAAACCCAAGCTCATCAGCCTGCTCAACAAACTTGCAAGCAAAACTCCACAGTCTGTAACTTACCAAAAACTGAAAGTTACAAACCTGTTTAAACTGCATAGTCTGCCTTCCAAAAGCAAACAGAAAGCCTGCCTTACAAACACTAAAACCTGCTGAAACTGCATAACATGCAAAACTCAAAAACAAACTCAGAGCTGCTGTCTGCAAGCCAAATTCACCAAAACCTGCATTACAGGTTTCCAAAACTAAAAAAAACTCATCAGCCTGCCTTACAAATGCCAAAACCTGCTCACAGGGCAAAGGACAAGAACCTGTAAACATATCCAAACTGCAAAACTTTCCTAAACACAAGCAAGCCCAAAACTTGCAAACCAGCATTACAAGTCTGCAAAACCAACTGCAAACCAAGCTCTCAAAAACTCAAAATTGCAAATCACCCAAACAGTCTACAAGCTAACATCAAACCAACAAATCATCCAGCCATCAATAACAAACAAGTTTCAGAGGTGATCATCATTAACATCAGTAAAAAGAGAGAGGAAGAGGAAGAAGCGTAGTCCTCAGAATAACAAAATCATCAAGCTAGCTTTTTTTTAGAACCATTTCATCAATAATATTCAACCACAATAGCTAATCTCAGAATTCATCATCATCATCAATATTCAAACACCCAAAGAAGTAACACGATTCAGAAACAAGAATTCATCATCATCAACGATATTCAGCAAAGAGAAAGAGGAAGAATCTTGGAAGCAAAAAGAACATAGGGTTCTCAGAGCAAAATCATCATCAAACATCAATAAAAGTCCAAACAACAAGCAGTTCTCAGAGCAGTCTCATCATCAAACGATTCAAAGAGAAGTCAAAAGATACAGAAATACCAGAAAGGCAGTCATCTTCATCTTCCTCCGCCCTAAGCCTCCAAGGAGCGCCTCTGTCTCATCACATCTCTCTCCTTTCGTTTTCAACCCAGAAAAACGGCAAAGGTATAGTCTCTTTCTCTCAAACTTTCGCTGCATCTCACAACATAAACATCAAAGATTAAAACATTGCAAACAATAAACATGCAAGAATCAAATGTTGAAACTGTAAAAAACCTAAACAAGATAAAATTCGTACCGTTCGAGCACAACCAACGTGGATTGCTGTGAAGACGAGAGAGATGGGAGGCAACGCTCCGGTGGCTAGGGCGTGAAGAATATCAGAAGATCATTTGGTTTGAGAACGACGAAGAGAACGAAGAAGAAGGAGGCGCCGCTGTAACCAAGACTGCAAACCCTAGCCAACTGAATTAACCCTAACAAAATTTGTTCAACATCCACTTGGGCCTTCGCCCCAAACAACTATGCTAAGCCCACTTCATTCCTACTAAGCGCGCCCCACCCCTTTTGCTCCTTCTGGCCCTTTCTGCTCTTCTTCCAAATGGGCCTGCTCCTTAACAACATTCCTAAGGCCCGTCATTCTTTTTAATTCCATTTTGGTTAAAACTAATACTTTTTTTGATCACTTTATTTTCATTTTTTATAATCTAATTCTTTTTCTCTTTTGTTAAATAAAAAAAACATATTAAATTTTCGTATAAATTTTCTTAATAATTTTCCCTAATAATTATTACATTTAATAAAATACAATAATGATAAAGATTTTATTTTTGTTTTCTTTAAAAAATACAAAAATGATAGAAACTTTAATTAAAATAATTTTTCTTTATTTTAAAACTTTTCTTTTCATAATCAATAAAAAACATAAAAAATGATAATCACACTTAATCTTCACTAGGTTAAATTTTTATCTGATCATTTGTAAATAAATATACGCATCTCATATTTCTTTGATTTTCATTATCTTATACTTTGCTATAATTTTACATTGAAAATGCGACAGTTCGATTTGGTTGTAATGTACATTTGGACATTATTATTCTGATAAGACTCATCCCCATTTGTAAACATTTGTACCCCCATCCCCGGATACTTATTTGTAATAACTTAGACTTTAAATTCCCGCAATTTATCGCTTTCGATATACTGTATAGTAATTAGGGTTTGTATGCGAAGATTCAAAATCAATCGCTAGATAACCTAATACAAGATAAATGCATGAAAATCAATACACAATTCACACTTGCACCTCTAGGGTAACCTCGCTTGTTGCCTCGGAAAATGCAATCATGTCCCTCGAGTATGAGACACCCTAGCAAATGCCCCTTCGATAAACAAAGATCGTAGTCCCTCGATGACCCTCGATGTTGCCTCCGATAAAACGATCTCGTCCCTTACAAAATTGCTAGAGCGTCTCGCAAGTTGCTTTCGATGATTGTACACGATGACCCGCGCCTGTCCCGTTTAACATCCTAACACAAGGTTGTTCATCAAACACAATGGTGAAACAACACTATTAAAAAGGGTTAAAAACATAAGAAAGATCTTTGAGTAAAATAGGGTAGACAACTCTTAGTTACTTGATCAAAAAATCTTGCAAAACATCCTTGCCATTTTCAAACACACTTCACAACACAACTTCAAAAAAATTTCAAAACAACTTTCAAAACATTGAAATATATTTTCAAAAAGACACACACCTTTGTATATATTCAAACAAGAATTATTACAAAAGTTGCCTAGACAAGGAATCTTTTTCAAAACATTTTCAAAACCACACAGAAAACACCATTTCAAACAATTGAAAAGCAAAGGCAAGTGATCTAAAACAAGTAACTAAGAGCCCATGGATAACCATGGATGAAAAGGGTGCTAGCACCTTCCCTTTTCATAATCTACCCCCCGAACCCAAGAAAACATCTCAAAGGTCTTTCATGTGCTTTTTGACCTTTCCTTAGGATAAAATAAAAAGTCGGCGGCGACTCTTGCTAAACCGAACAAGTGCGAACACAAACGCAAAACCTCAAGTCAGTTCTCCCACCGTACTACAATAAGGAATATGAAATTTCCATAAATGAAGAATCTTGTGAGAAAGATTCTCCACAAATTCTTGAAACATAACCTAAAAGTTCTTCACGGATTGTTGAAACACAACCTGAGCCTAAGATAAGGAAGATAGATCAAACAACTAAGGATCTAGGACCAAATGAAATTGATTCTCAACTTATTTCTTTTTATATAGTTGGAGAAAATAGTGAAAATTTTATTCAAAAGGTTCATATTATTCTTCAAGTGGAAGATGGTCCTAAGACCTATAAAGAAGCAGTAGCTTCAAGGGACTATTCCTTTTAGAAGGATGTTATCCAAGACGAAATGGATTCAATTATGTCAAACCACACTTTGGCAACTTATCGATCTACCTAAGGGATCAAGGTCTATTGGATGCAACTGAGTGTTTAGAAAGAAGTATCATAGTGATGATACATTAGAAACCCGCCATGCTAGATTAGCAGAAAAGTGTTTTAGACAAAAGGAAGGTGTTGATTATTTCAATACATATGCACCAATAGCAAGGACGACGATAATCAGAGTATTATTTTCATTAGCTTCTCTGAATGGCCTTAAAGTCCATCAAATAGATGTTACAAAAATATTCCTAAATAGTGATCTCGGTGAAGAATACTACATGGTTTTCAATTCCAACATAGAGTAAGCAATCATCGATATTGATTTGTAAAATAGATAATATACAACACCCAACAAGAGAGAATACAAATAGAAGAGATAAAATGAACTGACAGCTCTCGCGGTGTCAACACGATTGTTATAAATCCACCTCCGGATCTTCAAGATGCAACCTCCAATGTTGCTTTCTAGCCTTTAAACTCAAAGAATGATTCTGACGGAGTTGGAAGGAAAAAGACCCAAAACCATAATCTAAAAAATGATGTATAAATGAATTTATAGTGTTTCAAAGTCGTAGATCATGCTTATCCCATTTAGAGGATGCTTAGCGCACGACCTGTTGTGTCGAAAAAAACTAGCTCTTGTTTTCGCCATAACTTGAGAACCGTAACTTTGATTTACGCATGGTTAGAAGTGTTGGAAAAATTATGCAATGCTCTATATTACAATGACTAAGTATCATTGGTTGAAGGGTCAAGTATTTCAAGAAACAAATTCAGAATCCATACAAAAATTAATGAAGAACTAATTAGATATATATATGTTCAACATTTCTAAACCAATATGGATCTTGTCATTAAGGCTCAAATGGGGTAAAAAAATTCTCACTCACTCACAAGTTAAGTTACTTTTTGGTTAAGTGGTTGTACTCAAAATCAAACAAAAATGTCTTGATCCTTTTCATGCTTTCATACAATCAACACAAATAAAATATTAAACATAATAAAACCTAGTTAAAACAAGAATGTTGGTCTCCCGTGTATATAGTGAACAATGGAAAGTTTCCTCGCATTTGGGGTAAGATCTAAAGTGATTCAATCATGAACAAGTAGTGTAAGAGAATGAATTTCATAATACTTGTACAAATTAAAAGTTTTCTAATCATGTTATGTTATAGAAAGCGATAAACGTGTATCTTGACAATGTATCAAACTTTCAATCACTATTATTACCACACATTTGCATCTTGAAACAATCAAACTTGAAACAATTACTCCATGCTTCTTCAAACCATAAGATCAATAGTTTTTCCATAAAGATGGAAATTTTGCAATAATTGCACCAATTTGGAAAACTTCAGGAATACCTATCTTTACATTCTTTAGTTTATCTGCGAGAACATGTAACTTGTGCAAGAATGGGCTTTGAATACAACCTTTTAAAATCAAAGTATTTAGAAATTAAATTTTGTTAGTACTTTCCTCTTCAGCCTTGAATTTGAACTCTAGTGCTTTTCAATCTTTTGTTGCAGATTGAATGTTTGTGTAGAGATCATAGAGACAATCAAATAATGTGTTATGGATGTGTCAGCAACATAGCAATTCATCATCCTTTTATTTCTTCCTACAACACTTCAAGAAGCATTGCCTATTTCCGAATTCAAAAAACAAACCTAAACAATGACTATTAAAATAAGAGCAATGACCACCACCAAGTACCGCCTACATCCCGCCAATAACACCTCTACGCCCATGCCCTCAGAGTCGGCAACGATGGTGACAGGAAGTGTGGCGGAGAGAAATGACACATAAGACTTGAGATCACCGTACTTATTCATATGACACTTTATCCTCTTTAATTTTTTTTTGAATTAATTAATGTAATTCGTTATAAGAGTTTTTAAAATGAATGATATTTTTTATAAAAGACTATTTTCCGTGCATTGATTATTCATTTCATCACTTATATATTTTCTTGTCATTTTAAAACACATTCATAATAATAATAATAATAATAATTAATTACAATAAAAAAAATTTCTTAAATAATATTTTCAATATTTTTTATTATAAATTGTTTTGAATTTTTCATATGTATTATATTAAATTTAAGACACGTTTGTTTTAAAACTCAAGGGATTTTTTTCTCAATTATTTTTTTATAAAAGGTAATAGCAAAATTAATAGAAATGATAGTGGTTAGGTGTTGTTTGATGAAAGGAAAGGAAAGGAAAAGAAAAGTTAGAATTGAATAATAAGAGTAGCAATCAATATTGGAAAAGGATGAAAAGTGATGGTGGAGTTGTGGAGTGAAAAGAAAAGAGAGAAAGAAAGAGTTGAATGTGCTGTGTTGTCGTGACGTATGAGTGCATGTGTGGTAAGGTCATAGTAACAGCTTTTTTATTGCCTTTGATTTGATTCAATCAACTTTTTCATATTGTTTTATTCAAACACTTCATGCTCCCGACAGCAAATTATTTTTCCAAGAGTTTGTGTAGAAAAATAATTAGTACTATATTCTTCCTTTTTTACAACAGAAAATTGAGATAGCATAAAAACTAAATAGTGGATTTTTCCCACAAATGACTTTCATTATTATTAGTTTTTTTTTTTGTTCAATTTTATTATTCTATCTCTTTGAAAATGGATAAGTCAATTTTTTTCATATAGAGAGAGGAATTTAAGGAAAAAGTTAGGATTTTTTTTTTACTTTTTAAAAATTAGAGAAGTTTATTTAAAAAAATATTGATTAAAAAATTTATAATTTTTAGAAAACTTGATAGTGATTTTATTATCCATTCTTTATAAGTTTTATTAAGTTTTTTTCTAAAAACTATTTAAATTAATTATAGATTTCAATCCTAACAAAAACAAACTGTTCTGGACTGGGTCTGTCTTTGGCCCAACTACCAGTGAGGCCTAATCCAAGTTTGTCAACCTGTTGCGCTGAGCAGTATTTCCATCGAGCACATCTCGACCATAGATGTCTTGTCGATCAAGACTGCTTCCCGTCGGTGCTTGCAGAGACCATCTTCGACGAGCACACGCTCCTCCCGAGCACCTTCCTCGTAGGGATGACTTCCAACTTCTCTGGATTTCACGGAGTCTCATGGTCCCGAAAAGATCGCGTCCCTATCCTCCCTGTCTTGCGAAGGACGTTATCCAGGTAGGGGGCCACGTGCGGGTCCCTACTACACACGTAGAAATTGACAGTCTCTTTGTTGGGCCTGTTTGATCAGCCCAATAAGGAGATCTTGGCCCAGCGCTTGGGGCTATAAATACCCTCTCTTTTGAGAGGGTCAGGTATTCATTCATACATCTCAAAACTCATACTTGCTTGCTCATTCCGCTTCTTACTTTACCATCATAGTGTCTTGCAGGTAACCCCCATCTCATTCAACTTCAGCCCGAAGCCAGTTGTGACGGTCCATCTCTGATCCGGTAAGATCAGTGGCGCCGTCTGTGGGAAACTAAGCTTCCCCATCTTCTATTCACTTGAGACCAAAAGCTAAACAATCCTCGATTGTCATGGCTGACCAGACTCCAGACAACCTGAACGTATGTGTCATCGATGTTAGACGGTGTGGGAAGTGATCGAGAGGGGGGGTGAATATATCACCTCTTACTTTTTCAAGGATTTAAAATTGTTTTATCAAAGCGAGTTGAAAGCAGCGAAAATCAATGTCTTGAATCAATTCCGTCTACTTTGAACCGACTACTAGAAAACTTGACATGTGAAAACTTTGCTGGATTTTTATTAAATGAAATGGATGAATGTACAACTCAGAAATCTTGACGTTTCAATGCACTTATCATAAAACAGTATTTTCAATGAATTTAGAAATTTGATAGGAATTTTGTCAAACACTTGGCGTATGCTTGTATAATGATTTAATAGTGGTGGTTTGGTGAAAATGTTTGAGCCACTATGTTTATCATTAGACTGTAAAACTTAGCACGCCAATTGAATTGCAAAATTATAAAATATGTAAAATTGTAAAGAGAAAGAAAGAGAGAACGATACGCAGACAATTTGGTAAGGAAGTTCCCCACTGTCGTCCTTGCGTGTGGGTACGTCTCCCTCTCAATTTCACAATCGAAACTGAGAACTTTTATATCAATATGCTGAATGTTTGATAGCAAGGTTACACTACACAGAAATAAAGAAATCCCTATGATCTTCTTCTTCTTGTAAGAACCACCACTTGATATGAGTTTTATCAAGATTCCCTGCAAAGTCACTGAATAATCCTTCGATTCCACGAGCTGTTTGTTCAAAATCCTTCAGATTTCCAAACCCCTCGCTACGGCTGAATCCGACTCGCGCGACCGTGACTGACAAAACCCTCAAGAACACACCCGTTCTTGAAGGACAAACCCTCTAGTTTATTTCTTGAAGCTTCCTCTTCAACCTTCAACTCATCTAGACTTCTTCAATACACAGCTGAACGTTATCTCAAACCGCTTAATTCAATTCAACAAGTATGTTTGATTTTCTTTGTTGTTGTTGAATGTAAGATGGTTGAGAAGATGATGAAGATGAAGGAATGAAAAGCTTCTGGTTGCTCACAATTATTTTGCACACAATCTTATATGTTGCTATGTTGCTTATAAAGAAAT
This sequence comes from Vicia faba, assembly GCA_948472305.1. Lineage (NCBI taxonomy): Eukaryota > Viridiplantae > Streptophyta > Magnoliopsida > Fabales > Fabaceae > Vicia > Vicia faba. The sequence goes on along the minus strand of OX451735.1, from coordinate 1,069,583,572 downwards.
GCTTGCTTATATTTATAACAGAAAACAGTTAGTCAAAAAGAAAGTGATATGAGTCGATGCATGTTGATCATGTGTCGACTCATGTTAGTTATATGTAACAGGATGAGTCGATACATTATGTTTTGAGTCGATACAAAATTATGTTATAGCGTTTTACAGAACCAACACTTTTATACCCGTCGACACATAATACGTATGTGTCGATACATACTGATTGTAAATTTAACTTTTGAATTTAAAACATAGTATGAGTCGACACATGATATTATGTATCGATACATATAAGTTTCAAAACGTTTTCCAGGATCATCAGAATGTTTTGTGTCGATACATAAGGTTTTATGTCGATTCATACAAGTATTACAGGGGCATCAAAATATTATGTGTCGATGCATGAAATTTATGTATCGATGCATGCAGTTTTTAGATTTACATTCCAAGATCATCAAAGAGTTATGTATCGACTCATAAGCTTTTGTATCGATACATAATAGTTTTGAGATACAATTCCAGGGACTTCAGAAAACTATGTATCGATACAAAACTTGATGTGTCGACTCATAATGATGCATTATGAGATAAATGTAATTTTGGCTTACTCAAACATGTTATACTATATTTTCAATCATTCAAAATCAATCTATGAAGGGGTTGCTCACAAACTCCCCCTTTTTGATGATGGCAAATATCTGATGATGTGTCGTGATCTAGTGTGAATGAAAAAATCTTGCTCCCCCTGAGTTTGTGTATCTTCTTCCTAATACAAGCACAATCTTCACTGACACACTCTTCTTCTCCCACTTTGACCATATCAAAAAGAGAATAAGCAACATTTTCAAGAAACTCAGCACATAGGAAAATTTATATACAATTTCAGCGGTTAATGGACTTGGCATTCACACAGAATGTCAGGCATAAAGTTATCAATAAGTGAGTAAATAGCAGAGTAAACATAAAGTAATCACGTTAAAATTAATGCATTGGCAGATAAAAAGTTAGATTACATAAGCACGATAAAATGTTTGAAAGAGACATTTATACAAGCACTTGAAAGAAACAAAATGAGTGAGTCAAGGGAATATGGATTTTGACAGATTTTGCAGTTTTTACACAGTTTCTTGCTAACAAGGGAATATGGTATCATACCATAAAAATGACTTATCTGAAGTGTGTTATGCATGCCTAATGATATGATGTAAATTGCATATGTCAAATTCAAACAATTTATGTAAAAGAGATATACGAAGACATTTTCAGTGAACATTTTGTGATACGGTGGGAAAGAACTGACTGTTTTTCGGAATGCTGGTTCACGTTTTGTGTTTGTTTTCACAAAATGTCGCGGTAAGCAAGAGTCGCCATCGTATTTTATTTTATCCAACAAGGAAAGGAAAAAAGCATAGAAAAATTCCTTTTTCGAGATGTTTCTCGGGTCCGGGGGGTAGATTAAAGAAAGGGAAGGTGTTAGCACCCTTTCTATCTGTGGTTATCCACGAGCTCTTAGGTACTTGCTCAAAGTGTTTTCAAAAATTTCTTTTCTTTGTGTTTGTGGGTTTGAAAGAAGTTTTTTGTTTGAAAAGTGTAAGTGCGAAAAGTTTTATTTTTGTTTTTTGTAGGAGCAAGTACTTAAGAACCATCTACCTATTCGAAAAAAAGAATCAATCTGTGCTAATGTCCTTTAGACAATGCTATCCCACTATTGATGAGTGGGTAGCACCGTCGTTGGAGTTTAAGGGTCAATTCGATTAAGGGACGTGCAATCACTAAAGCAATGTTAGGACGCCTTAGCGGTAACCCTAATGTCTTAGATCTTTTTTCCGAGGCATCCGTTTCGAGGTGACTATGATCTTTGGACAAGAGGGCGACCTCTAAAACTTCCTATACTCAATGACCGCGTTCGAAGGCAACCAAGTGAGGTGTACCCTAAGAGTGCTCATGTGCGAGTGTGTCATTTTCAGTTAATTTGTCTTTGTACATGTCAATGGTTATCTATGTTGATTTTAGGTTAAACATTCAATCTTATCATGCATTCCCTATTACCAAACATCTAACAGTTTATAAGTTGCGGAAATTAAATGGCGGAACTTAAAACTAACTATTACAAGGCGTCGGGTATTTACATCGCCAAAAACAACCCTTGAAATTAAAATGCGGAAAATAATAAAGCGATAAAATAATTTAAAGTCCTATTAAACTATTACATCCCAGGAAGCAGATACAATATTGAAATAAATAGATCGCGTGCGAGAAAATTAAATCGGGCGCATTCTAGGGTTTTGACCCTTTTTTGAAAGAAAGTGATTTTTTGGTTATTTTTGGATTAAAAGAAATTAAATTAAGTTAACAATTGAATTAATAAACTAATTAATTAATTAAAATATTTTTTGGATTCTTTTGATATTTAAAGAAAGAAGATAAATTAATCAAAGTTAATAAAAACCTAATTATCTACATTAATTTTAATTATTGCAAAAGATATTAAAGTTAATTCCTAATTAGACTAAATTAATTAAATTAAATTTATTAACAAAAATAAAGTGCGGAATTTAATTTTAATAAATAAAAAATATTTTTGGTTTTTGATTTTATTAAGAAAAAAGATTAATTAGTTAATGATTAAATAATAAAAATAGCAAACAATTAAATAAAAAAAAGAATGAAATAGAAATAACCAAGGGGGTTTTGGGCCTGATCAGGGGTGAGATTAGCAATTGGATGGCCCATTTGTGCAAGCCTGCCTTGACTTCTCCTGATTCCACGTATGCACTTTGACTAGGCACCATGGTGGATCTCCCATCTGGACCATCAGATTTGGCCTGGAGGCCATCTGTCCACTGATTGCATGAGGGTGTATGGTGAACCACGCGTTGAAGCTTGCATTGGAATACCTGGAAGAAAATAATAATAAATATGTGTGGGACCTGGGATTCGAACCCAGGTCCTGTTAGCCAATGCATATGCTCCACTACCACTCAGCCAACGCCTTTTAATTGTTAGTGGAATGGACAATAATTTTTATATTTGGAAAACAAACAATATGCCAGAAAATTAAAAAACACGCGCCAAGTATTTGAATGGGCCAATTGGAAAGGGCCACGTCTTTGTCTTCTCCGTTTGCCCCTGGTTTTTTACCTGCGGATTCACATCCGCAGCTAAATGCGCATGTGCATTCTAAAATCTACCCTAGGCCACTAAAATTGATTCTAAGACCATGGTTCGATTCGTCTGAGCATCCTGAGAACGCCTATATCCATTAATGGCGCTGATTTATCTGTAGATAAAACGCCCAAAAACAAACTTCCAAAACCCTAGGTTCGGTTACAGGGCAATGGCTCATGAAAACGCAATCAAATGATGCAGAAAGCTTAGAAATTGAATGATAAGCATGATTATACCAAAGATTTATTCAAAAGATGCAGAAATATAGAGTTACGATTTCAAGTGCAGAGCGATTTTCGGAGAGACTTACAACGCGCTTGAGGGGGGGGGGGGGGGGGTGGGGAGAGCGCTTGCTTTTGATTGCTTCTCACTCAGTGATTGACCAGCAATGGAGTGGTGTTGAGATTTTGTATTGAAACTGTCTCTAAACACGATTTCAGATTCACACCTTTTCCAAGTTTTCTTATGTTTTGTTCTTGTCATTTTGCAGCCTCCAACCTCTAATTTGCGTGCCTTTGTGTTGTATATGTAATGGGCAATGTATTAGGTCAAATCTTGTGGACTCAATCCTTGTGCATCAATGCTTGAAGATATGATTTGATTCTCCATTGAAAACCTTCCAAAATTGTCCAAATTCCATCTTTTTGTTCATGATATGGTGAGATACGAGTTTGATCATGTCCATGATGACACTTAAGACCTATAACAATCAAAAAGATTCCAAGTGATCAATATTTGGATTTTATTTGATTTAAATTGATTTAAAATGAATTAATTCAATAAAAAATCAAATAAAATAGAAAAAAATAATAAATGGACAAAAGGATGAATCTAGGACACGTGTGTAGTGTGACAAGATCAAATCAAGTGGAAAAGAATGGACCCATTTGACAAAATTTGAAGTTTTGGGGATAGTTGACTTTTGGCAATTTTGCAAAAATGCCCAACTTCAACAATGCATAACTTCTTCAATTTTAAACTTTTGGAAGTGTTCTTGAACTTTTTAGAAAGATTGAGATGTCTTATAACCAACCCTTTTAGTATCATCTCATTCTGATATTCCATACTCAAGTTATAAGCTTTGGCAAAAAAGGTATTTTTGTTGACTTTCAAAAATGACCTATAATGTCCAAATTTGTAACTTTTTTTGAGTGCATTTCTTGATATTGGGGTGTGAAGATGGATTGTAGGAAATTGCATCCTCTTAAAAATGAGCTTTGGATGGGTCATTTCTCATAAAGTATGAGAAAGTTATGCTTGGTCAAAGTTGAGTTGACTTTTCCTACAAAACCCTAATTTAGCAACTTTTGAGTCTTAATGAATTTTGAGCAATCCTTGATGAATCATGATAAAACCTTGATCAAATGATTAAATATCCTTCAAAATGAGAATGTTGACAAAAAACATCTTGAAGTTTGACTGTATTTGGGTCACAGTTGACTTTTGCCCTAACACAGTCGATTTTTGGACCTCTTGAGCAATTGACTGACCAAACTTCCTCTGCAAGGCTTGAAATTTGACATGGATGAACTTGAGAACATATTAGGACATTGGGGAGCACTTGAGGTCATTTAGATGTAAGGACCTTGATGCAACTCAAAACCCTAATTTGAGGTTGACTGCCTTAGGAGATAACTTGATTGTCCAACTCTTAAGCAATCTTGAGCCACTTGGGGATTTTTCTTGCAATGTCTTGAGAAATATGAGAGGGCAAATTTTGGGGTACAACAGCTTCCCCTGTTCAATCTTCTTAAACCTGAGGATATAGATTGGCTTTCGGGTCTTTCGTGATCCGAAGGTGGAAGGTGATTGAACACTAGAGTGCCCAGAAATTTGCACTCGCATGAAGTGGTATCAGCATTGTGATGTCGGGAGTGGGCTTACAGATGCCATTTGGAGACTGTTGGTAGGTGGTCTGAACTTCGACTGGAATACGAATCAGGGAGATCTTATCGGCGATCTGACTGAACCAGAGGAGGTCTTGGATTAACTTTGACTGGATCGGTATCAGCAAAATCTTTAGGAATCGATTTAACTGGACCAGACAAGGTCTTGGAATAAATTCAACTGGATCGGCATCAGGAAAATCTTTAGGAATCGATTTAACTGGACCAGAGAAGGTCTTGGATTAACTTTGACTGGATCGACATCAGAAAAATCTTTAGGAATCGATTTAACTGGACCAGACAAGGTCTTGGATTAACTTTGACTGGATCGACATCAGAAAAATCTCTAGGAATCGATTTAACTGGACCAGACAAGGTATTGGATTAACTTTGACTAGATCGGCATCAGAAAAATCTTTAGGAATCAATTTAACTGGACCAGACAAGGTCTTAGAATAACTTCAACTGGATCGGCATCAGAAAAATCTTTAGGAATCGATTTAACTGGACCAGAGAAGGTCTTGGATTGACTTTGACTGGATCGGCATCAGAAAAATCTTTAGGAATCGATTTAACTAGACCAGAGAAGGTCTTGGAATAACTTCAACTGGATCGGCATCAGAAAAATCTTTAGGAATCGATTTAACTGGACCAGAGAAGGTCTTGGATTAACTTTGACTGGATCGACATCAGAAAAATCTTTAGGAATCGATTTAACTGGACCAGATAAGGTCTTGGAATAACTTCAACTGGACCGGCATCAGAAAAATCTTTAGGAATCGATTTAACTGGACCAGAGAAGGTCTTTCACATAGTTGAGAATTTAACTGCATCTTTCATGAAAGGCAAATGTCAGTCATATGCAATGCATGATATGGATCAAGCAATGATGTTCTCAACATAAATGAGATTGTATTATATGATGCATATATGCATGTATCATGATGTATGGAAATGTAATGTTTTAGCTGGGGAAAATAAATCCCGGATAGCTGCTGGAGAATAGAGTTGAATTCTTCGTTTCCGCTGGGGATGACGAACGAAGATGATTGCAAGAATAAACCTGCAGGAGAGGATAACTCCGTTGGGGAATAAACTAATGAAGGGTTTACTCCGTGGGGAAGAGATGCTCTGCTGAGGATTCCAATGATAAGCTCTGCTGGGGATGGACTACCGTTGCCGGTGATACTGAATCTGTTGAGGATTGAATTCCTGTTTGTGAAAGGAAAGAACTTCGCTGGGGAGGGTCTTTCAGTTGCAACTTGCTGGGGATAACCCTATTAGGCTTTTGTGGGGATAATCCTCTGAATTCTGCTGGGAATGGTCTTTTGAACTGGGTTGGGGAGATTTATTTTGTACTCCGTTGGGGATAAACTTCCAGAGTCTACTGGGGAATATGATTCAACTCCGTTGGGGAAGTTTTTCAGACCGTGCTGGGGAAATATTGACTCCACTGGGGTATCTTGTATTCTGCCGGGGAGCATTCTTATACTCTGCTAGGGAATATTAAGTCTGCCGGGGATATCAAGCCTTTCTTGTATCTGATGGTAGATCAACTCTACTTGGGGAGAGCATTACTGATTCGTTCATAGTTACAAGTCTCAGCTGGGGGAGAGCTACCATTACTGTCTTACACTGCGAGGAGTGAAAGTATCCTAGCTATATTCTTCAGCTGAATCTACCTTCGTACCTGGTGGATAGGGCAACTATACAGCTCGTACAATTCTTACTGCCCCTGTTTCTGATGTTACCCGTAATTGTTTTTCGTTTCGCATGTAAATATTTATGATCAGCAATTAATGTCAAATGCATATACCAAAAATGAACATTGGACGTTCTTTGCAAAACAAAACAGATAAAGGAAAAACAGTTTGGAATTTCTTTGAAAATGAATTTGTATTGATTTTGAAGTTTGGCATGTAAATAGGCGTTTTTATACAAGAGGCCGACGTCCTAGTAAGAGAACGCCGCCGAACAAATAGAATTTTTACAACTTGTGAAAAGAAAACAAAACAACTATGTGAATAATCCCACTGGGTTCCAATTCTGCTGTTGCCTTTATGTCTTCAAGCATCTCATCACTTTGCTGTTGGTTGAAGATGAATCAGATTGATTAGTGTCGTCCGAGCTTGATGGTCAATACTGAAGTCTAGATGTAAGGTGATCCAATGAGACATAGTGTTACGCTTTGATCCCTAATTTTTGCCTGGACCGCCCTTTCGGGTTTTCAGTCTACCGGGATACCCTTTTTTGCCCAAGCCGCCTTTTCAGGTTTTCAGCTTGCCGGGTGTACAAATTTTTTTATTTTCATCCCTTATTTTTGCCTGAACCCTTTTAGTTCACCGGAAAGCCCTTATTTTTGCCTAGGCTAGTCAACCTAGAGGGTCTTTGATCATGCGTAGTATCTTTTCACTATGTCTGCATTGACGGGGTGAGGAAGGTCGTCACCATCCATGGTGGTTAGAATCATTGCTCCTCTTGAGAAAATGTTCTTAACCACAAATGGCCCTTCGTAAGTGGGGGTCCATTTGCCCCTGGGATCACCTTGAGGTAGAATGATGCGCTTGATAACCAGGTCCCCAACTTGATACTCTTGTCATCTAACTTTCTTGTTAAATGCCTTGATCATCCGTTTTTGGTACGTCTGACCATGACAAATAACAGTGAGTCTCTTTTCGTCGATTAGGTTCAGCTGATCAAGCCGGGTCTGAATCCAGTCATCTTCACTCAAACATGCATCCTTCATGATCCAAAGAGAGGGTATCTGAACTTCAATGGGCAAGACTGCCTCCATGCCATATACCAAAGAGTAGGGTGTTGCCCTTGTTGACGTCCGCGCTGAGGTACGATACCCATGAAGAGCGAATGGTAATATCTCGTGCCAGTCTTTGTATGTCACTGTCATCTTCTACACGATCTTTTTAATGTTCTTATTAGCCGCTTCGACAACCCCATTCATCTTCGGCCAATAGGGAGAAGAGTTATGATGCCGTATCTTGAATTGCTCGCAGAGCTCAATGATCATCTTATTGTTGAGATTGGTACCATTGTCCGTAATGATCCTCTCTGGTACACCATATCGACAGATCAGATTGTGCCGAATGAACCGTGCCACGAAGTTCTTGGTTACAGTAGGAAAGGAAGCTGCTTCAACCCACTTCGTAAAATAATCAATTGCTACCAGGATGACACGATGCCCGTTAGATGCCGTAGGTCTGATCTCGCCGATCATATCAATGCCCCACATTGCAAAAATCCAAGGAGCTGTCAAGATGTTCAGAGGAACTGGAGGTATGTGCACCTTATCAGTATAAACTTGGCACTTGTGACATGTCCGAGAATGCTGATAGCAGTCGGCTTCCATTGTGGACCAATAATACCTGCCCGGAGGATTTTCTTTGCCATGGTATGTCCACTGGAATGAGTTCCGAAAGTACCTTCATGTAACTCCGCCATGATCCTTTCTGCTTCATTCTTATCCACACATCGCAGTAAGGTCGAATCATGGTTACGCTTGTAAAGGATGCCATTGATGATGAAGAACTTCTCCGCGAACCTCCTCAAAAACTTCTTGTCATTAACAGATGCACCCTCGAGGTATTCCTGAGCCTCAAGATACCTCTTCACCTCATGAAACCAGGGCTTTTCTGTTACCTCTTCAGTCTCAAGATCACAGCAATGTGCAGGTTCGTCCAATTTTTCAATGATAATCTGGGGAGCCTCGTTATCCCAATTGACCTTGAACATAGAAGACATTGTAGCTAGCGCGTCCGCCAATTGATTCTCCTCTCTAGGGAAGTGTTCAAAGGTTATCTCCTCGAAATGGGGAAGCAACGTCAATACATACTCCTTATAAGGAATAAGGTTCGGGTGTTTCGTATCCCACTCTCCTTTAATCTGACTGATCACGAGAGTGGAATCTCCAAAGACACTTAGAAACTTAATCCTTAGGTCAATTGCGGCTCGAAGACCCATGACGCATGCCTCATACTCTGCCATATTGTTGGTGCAGTTGAAACATAGTCGGGCGGTAAACGGAGTATGAGAGACTTTAGGAGATATGACCACAACGCCAATGCCATTACCCAAAGCGTTCGAAGCTCCATCAAAGTACATAAACCATCGGGATCCTTCCTCAGGTCCTTCATCCGGTCCAGGTGTCTCACAATCAGTTACCAACATGATATTCTCGTCCAGGAATTCAAAGTTCATACACTGGTAATCATCCACTGCCTGATGTGCTAAATTGTCTGCCAACACACTTCCCTTAATTGCTTTTTGGGTCGTATATTGGATGTCATACTCAGTCAAGATCATTTTCCATCTCGCTATTCTTCCGGAAAAAGCAGGCTTTTCGAAGATATACTTGATTGGATCCATCTTTGAAATCAATAGAGTAGTGTGAGTCAACATATACTGTCTCAGCCGGCGAGCAGCCCATGCCAAAGCGCAGCAAGTTTTCTCAAGCAGTGAGTATCAGGTCTCACAGTCGGTAAACTTTTTGCTAAGGTAATAAATAGCATGCTCTTTTCGGCCAGACTCGTCATGTTAACCCAACACACACCCCATCGAATTGTCGAGTACTGTCAAGTATAAGATCAAAGGTCTCCCTTCAACTGGTGGCATCAAAATAGGTGGCTCTTGGAGATACTCTTTGATCCTTTCGAAAGCGGCCTAGCATTCATCGTTCCAACGTACTACTTAATCTTTCTTAAGTAACTTGAAGATTGGCTCACAAGTAGCAGTCAGGTGCGAGATGAATCGGGAAATGTAATTCAGATGTCCCAGAAAGCCTCTGACTTCTTTCTCTGTTCTAGGAGCTGGCATCTCCTGTATGGCTTTCACCTTTGCAGGATCCACTTGAATACCTTTGTCGCTCACGAAGAAACCCAGTAGCTTACCAGACCTCACCCCGAAGGTGCACTTGTTCGGGTTTAACCTCAGCTTGTACAACTTCAGCCTGTCAAACAGCTTCTGCAGATGGTCAAGGTGTTCTTCCTCAGTCTGGGACCTTGCAATCATATCGTCGACGTATACCTCAATCTCATGATGGATCATGTCATGAAACAAAGCAACCATGGCACGCTGATACGTTGCCCCAACATTTTTCAATCCAAAATGCATGACCTTGTAGCAAAAGGTACCCCATTGAGTAACAAAGGTTGTCTTCTCCATGTCTTTGGGAGCCATTTTGATCTGATTATAACCGGAGAAGCCATCCATAAAGGAGAATACCTTGTGCTGAGCAGTGTTGTCAACCAGAGCATCAATATGAGGTAGAGGGAAATCATCCTTAGGGCTTGCCCTGTTCAGATCCCTATAGTCAACACACATTCGAACCTTACCGTCCTTCTTTGGCACAGGAACCACGTTGGCCACCCACTGAGGGTAAGAAGTAACTGCTAGAAAGCCGGCGTCAAACTGTTTCATAACTTCAGCCTTGATTTTCTCGGACATCTTTGGGCGCATTCGGAGGACCTTCTGTTCCACTGGAGGATAGTCTTCCTTGGTAGGTAGGCGGTGAACCACAATATCGGTATCCAACCCAGGCATATCTTCGTAAGACCAGGCAAAGATCTCAACATAGTCGCGCAGCATCTGAATCAACTGTTGCTTCACACTAAGCTCCAGATTTGCACCGATCTTAACTTCCTTCTTGTCTGTCTCTGTACCCAGATTCACTGATTCCAACGGCTCTTCGTGTGGCTGAATAACCCTCTATTCTTGAAGTAACAGTCTTGCAAGTTCACCAGGCACTTCACAATCATCTTCACCTTCGTCTTCGGCTAAGTTGATCGGATTTTCGAAGTCATAACCGGCAGTAGCAGAGTCGTTACCAGTAGGATCCAGAGTGGATGTAGACCTGTATATGTGAGTGTGTGTAAAATAGCTGTTTTGCAATATATAATAAAGAAAAACAAGGAGCGCAAAATTTGAAATCCAAGAACGTCCAATGCTTTTATTAATGATATATGAAAATGACACACATAAAGCCCTCACAAATGAAGCCACAGTGCCCCAGGTAAGACACCGGGCCATAAAGTTTAAAACATTGTCTGTTACATATTCAAAACAAAAAGTTTCATTACTGGGTGATAACAAAAACGAGCATAGAATCTTTCGCTGTCCAGTTGCTTAATCCACCATCGATAGTAGGATAGATCCAACTGTCGATATCGAACTCTTCATCACCGTCGTCCCCGATAGCATTCACCCCTGCCTCCTGTTTAGGCTTTTCTGAAGCTCCGAAGTTAATTTCCTTCGCATCAATCAAGTCCTGTACCTTGTTCTTCAAAGTCCAACAATCATTTGTATTATGCCCCGGGCTATCAGAGTGATAAGCACATCGGGCATTAGGGTTATATTTCGGTGATGTTGTATTTGGATTCTTCGGAGCTTCCCTTGGAATCACCAGATTGGTCTTCAGCAACTGTGGCAGAATCTGAGGTAAGGTCATGTTGAGATGGGTGAATTGACTTCAAGGTCTCTCGTTATTTTGTTGATCGTTGTGCTGAAGAGCACTAGCAGCTTTTGAAATAACAACCGCATTAACAGCTTGGCGGTGTTCAGGTCTATTCTGTCTTCTCGAACTGTAGACAGCACTGGACTCTTTCTTAAAAGGCTTCTTCTCAGTGCTTGATGAGGCACCCTTCTGTATCTTACCAGCCTTAATACCAGCCTCAATCCTTTCACCGATCATAATTAGCTCTGTAAACTCAGACGAAGAACTTCCGATCAGATGGTTAAAAAATGGACCAGACAAGGTCCCCAGAAACATATCCACAAGCTCCCGATCAGCCAAGGGTGGTTGTACTCTCCCGGCGAGGTCCCTCCACTTCTAAGCATAATCTTTGAATCCTTCGCCCGTTCCCATTGACATACCCTAGAGTTGGGTACGCGTGGGAGCAAGGTCGGAATTGTACTGGTACTGCCTGTAGAAAGCAGTAGCCAAATCTTCCCAACTACGAATACTGGCTCCATCCAACTGGTAGAACCACTCAAGCTGAGTCCCTGAGAGACTGTCTTGAAAGAAATGGATCCATAGGTTCTTATCAGCGGTGTACGGCTGAATCTTCCTTACATATGACCGGAGGTGCAGCTTCGGACAAGAAACTCCGTCATACTTAGCAAAGGCTAGTGCCTTGAATTTGTGGGGAATCACCACCCCAGACGATAGACCCAGATCACCAAAGTCCAGACCAGGCACTTTCTGAACTTCCATCACACTCAACCGGTCTTCCAGTTGCTTGTATCTATCCTTAGTAGGAGGATATTGGTCTTCGTCGAAGTCCGTCTCGTTGTTTGAGACCACAGGGCTAGGAGCCCTCCTTTCCTCTTGACTATCTTTCCCTCCAGATGAGGTGGTCAAATCAACTTCATCCCGTAGCCTGTTTCTAAACCTGGGACCAGTGTTGAACAGGATTGTCCTCTTCTTCTTCTTCTTCTTCTTCTTCTTCTTCTTCTTCTTCTTCTCTTTCAGAATCAGGGTCTTCAGATCTTGCTGACCCTTAGCTAGATTCATGAACAACTCTTGGAATTGGGCATTCTGGGCCTGTAGGGCCTTGATGGCTTGCTCAGTTGAAGGTTCAGTAGACATGATGCTGAAATAAACAGCGAAGAAGATAAGAGCCCTGTAATGGGTACCTGTTATGAAGTGCATGGGATGAAATGCGTAAGATATGATTTCAAAGACAATCGAGAGATTCAAATTTGTAAGCAAGAAAGGAAACACACTTTATTAGATAAGCTTTGAAATTCAAATTGTTCAACAAATTGCCTTTAAGGCGTTACAAGAAAGGAAATACTGAAAAGTAAATAAAAACTAGAAAGGAAATAATCAAAGGACAATCAGTGCTACCATGGTCTCTTCTTGTCGATGCGGACATAATCATTGAGAATCCGCTCGTTCTCCAGCTGCCTAGTCAACTTCTGAATCTTCTGCTCTTGCTCGTTGAACTTTTCTCGGTAAGAATCCCGTTCTTCTCTCAGCTGCATCCAAGACCTTTTCAGTGCCCCAATGTCAGTGGGCATGTAAGGGTGGAGGATGGTCGGAAGAACTCCTTCTTCATTAGCAACCTCAACAATGATAGGTAGGACGGCTTCATATGGAATACCCAGCTTTTGGGCACGGATACGAACCCATCTGAGATATGGCTCCATCGAGAGTGAAGTCTTTGGACCCAGCTCATGTGGATCAGATCTGTGAACTCTATCCCAAGCCCTTATGAATTTGCGGCATTGCTCGTCGCTATCCCCTTGAAAATCAAAGATGATACTAGGTATTAACAGCTCATGAGGTCCTTCTCTTCTGGCACGCCCAAATTAACGTAAGGTTAAGCATGGATTGTAAGAAATTCCTCCATTGGTTCCTATCAGTGGAACATTGGGGTACTCCCTACAGCGATCAATGATAGCCACCTCATCCATACCCTTGAGAGTCTAGATAATGTCATTATGAGAGAGAGACATAACCCTATAGGCCTAGCCCATGCCTTCTTTGTTCTTCAGCACTGATTTGGGGAGGCACGAAATAAACCACCTCGCCAATAATGGAGCATAGCACATCAAGGTTCCCCGCTTTAAGGCAGTACGAGCATAAAGCTGATGAATAATGTCACCCAAGAGAGTGGGTACAGGATTACGAGAGATGAAGATTTTTACCGCATTCACATCAACAAAGGAGTCAGAGTTAGGAAACAATACCAAGCCATATATCAGAAGAGCCAGAATATCCTCGAATGCCTTGAAGTCTAGACTATCCTAGAAATAGTTATCCTTACCAACCAAAAACTTAGTCAGAAAGCCCTTTGCTCCACTTCTAGTCTCCCAATTAGCCATTACCTCATCTTTGGTCATATGAAGGGCTGCAACAATCTCTTCGGGCCTAAGAATCTTCTCCCAACCAGTAAACGGGGCCTGCTCCAGAATAGAGATACCGAGCAACTCAGAGAACTCTTCTAAGGTGGGAACCAACTAGTAGTCCTGGAAAGTAAAGCAATGGTATAGCGGATCATAGAATTGGACCAAAACACTCATCATCTGCTCGTCCAATTTGGAGGTGACCAAACTGAGAAGATAACCATGTCTCTTGAGGAAGGAAGTAGTATCAGGCATCTTTGCAATCAACTCTTTAAGCATGGTGGGAACCTGTACAAAGTTGATCCGGATGGTATTCCTACGCATGGGCATCATGACCTACAAAACAGAACAAAGTTGAATCCCTCCTGTCTTTGAAATAGGTTAGTCCAATGCAAGATGTATGTAATGTTATTATGTCATGATGTCATGATAGTAAGCACACCACAAATATCCACAAATAGCAAACATGGTAAAGGCACACAAGTCACATAGAGAGCCCTTAGATTTCAGGCTGGCAAGAAGCTTAGGTACTACCCTCTTTCAGTTTAGTTGGTTTAAACCTGTCCTAAAAATAGTAACCGGGTTCTAGAGGATCTCAATATCACTGACTACCCTCAATCGGTCATAATTCTAGTTTAGCAACCTTTTCTTGCGGCCGAAATCATTGCGAGAGTTTAGTCTCAATGAGTGTAGCATACTGCTACTGTTCTATGGCCAAGTTGGTCAATTTAAAGGTTCTAAGGTCAGTTGGTGCTTAATGACCCCTTATAAGACCCATATTCTCCTCGTTCCAACACAAGGGATATCGGTACAGACTAAAGTGCCACAACAACGTAGCTACTGCTTCAACCGTATCGGTCTACGCCGTACAGTTCCCTCACAGTTTATTGCTACTTACCTAAAGGGTATCCCCCAGATCCGGGTTAGGATCTATAGTAACTCCGATACAAACCCACAAATATAAAGCATACAAAGCAAACAATTGAAAACACAATGATCTAATCGTAAGGTACACCCCACTTATAATAGTCCCCAGCAGAGTCGCCAGTTCTGTGATACAGAGGGAAAGAACTGACTATTTTTTGGAATGTTGGTTCGCGTTTTGCGTTTGTTTTCGCAAAATGTCGCGGTAAGCAAGAGTCGCCATCGTCTTTTATTTTATCTAACAAGGAAAGGAAAAAAGCATAGAAAAATTCCTTTTTCGAGATGTTTCTCGGGTCCGGGGGGTAGATTATAGAAAGGGAAGGTGTTAGCACCCTTTCTATCCGTGGTTATCCACGGGCTCTTAGGTACTTGCTCAAAGTGTTTTCAAAAATTGCTTTTCTTTGTGTTTGTGGGTTTGAAAGAAGTTTTTTGTTTGAAAAGTGTAAGTGCGAAAAGTTTTATTTTTGTTTTTTGTAGGAGCAAGTACTTAAGAACCATCTACCTATTCGAAAAAAAGGATTAATCTGTGCTAATGTCCTTTAGCCAATGCTATCCCACTATTGATGAGTAGGTAGCACCGTCTTTGGAGTTTAAGGGTCAATTCGATTAAGGGACGTGCAGTCACTAAAGCAATGTTAGGACGCCTTAGCGGTAACCCTAATGTCTTAGATCATTTTTCCGAGGCAACCGTTTCGAGGCGACTATGATCTTTGGACAAGAGGGCGACCTCTAAAACTTCCTATACTCAATGATCGCGTTCGAAGGCAACCAAGTGAGGTGTACCCTAAGAGTGCGCATGTGCGAGTGTGTCATTTTCAATTAATTTGTCTTTGTACACGTCAATGGTTATCTATGTTGATTTTAGGTTAAACATTCACTCTTATCATGCATTCCCTATTACCAAACATCTAACAGTTTATAAGTTGCGAAAATTAAATGGCAGAAATTAAAAATAACTATTACAAGGCGTCGGGTATTTACATCGCCAAAAACAACCCTTGAAATTAAAATGCGGAAAATAATAAAGCGATAAAATAATTTAAAGTCCTATTAAACTATTACATCCTAGGAAGCAGATACAATATTGAAATAAATAGATCGCGTGCGAGAAAATTAAATCGGGCGCATTCTAGGGTTTTGACCCTTTTTTGAAAGAAAGTGATTTTTTGGTTATTTTTGGATTAAAAGAAATTAAATTAAGTTAACAATTGAATTAATAAACTAATTAATTAATTAAAATATTTTTTGGATTTTTTTGATATTTAAAGAAAGAAGATAAATTAATCAAAGTTAATAAAAACCTAATTATCTACATTAATTTTAATTATTGCAAAAGATATTAAAGTTAATTCCTAATTAGACTAAATTAATTAAATTAAATTTATTAACAAAAATAAAGTGCTGAATTTAATTTTAATAAATAAAAAATATTTTTGGTTTTTGATTTTATTAAGAAAAAAGATTAATTAGTTAATGATTAAATAATAAAAATAGCAAACAATTAAATAAAAAAAGAATGAAATAGAAATAACCAAGGGGGTTTTGGGCCTGATCAGGGGTGAGATTAGCAATTGGATGGCCCATTTGTGCAAGCCTGCCTTGACTTCTCCTGATTCCACGTATGCACTTTGACTAGGCACCATGGTGGATCTCTCATCTGGACCATCAGATTTGGCCTGGAGGCCATCTGTCCACTGATTGCATGAGGGTGTATGGTGAACCACGCGTTGAAGCTTGCATTGGAATACCTGGAAGAAAATAATAATAAATATGTGGGGGACCTGGGATTCGAACCCAGGTCTTGTTAGCCAATGCATATGCTCCACTACCACTCAGCCAACTCCTTTTAATTGTTAGTGGAATGGACAATAATTTTTATATTTGGAAAACAAACAATATGCCAGAAAATTAAAAAACACGCGCCAAGTATTTGAATGGGCCAATTGGAAAGGGCCACGTCTTCGTCTTCTCCGTTTGCCCCTGGTTTTTTACCTGCGGATTCACATCCGCAGCTAAATGCGCATGTGCATTCCAAAATCTACCCTAGGCCACTAAAATTGATTCTAAGACCATGGTTCAATTCGTCTGAGCATCCTGAGCACGCCTATATCCATTAATGGCGCTGATTTTACCTGTAGAGAAAACGCCTAAAAACAAACTTCCAAAACCCTAGGTTCGGTTACAGGGCTATGGCTAATGAAAACGCAATCAAATGATGCAGAAAGCTTGGAAATTGAACGATAAGCATGATTATACCAAAGATTTGTTCAAAAGATGCAAAAATATGGAGTTACGATTTCAAGTGCAGAGCGATTTTCAGAGAGACTTACAACGCGATTGAGGGGGGGAGAGAGCTTGCTTTTGATTGCTTCTCACTCAGTGATTGACCAGCAATGGAGTGGTGTTGAGATTTTGTATTGAAACTGTCTCTAAACACGATTTCAAATTCACACTTTTTCCAAGTTTTCTTAAGTTTTGTTCTTGTGATTTTGCAGCCTCCAACCTCTAATTCATGTGCCTTTGTGTTGTATATGTAATGAGCAATGTATTAGGTCAAATCTTATGGACTCAATCCTTGTGCATCAATGCTTGAAGATATGATTTGTTTCTCCATTGAAAACCTTTCAAAATTGTCCAAATTCCATCTTTTTGTTCATGATATGGTGAGATACGAGTTTGATCATGTCCACCATGACACTTAAGACCTATAACAATAAAAAAGATTCCAAGTGATCAATATTTGGATTTTATTTGATTTAAATTGATTTAAAATGAATTAATTCAATAAAAAATCAAATAAAATAGAAAAAATAATAAATGGACACAAGGCTGAATCTAGGACACTTTTGTAGTGTGACAAGATCAAATCAAGTGGAAAAGAATGGGCCCATTTGACAAAATTTGAAGTTTTGGGGATAGTTGACTTTTGGCAATTTTGCAAAAATTCCCAACTTCAACAATGCATAACTTCTTCAATTTTGAACTTTTGGAAGTGTTCTTGGACTTTTTAGAAAGATTGAGATGTCTTCTAACCAACCCTTTTTGTCTCATATCATTTTTATATTCCATACTCAAGTTATAAGCTTTGGCAAAAAAGGTGTTTTTGTTGACTTTCAAAAATGACCTATAATGTCCAAATTTGTAACTTTTTGTGAGTGCATTTATTGATATTTGGGTGTGAATATGTGTTTACCTTGGGTTTTGGTAAACAACCGCTGATCCTCCAAATGGTTACTTATTTGGTTACTCGCAGGATCGATCAGATTGATCCTATGGACATAGGTTGATTTTGAAGTTTGATTAAGTTGGACAAGGCTTTAAGTAAATTGTTTAAAGTAAATTGCATAAAGGAAAGACTTGGTAAAATAAACAAGGCTTTAAAGTAAAGGTTCGACAGGAAATGTGAAGAGAAAGCAAGTAAAATTCTGGGAAAGTAAATGACTTTAATTGATAAAATTGGTGTTTCACACATACATTTCTCAACAATTCTTTCGCTCACACTGGGTACTTGAATCTAAATGAGTGACTATGTATAGAATTGTGAACACACGCGAGAAACTACACGTCTACTCCTATTTATACTAAAGCATTCCAAGTAACCGTCGGGCAGTTACGCTGCTTCGAGATCAAGCCACTTGGCACGTTTTCCATGCTCGACGCTCCAGATCCTTGCACGTTTGCACGTAGTAACTGCTGGAAACCGTTTTCCCTCCAAAGCTTTGAATTTCAAACTGCTCCACTCTGGACCATCGAACACTTTCATCAAGAGACGTCTTCGACAAAAACTCCTTCGACGTCGAAGGCAATCAGCCTTCTTCCTTGGAAGAAATCTTCTAAGTATTTTGCCATCTTTCGACGGGCACTTCGACAGACTTAGCCAGTCGAAAGCATCTTTCAGCTTTAATGGCTGACATCCATCAAAACAAAGGTGTCGAATTTAGGAGCCAACAAATTGCCCCCCAAGAATGCCTTATTTCGACCCTGAAAGAAAAAGGCATTCTTTGAAAACGCCATTCGACACCTGTCTTTCCACGCTTAGTCACAAGTTAACTTGTGCACTTTTTGTTGCTTTTTACCAACTATTGGCAATCCCAAGAAACCATCATTGATTTGATCCTAGGACGTCACTTTCAGTACGGCGTGCAGTACCAAACGTCATTTCAGAATTTGTCATTATGACAAATCCCAAAAACGAGGACGCACGCTGCGTCTCTCTGTTTCTGCAGAAACGGCCAAAACAACAGGATGCTGCCACGCGTCCCACTAATTCCTGCAGCATTAAATGACATTTAATGTCCTCGTTATTGGGGATTTCTCCCACTACTATAAATAGTAGTGAATATCCCATTGTGGGACTTTTTACGCAAACTAGCCTTCAAACTTCCTTGCTTTCGTACAAGCTTGCTCTCTTTGCAGAAAAACTCTTCCTTTTTCACTTCATCTTCATCCTCAACAATGGCCTCTGCTTCTACTGCCCCCAAGGCTAACGCACCGACTGAACAACATGTTAAACCCAAGGTCTTCGTTACTGCTCCGGTAGTAAACTCTACAGGGAAACGAAGGGTTCCTGAACCTTCTGACATCTCCGTTCGCGATGCTTACTCGCGCCACTTGATGATCCCGGTTGGATACTCCAACCAGATCTTCGCAATGTCTGGCCCCATGAATCCAAGCATCTCTGAAGCTCTGAAGATCAAGAGCTATTTCCCCATCGTCGAGAAACTTAAGCCAGTAGCATGCGCCAAGAAGGACGCAGAAGACAATGAAGACCCTACACGCGAAAAAATCGACCTCCGCTTCTTCAACAGAAGTGTTAGGGTCTTCAGGTCTTGCCCTAATCTGACCTCCGATTATGTTGCTTGGCTAACAAAGTTGGAGAAACATCAAACTCCAGTCTGGAAGGAAATGGGAATCTTCGACTTAGTGATGCTGTCGAAGACAGGCTTAAACTACTCCCCAGAGATGCTGATAGCTTCATTGTTGTTCTGGGATTACTCTCACTTCACTTTTCACCTTCCATGTGGGATGTTAACCCCCACACTCTTCGACGTAGCAGCTATTACTGGCCTTCGACCAACCGGAGATTACTTCGACCCGGAGGAGATGTCGGAGGACCAAATTGGCTTCTCTGAGACCAAGCCAACCTACACCACTTTTATCAACCATTATCACGACAGGTCGACGGATACAGTGTCGGATGTCGAACACATAGCGTTTTTAGCCTTATGGCTAACTCGCTTTGTGTTTTGCTCAAAGTCTCTACAAGTGACCAAAAAGATGGTCACTCTTGCCACCCAACTGCATCACCGCCAGAACATCTGTCTGGCAGAACTGATTCTGGCCAGTCTTTATGACTCGATCAGCAATGGGGTCACTCTTCTGAAACATGTCGAAGATAGGGCCAGTTTGCTACTCGCTGGGCCTTTCTGGCTACTTCAACTGTGGCTCAACGCCACTTTCGAATCTTTCTTACCCAAGAAGATTCAGATAAATGAACAAGCCCCAGCGATAGCTAATAGACGTATCGAAGGAATTAGGCTGGCTCTGCTGACACCTGTGGAAGATGGGCTGGAGTTTCAACAAACCTTCACTAACTTCGTTCTGATGTTCGCTCGAAGGAAGGAATTTGTTTCAACTATGGCTCCATTTGCTCAACGGAGGGTGGGGCCAGCATGGTTCACAAGGCCACATCCAAAGGAATCGAGTGGTCCCAATATCGATGAGCACACCGTACTTTGGGAGGCGTTCCTGACACCCAGGATCATGCCTCTTCAATTTAAGAGTTCTAAGACTCATTTGAGTCTGCTTGCCTATCAACCAAATCTGGTATCTCGCCAGTTTGGTATCATCCAAACCCTGCCTTCTCCGATTTTTCAAAGAGAGAAGTCAATGTTGTACTTCTGCAACGATTATACAGAAGAAGCTGCCATCAAGCATATCGGAAGATATGCTGGTCGAACAATCCTCTCGTTGTTTGACTACCAGCTTAATTTCCTTTGCTCACCATCCTTCGAGGAGTGGTGGAGAAGCTATTATGCTGAGTACTTCTTCGACGAGAAGGACTTCATGGCTGAGTTGCAGAAGTCTTTTGTCCTAGTGTTGGACAAAGTAAAGAAATGTAAGTTCATGCTCTCACATTACTTTTTGTCTTTCTCTTCGACTGCTAGCCTGTTAACCTTTTCTTTTGCTTTCAGTTGTTCGAAAGCCTCTAGCCAAGAAGGCTACAGAAGGCCCACAAGGAGGAGGCCCTTCAACAAAACCTCCACCGCCGGCGAAGACTATAGCGCCGGCGAAGACCATAAGCAACCAACAAGGGGAAGGCTCTTCGAGGAAGCCTCCTGTATCGGTAACCAGATTTTCTTCATTTTTCTTCTGGCTTTCGATGTTTGATTTTCGATACAATTATTCAATCGAATTCCTGTTGGTTTTTCTAGGCCCCTTCGCCCAAAAAACGGGCAGCATTGGTGGTCGAATCCGGGAGTGATGACGAAAGTGATTCCCCTCCTGCTCCCTTAAAGAGGCGAAAGTTAACGAAGGACGCTTCTGTTTCTGCTCCTGCTCCTGAAGGTCGAACCGTCAGAATAAAGGTCGCTGTGAGAAAGCCTAGGCCACCTGCAGTGATCATCGAGGAGCCAACTGAGGAGGAACTGAACGCTCTTCTTACCAAACCTGTCGAGAGTGACAATTCCAGCCCTGGGGCTGAAGTCAATCCACAGGTAATCTATTGGACCCTTTTTATAACTTAGGCATAGATACCAGTATTCGATTGTGTCTCTTTCGACATCTGAAGATTTGTCTTCTTTCTCTTTTTCAGGACACTACTGAAAGTTCTCCACCAAGGACTTCAGAAACTCTAGAATCTGCTGACCTTAGCAGGCCTCAGGAAAAAGATTTGGGCAATGACGAAGCCCATACTGAGAATGAGGCCAATGCTGAAACAGTGGAGAAGACAACAGAAGAACCTATGGTGGAGGAAACACAGCCAGAAACGGTTCATGTGGTGGACTTGTCGTCAGAAGAGAATCCTGAAGGAAGAGACCAAGGCAATGGCGAAGAGAATCAAGATGCCGTTGACGAAGAGCACCAAGGTGGTACTGGCGAAGGACACCAGGGTGACGCTAGCGAAGAGCCACAAAATGACGCTGGCGAAGGACCCCAGGGTGATGCTAACGAAGAACCACAAGTCGACGCTGGTACCACCTCAGTCCAAGTCGAAGAGCAACCAATCGAGGCACTCAGCAATCAACAGCCTCAAGCCCAAGATAATACTGTGGCAAGGGTTACCTCCTCAAAGCACAGGTCAAAAGAGGACTTGGAAATCTTGAAACAAACTGACCCTGTCAGCTACCTCAATGCAATCATCGAGAGTAAGAGTTCATCTGACACTAGTCAGGAAATTCCTACCCTGTCGGGGAAGTCTACTGAAACTTCTCCTCTTGATGACGCGTTGGCGAAGGTTAAGGCCCAGTTCTTCAAGAGGGATTTGATGAAGACTTTAGAGGGGGACCCCACTGCTCCATCATGCTTAAAGGAGGTCTTGAATGCTGTTGACTTCGAAGCTGTAGCCCCAGAAATCTCAGACTTGATCATGGAATTACATTCTATGATTGACCAAGTTTCAGCGGATTACAGGCGCCAACGAGGTTTTAACAGTCAGCTCGAAGTGCTGCATGGCAAAAGCTCATCTGCGTGGACTGCTGTCTCAGATTCGACTTCTCGAATTGCCGAGTTGTCGAAACAAAAAGCGTCTGCACAGGAAAGAGTCGATGCCATTGAGCGAGAGAATGTCTCCTTCCGAGCACAAATTGCAGAGATAGAGGCGAAGATAAACGCCAACACTGTACTCCAGGAGGAAATTCTTTCGACCATCCCAGACACTGAGAGCCAGACTGAGATCAAGCAAGGCCTGGAATTCGCTGAGAGGGCCCAAAGCCTCGACGCTCAAATTGCCAAACTAGTGCAGGAAAACTCTTGGTGCAAAAAGAGGTTGGAGCTGCAGTACGCCAAGTATCTTCGACTCAAGAATTCTCTTACCTTTTGATTGATTCTCTTTTGTAACCATCTTCTGTAATCGTTTTCGACAACAATTGCCATCTTGGCTGAAATTAATAAAAATTTCCATTTTGGCATTTTTATGGTTAATTTAGCTTGTTCTTTTATTATTTTATTTTTATCTCTTGAAGTATAGGCTTGTATTTTTTCAAATATTTACCATTTACTCTCAAGAGCCTTTTATCTCCACTTATCTCTTCGACTTCATAGGCTCCACCAGAAAAAGTTTGGATAACTCTGAAGGGTCCTTCCCATTTGGGTGACCATTTCCCCATGCTTCGATCCCGTCGATCCATGGGAAGAATTACCTTCCAAACTAGTTCTTCAGGCAAAAATACCTTAGGTTTTACCTTTCTATTATAAGAGTCTTCTACTCTTTTCTTCTGAAGCCTGAGTAAGTCGAGAGCGTGTAGTCTCTCTTCGTCTAAATCCACCAGTTCATCTAACATCATATTCCAATAAACCTCAGAAGGAATATCATAATGCCTCTGAACTCTTGCAGATTGAAGACAAATTTCTGCTGGCAATACTGCATCATGTCCAAAAGTTAGCCTATATGGTGTTGTACCAGTGGCTTCTTTTGGGGACGTTCGACAAGCCCATAAAATCTGGTCTAACGTCTTATGCCAATTCTTTGGTTTCTTCCCAACATGTTTCTTTATCAAGCCAATCACCACTTTGTTAGCTGCTTCGACTTGACCATTCGCCTGCGCATAGTAAGGCGTGGATGTTAGGAGTTTGAAACCTGTTTCCTGAGCAAATTCCTGCATCTTTCGACCAGTGAAAACTGACCCTTGATCAGTTGTTATTGTCTCAGGGATTCCATACCTAAATATAATGTTCTTTTGAATGAATTCAATGACATTTTCTTGGTCTACATTGACTAAAGGGACAGCTTCGATCCATTTAGTAAAATAATCAATGCCTACCAATATGTATTTCTGACTCTTTGATGATGCTGGTCGAATCTCTCCAATGAGATCCAACGCCCATCCTCTAAAGGGCCAAGGCTTCACTATCGAGTGAAGTTTGCTTGCTGGTACATGCTGGATGCCTGTATGAACTTGACACTCTTGGCAACCTTTGGCGAACTCAACACAATCTTTCAGCATAGTGGGCCAATATAGTCCTTGTCGAAACAACAACCATTTCATCTTATGGCCTGCTTGGTGAGCCCCACATGCCCCAGCATGCGTGGTCGAAAGGGCTATGTATGCTTCAGTTTCACTTAAACATTTCAGCAACACCCCTTCAGGCGTCTTCTTGAATAACTCATTACCCATGAGCACAAAACTCAACGCCCTGTATTTTGTTTTTCGTTCTGTCGGAGCTCCTGGATTTTGAAGATAGTCCACAATGGGTTTCCTCCAATCTTGCTCTGACAAATTATCAATGAACGAAATCTCGAAGTTTGAGTGATCAGCATATCCTAACCTCGTCGATTCCAAGTCTGATGGTGATAGACAAGTTGCTTTTATCTTTTCCCGAACTTCGATTGCTCTTTGTAGTTTCGTTTTTGAAATCTTATACCCAGATGCAATCTGTGCCAAGTCATTGGCTATTTGATTTTCGACTCTAGGTATGTGTCGAATATTGACACTTTCAAATTGTTTCAATAAACGATTTGCTATCACAAAGTACATAATGAGATTCTCTCTTATGCATTTATATTCCTTTGTGACTTGCTTGATGACTAACTCTGAGTCTCCCATTATTTCGACTCGAGTTGCCCCCAATTCCAACAATATCTCAAGGCCAGTAATTAGAGCTTCATACTCAGCCTCATTGTTCGAACAAGAACCTTCTATTTGGTACTTGAATGTTGTTGGAATTTTATCTGGAGAAATAATCAAGACTCCTACTCCTGTTCCATTTTTATGGCTGGAACCATCGAAGTAGAATTTCCAAGGTTCTATCTCCACATAATTAATATCCTCGACTTGAATTGAGTGGTCGACTATGAAGTCTGCAACCACTTGTCCTTTTATTGCCTTAAGAGGCATAAAGGTCAAGGAATACTCAGTCAATGCTAATGCCCACTTGCCAATTCGACTATGCAAGATAGGTTTCGACAACATATATTTGAAAACATCAAAATGAGACGAAACATAAACATCAACTGGTTTTATATATTGCTTGAGTTTTGTACAAGAGAAATACAGACATAGACACAATTTTTCAACTTCGCTATATCTAGTTTCTGCATCATTCAAAACTCGACTGAGATAATAAATGGGTCTTTCGACTCCATTCTCATCCTCTTGGGCTAACATACTTCCCAGAGTTTTGTCAGATGCAGCTATGTACAATCTCATACTCCTATTGCTACAAGGAGGCACCAAAATAGGTGGCTTAGTGAGGTACCCTTTGATTTTGTCGAAGGCTTCTTGTTGCTCTTGCCCCCATTCGAACCCCTCTTTATTCAGTCGAAGTAAGGGTGAAAAGGCTTGAGCTTTCCCACTTAGGTTAGATATAAACCTTCTCAAGAAATTTATCTTGCCTAAGAGAGATTGCAATTCCTTCTTATTCGATGGCGCTTTCGCTTCCAGAATTGCCTTCGTCTTGTTCTGATTGATTTCGATTCCTTTCTTGTGGACAACGAAGCCCAAGAAATCTCCAGCTTTCACACAGAACGCACACTTCAAAGGGTTCATCTTCAGACCATGTTCTCTCATTCTTTCGAATGATTGTCGAAGGTGGTCAATGTGACTCTTCCTGGAAACAGATTTTATAACAATATCATCAATATAAACTTGCATAAAAGTGTTAATAAAATCATGGAAGATAGTATTCATTGCTCGCTGGTACGTTGCCCCAGCGTTCTTTAGGCCAAAAGGCATCACTACCCATTCGTAAGTGCCTAAGGCCCCTGGGCATCGAAAAGCTGTTTTCGACACATCTTCTTCAGCAATGAATATTTGATTATATCCTGAATAACCATCGAGCATACTCAGGTATTCATAGCCAGCGGCAGAATCGACTAGCATTTCCGCCACGGGCATAGGATATTCATCTTTGGGGGTGGCAGCATTCAAGTCTCTGAAATCTATGCACACCCTTAATGTGCCATTTTTCTTAATTACTGGCACAATATTTGCAATCCATTCGACATACCTTGTAACACGGATGAATTTGCATTTCAGAAGTCTTTCGACCTCCGTTTTGATCTTCGACAATATTTCTGGAGCGAAGCGTCTTGGATTTTGCTTGATTGGCTTCTTTCCAGGTTTGATTGGCAATTGAAGTTCTACCAATCCTCTGTCGAGACCAGGCATTTCGTCATAATCCCATGCAAAACAGTTTTTAAACTCTTTCAGCAATTGGATTACTTCCAACCTAAGTTCTGGATCAATTTTGGCACTGATGTAAGTTGGCCTCTTCTCTGATCCTTCGCCTAAGTTGATTTCTTCTAAAGGGTCTTGTGCTAACATCTTAATGTTGTTCGCCAAGGGATCCTTTTCGAAGCCCAAAGGCTCATCGTCATAGATGGCGTCGAGCCTCTGTTCCTGCAATTCTTCTGGCATGATATCAGGAGGTTTTGGATCGAAATCCTTTCCTGGGCCAACAGCAGATAGTTGTTGATCATTGGCCTGTGTGGCCATGTATTTTACTTCGGCTTCGAGAGCCGTTATCATCTTGGTTTCGGCCACATAAGCCGAAATTCGCTTCAGAGATTGTGACTCAGTCATTATCACTGAATTCACTTCCCCAACCAGTTGGTTGGATATCAGTTAGCCCACTGAAGTCTATGTGGGACAAGTCTTCTCTGTCCCATTGGAAACCATGCTCAGGATGCAGGTATAGGGAACAAAAGGTGTTTGGCGCTGGCGCCATGTCGAAGTCAGGAGTTGGACATGGCCCTATGTGAGCCAAGTTTTTGTCGAAATCTGTTACACCCAAGTGATTCACTTCGCCAAGGTAGTAACTTTGATCCGCCTCTATGTTTTCGACCATCCCATCTGGACGCCATAACAGCAGTCTTTGATGCATCGATGAAGGCACAGCGCCAACACCATGAATCCACTCACGGCCTAACAAAAGGTTGTAATTAGGTTTGGCCGATATAACCATGAACATTGTTGGTCGAAGGATCGACCCAACTTTGATATCTAGTTGGATTACTCCCATGGTGGTCCCAATGCCGCCCTCATAGTTCGACAGGACCATATTGTGAGGTTTAATTTCCTCATCTCTTTTGCCAATCTTCCTTAGCATAGAGTGAGGGATAATATTGATAGTTGCCCCACAGTCGACCAATATTTTATTCACAGTGGTCTCTTCAAGCTTAGCCCTTATGAACAAAGGTTTGAGTTGATTCTTCATCGCCTCTGTAGGTGGCTCGAAGAAGCCATTTTGTTCCTCTGTAGTGCCATTGTCCATGACAAAATAGCACACTGGCCTATGTTTGGCCATTTCTTGTTCCACCTCCCAGTCACTGGCTTCGACTTCTACCTGTCGATTGAATTCCCTAGGCAGTACTGAAACAATATTCACCATTATATCCAGAGTATCGTCGGACTCAGCATCATCTTCGTCTTCGACTTCACTTTGGTTAGGCCAAACTAGCCTATTGGTAACTGGTTCTCTCTCAAGAGGCTTTCTTTGTTTCCTTTGAGGCACATTCGAACTAGTTTCTGCCTTAGGTTCGTTGGCAGCCTCCCTTTCAGCTTTTCGCCTCCTTTGATATCTCCTCCACTGAGATCGAGACATAGGATTTTTACCCTTGTAGTTGCTGGACACTTGTGCAATCTTAGGTGCAGCAACTTGAGGCTCTTTCTTTTGAGTCAGAGAGGAACCTCTTGGCACATCGAAGGAATGCCATTTCTCTTCATTTGGTCTTTTTCGGCCAGAAGTTTTGTACCAAGTGTCTACTGGTACATTTGTTGGAGGCCTAAAGGTCAGTGGCCTCTTGTCTTGATTAGAACCCCTTCTGGGATCATGTCGAAGGTCAGCATTCTCCCTTCTCTTGTTCGCTGCTCTCACGCCTTGTATGTGTTCAGCAGCTTTTTTATCAAAGATCGAACTGCATCTTGGACACAGCATCACCTCTGATTTCTTCTTCTGGCATCTTTGTAAAAAATCTGCCAAGTTTTCGTTTTCCCTAGGGAAAGCCGTTTTATTAGCCTGCTCTTGCCTTATGGCCTCTTCTGATGCTTTAGGGTCAGAAAGCTCGACCATGTTGATATTCATTGTATCTTTAGTAGCAAGAGTTAACTGCTTCATTTGTGTCTCCAGATTCTCCGTCTGGCCTTGAACAGTGGCCAAGTGGGAACTGGGCTTTGGTCCAGTTTTTTGTACTTCAGCAGTCTTCGACTTCGGGTCTTCGACCGCTTTCTGGACAGCTTCAATTGTCTTCCTGGATAAATTTCCAGAAAAACTGCCAAAGATTGGCATGTTGATGTGGTCCTTTGAGACTTCGACCACGGTAATGCCTGGCTTCTTCGACTGGATCCTGGTTGCCTCTATCATGTTCACCTCAGAGGGTTCTGCATAGTGAGCTTCAGCCTTCAGTGGATTGGAGTCGACAGCCATGGGGGATTTGTCAGCAAACTTTAATCTCCCTTCCTCAATAGCGTCTTGCACAAGATTCCTGAAAAGAAAACATTGAGAAGTTTTATGGCCCAAAAAATTATGATATTTGCAAAAACCTCTCTTCTTTCTTTGATCAAGAGGAGGCACTTTTACCCCAGGGGGTACTATCATTTGGCCATCTTTAACTAGCAAGTCGAATATTTCATCACATTTTGTGATGTCAAAACTATAAGTCTTTTTTGGGAACCTATCGTTGGTCCTGTCTGGACCAATGGGATTTTTCCCATTTGAGGGGACTAACTGTTTACAAGAGTATGGTGGCCCTTGTTTTAGTTCTGCTAAATCGACTTCTCCTTCTTCGACAGCTAAAGTATCGTCGAAGGATTCTAGATCTTCGTCATCCATCTCAACGTACGCTATTCTTTCTCTTTTGTGAGTTTTGGTTGCCTTAGCTTTTTCAGCTTTGAGGCGTTCGACCTGTCGAACTCTATCGGCCAGTTGGGCCATGTCTCTTAGGTACTGGGTGTCTAGCTTCTTCCTGATGGAATAATCTAAACCGCCTGCGGCTATTTCGACCAACTCATGTTCTGGCACTTGTGTAAAACATCTCGCCTTAAGCAACCTAAACCTATTCAGATATTCATCTATAGGTTCAGTGAAACGTCTCTTCACACTGGCCAGTTCTTTCAGGCTTATCTTGGTTTGCCCCATGTAGAATTGTTCATGGAACAATCTTTCCAACTGGGTCCAATGATGGATCGAATTGGGGGGGAGAGTTGTAAACCAAGTGAAAGCGTTCTTGGTTAAAGAACTTGGGAAGTATTTGATCCTTAGGTTTTCGTTATTCGAAATGTCTCCTGCTTCGATCAAATACCTCGCCACATGTTCGACAGTAGATTCTGTCGTGTCCCCAGAGAACTTAGTAAATTTGGGGACTTTGCTCCTAGGAGGTAAATCCGTTTGCAACACATACTCTGACAATGGAGATGTAAAGTTGGGCCTTCGAAAGCCCATGTTCATCCCATTCTGATTCATGATCCTTTCGATCATGGTTGCCAGATTATTTTCCAAACCCATGTTTTGGTGTTGGATATGCTGAACCACTTCGTCAGCATTTTGGTTTCTGTTAACTAACCTTACCTCTGGAGCTATTACCCTAGGTTCTTCGACAGGTTGTTCGACAGGTTGTTGAGCCTGGTTAATGGTGGTTTCTTCCTCTACAAATATCCCCTGATTTCCCCTTATTTGCGCCCTTTGGGGCTGTCGAATAGGTGGGGGTACTCCAAAGAAGTCAGCCAAACGCGTCATTTGCGCTGTAACTTGCTGATTCGATTGAGTAGTATTTTGTATGAGAGGATTTAGCACTGTACTCAAAGTTTGTGCCAACATTTGCACCATATCATGGTTGCTTTCGTCCATTTGTTGCCTCAAGACTGCTGTCGAGGCATTTGTAAGGCCATGGGCTACTTGGGACGTTCCTCCTAAGAGTTGGGTCCTATTTCTATTCGCCATGCCTACTCCAGAGCCTTGGAGTGGCGAAGAAGCACTCACGAAAGGGTCTGAATAAGTGGACGCAGCATTCGTCAGGCTTGCCACTTCAGAAGTTGGCATGCCATAGAATGGAATAAATCCTGGGGGAACCACAGGCCTTGTGCCTATATTTCCCCTTGGTGGGGGAGTTCCCAAAGGTATTCTGGGGCCTGTTAACGAAGTTATTGGCCCCGTGGTTGTGACCGATACTGCTGGTATCGAACCAACATTCGTCGCTTCACTTACGGTCATATTAACCGTTGCTCCCACACTCGTTTGTGGGATTTCGTTATTGTTTGGCGGATTCGCCATCTCTTCCCTTCTCCTGGCAGTATTGTTATCGTTGGTGTATATTCTACCACTCCTCAATAACATACAACTCGAAAAGATGAGATTATTTTCAACAATCAACACACAGTCCCATCAGGTGTGCCAATTTGTTTACCTTGGGTTTTGGTAAACAACCGCTGATCCTCCAAATGGTTACTTATTTGGTTACTCGCAGGATCGATCAGATTGATCCTATGGACATAGGTTGATTTTGAAGTTTGATTAAGTTGGACAAGGCTTTAAGTAAATTGTTTAAAGTAAATTGCATAAAGGAAAGACTTGGTAAAATAAACAAGGCTTTAAAGTAAAGGTTCGACAGGAAATGTGAAGAGAAAGCAAGTAAAATTCTGGGAAAGTAAATGACTTTAATTGATAAAATTGGTGTTTCACACATACATTTCTCAACAATTCTTTCGCTCACACTAGGTACTTGAATCTAAATGAGTGACTATGTATAGAATTGTGAACACACGCGAGAAACTACACGTCTACTCCTATTTATACTAAAGCATTCCAAGTAACCGTCGGGCAGTTACGCTGCTTCGAGATCAAGCCACTTGGCACGTTTTCCATGCTCGACGCTCCAGATCCTTGCACGTTTGCACGTAGTAACTGCTGGAAACCGTTTTCCCTCCAAAGCTTTGAATTTCAAACTGCTCCACTCTGGACCATCGAACACTTTCATCAAGAGACGTCTTCGACAAAAACTCCTTCGACGTCGAAGGCAACCAGCCTTCTTCCTTGGAAGAAATCTTCTAAGTATTTTGCCATCTTTCGACGGGCACTTCGACAGACTTAGCCAGTCGAAAGCATCTTTCAGCTTTAATGGCTGACATCCATCAAAACAAAGGTGTCGAATTTAGGAGCCAACAATATGTATTGTAGGAAATTGCATCCCCTTAAAAATGAGCTTTGGATGGGTCAATTCTCATAAAGTATGAGAAAGTTATGCTTGGTCAAAGTTGAGTTGACTTTTCCTACAAAACCCTAATTTAGCAACTTTTGAGTCTTGATGAATTTTGAGCAATCCTTGATGAATCATGATCAACCTTTGATCAAATGATGAACTATCCTTCAAAATTAGAATGTTGACAAAAAAAATCTTGAAGTTTGACTGTATTTGGGTCACAGTTGACTTTTGCCCTAGCACAGTCGATTTTTGGACCTCTTGAGCAATTGACTGACCAAACTTCCTCTGCAAGGCTTGAAATTTGACATGGATGAACTTGATAACATATTAGGACATTGGGGAGAACTTGAGGTCATTTATATGTAAGGACCTTGATGCAACTCAAAACCCTAATTTGAGGTTGACTGCCTTAGGAGATAGCTTGACTGTCCAACTCTTAAGCAATCTTGAGCCACTTGGGGATTTTTCTTGCAATGTCTTGAGAAATATGAGAGGGGAAATTTTGGGGTACAACACATTTAGATCAACTTATAGGTTATTTAGGGTGAAGATAGGAAGGATATTACCTCGTTTGATTAGATAAGTGAACACACGTACTAAAGCTGAAAAAGCACATCTTAACAGTATGGTGTGACATAGATATATTTCTATTACATATATGTTTAGGACATCACGTATGAGAGATCTAAAATCCCTAGCTCACGGAGGATGTTGAAGAAGAGGCCCGTTGCAAGTGGTTTTGTAAAGATGTCAGCAAGTTGATTTTTAGTATCAACATGCTCAAACGTAACATCCTCCTTTTCAACATGATCGCGTAGAAAGTGATGTCTAATTTCTTTGTGTTTAGTGCGTGAGTGTAAAACTGGACTCTTAGTGAGGTTTATAGCACTTGTATTGTCACATTTTATTGGAATACATTTTAATTGAATATCTTAGTCTTGTAATTGTTGCTTCAGCCATAAGATCTGAGCACAACAGCTACCAGCTGCAACGTATTCAACTTCAGCAATTGACAAAGCAACAAAAACTTGCTTTTTGCTATGCCAACTTATTAAAGAGTTTGAAAACAAGTGACATGTTTCACTAGTGCTTTTCCTATCTGATTTGCAGCCAGCAAAATCAGAATCAGAGTAACCTACTAAACTGCAATCGCTTCCCTTGGAATACCATAGCCCATACTTAGGTGTATTATTGAGATACCTAAGTATACGCTTGACAACTTTCAAGTGGGATTCCTTAGGATCCGATTGATATCGTGCACACATGCAAACACTAAACATGATGTCAGGCCTAGATGCTGTAAGATACAAGAGTGATCCGATCATACCTCTATATTTCTTGACATCGACACTCTTACCGTGTTCATCCTTGTCTAAATTTCCGTTGGTAGGCATGGGAGTATCAATTGGTTTAGAGTTGTTCATCCCAAATCGTTTAAGCAACTCTTGGCAATATTTTTTTTGACATATAATTGTGCCTTCATTGAGCTGCTTTATTTGGAGACCGAGAAAGTAGTTTAGCTCCCCCATGAGGCTCATCTCAAATTCACCCTGCATGACTTTGGAAAATTCCTCGACCAAGTGTAGATTAGTTGAACCAAAAATAATGTCATCTACGTATATTTGAACTAAAAAGATGTGCCTTCCTTTACGTTTAATGAAAAGAGTAGTGTCCACTTGACCTCTTGAATAACCATGATCAAGTAGAAATTTACTAAGTCTTTCATACCAGACCCGAGGAGCCTGTTTAAGACCATATAAAGCTCGTTTTAATTTAAATACATGATCTGGATATTCGTTATTTTCAAAACTGAGAGGTTGTGAGACATACACTTCTTCATTTATGACTCAGTTAAGAAAGGCACTCTTTACATCCATTTGATAAAGCTTAAAATCTTTTGCACACGCATAAGCGACCAAAAGATGTATAGCCTCAAGGCGAGCAACTGGAGCATAAGTCTCCTCATAATCAATGCCCTCCTCTTGGTTATACCCTTATGCTGCCAAGCATGCTTTATTGCGGGTTATCATTCCGTTTTCATCAAGTTTATTTCTAAAAACCCATTTGCCTATGATATGATGGTCTCGCGGACGAGGGACAAGTTCCCAAATGTCATTTCTTTTAAACTGATTTAGCTCATCTTGCATGGCCATTAGCCAAAATTCATCAATCAAGGCCTCTTTGACATTCTTAGGTTCTACTTGTGAAACGAAAGCAAAATGATAACAAAAATTACTTATCTTGGAGCGAGTCATTACTCCTTTTGAGATGTCTCCCAATATGTTGTCAATGGGATGGTCTTTAGAGGACTTCCAAGCTAGTTGAAGATCATTTGATTCCATTTTCTCTTCTTCCTCATCTTTTGAAGGGCTTCTATCTTTTTATTCCTTATCATCAATTGTTTTGGATTGAACATTTTCTTCAACAGTTTCTTTGAGTATATTTTCCTTAGATACACATGCACCATCAAGAGAAATACCTTTTTCGACATGTTTCAGATAAGATTCATCAAAAGAGACATGAACTGACTCCTCAACTGTAAGTAGACGTTTATTGTATACCCTATATGTTTTGCTTGATTGTGAGTATCCGAGAAGGATACCTTCATCTGCTTTTGCATCA
This sequence comes from Vicia faba, assembly GCA_948472305.1. Lineage (NCBI taxonomy): Eukaryota > Viridiplantae > Streptophyta > Magnoliopsida > Fabales > Fabaceae > Vicia > Vicia faba. Next base: position 1,069,549,768 of record OX451735.1, on the reverse strand, counting down.
AATTTTCCAAGATTTTCTTTTCCATTATTTAAGACAAAACATTTGCAACCGAATACATGAAGATGTGACAGGTTTGGCTTTCTTCCTTTCAAGATTTCATAAGGTGTTTTATCCAAAATTGGACGAATTAGTATTCTGTTTAAAACATAACAGGTTGTGCTAATTGCATCAGCCCAGAAATATTTTGGCAATCCACCTTCATTGAGCATTGTTCTTGCTAGCTCCTCTAAGACGTGATTTTTGTGCTCCACAACTCCATTCTGCTGTGGAGTTCGAGGTGATGAAAAATTATGCTAAATACCATGCTTGTCACAGTACTTATCAAAGAGATGGTTTTGAAATTCACCTCCTTGATCGCTTCGAATTGCAATTTGTTTCAATTCCATTCTATTTTGATATAGTTTTGCAAAACTCTTAAAAGCAGAAAAAGTTTCATTTTTGCTATGAAGGAATATAGTCCAAGTAAATCTAGAGTAGTCGTCATCAATAACAAAACCATAATAATTTCCTCCTAAACTTTTTGTTCTAGAGGGTCCAAAAAGGTCCATGTGGAGAAGCTCAAGGGGTCGTGAAGTGGAAATCATGTTTTTGGATTTGAAAGAGACCCTTGTTTGCTTTCCCATTTGGCACGCATCACATAGGTGATCCTTTGTAAATTTTATCTTTGGAAGACCTACTACTAGATCCTTGGATACAACCTTATTAAGCAAATCAAAGTTAACATGCGCTAAGAGTCTATGCCAAAGCCATGAATCATCATTCAAGGTTACTAGACACTTAGTGCTTGTTAAGGATACATAAAAAAGGTCAAGCATATAGACATTGTTTACTCTAATTCCCTTAAACACAATATCTTTTTCAGTATTTTCAATTATGCAGCAAGTATTTGTGAAGGTAACTTTATAACCTTTGTCACATAATTGACTAATACTGAGCAAATTGTGTTTAAGCCCCTCTACTAAATGGACATTAGAAATAGTAGTGATAGAGGGATTACCTACACTACCTTTACCGAGTATAGCTCCTTTGTTGTTGTCTCCATAGGTAACAAATCCTTTCTTCTTTGCCTTGAAGTCAATGAAGAGCGATACGTCACCAGTCATATGCCTTGAACACCCGCTGTCTAAAAACCATCTTCTATCCATGGGTGTGAGGCATTTTTCTTGCAATATCAAAAGAGAGAGGTAGGTACCCAATTTTTATTGGGTCCATGTGGGTAAGTGGTAACATGGTTGCCTTTAGGCATCCATTGGTAAATGCCTTTAGGAACAAGGAACCTCCTAAACTTGCATTTTTCAATGGTATGTCCAAAGTGACAATAATAATGGCATAAACCATGGTGATGATGTATTGTTTTACTTCTGCTCATTGTATCCTTTGGTAATTTTTTAACAAAAGAGTATTTTGAATACGGTGGATTTAATGTTTTCTTAAAATTTTAGGATCGATTGCAAAAGTAACTTTGGGTTGTAAAGCTTTTTCTAATTTGGCATTAAGAGTCCTAACCTCTTGCTGCCAAATATGACAAACTTCACATTCTCTTCTGGGAATACATCCTGTAACATCCTTATCTTTTGAACTTTCTGCAATACTAGCTTTTAGACTTTTTAAGTCTTTTTCAGCTTTATAGACTTTACTCTCGAGAAATGAAAATATTTGTTTATCGGAGGATAATCTCTTAAAGGCATCTTCAGCTTTGTATTGCAGTTTTTCAAAAGCTAACTTTAGTTCAGAAAAGGTCATAGAAGAAAAGTTGTTAGGATATGCTTGTCTTACTTGTTTGTTGTGGTTGTCTTTCTTGTTGTAGAATTGATTTTTTTGTATGTGCCATCAGACATAAATTTGCACTTTCATCACTACAACTTGAACTGTCATCGTCTGATGAATCGCTATCGCTTTCCCACGCAATATAAGCTCTTCTTTATTTGTTGAACTTCTTTGGTGGAGCTTTTCCCTTATCCTTTTTCATCTTTGGACAATCTAGTTTGTAGTGTCCAACTTTACCACAATTGTAACAAGGTCCTTTACCTCTTTGCTTTTTATTTTCTTCTTGCCTTGGTTCTTTGGATTATTTTCGAAATCTTATGATATTCTTATCGGAGTGCTTGATTCCATTCTTTCAGATAAATCTATTGTATCTCCGAACAAAAAGTCCCATTTCTTCATCATCAAAATTTTCATCACTAGTTAAACCATTATCATCTTGCTCTTTGGTTGAGGACTTAGAGCTAGAAGTCATTAGAGCTATTGACTTCTTCTCACCCTCCATGTCTTTGTTCCTTTCTTTCTTACTCTTATTTTCGTATTTTTCAAGACTTTGCAATTCTTGTTGATGTTCTTCCAGCTTTCCAAACAGAGTTGTAATGGTAAGCGTAGTGAGGTCATTTGCTTCCTTGATAGCTGTTAATTTAGGTTGTCATTCCCTGCTAAGACATCTCATAATTTTATTAGTAGCAATTTCATTGGAAACAGGTTTTCCAAGTGCATTTAAACGACTCATAAGATGTACGAATCGCTTCTGCATGTCAGAGACAAATTCTCCTTGCTTCATGCGAAAGAGCTCGAACTCTTGATTGAGTGTATTGATGCGGGATTGTTTAACTTCAGTTGTGCCTTCATGGGAAATTTCTAAAGCGTCCCACATTTCTTTAGCGGACGTGCAGTGAGACACCCTATAATACTCATCAACACCAAGTGCTGAGATCATCATATTTCTGCCTCTCCAATCGCACGACCATTTCTTTTCATCCATTTCACTCCATTGATCCTCAGGTTTAGGTATTATTGCACCTGCATCATTCCTCATGGTGATTTGAAAAGGACCATTTTGAATGGCAGTCCATACATTCCTGTCAATGGAATTTATGTGTACTCGCATGCAGTCTTTCCAGTAGCCATAGTTTTCACCATTGAAAACAAGAGCTCTATTATACGCCCCATTTGGTTCAAATGCCATAGCGTTACGAGTAGATACAAAGCACCAGCTAACCGGTGCTCTGATACCACTTGTTAGACGGTGTGGCAAGTGATCAAGAGGGGGGAGAATAGATCACCTCTTACTTTTTAAAGGATTTAAAATTGTTTTATCAAAGCGAGTTGAAAGCAGCGAAAATCAATGTCCTGAATCAATTCCGTCTACTTTGAACCGACTACTAGAAAACTTGACATGTGAAAACTTTGCTGGATTTTTATTAAATGAAATGGATGAATGTAAAACTCAGAAATCTTGACGTTTCAATGCACTTATCATAAAACAATATTTCCAATGAATTTGGAAATTTGATAGGAATTTTGTCAAACACTTGGCGTATGCTTGTATAATGACTTAATAGTGGTGGTTTGGTGAAAATGTTTGAGCCACTATGTTTATCATTAGACTGTAAAACTTAGCACGCCAATTGAATTTCAAAATTATAGAATATGTAAAATTGTAAAGAGAAAGAAAGAGAGAACGATACGCAGGCAGTTTGGTAAGGAAGTTCCCCACTGTCGTCCTCGCGTGTGAGTACGTCTCCCTCTCAATTTCACAGTCGAAACTGAAAACTTTTATATCAATATGCTAAATGTTTGATATCAAGGTTACTCTACACAGAAAGAAAGAAATCCCTATGATCTTCTTCTTCTTGTAAGAACCACCACTTGATATGAGCTGTATCAAGATTCCCTGCAAAGTCACCGAATGATCCTCCGCTTCCACGACCTGTTTGTTCAAAATCCTTCCGATTTCCAAACCCCTTGCTACGGCTGAATCCGACTCGCGCGACCGTGACTGACAAAACCCTCAAGAACACACATGTTCTTGAAGGAAAAACCCTCTGGTTTATTTCTTGAAGCTTCCTCTTCAACCTTCAACTCAACTAGACTTCTTCAATACACAGCTGAACGTTATCTCAAACCGCTTGATTCAATTCAACAAGGATGTTTGATTTTATTTGTTGTTGTTGAATGTAAGATGGTTGAGAAGATGCTGAAGATAAAGGAATGAAAAGCTTCTGGTTGATCACAATTGTTTTGCACACAATCTTTTATGTTGCTATGTTGCTTCTAAAGAAATGCTTGCTTATATTTATAACAGAAAACGATTAGTCAAAAAGAAAGTGATATGAGTCGATGCATGTTGGTCATGTGTTGACTCATGTTAGTTATATGTAATAGGATGAGTCGATACATTATGTTTTGAGTCGATACAAAATCATGTTATAGCATTTTACAGAACCAACACTTTTATACCCGTCGACACATAATGCGTATGTGTCGATACATACTGATTGTAAATTTAACTTTTGAATTTAAAACATAGTATGAGTCGACACATAATATTATGTATCGATACATATAAGTTTCAAAGTGTTTTCCAGGATCATCAGAATGTTTTGTGTCGATACATAAGGTTTTGTGTCGATTCATACAAGTATTACAGGGGCATCAAAATATTATGTGTCGATGCATGAAATTTATGTATCGATGCATGCAGTTTTTAGATTTACATTCCAGGATCATCAAAGAGTTATGTATCGACTCATAAGCTTTTGTATCGATACATAATAGTTTTGAGATACAATTCCAGGGACTTCAGAAAACTATGTATCGATACAAAACTTGATGTGTCGACTCAGAATGATGCATTATGAGATAAATGTAATTTTGGCTTACTCAAACATGTTATATTATATTTGCAATCATTCAAAATCAATCTATGAAGGGTTTGCTCACAATCGACGTTAACAACAACATTTCCGACAATAATGCCGGCCTCGACAACACCGGTACCGCCGGCCATAACACAGTCTCTGGCGTCAACATGCCAGGACCTTCTGAATACAGAGACGGAGCAACTGATTTTTCATCATCTCTGCCTCGCCGACACGAAGACGATCGGCCACCTCCCCATAATTACCAACACGTCCAATTTCACGAGGCCCCCGTCCTCGTTGGGGAAGACGCCACGACTAGGGAACTGTTCGCGGTAATCAATCAAACCAACTATCTAATCTTCGCCCAAGGGGAAATACTGAGGGTGCTCGAGGACGATCGGAGGACCCCGAGAAGACACAGGAGACCTCAATCTCCTCCCCTCGACAAGCGGATGAACATCCCCAATCTCCTCCACGGAGACATAATCGGGACATCTCTTGAAGCCCGTTGCCCCGACCACTCGGGCGACGACCCCCTTTGGAGAGGGAACAACTTGTCGACGCGGGAAGGCGCGATCATGGCCCCTCGCGTCAAGAACAAAGACCCCCCAGAGATAGGAACGGGGGAAACCATCAACAGTCACACCGCCCAAGGACCACTCTACACGAACAGGGCAACCGCGATTGCCACAACATTAGATCTCTTTCCCGATCGCCCGAACGGAGTGACGAGGACGACCTCCACGGTCCCTTATCGCAAGCCATCATGGAGGCTCCCATTCCCCCGGGCATGGAGAAGCCTCCCCACCTGAAAGAATATGACGACATCACCGACCCGGTCGACCACATAGACGGGTTTGAGGCCATGCTGCACTATCACAACGTCAGGGGACCGATCAAATGTATGTTGTTCCCCACGACACTGAGGAAAGCTGCAATGGATTGGTACAAAGGTCTTGCCCCGGGGTGAATCACCTCTTGGCGAAATCTGAAAAACCAATTTATCAGCTCGTTCACTGCTTCACGGCGACACCCAAAGACCGAAGCAGCCCTTGAGGCCATCGTCCAGAGACACGATGAGACCCTAAGAGAATTCATTGACCGATTCAACCGGGAGGCCATCCAGGTCCCCTGCACGGACCACATGAAAAGATACCTGCTCGAGAGGGGGCTCCTCCCGGGCACTGAATTCAGAAAATCCATAGGTATAGAACCACCACGGATGTTCGATGCCTATATGGACTATGAGGATAGAGAAGACGCCAACAGAGCCCGAGATCCCAAGAACCACGGATCCAACAGTAATCTGCGACAAGACATCGCCCCTCCTCGACGAACTGGCGAGAAGAGAAGAGACGATAAACCCCAAGATGCTCGGGAACAAAGGGGGACCTCGGGGAGGTTCACTGAATACACTCTGCGAAAGGCTTTCCGCGAGCGCATCTTATCATAGTGCGCAAGTACAGACTTCAAGGACGGTGGCGTCAAGCATCCTCGCCCCGCTCCTGCCAAACCCGGGGTAAACCGAAGCAAATACTGCCAGTATCACCGGAGCCACGAGCACTTGACCGAAGTCTGCATCCACCTCAAGGACGCCATCGAGACCCTCATAAAGGGGGGAAGACTTGCGCAATATCGGTGAAACGATGCTCCTCGTCAGGATACCCGTGAGACGAGGGAAGTAGAAGAGGATGCCCGACCATCTGACGAGTTGGTTCCCATCCAAACCGCATTCTTCGTCACAAGACCCGAGGACTTCTACATCCCCGAACACCTGTAAGAGCCTCTGTCTATACATAGCAGGTGGGAAAACTTCCCCTCCGCCATGGTCATCAACGGTGAAGGGTTTAATGATTTGACCATAAATTCGGAAAAGAGAAAGTTGGACGAACTGGTCGACGCGGCTCCCCTGCAAACGGTGACCTTCGAAAGGGTGAAAGGCAGATTAAAGTCGATCACCTTTTACCTCGAGGAGCTTCCAGGAGGGCCCCCCCAGTTCGGCCATCCCTCTTCTGATAAGGGCGAGAATGACCAACTTCGACGTACATCACGTCCTATTCGACGAGGGAAGTTCTATCGACGTGATGTACAATGTGATACGGTGGCAGAACCGACTGTTATACTGGTTTTGCGTTTTGTATTCGCAAATGTTGCGGTAAGCAAGAGTCGCCACCGAATTTTATTTCATCCAACAAAGGAAAAGGGAAAAAGAATAGAAAAAACCTTTTTTGAGATGTTTCTGAGTACGGGGGTAGATTATAGAAAGGGAAGGTGTTATCACCCTTTCTATCCATGGTTTTTAATGGGCTCTTAGGTACTTGCTCATTTTGAAATTGCTTGTGTGTGTTTTGAAAAGTTTTTGTTTAACTTCGTGGTAACCCTTGTATCTGTCCTCAAGAGTGTGATGAAGTTGTTTTTAAAAACTGTTTTGAAAGTGTTGGTGTGAAAGAGTTTTTGTTGTTTTGAGCAAGTATTTAAGATTTTCTACCTACTCGAAAAAGACTGTTCGTTTTCTCGTTTCCTTTAGACAGCGCTATCCTACTATTAATAAGTACGTAGCCCCATCGTTGGAGTTTAAAGGGACATTCGAAGGGACAATTATGGTCACAAAAGCAATGGTTAGGAAACTTTAGTAATTATCCTAGAGTCTTAAAGATCCTTACGAGGCAACATTCGAATGGGTCATTTTTTATCTTTTGGGACTAGAGGGCAACCACTAAAATTTCCTATACTTCATGACCGTTTACCGAAGGCAACCTATGTGGGGGGTAAACCTAGGAGTGAACATGTGCAAGTGTTTGATTTCAGTTCATTTATCTTACGCATTTAGGGTGATCTACCAATTAATTGATTCTTGTCATGCACACCTAAGTTACTAACAATTATATACAAGCATAAGGAATATAAAAGCGAGAAATAAAAGTCATACAGCTATTACAAGGCTTTGGTGTAGATACATAAGTAAAGACTGAAAAGTAAAAATGCAAAAATAAAAACCCTAATTTAGCTATTACAAATCGGGCGCAGTTACATAAATGGTAAAAATAAATCGTATGGAAAAAATAATAGCGTGCAAAATTAAGACGGGAAAAAAGTTCTAAACCCTAAAAAATTAATTGCTCATTAAAACAATATTTTTGGTATTTTATGAAAAAGATTTGAATTTTAAACTAATCTCTAACTAATTTTAAATTAAAGAAAATAAATTAAAGTTAATTAAATTAATCAAATTTGCAAAAAATTAATTTATTAAAAAAAACTCTAAGTCCTAATTTTTTTATGATTTTTATAATAAAAAAAGAATAAACTAAAAATATAAACAAAATAAAAAGAATAAAGAAATTGAAAAATGGGCCTGATGGGGGTGTGAAACCCAAACTGGAGGGTGTGCTGCTGAATTGTGACAAAGCCCAGATCTGGTAGCCCACAGTTGCGCTAGATCTGGTGTTGTTGTGTTAGGGAGGTCCATCATGGGGAGGCATTACTGGGGCATTGGATCTTGGGCATGGATGATCTAATGGTGATGAGCATTTGCCACATGGTGCGCTTCTGGGAGTGTAATGTGCTAGATCTGCAATGAATAAATCAGAAATTAGAAAAATGCTGGACCTGGGACTCGAACCCAGGTCCTTCCCCTCATATGCTCGCTTGCCTTGCCATCTGTGCGTGTTATTCATTCGTGAATATAAACAAAACATAACAATATAATATGAAACAAAAGTAAATGGGGAGTTGTCAAGACACGCAAGTGTTGTGGGGCCCTGGTATTTGAAACGAACCAATCATAACATGGGGAATTGCCACGTACGCCCGAGTCAGTTGGGGTCAATGACACCGGAGCTGTGCTCCGGTCGTCTTCTCCGACCAACCCTAACGTTCAAACCTGCAAAACATGAGGATTAAGAGGCACAAAAGACCCTATTCCCCTTGAAATTTTCCCAGGAATCCAAATATGGCCTTAGTTTCGCCTGGAAGTGCTTATATCATCTTATTCGTGCCATGGCTATTGCAAAGCCCTAACAATGGAAACCTCTTAGGTCTGCATCCATACTCTCATGCTTCACGTTAGAATGGATCAAAACAATGATATGCGCATGAATATGTAATGAAAGCTAATTTATATTGTGTTTTTGCAAAGTTTTGGATCCCAACCTTACTACAAACCAGAGATGCTTGGCCTGAGCGTTTGAGAGGGTTACAAGCCTGGAGATTGACAAGGATGGATTCCTGGCACCTTCAGGAGTATGATAAAAGGCTTAGGTTGGACGAAAATAGCTTGGATTGTATGGTATATGCTTGCACTTTTTTTGAGAAAATTTGAACACCTTTAGGGTTTGAGTGAGGCATGCTACGTGTGTCCTTTTGACTTAGGGTTACTGTGTATATGTAGCAAATCAAATTAGGGTAACTAAAGAGGAAGAATATCCATGCTTTTAGTGAGAAAATATTTGCATTCAATTATTTGATTTTTGCTCATTTTTTGAAACAAATCCAATCTTTGCCTTCCTCTACGATTTTATCTTGATATGCCAACTTTTGTTGTCCATTATTTGATGAGAAAAGATTTGGGAATCATATCTTACATATTTCCTATTATTTCTTTATTTAATTTTGAATTTTAATGAATAAAAAATCAAAATAAATAATAAAATAAAGTATGAATGAGCTCAGGGGTCGTGGGCCATGTTAGGAACAAGTTTCAAGCATGAAAACATGAGCCCATTTGGAAAACTTTCAAGTTTGGTCATTATTTGCTTCATGCACTTTTCCAAAAATTGGTCAACTTTAGCAATGTATGTATTTCTCATTTTTAACACTAAGAGGGTGTTCTTTCACTTTTTATAAATCTTAGGATATCCTCTAAACAACCATTTTGGTATCATCTCCATTGGATCTTCCATGTTCATGTAAGGAGCTTTGACCCAAAAGGTGTTTTTGTTGACTTTTTGAATGGACCTATAATGTCTGAGCTTGTATCTTTTGATTGAGGCATTTCTTGAACTTGAGGGCTGAAGAGAAGTTGTAGGGAATTGGATTCTCTTCAAAATGAGCCTTGGAGAAAAAACTTCTGATAAAGTATGAGAAAGTTATGCCTGGTCAAAGTTTGGTTGACTTTTCCTATAGAAACCCTAATTTAGCAACTTTTGAGTTTTGATGAATTTGGGGCATTCCTTGAGGAATCATGATCAACCCTTGATCAATTGAAGGATGTTACTTCAAAATGTTGATGTTGACAAAAAATCTTGAAGTTTGACTGCATGAGGGTCACAGTTGACTTTTGACCTAGTATAGTTGGTTTTTAGGCATTTGAGAAGTTGACTGAGCAAAATTCTTGTGCAAGGCATGAAACTCGACATGGATGGTCTTGAGAACATATTAGGACCATGGAAAAGATTTGAGGCCTTTGGAGCTCACCCATCTTGATGAAAATGAAAACCCTAATTGGAGATTCATTGCTTTAGGAGAGAGTTTATCTGGTTAACTCTTAGGTATCCTTGAGCAGATTGAGGGCTTCAATGAGAATATGTTAAGTGATATGAGAGGGAAAATTTGGGGTACAACAGCTTCCCCTGTTCAATCTTCTTAGACCTGAGGATGTAGATTGGCTTGTCTGCCTTTCGTGATCTGGAGGTGGAAGATGATTGAACACTAGAGTGCTCAGAAATTTGCACTCGCATGAAGTGAGTGTCAGTCGATAATATCGGGAATGGGCTTACAGATTCCATTTGGAAGGCGATGGAGATTCGTCGGAGATGGGCTTAAAGACGCCATCCAGAAAAGATATCGGTCGCATAAGAGATTCTTTTACGAGAATTCCTGTAACTGTCGTTGAGGAGAACTTCATTGGGGAATGTTGATTTATATCTTGGGAAATAGTGGCTAGGAGCTTCGGTTGCCCGCTACTCTACTAGGTAATTAACTCTTGATTGAGGAGGTGGAAGTAAACTGCATGTTTGGTCAGGTTCCAGGCTGCAGAGCGACTTACTGGGGAAATGTGAAATCGACCGTATATGGTCAGGTCCAGGTCTTACAGTGTTGTAAACTATTTTTGGAGATAAGAGAGAAGGAACCTGGATAGTAGGGTTGCTTCAAAATGAAAGCCTGGGTAGTAGGGCTATGAGATGAACCTGGATAGTAGGGTTACTTCGAGATGAAAGCCTGGATAGTATGGCTTATGGGAAGGAACCTGGATAGTAGGGTCACTTCGTGATGAAAGCCTGGATAGTAGGGCTTATGGGAAGGAACCTGGATAGTAGGGTTACCTCGAGATGAAAGCCTGGATAGTAGGGCTTATGGGAAGGAACCTGGATAGTAGGGTTACTTCGAGATGAAAGCCTGGATAATAAGGCTTATGGGAAGGAACCTGGATAGTAGGGTTACTTCGAAATGAAAGCCTGGGTAGTAGGGCTAATTCATGATGAGTTCGGGTAAAATTGCATCTGAACTGAGAAGGAACCTGGGTAAGGTTGCTTCATGAGGAGTTTGGGTAAAACTGCATCTAAATTGAGAAGGAACCTGGGTAAGGTGACTTCGTGATGAGTTTGGGTAAAATTGCATCTGAACCGAGAAGGAACCTGGGTAAGGTGTCTTCGTGATGAGTTTGGATAAAACTTCATCTGAACCGAGAAGGGACCTGGCTAAGGTGCCTTCGTGATGAGTTTGGGTAAAACTGCATCTGAACCGAGAAGGAACCTGGGTAAGGTGGCTTCTTGATGAGTTTGGGTAAAACTGCATCTTAACTGAGAAGGAAACTAGATAAGGTGGCTTCGTGATGAGTTTGGGTAAAACTACATCTGAACCGAGAAGGAACCTGGGTAAGGTTGCTTCGTGATGAGTTTGGGTAAAACTGCATCTGAACCGAGAGGGAACCTGGGTAAGGTTGCTTCGGGATAAGTATGTGTAAAACTTCAGGAGGAACCTGGGTAAGGTTACTTCGGGATAAATTCGTGTAAAAATTTAGGAGGAACCTGGGTAAGGTTACTTCGGGATAAATTTGTGTAAAACTTTATAAGGAACCTGGGTAAGGTTACCTCGGGATAAGTCCGTGTAGGGATATGGGAAGGAACCTGGATAGTAGGGTTACTTCATGATGAGTTCGTGTGAAAATTTATTTAGAAATGTATGAGAAGGGACCCGTGTGAGATATTTTCAAGATAAGCCCGTGTGAAGCTGCATTTGGGAGAGACTCGTGTAAGCTTGCTTTGTGACGGACCCGTGTAAAGTTGCATTTGGTCACGCAAATAATTACTCTGTTTAGTTTCAAGAGCTAATCTTGGACCTGCTGGAAATTGTTGATGATAACCACCTTTCCTGAAAACGTACATGATTAATTGTATGTGATGCATGAAATGCATTGTATGATGATGTTCTCAAAATAAATGAGATTATGCTGTACGCAATATGTATGCGCATGTCATGATGTATGAACATGAAATGCTATTGTGACATATCCGAGTTTGGGAAAATAAATCCCTGACTGCTGCTGGAGAGTATTGGGAATAACATTCCTGACCGTTGTTGAAAACCGTGGTTCTTCTACTTCCATTGGGGATGGTGAACGGAGATGACAATGCTAGAGATTTGCCCCTTATTTACGGATATTCTTTCGGTGGAGAGACTCTGCTTGAGAATAACTCTACGGGGAAATAACTTTGTTGGAGGATGAACTTCCATAGCTGAAGGGATAAACTCTGTCGGGGATTGAGCTTCTGTATTCAGAGAAATAAAATATGTCCGGGAGAGAACTTTATGACCCGCTTGCGATTATGAAATTCGGCTGGGGAAAATAGATGTCAGTTTTTTGAAGGAACCTAGCTGGGGAGAGTACCTCCTGTTTTGGGGAAGCCGATGTCAAAGCTTTAATTGCCTCTACTTCGTGGGGAGTATAGACGTCACATGGATGCATGCTGAGGATACGATAATGACTTTGCATCAAGATTTTTCTACCCCTGTACCTGCTGGAGAAAGTACCAGCGAAGGCTTTGTGGATAACTTGAGTGTTAACCCAACTCATGGGGTGCTTGGTAACTGCCTATTAGAATGATAAGCCTTCTACTGATAGGCAAGTGACAAGATAACGGGACATAGTCGTACGCTTTAATCCCTAACTTTTTCCTGGACTGTCTTTTCAAATCTTCGATCCACCGGGATACCCTTTTTTACCCAAGCCTCCTTTTCAGGTTTTCAACTTGCCGGGTGTACATATTTTTGTTTTTATCCCTAGTTTTTTCCTAGGCCAGTCAACCTAGCGTGTCTTTGTTCATGTGTAGTATTTTCAGACTATGTCCACATTCACCGGGTACAGAGAATTGTCGTTGTCCACAGTAGTAAGTGTTGTCACACTGCCAGAAGATGTTTGTTTGATCGTACATGGTTCGTTGCAGGAATTCACGTTCAATTCCCTAAGTGATTTTGATGGAGATCTTCCCCTGGTTATTTGGCACTTTTGGAGAGACTGCCCCAGGTGTGTTAGACATCATGTCATGCTCCTTGCTTATGGAAGACCTATTATTGGAAGTGTCTTGACCGCTGAGATGACTTTGTCCATTGAGAGGATGTCTGTTCATTGAATATCCATTGTGAGGATTTCTCTGCTTTCAAATAATTAGTCATATGCAAACAATGTCATTTAAAGAATGCAAAACTCATGTCTGTCTTAAAAAATATTTTTTTTTTGAAAATTTATTTTGTGTAGTAAAACAAAATTTGCAAGAATGTGATATCAACTCAGGATTCGTAACAAGTCCTACAGGAGTCAGGATACCTTTGTAACAATATGCTCTCAAACTAACCCCTGCTTTAGCTAGTACTTTTAAGGGTTATAACGTGGTCTGATTCGCGGTTTAAGAAACAAAGGATAAAGCCTCAAAATTTATTTGTACCCACCCGTTCTTTGTGATGTCCTTCAGTCCCATGCTCAGTTAATTGTGTGTTCAGATCCCAATTGCACAAGGGTAATTGAAATTTTAATTCCTCATATGACTTTCATAGATCATTATGGACCCCCAAGATTTCTCATGTCAAGTTTCAAGTCTTGGAACACATTTTTGCTCAGTCAATTGAGCAGCTGACCTAAAAATCAGCTGTATTGGAGGAAAAGTTAACTGTGGCCAATTTACAGTCAAACTTCATAATTTTTGATCCATATCAACATTGTGAACTTATATATTTCATTTGATCAAGTTTGGATCACAATTCCTCAAGAAATTTGATTAGATCATCAAAAGGGCAAAATGGTCAAAATTAGGGTTTTGACTGAGAAAGAGAAATTTCTGATTTTTGACCTAGAAAATGGTTAATTGGTTTGAGGAATGATCTAAAGAGTTCAATTGCATCATTTTTACCTAATGGTATTTCTCAAGGTCATTTGATTGATATTTGATTTTTAGTCAACTGTACACTGAAAAGTCAAACTTTGACTTTTTGGTCAAAATCAAGTGTCAAAGATCACAATTCATCAAAACATGTAAAAATATGAAATTTTTCATCAAGAAATCAAAAAAGTCAAGATTTCATTTTGAAAAGTCAAAATTTCCAAACTTAGAAATTTTTCTAAGTGTTGAAAACTTCATATTTTTTCACAACTTTGAGCCAATTTTTCACCATGATGCAAGATGATTCAAAAGAAACTTTCAACATGAAAGTTGTAGATATCCATGAAATCTAAAACATTTCTTTACACAAATTCTCCTAGAAATTCTTAGATCTACAGTTATTAATCCATGAAGTCATGATCATGAAACTAAACACTTAGTGAAAAGTTTTCCCTAGTTTAGGCAGGATTTTGACCTAACTTCATGGAAATTTTTCATATAGTTCCAAGGGGAATTTTCAAAAGTGATTCAAAGAGTGGTTGTAGAGCACATTACAAGATTTATAAAATGTCCAATAACTCTTTGAGATCATTCTTGATCAAGGAGAATCTAAGAGAGGAAGTTAGGGTTTCAAACTAAAATTATAGGTCATTTTCATGATGAACAAAAATGCAATTTCAATGTTAGGCTGCATAATCTTGCTTTGCAGGCCTTCTAACTTGTGTATCTATCCATCATTAATGGATTACACAAACTTTTGAGTTTTAATCCAAGTGGTTTAAGCTTTATCCAATTCACATTGCCATTTTGGGAAGAAAGTGAAGAATACCATTCTTGAAAAGCAAGCTTTATGCACAAAGTCAATTCTTGAGCCTCTAACTTGTTCCCTCTGATCACACTCCATTTACAAATTCAGAAGCAAGTGTGTTTAAATCAGAACCACTCTATCTTAGCAAGTATATAAGGCTTTGAAACTTGTATTTCTCAAAAATCACATGTTATGCTTAAACTTGTGATTTTGAATTCTGATCAACAACAAGCTTCCAAACTTGTTGCTTATGAATAGAGGCACTATTTGTGAGCTAGGACACGAGCAAAAACACCCAGAAACACACCAAAAACTCCCTCAAGTCAGAAATTGCCCAAAAACCTCATTGTTGCATAGTTTCTGACCTTGGACTTGTAACTCATATTTCCCTCGTGCGTTCTTTGGCCTTTTAGTTCCTAAAGCTTCCTTACATAAAATATAACTCATCCCTGTCCCTGTTACACGACTATAACTCCATTTCCATCATCCTCCATAGCGAAAAATAGAGCACTACACATTGACTTCTCTAAGCTATTTCAGCCACTCTCAACTCAAGTTAACAATTGCATTAGCTTCCTGGGAACTTGAGGAAGCTAACCTGATCATTACAACACCTTGAATCAAGCTCATTTGCATTTCACGATTTCCAGTTTTGAGGTATTTTTCTTGAACTTCTATCCCATTACTTAGGCATTGTTAGACTTACATTTGTGAAAATAAAATATAGACATCATTGCCCTGAAGTTGTACATATCCATAGATTTTATTTAGATTGATTGAGCTAGGAGAATTTTAGGATTGAACCTCTGAAAATAATTAGGCCAGAATTTGGTACTTTCAAAAAATTTCATTCATCTTTTATTTATAGCTTATGATATTTATACAGTTGGATTCGTATAGAAAAATGGAGCAACTTTCATGTTTGCATATTTCATTTTTATTGAGAAATAGTGAAGTTACAAATGATCTGGCTGGAGGTTGAAGATGAAGTTCCATATTCAGGACTTGTTTTGTATTATGTATTTATCATTTCAGTTAAATTAGCGGATGTATAACCACCCCAGTGGTAAGGCAGTACGCTGGTAACCAAGAGGGCGTGGGTTCAATACCCAGTGCGTTGCCTTTTGCATTTTTTTGTCATTTTTCTTTTTGTTTCAGGAAGCGCTTGGGCCTCCACCCCATGGGCCTGACTTTTTTCTTAACAATACTCCATGTTTCACTTTCTAACCTCCCTGACTTTATTTTTATTTTATTTTATTTTCATATTTTATTATTATTAATATTATTATTATTATTATTATTATTTTTATTAATAAAAAATCCAAAAATATTTATATTTATTTAGTTTATTTTTCTTCACAAAACTAAAAGAACAAAAAAAAAACATTTCCTTTAATAAGTTAATTTCCCTTTTTTAAAATACTTAGATAATTAGTCTTAATTATTATTATATTATTTTCTTGTAAATTAAAATCAATTTAGAACTTAGGACTTTTATTTAATTAATTTTATTTACTAATTTAATTAAATTCACAAAAACCCTAAAAAAACTTGTTTTCTTTAATAAATTAACTTCTTTTCTTAACTTAGTTTTAATTTTCTTATTCTATTCAATTATTTTATTTTAATTTAATTAGGTCAAAACTTTTAAATACAAAAAAAATCCATTCCTTTACCTTTTCATACTTGTACATTATATTTACTCATTTTTGTACATTTATTCAAATTCAATATGGTTGTAATAGATAATTAGGGTTTTAATTTCTTGCAATTCCCTATTCATAAACTTGTACTCCCATCCCTTAAAGTGTTGTAATAGCGTAGGGCATTTAAATTTCGCAATTTAATACTTTATATACAAATGCTAGTAATTAGGGTTTGTATGAAAAGATTAAAACCAACAAATAGAAAACCCTAATTCAAAGACAAATCAAGCATGAAAACCAATACACTTGCACACATACACCCTGAGGGTAAATCCACTTTGTTGCCTTACAAAAATGACCATATTATGCATGTGAGGTATCTTGCAAAAACAAGAAAAAAATACAAGATCATAGTCCCTCGATGACACTATCAAGGATGCCTTTCAAAGATGATCTTAGTCCCTAAAGAAAATGCTAAGATATCTTACAATATTGCTAATCATGGCTATACAATGACCCTTGCCCGTCCCTTTTACATCCAAAGATAGGGTTTCTTACCAAATCAATGGTAAGATAACAATGTCAAAGGAAAGAGGAAATAAACATGAAAGACTTTTGAGTACGTAGATTACTCCTAGTTGCTTTCTCAATATCAAAACCAAAACATCGACGCAATTAGTATCTATCCCGGAAGCCTCCAAAAAGGAGATGGAAGAAATTCTGAAAATTATAAAGAGAAGTGACTACAATGTAGTCGAACAACTAGGGAAGACTCCGTCAAAGATCTCTATGCTAGCTTTACTGTTGTGCTCCGAGGCTCATGCGAAGGCCTTGGTGAAATTTCTCAAAACTGCCTACGTGCCACAAGAAATATATGTTAACCAATTCTAAGACTGTGTGGCCAATTTGACAGTTGACAACAGTTTAGACTTTTTCGACGCTGACCTTACACCTAGAGGGAGGAAACACAACGAGGCGTTGCATGTCTCTGTCAAATGCAGGGGCACAACTTTGGCCCATGTCCTGGTTGATACTGGTTCATCTTTGAATGTGCTGCCTAAGAAGGCTCTGGATAGACTCGACTGTGAAGGTCTGACTTTAAAACCCAGCAACATAGTGGTAAGGGCCTTCGACGGTTCAAAAATAATGGTGCACGGGGAGGTGGACATCCCCATTAAAGTTGGAACTCAAACCTTTGGTTCAACTTTCTACGTGATGGACATTTGCCCTTCCTATTCCTATTTCTTGGGCCGAACTTAGATTCACGACGCTGGTGCCGTCACCTCTACATTACATCAGATGCTGAAATACCCAACCAAGGGAAAAATCATTACTGACCATGGAGAGGAGGAATATATGGTCAGTCACCTGAACTCCTTCAGATACGTGGAATTGGATGGTGAATTCATTGAAACTTCATTTCAGAATTTTGAGGAAGTCACACAAACAGTGGCATCAACTAGGGGAAATAAACATGAAAGACTTTTGAGTAGGTAGATTACTCCTAGTTGCTTGCTCAATGTCAAAACCAAAACATCCTTGATATTTTCAAAACAAACACTAACACTTTCAAAACATCTTTCAAACTTGAAAACATTTTCAAAAGATCAAAACTTTGTATACATTCTCACGAACGAGAATCATTACAAAGTTTGCCTAAACGATGACGCCTTTTCAAAATACTTTCAAAAAACACACAAAGCACATTTTCAAACAAAAGCAAGTGATCTAACAAGTAACTAAGAGCCCATGGAAAACCATGGATGGAAAGGGTGATAATACCTTCCCTTTTCATAATCTACCCCCCAAAAGAGATCTTGAATATTCTTTAACTGGAAAGAATCAGAGCAAATCTTTGATAGATTTATCTGAATCAGAGAAAGTGTCTGCCGCAAAGAATCAGAATAAACTTTTGAGAGAGATATCTGAACCCGAAGTGATCTGGAGAAGAATCAGAATAAACCGTTGAGAGATTTATCTGAACCAGATAAGATGTTTGCGGGAAAGAATCAGATTAAACCGTTGAGAGATTTATCTGAATCCGAAGGGATCTGGAGAAGAATCAGAATAAATTGTTGAGGGATTTATCTGAACCAGAGAAAACGTCTGCGGGAAAGAATCATAATAAATCGTTGAGAGATTTATCTGAATCCGAAGGGGTCTTTTGGAAAGTATCAGGATAAACCATTGAGGAGTTTAAACTGAACCAAAAGAGGTATTGAATATTCTTTAACTGGAAAGAATCAGAGCCAATCTTTGAGTGATTTATCTAAACCAGAGAAAGCATTTTTGGGAAAGAATTAGAATAAATCATTGGGAGATTTATCTGAACCCGAAGGGATTTGGGGAAGAATCAGAATAAATCATTGAGAGATTTATCTGAACCAGAGAAGACGTCTGCGAGAAAGAATCAGAATAAACCGTTGGGAGATTTAAACTGAACCGACAAGGGTCTGAAAGAAATATCTATTATATAGATGGTTGACCAGTCCTTTCTTGGGAATTGATATGTAATTGAGTTGCTAAAAATTTTGACAATAATTTCTTGTTGATTGATCTTTCCTGAAAAGATGAAAAGTTAGTTGCATGCAATGTTATGATGTATGAAATGCATGGTGCAATAATGTTCTCAAAATAAATGAGATTGTGTTGTATGTATCTGTGTTGTCAATGCTATGACATATGGATGTAATGTATGGACATGTTGATTGTTATGCCGCAATGTTGCTGGAGTTAGGGAAAATAAATCCCCAAGTACTGCTAGGTATAAGGAGTGTAAGTCTTCATGTTTTGAAGTGTTGATGAGTTTCCACTTGTTAGAGAAATAAACTCTGTTGTGTAAGGGAAACATCGTGCATTGCTTTTGGACTTTGTGAAATCCTGTTGGGGAATCCTGAGAAATTGGGCGACTTTCACTGGCGAATCTTAGGAGCGGTAACTGGAAGTTTTGGTCTGTCTGGGATGTGAGAGAGCTTGATATCATTAAGCTGCAAACTGGAGATACGTTAGTGATCCTGTAGTGGAATGTCTCGTTTTCCGTTCTTGTTGGAAAAGTATCTGCGGGGGATTTTATGGAATAGTCTAAAGATATTATCCTATTTCTCAAAGCCATTAGTGATTGTCTTTCTATTTTCTGTTCCTCTCTTTTGTTCATTTGTAAATAGTAGTCATGTTCAAATGCACATTTTCAGAAATAAATCATTGGATGTTTTCGCAAACAAAATAAGGAAAAAGAAAAGAAAAAAAAGATAGTTTTGCACTTTCAAAGGGATATCTTTGTATTAACTTGAATAAGTATTTTTTGTACAATGAGACGAGCATTCTAGTAAGAGAATTTTGTTGTAGAAAAATGAAAATTTGATACAAATAAAAGATAGCTATGTGAAATGATCCCATGGGGTTCCCATTCTGCTATAGCCTTCGTTTCTCGGAGCGTCTTGTCCACTTGTTGCCTTGTATGAAGTTGATTGGATTGATTAGACCCGTTTGAGCTTGTCAGTTGATGCTAAAGGTTGTCTGTAAGGTGATCCAACGGGACATAGTCATACGCTTTAATTCCCTAACTTTTGCCTGGACCGCCCTTTTGGGTTTTCGGTCCACCGGGATACCCTTTTTTGCCCAAGCCTTCCTTTCGGGTTTTCAGCTTGCCGGGTGTACAAATTTTTTTGGTATTTTATCCCTAATTTTTGCCCGAACTTTTGTGGTTCGCCGGGATGCCCTTGTTTTTCCTAGGTGTGTCAACCTAGCAGATCTCTTATGCGTAGTATCTTTTGACTATATCCGTGTTCACAGGGTGTGGAAGGTCGTCGCCATCCATAGTGGTTAAGATCATTGCTCCACCAGAGAATATGCTTTTGATCACAAATGGTCCTCCATAGGTAGGAGTCCATTTGCCCCTGGGATCACCTTGCGGAAATATGATACGCTTGATTACCAAATCACCAACCTGATATACCTGACATCTGACCTTTTTGTTAAAAGCTTTGATCATACGTTTCTGGTACATCTGACCGTGGCAGACAACCGTAAGCCTCTTATCATCAATTAGGTTCAACTGGTCTAGTCAAGTTTGGATCCAATCATATTCATTCAGCCCTGCATCCTTTATGATTCTCAGAGAAGGTAATTGGACTTCAATTGGTAGAACAACTTCCATGCCGTATACCAAGGAGAAGGGAATTGCCCCTGTTGATGTACGCGCCGTGGTACGATAACTATGGAGAGCGAATGGTAGCATCTCATGCCAGTCCTTGTAGGTTACTGTATTTTTTTATTTGATCTTCTTGATGTTCTTATTTGCGGCTTCGACATCACCATTCATCTTTGGCCGGTAAGGGGAAGAATTATGGTGTTGGATCTTGAATTGCACGCACAGTATGGTGATCATAGTGTTGTTGAGGTTCGTACCATTGTCTGTGATAATTCTCTCTGGGATACCGTACCGACAGATGAGATTCAGTTTGATGAATCACGCCACAACATTCTTGGTAACGGAGGCGAAAAAAGCTGCCTCAACCCACTTTGTGAAATAGTCAATGGCCACCAAGATGAAGAGGTGTCCATTAGAAGCTATAGGTTTGACTTCTCTAATCATATCGATACCCCACATCACGAATGGCCAGGGAGAAGTCAGGACATTTAGAGGAACTAGAGGCACATGCACTTTGTCAACATAGATTTGACACTTGTGACAGGTTCCTGAATGTTGATAGAAATCTGCCTCCATGGTAGATCAGTAATACCCTGCCCGTAGGATCTTTTTAGCCATCATATGCCCACTAGAATGGGTGCCAAAAGTGCCTTCATGTAGATCAGCCATGATCTTTTCTGCCTCAGCCTTGTCTACCCAACGAAGCAAAACAGATCCGTGGTTACGTTTGTAGAGAATGCCATTACTAAGGAAGAACTTAGCATAGAATCTTCTCAAGAACTTCTTATCATCGACTAAAGCTCCTTCCGGATACTCTTGAGCCTCGATATACCTCTTAACTTCATGGAACCAAGGCTGGTCCACTACTTCTTCAGTATCGATCTCGTGACAGTAAGCTGGTTCATCCATCCGCTCAATGGTGATATGGGGAGCCTCGTTACCCCATTTGAGTTTAAACATGGATGACATAGTGGCTAGCGCGTCTGCTAGGTGATTTTCCTCTCGTGGAAAATGCTCAAAGGTAAATTCCTCAAAATGTGAGATTAATGTCAACACATGTTCTTTGTGGGGGACGAGGTTAGGGTGCTTCGTGTCCCATTCTCCTTTGATCTGACCGATGACTAAGGCTGAATCTCCAAATACGCTTAAGGACTTGATTCCCAAATCTATGGCAGCTTTGAGACCAAAAATGCACACTTCGTATTCTGCCATGTTATTTGTACAGTTGAAGCAAAGTCTTTCAGTGAAGGGAGTATGACATCCTTCAGGGGATATGATTACAACACCTATGCCATTGCCGAGTGCGTTGAAGGCTCCATCAAAAACCAAGGTCCATCGGGATCCTTGTTCAGGTCTGTCATATGGTATGAGTTCTTCATAATTGTTTACCATCATGATGTCTTCATCTGGGAACTCGAATTTCATGGACTGGTAGTTATCCACAGCTTGATGAGCAAGTTGATTGGCTAACACATTGCCCTTTATTGCTTTTTGGGTAGTGTACTGAATGTCATATTCTGCCAGAATCATTTGCCATCTTGCTATTCTCCCAGAGAGGGCAGGTTCCTCGAATATGTATTTAATTGGATCTATCTTGGATATCAATAAGGTAGTATGGGTCAACATATACTGTCTTAGCCGGTGAGCAGCCCATGCCAGAGTGCAACAAGTTTTCTCGAGCAGTGAATATCTTGTTTCATAGTCGGTAAACTTTTTGCTCATGTAGTCAATAGCATGCTCTTTTTGGCCAGACTCGTCATGCTGCCCCAACACACACCTATTGAATTTTCCAAGACAGTTAGATACATGATCATAGGTCTTCCCTCGACTGGCGACATAAATACAAGAGGATCTTGAAGGTACTCTTTGATCTTGTCGAAGGCAGCTTGGCGTTCATTATTCCATTTGACTACTTTATCTTTCTTCAGTAATTTGAAGATTGGTTCACAAGTAGCGGTTAAGTGAGAAATGAATCTGGCAATGTAGTTAAGCCATCCTAAGAATCCTCTGACTTCCTTCTCGGTGCGAGGAGAAGGCATTTCTTGTATTTCTTTCACCTTGGCAGGGTCCACTTCGATACCTTTATCGCTGACGACGAAGCCTATGAGTTTACCAGACCTCACCCCAAATGTGCATTTATTCGGGTTCAACCTTAGCTTGTATTTCTTTAGCCTTTCAAACAGTTTCTGCAAATGGTCAAGATGTTCCTCTTCAGTTTGATATTTGGCTATCATGTCGTCCACATAGACCTCTATTTTGTGATGGATCATGTCGTGAAATAGAGCTACCATGGCGCGCTGATAAGTTACCCCAGCATTCTTCAACCCAAATGGCATAACCTTGTAACAGAATGTGCCCCACTGTATGACGAAGGACGTTTTCTCCATGTCCTCAGGTGCCATTTTGATTTGATTGTAGCCTAAGAAACCATCCATAAATGGGAACACTTTGTGTTGTGCGGTATTGTCAACCAAAATATCGATATGGGGAAGTGGGAAATCATCCTTAGGGCTTGTGCTATTCAAATCTCGGTAATCTACGCACATGCATACTTTGCCGTCCTTTTTAGGCACTGGAACAACATTGGAGACCCATTGTGGATAGGAGGTGACAGCTAAGAATCCTACATTGAATTGTTTCATGACTTCAGTCTTGATCTTCTCTGACATGTCTGGCCCCATGCGACGGACTTTCTGTTTTACCGGTGGGCAGTCTTCTTTTGTTGGTAGACGATGGACCACGATATCAGCATCAAGTCCTGGCATATCTTTGTATGACCAAGCAAAGACCTCAACATAGTCATGTAGTAACTGAGTTAAACGCTTCTTGACACTAGGTTCCAGATTGGCTCCTACCTTGACCTCTTTCTTGTCCTCTTCGGTACCTAAGTTAATTGTGTCCACTGGTTCTTCGTGGGGCTATATGGTCCTTTCTTCTTGTGGTAATAACCTGGCTAGTTCCCCTGGCACTTCACAATCTTCCTCATCTTCGTCTTTGGCTTGGTAGATTAGATTTTCGAAGTCACAATAGGCCATAACAGAATCGTTACCCATGGGACCCTGAGTGGATGTGGATCTGCATTTGATATGTGAGTGTGTGTAAGAGCATAACTATTATTGAAAAACAAAAATGTAGGAAAAGAAAAACAAAGAGCGTAAAGTTTGTATGCAAAAACGTCCATGATTCATTGATGACATATGAAAATGAAGCAACAACCCTTACAAATGGACCGTTGTGCCTCGGGTAAGACACAAGTTTTTAAAAGTCTGAATTGTTTAATTGTTACAAGTCCGACAAAAATTTAAAGACAATTACTGTTGGATAAAAGTAATTGGGACAAAATATTTAGCTTCCCATTTGATGAGTCCTCCGTTGACAGTTTGGAATATCCATTCCTCCAGGTCGCAGCTGTCATCACTATCCTCCACTGTGTTGACTGTATGGTTGCTGATCTTCAAAGTTGGTCCCCCGACACGAGCACGACGAACAACTTTCTAGGCTCCTGAAGTGAAACCCAAACCAAATTTGTCAGATTTGTAAGGGATATCCGGGAGTTGGCCCCAAATAGTACACCCACCTTCTTCGATCACTCCCTTGGCATATTTCAGAGAAGACATCTTTAGCGGAGGTCTTGTAATCTTTGGGACTTGGGAAATAGTCTTGGTTGCTGCCACTGTTTGTGGGACTTCCTCGAAATGCTGAAACGGATTTTGAATGAATTCACCATCCAAATCCACGTATCTGAAGGAGTTCAAGTGACTGACCATATATTCCTCCTCTCCATGGACAGTAATGATTTTTCCCTTGGTTGGGTATTTCAGCATCTGATGTAATGTAGAGGTGATGGCACCAGCGTCGTGAATCCAAGGTCGGCCCAACAAACAGGAATTGGAAGGGCGAATGTCCATCACGTAGAAATTTGAATCAAAGGTTTGAGTTCCAACTTTAATGGGGATGTCCACCTCTCCGTGCATCATTATTTTTGAACCATCAAAGGCCCTTACCACTATGTTGCTGGGTTTTAAATTCAGATCTTCACAGTCGAGTCTATCCAGAGCCTTCTTAGGCAGCACATTCAAAGATGAACCAATATCAACCAGGACATGGGCCAAAGTTGTGCCCCTGCATTCGATAGAGACATGCAACACCTCGTTGTGTTTCCTCCCTCTAGGTGTAAGGTCAGCGTCAGAAAAGTCTAAACCGTTGTCAACTGTCAAATTGGCCACACAGTCTTAGAATTGGTCAACATATATTTCTTGTGGCACGTAGGCAGTTTTAAGAAATTTCACCAAGGCCTTCGCTTGAGCCTCGGAGCACAACAGTAAAGCTATCATAAAGATCTTTGACGGAGTCTGCCCTAGCTGATCGACTACATTGTAGTCACTTCTGTTTATAAATTTTAGAATTTCTTCCATCTCCTTTTTGGAGGCTTTCGGGATAGATACTAATTGCACCTTCATCCGGACAGGCTCAACCAGAATACCTTTTCCCCAAGTCTCGGTCGAATCGGTGATAGGGGTGTCAGTAGGGGTAACCACGGGAGTTGTAGTAGTAGGAACAAAAGCAGGGATGATCACAAGACCGATAACGGTTTTTGGAGGAGCAATCTCTGGGGAGAATACTCTTCCACTTCGGGTTATTTTGCTGGTTCCTGCAATATTGCTGATGTCGGGGTTAGCCTTCTCAAAAATCGAGTCTTCATCAACCAAACAATCCTACTTCAAGGGTTGGTATTTGACTACGAGAATGACGATCAAGGTCATCACCAGAGGTTTATCCGAGCTTGAAGGATGTTGAACAAGGTAGATAGAAAGACATTGGGGGATAAGAATTCCATCCCTCTTGAGCCTTATCTCAAATGGGTATGAGCTCGTGCTCAAAGTCTTATGATGCCTTACCCCTCCATTCTCCCGGTTATCATAGAGCCTGTTGTGGAAGGAGATGTCCCATACACTATCCTTCATCCCAACATTCCCACCTCTCTCTAAGACTTGCAAAGGGATTGGATATAGCTTAAAGGGGAGCCAGACACTTTCGAGGCCCAATTCTACGCCAGCGAGAAGAAGGTTTTGGAACTCACCAAGCAGCTTCATGAGGAGCGGAGTCTAAGCGCCTACATCACACCAAAGAGGATGCGTACAACCTTTTTATCTTAGAGTTTTTGTATTTCTTTGTAAGCCAAAAGAGGCATGATGTACTCAAACTTTGATTTATTAATATAATATGTGTTCCTTTTTGTTTAAAGGCAAATTTAAATCTATAATTTCCTTGAAATCATTGCATATGCATCTTCGTTCATCATCACATAAACAGGTTTCTTACAACAAGTCTCCTTATCTTTCTACTGTTTATTTCAGTAAGATAGATCACAAGCAGACAGTAAAAGACCTCCAGTCATAAAATGCTCAGTTTCAACAAATGTTCTTGTCTCTAGCCAAAGGACAAGAGGATTTGAAAACTTTACTGATCGAAGAAAAGAAGAAGAAAACAAAGAAAGCAACCGGTGTTTTGAATTTAGGAAGAAGGTTCCCAGGGCCATCCAGACGAACCCTTGACTTTGCAACATCGTCTGGTGAAAAGGATAATCAAGAAGGGAAAAACAAAGAAGTGATTGCCCATCCAGAATCTGAAGAGGAAGAAGAAGAGGATTACTCTAAAGAGCAGGTATCCTCTGGCTGACGACAAATACAAACATCTGGAAGAGCGTCTAACTGCAATGAAAATTCAGAAGGTGCCCGGGCTGGACTTTGAAGAGTTGGGTTTGGTGTCTGGGATTGTTATTACACAAAATTTCAAGGAACCAGAAGCCTCCAAAAAGGAGATGGAAGAAATTCTGAAATTTATAAAGAGAAGTGACTACAATGTAGCCGAACAGCTAGGGCAGACTCCGTCAAAGATCTCTATGCTAGCTTTACTATTGTGCTCCGAGGCTCATGCGAAGGCCTTGGTGAAATTTCTCAAAACTGCCTACGTGCCACAAGAAACCTTACTGACCAATTCCAAGACCGTGTGGCCAGTTTGACAGCTGACAACAGTTTAGGCTTTTTCGATGCTGACCTTACACCTAGAGGGAGGAAACACAACGAGGCGTTGCATGTATCTGTCGAATATAGGGGCACAACTTTGGCCCATGTCCTGGTTGATATTGGTTCATCTTTGAATGTGCTGCCTAAGAAGGCTTTGGATAGACTCGACTGTGAAGGTCTGACTTTAAAACCCAGCAATATAGTGGTAAGGGCCTTCGACAGTTTAAAAATAATGGTGCACGGGGAGGTGGACATCCCCATTAATGTTGGAACTTAAACCTTTAATTCAACTTTCTACGTGATAGACATTCACCCTTCCTATTCTTGTTTGTTGGGCCGATCTTGGATTCACGACGCTGGTGCCGTCACCTCTACATTACATCAGATGCTGAAATACCCAACCAAGGGAAAATCATTACTGTCCATGGAGAGGAGGAATATATGGTCAGTCATCTGAACTCCTTCAGATACATGGAATTGGATGGTGAATTCATTGAAACTCCATTTCAGCATTTTGAGGAAGTCCCACAAACAGCGGCAGTAACCAAGACTGTTTCCCAAGTCCCAAAGATTACAAGACCTCCACTAAAGATGTCTTCTCTTAAAGATTCCAAGGCAGTGATCGAAGAAGGCGGGTGTACTATTTGGGGCCAACTCCCGGATATCCCTTACAAATCTGACAAATTTGGTTTGGGTTTCACTTCAGGAGCCCAGAAAGCTGTTCGTCGTGCTCATGCCAGGGGACCACCTTTGAAGATCAGCAACCATGCAGTTAACACAATGGAGGATAGTGATGACAGCTGCGGCCTGGAGGAATGGATTTTCCCAATTGTCAACGAAGGACTCATCAACTGGGAAGCTAAATATTTTCTCCCAATTAATTTTATCCAACATTAATTGTCTTTAAATTTTTGTCGGACTTGTAATGATTAAACAATTCAGACTTTTAAAACCTTGTGTCTAAAGTTTGACTTTTCAGTATACAATTGACTTTTGATTAGTTGACTGAAAATCAATTATCAATAAAATGACCTTAAGCAATGCCATTAGGTCAAAATGATGAAATTGAACTCTTGAGATCATGCCTCAAACCAATTAACCATTTGCTAGGTCAAAAATCAGAAATTGCCCTTTCTCAGTCAAAACCCTAATTTTAACCATTTTTCCCTTTTGATGATCTGATCAAATTTCTTGAGGAATTGTGATCCAAACATGATCAAATGACATATATAAGTTCACAATGTTGACATGGATAAAAAAATTATGAAGTTTGACTATAAATTGGCCACAATTGACTTTTCCTCCAATATAGTTGATTTTTAGGTCAACTGCTCAACTGACTGAGCAAAAATGTGATTCAAGACTTCAAACTTGACATGAGAAATCTTGGGGGTCCATAATGATCTATGAAAGTCATATGAGGCATTAAAAGTTCAATTACCCTTGTGCATTCTCAAACCCTAATTTCAGTCATCAATGCTTAAGGAGGTGTCTTGAGTTGATCAACCCTTGTGCAGTCTTGAACAAAAGGAGATCTTGTGAGAAAATACTCGATAAATGAGAGGGAAAATTTTGGGGTACAACAGTTCAGATACTGAAAGTTCATTTTGAATAGGCATTCATTTTTGTAATCTTCTTTCTGTTGAGGATTTGTAGGACCTCTTTCTTTTATTTATTTATTTTGTTAACCCTTCTTTTGCCTGAACTGTTTCTCTTTGTGATTACAGTCAGCGGGATGCCCCAGTTTTTTTCTTAAGTATCCTTCATAGGTTTTGAATTAGCGGGCTTTTATTTTGAGAGATAATGATTGCATGTCTTGACGATTATGCAGAACCATCACTGTCTTTTATTTTGGAAGGACGTCTTCGATGCCATTCATGGTGTACGAAGCGGCAGATTACGACTGAGTGCGCCTCTGAATTAACTGAGAAAACTACCCTGCCCCAGGTTATGGTTAAGGGTTTTAATTTGCATGAAAGAAAAACTCCTAATTCTTTGGCTCAAAGGGGCTAACTAGGGATTATCTTCCTTATAACTCCACTATTTGGGATTTGAAATAATGCTTGTACATCATCAGCAGGGTCTGTTCAAAAGCACACTATAGAGATTGTGGTATCATTTTCATCATCCCTTCTCTAAGGCTTAGAACTTTTAATTGAGAGTTGAATATCAAGAAAAGGAAGTATAAAGAAATTTAAGCATAGTGAAAACAGATTAATTCAAGACAAACTTGTGTAATGCATTAATGAAATAACAAAGTTTTGAAATGACAATAATTGTTTGGATAAACAAAGAAAATACAACTTGAGAATTCAAATGAAAAAAATGATTTTGATCCTAGCCATGTTTTGGCAGGGGAGCAGTAATCACGTTGGGAGTCTCAGGAGGGTCAAATTCAATCTCCTTGGCGTCAATCATATTCTGAATCTTGTATTTCAGTGCCCAACAATCGTTAGTATCGTTCCCCAGGCTGCCGGAATGATAAGCACACCTTGCATCAAGATTATAGTTAGGAGAAGAAGTCTTAGGTTTCGGTTGAGGGTTTATCACCGTAATCAGATTGATCTTTAACGTGTGTTGTAATGCTTGTGACAATGACATGTTGATTCAGGTGAATTGCCTTTAAGGTCTTTCTACCCTTGGCTGATTGTTTCATTGTTGAGTAGCCGCAAGCCTAGGTATTATCACAGCCCCTACCGTTGGACGGTGCTCAACTCTGCTCTGACCTCTTGAGTTATAACTGGCATTGACCTCCTTCTTACCCGTGAATTGATTCTTCACTGCACTTGACGAGGTGTCTTTCTGGATCTTGCCACTCCGGATTCCAGCTTCTACCCTTTTTCCAGTCAATATCATCTCGGTGAAACCAGCTGAGGAGCTACCAATCAAGTGATTGAAGAACGGACTAGACAGTGTACCAAGAAACATATCCACCAACTCCCTATCAGACAAAGGGGGTTGGACTCTCCCTGCCAGATCTCTCCACTTCTGCCCATAGTCCTTGAAACCTTCTCTTGCACCCATGGACATACTCTGGAGTTGAGTATGGGTAGGGGCAAAGTCAGTGTTATATTGATACTGCTTGCAAAAATCAGCAACCAGATCTTCCCAGTTACAGACATTGGTTCCCTCCAGTTGATAGAACCACTCAAGTTGAGTCCCAGACAGACTGTCCTGAAAGAAATGGACCCACAAGTTCCTATCAGCAGTGTGAGGTTGAATCTTCCTCACGTAGGAACGGAGATGAAGCTTGGGACAAGACACCCCATCATACTTCGCAAATACCAGAGCCTTGAACTTCTATGGGATGACTACCCCAGATACCAAACCCAGCTCTTCAAAATCCAGCCCTAGTATTCTTTGGATCTCCATTGCGCTCAGACGATCCTCTAACTGTTTGTAGCTATCCTCAGCGGGAGGATACTGTTCATCGTTGTAGTCAGATTCAACCTCATAAACTCTTGGACTAGGGTCTTCCTCCCTTGTTTCTCTCTCTTGATTCTCCCCTTCTTTGGATGAAGAAGTCAGATCAACCGTTTTTTTCAACGGTCCCCTAAATCTTCTGCCCAGATTCAGGACACCAACAATCTTCTTCTTCTTCTTCTTCTTCTTCTTCTTCTTCTTTTTCTCTTTCAGAACAAGGGCCTTCAGATCTTCCTTCCTCTTAGCCAGGGCTACGAACATTTGCTAAAATTGGGCATTTTATGCCTGGAGATCCTTGATGCTTTGTTCAGAAGACATTATTGCTGAAATAAACAGCAAAGAAGATGAGAAACCTGTTATGGTAACTGTTTATGCAATGTCATGGATGACATGCGTATGCAATGATTTCAAGGACTTTGGGAAATTTAAATTTGCGAACCAAAATGAAATAAAGATTTTATTAGTAGAATTCAAAATACAACTATTTTTTAAGCATTACAATTGAAAATTCTAAAAACTAAAAGAAAATCAAATTTCCCATGGATGCTTCCTCTTCGTGCCGAGATAGACATTAAGGCTTCTTTCCTCATGAAGCTTCTTTGTGAGCTCTAAGACTTTCTTCTTTTGGTCATAGAACTGGTCCCTATAAGTATCCCGCTCCTTCTTCAACTGAATCCAGGACCTCTGTAATTCTTCAAGATCGGTGGGCATATCAGGATGAAGAACCGTGTAGAGAATACCCCCTTCAATAATGGGCTCCACAATCACTGGTAATACAACTATGTATGGCATCATCAATTTCTGAGCACGAGCTCGTACCCATTGGAGATAAGGTTCCGTAGGAATGGACGCCTTCGGTCCTAAAGTCTTGACGTCAGATCTGTTTATCATGGCCCAGGCGCGTATGAACCTATGGCGATACATCTGAACATCATCCTCATAGTTGAACATAATGCCCTGGATACGCATCTCGTGAGGACCGTCCCTTTGAGCATAACCAAACTGTCGCAGAGCCAAATAAGGATTGTAAGTTATGCCCCCCCTAATGCAAAGTAGTGGGACATTAGGGAACTCCCTGCAACGGTCAATAATATAAATGTCTCCCATAGATCGGGAATACCAGAGAATATCCGTGTGAGAAAGTGACATTATCCTTTGGGACCAACCCAAACCTTTTTCATTCTTCATCACTGACTTATAGAGGTGAGAAATAAACCACCTCGACAGTAATGGCATGAAGCACATAAGAACCCCTCTTCTCTTCATTGTACGAGTGTAGAGAGCATGCAAGATATCTCCGAGCAAAGTAGGCAGAGGGTTGCGAGAGAGGAAGATCTTGATAGCATTCATGTCTATGAGAAAGTCTGGATTAGGGAACAATACTAACCTCTAAATTAGAAGGGCCAAAACCTCCTCAAAAGCCTGAAAGTCCAAATCATTCCAAAACAGCTGGGCCTTCTCTATTAGGAACTTGGCTAGAATACACTTGACTCCACTTCTTGCTTCCCAATTGGATACCACGTCGTCCCGTTTCAGATGCAAAGCCGAGGCAATGATCTCTGGCTTGGCATCTGGTCAAGAATAGGTAGATCCAATATCTGAGAGAACTCTTCCATGGTAGGCACCAATTGTTAGTCTGGAAAGGTGAAGCAGTGGTGCTGAGGATCAAAGAACTGAAAGAGTACCCCCATCATATTTTCATCAAAGCTCGAAGTAACCAGGTTGAGAAGTCGACCATGTCTCTTAGTGAACGAAGAAGTTTCAGGAACCCTTGATATTAGCTTCTTGAGTTGGAGAGGTATTCTCACAAAGCTGATTCAGATAGTGTTTCTACGAGCGAAAGCCATGATCTACAAAACAGAACAAAGATAAATTCCATTGGTCCTTGAAATGGTTAGTGTAATGAGAATGGATGCTATGTTATGATGCATGATGTTATATTTAAACGGAGTAAATCAAACACAAGCAAAGCACACAATAGACCTTAGGTTCAAAGGCTTGCATGAGGTTAAAGTTCAGTTCCCTCTTGAAGTTTAGTTGGTTTTAAACCTGTCTTAGAAAAGTAACCGGGTTCTAAGGATTCTCAATATCACTGATCATCCTTTATTGGGCATTGTTTCAGCTCAGGCAATCTTTTCTTGCGGCCGAAATATCCCGAAAGTATGATCTCAATGAGTGTGGCATCGTGTATAAACCAATTCTCAGCTTTATACCAAGGCCGACAATCTCACTACTTTCTAATGGCCAAGTTTGTTCAACTAAGGTTCTAAAGTCAGTTAGTGCTTCACAACACCATGCGGCGGCCCCGTATTCTCCTCATTTCCACACGAAGGATATCGGTACCAACCAAAGTGTCAAACCAACACAACCATCGCTTAAACCATACCGGTCTACACCGTATAGTCTCCATGATCTATTTCTATTTACCTAATAAGTTCCCCCAGATCCAGGTGTAGGATCTTTAACAATGCCCAAACAAAACCCTTAAGGATAAAGCAGACAAAGCAAACAAGAAAGCAAATTTTTTTTAAACAATGACCTAGATCCTAAGGTATACCCCACTTTATATTTAATCCCCAGCAGAGTCGCCAGTTCTGTGATATGGTGGCAGAACCGACTGTTATACTGGTTTTGCATTTTGTATTCGCAAATGTTGCGGTACGCAAGAGTCTCCACCGACTTTTATTTCATCCAACAAAGGAAAATGGAAAAAGAACAGAAAAAACCTTTTTCGATATGTTTCTGAGTACGGGGGGTAGATTATAGAAAGGGAAGGTGTTAGCACCCTTTCTATCCATGGTTTTCCATGGTCTCTTAGGTGCTTGCTCATTTTGAAATTGCTTAGGTTTGTTTTGAAAAGTTTTTATTTAACTTCCTAGTAACCCTTGTATCTGTCCTCAAGAGTGTGAAGAACTTGTTTTTGAAAATTGTTTTGAAAGTGTTGGTGTGAAAGAGTTTTTGTTGTTTTGAGCAAGTACTTAAGAGTTTCTACCTACTCGAAAAAGACTGTTTGTTTTCTCGTTTCCTTTAGACAGTGCTATCCTACTATTAAGGAGTAGGTAGCCCCATCGTTGGAGTTTAAAGGGACATTCGAAGGGACAATTATGGTCATAAAAGCAATGGTTAGGAAAATTTAGTAATTACCCTAGAGTCCTAAAGATCCTTCCGAGGCAACATTCGAATGGATCATTTTTGATCTTTTGGGACTAGAGGGAAATCACTAAAATTCCCTATACTTCATGACCATTTACCGAAGGCAACCAAAGTGGGGGGTAATTCTAGGAGTGAACATGTGCAAGTGTTTGATTTTAGTTCATTTATCTTGCGCATTTAGTATGATCTACCGATTAATTGATTCTTGTCATGCACGCCTAAGTTACTAACAATTATATACAAGCATAAGGAATATAAAAGAGAGAAATAAAAGTCCTACAGCTATTACAAGGCTTTGGTGTAGATACATAAGTAAAGACTAAAAAGTAAAAATGCGAAAATAAAATCCCTAATTTAGCTATTACAAATCGGGCGCAGTTACATAAATGGTAAAAATAAATCATATGGAAAAAATAATAGCGCGCAAAATTAAGACAGGAAAAAAGTTCTAAACCCTAAAAAATTAATTGCTCATTAAAATAACATTTTTGGTATTTTATGAAAAAGATTTGAATTTTAACCTAATCTCTAACTAATTTTAAATTAAAGAAAATAAATTAAAGTTAATTAAAATAATCAATTTTGCAAAAAATTAATTTATTAAAAAAAACTCTAAGTTCTAATTTTTTTAATGATTTTATGATTTTTATAATAAAAAAGGAATAAACTAAAAATATAAACAAAATAAAAAGAATAAAGAAATTGAAAAATGGGCCTGATGGGGGGTGTGAAACCCAAACTGGAGGGTGTGCTGCTGAGTTGTGTCAAATCCCAGATCTGGTAACCCACAGCTGCACTGGATCTGGTGTTGTTGTGTTAGGGAGGTCCATCATGGGGAGGCATTACTAGGGAATTGGATCTTGGGCGTGGATGATCCAATGGTGATGAGCATGTGCCACATGGTGCGTGTCTGGGAGTGTAATGTGCTGGATCTGCAATGAATAAATCAGAAAATAGAAAAATGCTGGACCTGGAACTTGAACCCAGGTCCTTCCCCTTATATGCTCGTTTGTCTTGCCATCTGTGCTGGTTATTCATTCGTGAATATAAATAAAACATAACAATATAATATAAAACGAAATTAAATGTTGAGTTGTCAAGACACGCAAGAGCTGTGAGGCCCTGGTATTTGTAACGAACCAATTATAACATGAGGAATTGCCACACACGCGTACGCCTGAGTCTGCTGGGGTCAACAACGCCGGAGCTGTGCTCCGGTCCTCTTCTCCGACCAACCCTAACGTAAGTGTGATCGGTGGATCTGGAACTGACTGTTTAACGCTGGCTCGCGAAATGTCGCGGTAAGCAAGAGTCGCCACCGTCTTTTATTTTCTCCAATATGGAAAGGACAAAAGCACAGAAAAATTCCTTATTGAGATTAGTTCTCGGTTCGGGAGGTAGATTTATAGAAAGGGAAGGTGTTAGCACCCTTTCTATCCATGGTTATCCATGGGCTCATAGATACTTTCTCATTTGTGTTTTCAAAAGTGTTTGCTTTTCAAAGTGTGAGTGAGTTTGAAAAAGTTTCGTTTAAAGTTTCAGATCGACTCTTGTATCAGTCCTCAAGAGTGTTTGAAAAGTTGTTTTTGAAAGCTTTTTGAAAGGTGTCGGTGTGAAAAGAAGTTTTTGATTTTTGTTTTGAATTAGAGCAAGTATCTACGAGTCATCTACCTACCCTAAGGAATTAGGTTGTGTAGAGGTCCTTAAGGTAGTGCCATCCCACCATTGAGAGGTAGGTAGCACCACCGTTGGAGGTGTTCGGGTCAATTCGTTTGTAGGGACAGTGTGGTCACCAGAGCAATAGTAGGACACCTTAGAAGCTACCCCCATGCCATGTTCATGGACATGAGGACTTACTAAAACGCCCTATACTCGACGACCACCTTTCGAGGGGCAAGGCAACAGTGAGGCGTACCCTAAGAGTGGTGTGTGAATTGTGTGTCATTTTCAGTTTATGTTTTATCTTGATCATGCATTGGGTGAACTACGCTTTGATTTTATTTGGGCATACATTCTTTCATGTGATTAGCAGTTAAAAGGTGCGGAAATTAAAATGCGAAAAATAAAAGTCCTACGCTATTACAAGGCGCGGGTCTATACATCGCCAAATTAACAAAGACCCGATTTTTGAATGAAAATGAGGAAAGTAAATGTCCTAATTACTATTACAAAGCTTTGGGGCAATTACATAAATTTAAAATGAAAAATAGACGCAAACGCGCGAAAAGAAATTATAATCGAAGGTGCGAGGGCGTTGGACCCTTTAAAGAAATTAAATTGAAATTACTAAATTAATTAATGATTAAATAAAGAGAAGAATTTGTTTTTTTTTGTTTTTTGTACTTAATGGACATAAAGAAAATTAAAAGGAAAAGAAACCCTAATTCTACATGTTTTTAATTATTTAAGGAAAAGAATTAAAGTTTAAACATAATTTACTCAAATTATTTAATTACAAGTTTATTTACAAAAATAATTAATTATTAATAATAATAATAAGAATAAGATGAAATTATTTTACTGAGAAAAAGAATAAAAAATCTAAAACCTAATTTCTACCTATTTTAGTTATTTAGAAAAAGAATTAAAATTAAAACCCTAAATTAAAACTAAATTGATTATTAATTTATTTACAAAATATTAATGCATTAAATAATAAACATATTTTATTTTGACTTTTCTGATTTTTTTTGTATTTTTTTGTATTATGAAAATTAATTTTATGGAATTAAATAAAAGCAATTAATCAAATAATAAAAAAAAGAGAATTAAAATAAAAAAGGGAAATATGCAAACCATAGGAGGGGTATCTGCCCAATTTGGAGGTTATATTGAGCAATTTGGCCCACTTCAATCAGGCCTTTTTTGACTTTTCAGACTTGTGTATGGAGTTGTTGACCAATGCGTATGATGATCTGCAAATTCTGACCTTTGGATTGGGACCCCTGGCCACTTGGCAGGCAAGAACGTATGCGTGTATGGTGGACTTCAGGTGAGGCGCTGCATGGAAACGTATTAAGAAAAATAATATTGAGGAAGTGGGGGACCTGGGAATCGTACCCAGGTCCCAATACCTGCCAGCCAAGTCATCTTCCACCAAGCCAAACGCGTTTATTTGTTAACTTAATGGACACTGATCAATATATGCAAAAAGTGCAATTATTCTGGAACCAACAAAAAAACGCGCCAATGATTTGAATGCACCACTCACGTTCCTCCACGCATCATCTTCTTCAATTGTTCTGAAATAAAAAGCATTTAAATAGCGGGGGTTTTAAACCCCCACTAAGTCAAACCTGCAAAAATAGCGATTAGGCTATGAAGCAATATAAATTGGGCGCGAATAGTGAGTTCAATTCGTTTTGAGGTCCTGAGTCCAATGGAATGGGTTTGAATGTCCAATTTTTCCAGACGTGAAAAGCCCCAAATTTGAAACTCTGAAAACCTAGAAAACGTTAATGGCATATTTCGATACAGGCATGGTTAGGACAATTAAATGGCATCATTAGCTTCAGAAGGTTCATATTAATATAAATCAACATTTAAAATGTATGAAACATGCATGTAAATCAAAATATAATTATGAAAGTTTTCATGAACAGGGCGATGGCGTTCTACCGATTCTCTGCGCGTGGAAGCTTGGTTTCAATTGCAAACGCCTCCTAGATGTATCAGGAGTGTGTTGGAATAGTTATTTGGCTTTGAAACGAGCTCTAGCTGTGAAAACAGTTTTCAATTTTTTTGGAAAAAATGCAAAGTTGTTCTCTCAATTCTTGCGCAGCTTTCTTGTTCTTTGCATTAGGGTTGCAATGTGTATATATGTGTGAATGCATTAGGTCAGAAAAATCAAGCCCAAAGCCTTGTATTCAATGATTTTGAATTTGTGATTTTCATGATCTTTTTCAATCTTTTCTTGCCATGGAACTTGCCTATTTGGAAGATTTGGTCCCTTTGATATGGTACACGAAATATTTAGGCTTTAATGAGAGAATATGCTGCACAAAAGGATTTGGAAAACATGTTTTAGTATTTTTCTTATATTTAATTTTAATTAAATGAATTAATAGGATTAAAAACTCAATTAATCAATTAAAAATAAGAAAATAACTCCCCTTTGGGTCAATGGGTCGTGCATAGCCTTTGGGTAATGATTCATGGAAGAAATTGAGGCCCATTAGCAATTTTGAGGCACTTGAAGCAAAGTTGACTTTTCAAAATTCCCAAAAATTTCCCAACTTCCAAAAGGCATATCTTGCTCAATATTTAAGCTTTGATCATGTTCTTGGACATTTTGGAAAGGTCTTGAAGTCCTCTAACCAATTCCTTTGGTCCCATGTCATTTTGATTTACCAATATCAAGTTATGGTCTTTGACTTAAAGTGCCTTTTTGTTGACTTTTGAAAATGACCTATAATTTTAAGATTGATAACTTTTTGTGAGAGCATTTATTGCACTTGAAGTGTGAAGATGAGTTGTAGGAAATGTCATTCTCTTCAAAATGAGCTTTGGATGGAATTTTTCTGATAAACCATGTGGAAGTTATGCCCTGGTCAATTTGCAGTTGACTTTTTCAACTGTCCA
This sequence comes from Vicia faba, assembly GCA_948472305.1. Classification (NCBI taxonomy): domain Eukaryota; kingdom Viridiplantae; phylum Streptophyta; class Magnoliopsida; order Fabales; family Fabaceae; genus Vicia; species Vicia faba. The sequence continues at coordinate 1,069,512,033 of OX451735.1, read as the reverse complement.
AAAATAGAAACTTTTGCATCTTGAGACTTTTTGAGCCATGCTTTGAGAATCATGATCAAGAATTGATCAAATGATGTTTGTGGCTTCAAAATAAGATGTTGACCAAAAATTTGGACTTTTGACTGTCAAATGACCATTTTGCCCCTGCAGTTGACTGTGAAGCAATTAGGGTTTTTGACTGTGCAATTTTGTGCTGTGAGTCTTGAAACTTAGCATGAGGATGCTTGACAATGTTTATGGGCATGTGGGACTTGATTGGACCCTTGGAAACTTCAATTTCTTTGCCAGAACCAAAACCCTAATTTTTGACTGTTAGGAGGCAATTGGACTATGCAACTCTTGGGAGATTTTGAAGCATGCTCTTAGCAAATCTTGAAGAATATGGGAGGGAAAATTTTAGGGTACAACAGTTGCCCCTGTTCAATCTTCTTAAACCTGAGGATGTAGATTGGTTGGCGTGCCTTTCGTAATCCGAAGGTGGAAGATGATTGAACACTAGAGTGCCCAGAAATTTGCGCTCACATAGTAGTGTTCGCAGTATGAGGGTTGGAATGGGCTTATAGATGCCATTTGGAGACTGATGGATAGGAAGATGGGCTTATAGATGCCATGTTGAGAGGTGATGGATAGGTGGATGGGCTTATAGATGCCATTTGGGTGTCGATCGCGTAAGAGTTTCCTTAGCGAGAACTTGCGTACCTGAAAAATAAAAATAATTACCTGGCCTGTTACAGGAGTTGATCTTCAAACTTTTTATGTAGATGCGCTCTGGCTGGTTACAGGAATCGAGTATTTAAACCTCTTCAGACGTGCCCTTGCGAGATACAGGAATCGAGTCTGGAGCTTCAAAAGGTTTTTGTTGATAATGATGTGATGAATGAATCAGGGATGGTTACTACCTCAACGGGACGATGAGAGAACCTTGGACGATTACTACCTCAACAGTAACGATGAGAGAACCTTGGGTGATTACCACCTCAACAGTAACGATGAGAGAACCTTGGGCGATTACTACCTTAACATTAACGATGAGAGAACCTTGGGCGATTACTACCTCAACAGTAACGATGAGAGAACCTTGGGCGATTACTACCTCAACAGTAACGATGAGAGAACATTGGGCGATTACTACCTCAACAGTAACGATGAGAGAACCTTGGGCGATTACTACCTCAACAGTAACGATGATATAACCTTGGGCGATTACTACCTCAACAGTAACGATGAGAGAACCTTGGGCGATTACTCCCTCAACAGTAACGATGAGAGAACCTTGGGCGATTACTACCTCAACAGTAACGATGAGAGAACCTTGGGCGATTACTACCTCAACAGTAACGATGAGAGAACCTTGGGCGATTACTACCTCAACAGTAACGATGAGAGAACCTTGGGCGATTACTACCTCAACAGTATTGATGAGAGAACCTTGGGCGATTACTACCTCAACAAGAACGATGAGAGAACCTTGGGCGATTACTACCTCAACAGTAACAATGAGAGAACCTTGGGCGATTACTACCTCAACAGTAACGATGAGAGAACCTTGGGTGTCTTCTACTGAGTCCTCATCAGGAAAATCTTTAGGAGTCGATTTAACTGGACCAGAGAAGGCCTTTGACTGGATCGGCATCAGAAAAATCTTTAGGAGTCGATTTAACTGAACCAGGCAAGGTCTTGGAATCTTCAACTGGAATAAGAATCAGGGAGATCTTAGGGTCGATCTGACTGAACCAGAGAAGGCCTTTGACTGGATCGGCATCAGAAAAATCTTTAGGAGTCGATTTAACTGAACCAGGCAAGGTCTTGAAATCACTTCAACTGGATAAGAATCAGGGAGATCTTAGGGTCGATCTGACTGAACTAGAGAAGGCCTTTGACTGGATCAGAAAAATCTTTAGGAGTCGATTTAACTGAACCAGGCAAGGTCTTGAAATCACTTCAACTGGATAAGAATCAGGGAGATCTTAGGGTCGATCTGACTGAACCAGAGAAGGCCTTTGACTGGATCGGCATCAGAAAAATCTTTAGGAGTCGATTTAACTGAACCAGGCAAGGTCTTGGAATCTTCAACTGGAATAAGAATCAGGGAGCTCTTAGGGTCGATCTGACTGAACCAGAGAAGGCCTTTGACTGGATCGGCATCAGAAAAATCTTTAGGAGTCGATTTAACTGAACCAGGCAAGGTCTTGAAATAACTTCAACTGGATAAGAATCAGAAAAATCTTAGGGTCTATTTAACTGAACCAGAGAAGGTCTTGGATTAAATTTGACTGGATAAATATCAGAAAAATCTTAGGGACGATTTAACTGAACCAGACTAAAGTCTTGGAATATCTTCAACTGGAATAAGAATCAGGGAGATCTTAGGGTCGATCTGACTGAACCAGAGAAGGTCTTGGAATAACTTCAACTGGATAAGAATCAGAAAAATCTTTAGGAATCAATTTAACTGAACCAGAGGAGGTCTTGGACATAGCTGAGAATTTAACTGGATCTTTCCTGAAAGGTAAAGGTCAGTCATATGTAATGCATGATATGGATCAAGCAATGATGTTCTCAACATAAATGAGATTGTAAGATATGATGCATTTATGCATGTATCATGATGTATGTGATGTTTTTTGAACGTATTTTCGTCTAGGAAGATATATCCTTGACGAATGCCGGGAGTTGAATCCTGGGCTGATGTTGAAGAGAGTTCTTCATTTTCGCTGGGGATGGTAGTTGCAAGAATAAACCGGTAGGAGAAGATGACTCCGTTGGGGAATAAACTTGATGAAGAGATTACTCTGCGGGGAATAATTACTCTAGCGATCTTGCTGGGGAACAATACTCTGTGGGAAGAGAGGTACTTTGCTGAGATGAATGAGAACTCCATTGGGGATACCATTGTTATGTTGGAAGTTTTAATAGACTCCGCTGGGGATAGGAAGACTTCATCGAGGACGATCTTTCCGTGGCTTTTGGCTGAGGATAACCCAGTTATATCCTAGTAGGGAAATAATCTTTGAATAAAGCCGGGAGACGCGTTAGTGCTCTGCAGGGGGGAAGCTTCCAGAATCTACTGGGGATAAGCTTCCTGCTGGGGAGATGGATTCCGCTTTCCTGGGGAGGTTTTTGGACTGGACTTTCCTGGGGAAATTTTTGATATGCACTGGGAAAGTGGCTCCATTGAATGTTTGTATACCGCCGGGGAACAATCTTAAATCGAGATTGCCGGGGATGCTTGTTGGGAATATTGCGCTGAGGAATGTTGAGATCTGTTAGGGATACCTAATTTTCTTAAGGCCAACAGTATAACATTGCTTGGGGAGAGTATGTTGACTTGCTGGCTCACTCTCTGGGGAGCTAAGATATCTTGGTTGCGTTCTTCAGCTGAACTTACCTTGGTACCTTGGTGGATAGAGAAACCAGATCGCTTAGACAATTCTTATTGCCCCAGTTCGTGCGGGAGAAGATACCTGTGGAGATCTTGATAACTGCCGATTTGACCAGTCTTCTTCTGGAAAGCAAGTGACAAGATGCCGGGACATAGTCGTACGCTTTTGATCCCTAACTTTTGCCTGGACCACCTTTTCGGGTTTTCAGTCCCCCGCGATACCCATTTTTGCCCAAGCCTCCTTTTCAGGTTTTCGACTTGCAGGGTGTACAAATTTTTCATTTTCATCCCTTCTTTTGCCCGAACCCTTTTGGTTTGCCGGGAAGCCCTTATTTTTGCCTAGGTGTGTCAACCTAGCGGTTCTTTGATTACGCGTAGTATTTTTTCCGACTATGTCCATGCTCTCAGGATGTAAGGAGGTGCCCCTGTTAGAAATGTTTTGCCATGCCACCAGAAGATGTTTGGTCAGACAAGATTCGTTGCTGGAATGCCCCAAGTGACTCAGGTGGAGATTTGCCCCTGGCATTTTAGCATTTGAGAGATTCTTTGAATCTTGACTTAACTGCCCCAGATGACGGACAATGATCATGCCGTGCCCTTTGATTGGAGATACTCTTGTTCATTAGACTTTCGTCATGCGAATTTCTCTGCTGTTCAAACAACTAGTCATATGCAAGCAATGTTATATTAGAAATGCAAAGCTTATGTCTGTCTTGAAGATTTTTGAAAATGCATTTTTTAGTAAAAACAAGTGAATTTTGTAAACTGTGATGTCAACTCGTTATTTTACCGCAAGCCTTAAGGAGTCAGGATACCTTTGTAACAGTATGCTTTCGAACCAACCCATGCTTCAGCTAGGACTTTTAAAGGTTGTAGCGTGGCCTAGTTCACGGTTTAAGAAACAAAGGATAGAGGCTCAAATTATTTGTACCCACCCGCTCTTCGTGATGTTCTTCAAACCTAAGCTCAGTTGATCGTGCGTTAGACCTTGTTTGAGTCTTTGTCCTGATGTCCAATGATGGTTCAGATATTGATGATTTATTTTGAATAGGCAGTCCTTTTTTTTGTTTTTGTTGAGGGTTTGTATGACCTCTTTCTTTTTGATTTCGCTATCCCTAAATTTTGCCTGAACTGTTTCTTTTGTGATTACAGTCAACGAGATGTCCCAGTTTTGTAAGTCTCCTTCATAGGTTTTGAATTATTGGGCTTTTATTTTTTGAGATATAATGACTGCCTATCCTTATGATTATTCAGAATCATCACTCTCTTCTTTTTTTTGTAAGGACCTCTTTGGTGCCATTTGTTATGCACTTGGATCAACTGAGAGAACTACCCTGCCCCAGGTTATGATAAAAGGTTTTAATTTTCGAAAAGAAAAAACTCCTACTTCTTTGGCTCAGAGGGGTTGACGAGGGATTATCTTCCTTATAACTCCAGTGTTTGGGAATTGAAACAATGTCTGTACCTCATCAGCGGGGTCTGTTCAAAAGCATACTGTAAAGATCGTGGTATCGTTTTCGTCATCCTCCCTCAAGAGGCTTAGAATTATTAATCGAGCGTTGATCATCAGAAAAAATATGAAAATAATTTGCATATAGTGAATACGAATATATTGCTTCAAAACAGACATATGCGATGCATTAATGAAATAACAACGTTTAACATGAGTAAATGTTTGAACAAAAGAAAATTACAACTTGAAAATCCTAATGAACAAAAGTCTTTTCATCTCAGGGCTTGTTACTTCAACTGGTGAATCCTGTAGGGATGGTAGAAGTGCTCAACCTGGCCATCTTGGGTGAATTCCACAGCTCCTTCATCAATTAGGTCTTGGATCTTGTTCTTCAAGGTCCAACAATCCTCTATAGCATGCCCCGGGCTGTCGGAATGATAAGCGCAACGGCGTTGGGGTTGTACCTTGAAGGTGTCCTGTTGGGATTCTTAGGAGGATCCCTTAGAGTTACCAAATTCAACCTCAACAGTTGTTGTAGAGCTTGAGGCAGCGACACGTTGAGCTTGGTGAATTACCTTTTGGGCTTGTCTGACTGAAGCTGATGAATTTGTGACCTTGAAGCCAGTTGAGGAGCTTTTCCCTTGTCTTCTTGTCTCAAAGGTGGTTGAATGATGACTGGCCTTTTACCCTTAGACGTTTGCCCCAGTTGGTTACCCTGAGGCAGTTGGTTGACAAGAACTCCGAGCTCTTCTTGTCTTTGAGCTAAGCCTTGAATGATAGTCATCTGCCCCAGCATCTGGGCTTTCATTGTATCCATTTCAGCTTGCAGGTGTTTCATCTGTTCATCCTCAGCACTGTTCCTGACCAAAGTCCCCATGAGAAGTGTCCTCAACTCTTCCTGCCCCTTGGATAGATTCAGGAGGATTTCCCTGAACCGAGTCTCTTGAGCATGAAGGTCCTGGTTATCTTGTTGGGAAGTCATTGCTGAAATAAACAACGGAGAAGGTAAGTGACCTGTAACAAGGGTACCTGTAGTGCAATGATATGTATGATATGCATGTAATGTTTTCAAGGACCTCGCGGGGTAGACAAGAAAAATTGTTAGAATTTGAATTTGTAGCTTGATTGAAGGAACTGCATATTGTTGAGAGTCCTTCTTCAAGGGTCAAAGGCTCACCATATCCAGTGGGTCATAGCCCCTGACAACTTTGGCTAGAGGAAAATAAATCCCCTTTGCCCCTTGCTATACAGTTTTGATTCATCATGACCTGCATCACAGACCCTTGAGATCCTTGAAATGGATTAGTCCTTATGTAGGATGTATGCAATGGTATGATGGTATGATGTCATGTTATGCATGGGGTGATATAAGTAACCCTGTTATGAGTCCAGATTAAGGACTGTAAACAAAACCTGCAAGAAACTCAAGTGTCAGATAACAAGCATGCAAGTAGTCAAGTACAAAAGCACACAAGTCACACCGAGAGCCTTTAGAGTTTAGGCCAGCATGGGGTCTAGGTATTACCCTCTTTCAGTTTGTTGGTTAAAGACCTGTCCTATCAGAAGTAACCGGGTTCTAGAGGATCCCAATATCACTGACTACCCTCAATCGGTCATAACTCCAGCATCGCAACCTTTTCTTGCGGCCAGAACCATCACGAGAGTTTAGCCTCAATGGGCGTAGCATACTGCTACTGTTCTATTGGCCAAGTTGGGTCATTTAAGGTTCTAAGGTCGGTTGGTGCTTAATGACTCCTCAGAAGACCCATATTCTCCTCGTTGCGACACAAGGGATATCGGTACAGACCAAGGTGCCACACCAACGTAGCCACTGCTTCACCCATGTCGGTCTACGCCGGACAGGTCCCTCACAGCTTATGCTACCTAAACAGGGTATCCCCAGATCCGGGTTAGGATCTATGTAACTCCGATGCAACCCACAATTTAAAGCAAACAAGTGAAAATAATTGAAAACACAGTTATGAACTATCCTAAGGTACACCTCACTTTAAGAGTCCCCAGCAGAGTCGCCAGTTCTGTGATCGGTGGATCTGGAACTGACTGTTTAACGCTGGCTCGCGAAATGTCGCGGTAAGAAAGAGTCGCCACCGTCTTTTATTTTCTCCAATATGGAAAGGACAAAAGCACAGAAAAATTCCTTATTGAGATTAGTTCTCGGTTCGGGAGGTAGATTTATAGAAAGGGAAGGTGTTAGCACCCTTTCTATCCATGGTTATCCATGGGCTCTTAGATACTTGCTCATTTGTGTTTTCAAAAGTGTTTGCTTTTCAAAGTGTGAGTGAGTTTGAAAAAGTTTCATTTAAAGTTTCAGATCGACTCTTGTATCAGTCCTCAAGAGTGTTTGAAAAGTTGTTTTTGAAAGCTTTTTGAAAGGTGTCGGTGTGAAAATAAGTTTTTGATTTTTGTTTTGAATTAGAGCAAGTATCTACGAGTCATCTACCTACCCTAAGGAATTAGGCTGTGTAGAGGTCCTTAAGGTAGTGCCATCCCACCATTGAGAGGTAGGTAGCACCACCGTTGGAGGTGTTCGGGTCAATTCGTTTGTAGGGACAGTGTGGTCACCAGAGCAATAGTAGGACACCTTAGAAGCTACCCCCATGCCATGTTCATGGACATGAGGACTTACTAAAACGCCCTATACTCGACGACCACCTTTCGAGGGGCAAGGCAACAGTGAGGCGTACCCTAAGAGTGGTGTGTGAATTGTGTGTCATTTTCAGTTTATGTTTTATCTTGATCATGCATTGGGTGAACTACGCTTTGATTTTATTTGGGCATACATTCTTTCATGTGATTAGCAGTTAAAAGGTGCAGAAATTAAAATGCGAAAAATAAAAGTCCTACGCTATTACAAGGCGCGGGTCTATACATCGCCAAATTAACAAAGACCCGATTTTTGAATGAAAATGCGGAAAGTAAATGTCCTAATTACTATTACAAAGCTTTGGGGCAATTACATAAATTTAAAATGAAAAATAGACGCAAACGCGCGAAAAGAAATTATAATCGAAGGTGCGAGGGCGTTGGACCCTTTAAAGAAATTAAATTGAAATTACTAAATAAATTAATGATTAAATAAAGAGAAGAATTTGTTTTTTTTTTGTTTTTGGTACTTAATGGACATAAAGAAAATTAAAAGGAAAAGAAACCCTAATTCTACATGTTTTTAATTATTTAAGGAAAAGAATTAAAGTTTAAACATAATTTACTCAAATTATTTAATTACAAGTTTATTTACAAAAATAATTAATTATTAATAATAATAAGAATAAGATGAAATTATTTTACTGAGAAAAAGAATAAAAAATCTAAAACCTAATTTCTACCTATTTTAGTTATTTAGAAAAAGAATTAAAATTAAAACCCTAAATTAAAACTAAATTGATTATTAATTTATTTACAAAATATTAATGCATTAAATAATAAACATATTTTATTTTGACTTTTCTGATTTTTTTTGTATTTTTTTGTATTATGAAAATTAATTTTATGGAATTAAATAAAAGCAATTAATCAAATAATAAAAAAAAGAGAATTAAAATAAAAAAGGGAAATATGCAAACCATAGGAGGGGTATCTGCCCAATTTGGAGGTTATATTGAGCAATTTGGCCCACTTCAATCAGGCCTTTTTTGACTTTTCAGACTTGTGTATGGAGTTGTTGACCAATGCGTATGATGATCTGCAAATTCTGACCTTTGGATTGGGACCCCTGGCCACTTGGCAGGCAAGTACGTATGCGTGTATGGTGGACTTCAGGTGAGGCGCTGCATGGAAACGTATTAAGAAAAATAATATTGAGGAAGTGGGGGACCTGGGAATCGAACCCAGGTCCCAATACCTGCCAGCCAAGCCATCTTCCACCAAGCCAAACGCGTTTATTTGTTAACTTAATGGACACTGATCAATATATGCAAAAAGTGCAATTATTCTGGAACCAACGAAAAAACGCGCCAATGATTTGAATGCACCACTCACGTTCCTCCATGCATCATCTTCTTCAATTGTTCTGAAATAAAAAGCATTTAAATAGCGGGGGTTTTAAACCCCCACTAAGTCAAACCTGCAAAAATAGCGATTAGGCTATGGAGCAATATAAATTGGGCGCGAATAGTGAGTTCAATTCGTTTTGAGGTCCTGAGTCCAATGGCATGGGTTTGAATGGCCAATTTTTCCAGACGTGAAAAGCCCCAAATTTGAAACTCTGAAAACCTAGAAAACGTTAATGGCATATTTCGATACAGGCATGGTTAGGACAATTAAATGGCATCATTAGCTTCAGAAGGTTCATATTAATATAAATCAACATTTAAAATGTATGAAACATGCATGTAAATCAAAATACGATTATGAAAGTTTTCATGAACAGGGCGATGGCGTTCTACCGATTCTCTGCGCGTGGAAGCTTGGTTTCAATTGCAAACGCCTCCTAGATGTATCAGGAGTGTGTTGGAATAGTTATTTGGCTTTGAAACGAGCTCTAGCTGTGAAAACAGTTTTCAATTTTTTTGGAAAAAATGCAAAATTGTTCTCTCAATTCTTGTGCAGCTTTCTTGTTCTTTGCATTAGGGTTGCAATGTGTATATATGTGTGAATGCATTAGGTCAGAAAAATCAAGCCCAAAGCCTTGTATTCAATGATTTTGAATTTGTGATTTTCATGATCTTTTTCAATCTTTTCTTGCCATGGAACTTGCCTATTTGGAAGATTTGGTCCCTTTGATATGGTACACGATATATTTAGGCCTTAATGAGAGAATATGCTGCACAAAAGGATTTGGAAAACATGTTTTAGTATTTTTCTTATATTTAATTTTAATTAAATGAATTAATAGGATTAAAAACTCAATTAATCAATTAAAAATAAGAAAATAACTCCCCTTTGGGTCAATGGGTCGTGCATAGCCTTTGGGTAATGATTCATGGAAGAAATTGAGGCCCATTAGCAATTTTGAGGCACTTGAAGCAAAGTTGACTTTTCAAAATTCCCAAAAATTTCCCAACTTCCACAAGGCATATCTTGCTCAATATTTAAGCTTTGATCATGTTCTTGGACATTTTGGAAAGGTCTTGAAGTCCTATAACCAATGACTTTGGTCCCATGTCATTTTGATTTACCAATCACAAGTTATGGTCTTTGACTTAAAGTGCCTTTTTGTTGACTTTTGAAAATGACCTATAATGTTGAGATTGATAACTTTTTGTGAGAGCATTTCTTGGACTTGAAGTGTGAAGATGAGTTGTAGGAAATGTCATTCTCTTCAAAATGAGCTTTGGATGGAATTTTTCTGATAAACCATGTGGAAGTTATGCCCTGGTCAATTTGCAGTTGACTTTTTCAACTGTCCAAAAATAGAAACTTTTGCATCTTGAGACTTTTTGAGCCATGCTTTGAGAATCATGATCAAGAATTGATCAAATGATGTTTGTGGCTTCAAAATAAGATGTTGTCCAAAAATTTGGACTTTTGACTTTCAAATGACCATTTTGCCCCTGTAGTTGACTGTGAAGCAATTAGGGTTTTTGACTGTGCAATTTTGTGCTGTGAGTCTTGAAACTTAGCATGAGGATGCTTGACAATGTTTATGGGCATGTGGGACTTGATTGGACCCTTGGAAACTTCAATTTCTTTGCCAGAACCAAAACCCTAATTTTTGACTGTTAGGAGGCAATTGGACTGTGCAACTCTTGGGAGATTTTGAAGCATGCTCTTAGCAAATCTTGAAGAATATGGGAGGGAAAATTTTGGGGTACAACAGTTGCCCCTGTTCAATCTTCTTAAACCTGAGGATGTAGATTGGCTGGCGTGCCTTTCGTAATCCGAAGGTGGAAGATGATTGAACACTAGAGTGCCCAGAAATTTGCGCTCACATAGTAGTGTTCGCAGTATGAGGGTGGGAATGGGCTTATAGCTGCCATTTGGAGACTGATGGATAGGAAGATGGGCTTATAGATTCCATGTTGAGAGGTGATGGATAGGTGGATGGGCTTATAGATGCCATTTGGGTGTCGATCGCGTAAGAGTTTCCTTAGCGAGAACTTGCGTACCTGAAAAAGAAAAATAATTACCTGGCCTGTTACAGGAGTTGATCTTCAAACTTTTTATGTAGATGCGCTCTGGCTGGTTACAGGAATCGAGTCTTTAAACCTCTTCAGACGTGCCCTGGCGAGATACAGGAATCGAGTCTGGAGCTTCAAAAGGTTTTTGTTGATAATGATGTGATGAATGAATCAGGGATGGTTACTACCTCAATGGGACAATGAGAGAACCTTGGACGATTACTACCTCAACAGTAACGATGAGAGAACCTTGGGTGATTACCACCTCAACAGTAACGATGAGAGAACCTTGGGTGATTACTACCTTAACAGTAACGATGAGAGAACCTTGGGCGATTACTACCTCAACAGTAACGATGAGAGAACCTTAGGCGATTACTACCTCAACAGTAACGATGAGAGAACCTTGGGCGATTACTACCTCAACAGTAACGATGAGAGAACCTTGGGCGATTACTACCTCAACAGTAACGATGAGAGAACCTTGGGTGATTACTACCTCAACAGTAACGATGAGAGAACCTTGGGCGATTACTACCTCAACAGTAACGATGAGAGAACCTTGGGCGATTACTACCTCAACAGTAAAGATGAGAGAACCTTGGGCGATTACTACCTCAACAGTAACGATGAGAGAACCTTGGGCGATTACTACCTCAACAGTAACGATGAGAGAACCTTGGGCGATTACTACCTCAACAGTAACGATGAGAGAACCTTGGGTGATTACTACCTCAACAGTAACGATGAGAGAACCTTGGGCGATTACTACCTCAACAGTAACGATGAGAGAACCTTGGGCGATTACTACCTCAACAGTAACGATGAGAGAACCTTGGGCGATTACTACCTCAACAGTAACGATGAGAGAACCTTGGGCGATTACTACCTCAACAGTAACGATGAGAGAACCTTGGGCGATTACTACCTCAACAGTAACGATGAGAGAACCTTGGGCGATTACTACCTCAACAGTAACGATGAGAGAACCTTGGGTGTCTTCTACTGAGTCCTCATCAGGAAAATCTTTAGGAGTCGATTTAACTGGACCAGAGAAGGCCTTTGACTGGATCGACATCCGAAAAATCTTTAGGAGTCGATTTAACTGAACCAGGCAAGGTCTTGGAATCTTCAACTGGAATAAGAATCAGGGAGATCTTAGGGTCGATCTGACTGAACCAGAGAAGGCCTTTGACTGGATCGGCATCAGAAAAATCTTTAGGAGTCGATTTAACTGAACCAGGCAAGGTCTTGAAATCACTTCAACTGGATAAGAATCAGGGAGATCTTAGGGTCGATCTGACTGAACTAGAGAAGGCCTTTGACTGGATCAGAAAAATCTTTAGGAGTCGATTTAACTGAACCAGGCAAGGTCTTGAAATCACTTCAACTGGATAAGAATCAGGGAGATCTTAGGGTCGATCTGACTGAACCAGAGAAGGCCTTTGACTGGATCGGCATCAGAAAAATCTTTAGGAGTCGATTTAACTGAACCAGGCAAGGTCTTGGAATGTTCAACTGGAATAAGAATCAGGGAGCTCTTAGGGTCGATCTGACTGAACCAGAGAAGGCCTTTGACTGGATCGGCATCATAAAAATCTTTAGGAGTCGATTTAACTGAACCAGGCAAGGTCTTGAAATAACTTCAACTGGATAAGAATCAGAAAAATATTAGGGTCGATTTAACTGAACCAGAGAAGGTCTTGGATTAACTTTGACTGGATAAGAATCAGAAAAATCTTAGGGACGATTTAACTGAACCAGACTAAAGTCTTGGAATATCTTCAACTGGAATAAGAATCAGGGAGATCTTAGGGTCGATCTGACTGAACCAGAGAAGGTCTTGGAATAACTTCAACTGGATAAGAATCAGAAAAATCTTTAGGAATCGATTTAACTGAACTAGAGGAGGTCTTGGACATAGCTGAGAATTTCACTGGATCTTTCCTGAAAGGTAAAGGTCACTCATATGTAATGCATGATATGGATCAAGCAATGATGTTCTCAACATAAATGAGATTGTAAGATATGATGCGTTTATGCATGTATCATGATGTATGTGATGTTTTTTGAACGTATTTTCGTCTAGGAAGATATATCCTTGACGAATGCCGGGAGTTGAATCCTGGGATGATGTTGAAGAGAGTTCTTCATTTTCGCTGGGGATGGTAGTTGCAAGAATAAACCGGTAGGAGAAGATGACTTCGTTGGGGAATAAACTTGATGAAGAGATTACTCTGCGGGGAATAATTACTCTAGCGATCTTGCTGGGGAACAATACTCTGTGGGAAGAGAGGTACTTTGCTGAGATGAATGAGAACTCCATTGGGGATACCATTGTTATGTTGGAAGTTTTAATAGACTCCGTTGGGGATAGGAAGACTTCGTCGAGGACGATCTTTCCGTGGCTTTTGGCTGGGGATAACCCAGTTATATCCTGGTAGGGAAATAATCTTTGAATAAAGCCGGGAGACGCGTTAGTGCTCTGCAGGGGGGAAGCTTCCAGAATCTACTGGGGATAAGCTTCCTGCTGGGGAGATGGATTCCGCTTTCCTGGGGAGGTTTTTGGATTGGACTTTCCTGGGGAAATTTTTGATATGCACTGGGAAAGTGGCTCCACTGAATGTTCGTATACCGCCGGGGAACAATCTTAAATCGAGATTGCTGGGGATGCTTGTTGGGAATATTGCGCTGAGGAATGTTGAGATCTGTTAGGGATACATAATTTCCTTAAGGCCAACTGTGATCGGTGGACCTGGAACTGACTGTTTAACGCTGGTTCGCGAAATGTCGCGGAAGCAAGAGTCGCCACTGTCTTTTATTTTCTCCAAATGGAAAGGACAAAAGCACAGAAAAATTCCTTATAGAGATTGCTCTCGGTTCGGGAGGTAGATTATAGAAAGGGAAGGTGTTATCACCCTTTCTATCCATGGTTATCCATGGGCTCTTAGATACTTGCTCATTGTGTTTTCAAAAGATGTTTGCTTTTTAGAGTGGGTTTAAAAAGTTTCTTTGAAAATTTTAGTTCGACTCTTGTATCAGTCCTCAAGAGTGTTTGAAAAGTTGCTTTCGAAAGCTTTTTGAAAGTGTCGGTGCGAAAAGAAGTTTTTTGATTTGTTTTGAAATTAGAGCAAGTATCTATGAGTTCTCTACCTACCCTAAGGAATTCGTCTGTGTAAATGTCTTTAAAGTAGTGCCATCCCACCATTGAGAGGTAGGTAGCACCACCGTTGGAGGTATTCGGGTCAATTCGGGGTTTAGGGACATTGTGGTCACCGAGCAAAGGTAAGACACCTTAGAAGCTACCCTTATGCCATTGATCTTTTATTCCGAGGCAACTTGTTTTGAGGCAACCAGATCAATGGGACATAAGGACTCACTAAGACGTCCTATAGTCGACGACCACGTTTCGAGGGACAAGGCAACAGTGTGGTCACCAGAGTAATAGGAAGATACCTTAGAAGCTACCCTCATGCCATATTCATGGACATGAGGACTTACTAAAACATCCTCTACTCGACGACCACCTTTCGAGGGGCAAGGCAACAGTGAGGCGTACCCTAGGGGTGGTGTGTGATTTGTGTGTCGTTTTTATTTATGTTTATCTTGTTCATGGATTGGTGATCTACGCGTTGCTTTTATTTTGGCATTCATTCTTTCATGCAAATTATTAACAGTTTAAAAGATGCGGAATTAAAAGTCCTACGCTATTACAAAGGCGCGGGTCTACATCGCCAAATTAATCCAAGACCCGATTGATAAAAATGCGGAAAGTAAAAAGAGACCTAATTACTATTACAATCCTTGAGCAGTTACATAATATTCGAAAAGAAAATAAATGCGTTGAAAGAAATTGAAATTGAATGTCCGAGGGTTTTGACCCTTTGCTTGAAATTAAACGAAATTAAAATCTATTATTATTTAATTAAAGAAAAGAAGATGTTTTTATTATTTTTTGGTATTTATGAAGATAAAGAAAATTAAAATTAAGAGGAAACCCTAGTTCTAAATATTTTAATTATTAATAAAAAAAATATATATATTAAAGTTACTCTAATTTACTAATTAATTAATATGCATGTTTATTTACAAAAATAAATAGTAATAATAATAATAAATAAATGAGAAAAAATTGATTAAGAAAAGGATGAAAAAATGTTAAAAACCTAATTCTATATATTTTTATTTATTAAGAAAAGATTGAAATTTAAAACCTAAATTACACTAAATTAATTGTTAGTTATTTATTTACAAAAAATAGATTAATGATGAGATTAATAATAATTAAACATATTTTGTATTTTAATTTATTAGGAAAAAAATGTTAATTGATTAGTGATTAATAAAAATAATAACGATTAATTAATTAAAGGAACATAATACAAATAGAGAGGGAGTTTAGGAGTATACGAGCCTGATTGGAGGGGTGAAACAGCTATTGGTGTCATGTGTAAACTGTTTTGTTTTGGCCATTTGGCTTTTGGCTTTTGGCCATTTGTGTTCTGGCTTCAACGTTCCTTAACCTTCTCAAGATGTCTACCTCGCCATGTATTGGTGTCATGCATAAGTTGTTCTACTTTGGCCATTTGGTTTTTGGCTTTTGGCCATTTGTGTTTTGGCCTCAACGTTCCTTAATGAACCTGTATGGGATCATGTCTAAATCTGCAGTGTTGAATCTCATGAACACATTAAATAAAATCATAAAATGTAAATAAAGCCAATATATGAAGAAATTTAATATTTAGGCACAATATGGCATGTATGAATATTATACCCTTTTGATCATGGAGATCAAACCAATCTTACCCTTACTGGAAAATTAGTGACATGAATGCTTTTATGCCTTTTGGATCATGGAGATCAAGCCAGCCTTACCCTTACTGAAGAAGTAGTGAGGTGTTGGTTTGTAACTGTGATGGCTTGTTTGTAGTGAGAGAGTGATTTGTAATAAGGATTTCAAGGTTTTAGGGTTCTTGAAAGAATTTGATATTCTAACAGTGTTGTGCCAAGGTTTTTTCTCTCTTTTTTCTCCTCCCTGGTTTGTGTGAAAAGAAGGTGATTATATAATGGAAATTAGGGTAAAGAAAATGGGCTTTGAATGTGAAATTGGGCCTCCAATGTCCACTTGAGTTCGTCACTTTCCAGGCTAAATCGCAGGGAATTAAGTGCAATTTTTGAAGTTGAAATGTGAAAACAAAATGTAGCCTACATCGAGAACTAACTCCTGTCCGAAAATCGGCTCAATCGGATAAACGGTGAATTAGTTATGAATTTTTGAAGTTTCAGCTCAGACAAACTTATTTTGGGCTCCAGTGTCGACTCTGACACGTTCTTCAATAAAAAACTGGTATTGATCGGAGCATAATCCGGTCTCGACTTTTGAAGCAAAGTTGTAGATCTATGAGTCAGGGACCTTGTGTAAAAATATGAGCCCAATCCGATAAAAATTGACCGAGTTATGAATTTTCGAAGTTTCGGCCCAGATGAAATAATATTCAGCATTCAAGATTTTCAGCGTGTCACGCACTCTGAGCAAAAAACGAAGGCCTTTTGAATACCGTTTGAACTTGATACCTCCTGTGAAAATGTAGCCAACTCAATTTGTGAAATTTTGGCGCCGGAACCAGCTTGATACGATGAAAATCGACCAAGTTATGATTTTCTGAACATGACGCAAATAAACTTCTGTCACAAATTTTCTGTATGAAAATACTTGATAAATCCACATTTTTGAAGACCTTCTGATTGAAATTGGCTTCCAGCCGTGAGAGATTAAAACATAGATAATGTCAAGACGGAATTTTGGCCACTGGAACGGGTTCAAAACGAGTCACGATCTTCAAGTTATGAATTTTTTAGCGCGTAAAAACTGCACTTTCAGCACACTTTTTCACCATATTTCTTCGAGAAAACTCACACATTCGGATACCTTCTTTAAAGAATTGACTCTTGAGCCGAACCTGAATTTGAGAATACATTATCAGAGATATCTTGGCGAAAGAATACCTGAATATGACGCGCCGGGTTGGACTTGTGAATTTTTCTTGAAATATTTTGAGAAATATGGGAGGGCAAATTTTGGGGTACAACAGTTGCCCCTGTTCAATCTTCTTAGTCCTGAGGATGTAGATTGGCTGGCGTGCCTTTCATAATCCGAAGGTGGAAGATGATTGAACACTAGAGTGCCCAGAAATTTGCGCTCACATGTTGGCAGTATGATGGGGGGAATGGGCTTATAGATGCCATTTGGAGATTGATGGATAGGACGATGGGCTTATAGATGCCATGCTAAGAGATGATGGATGGGCTTATAGATGCCATCTGGGTGTCGATCGCGTAAGAGATTCCTTAGCGAGAACTTGCGTACCTGAAAATAAAATGATTACCTGGCCTGTTACAGGAGCTGGTCTTCAAACTCTTATGTAGATGTGCCCTGACTGGTTACCGGAATTGAATCTGGAGCTTCAAAAGGTGATGAATGAACCAGGGTTGGTTACTACCTCAACGGGACGGTGAGAGAACCTTGGACGATTACTACCTCAACAGGAACGCTGAGAGAACCTTGGAGTGATTATTACCTCCACAGTAACGGGGAGAGAACCATAGGCGACTTTAACCTCAACAGTAACGCTGAGAGAATCTTGGGCGACTTCAACCTCAACAGTAACGCTGAGAGAATCATAGGCGACTTCAACCTCAACAGTAACGATGAGAGAATCTTGGGCGACTTCAACCTCAACAGTAACGCTGCGAGAATCTTGGGGAGATTACTACCTCCACAGTAACGGGGAGAGAACCATAGGCGACTTCAACCTCAACAGTAACGATGAGAGAATCATAGGCGACTTCAACCTCAACAGTAACGATGAGAGAATCTTAGGCGACTTCAACCTCAACAGTAACGCTGAGAGAATCTTGGGGCGATTACTACCTCCATAGTAACGGGGAGAGAACCATAGGCGACTTCAACCTCAACAGTAACGATGAGAGAATCATAGGCGACTTCAACTTCAACAGTAACGATGAGAGAATCTTGGGCGACTTCAACCTCAACAGTAACGCTGAGAGAATCTTGGGGAGATTACTACCTCCACAGTAACGGGGAGAGAACCATAGGCGACTTCAACCTCAACAGTAATGATGAGAGAATCATAGGCGACTTCAACCTCAACAGTAACACTGAGAGAATCTTGGGTGACTTCAACCTCAACAGTAACGCTGAGAGAATCTTGGGCGACTTCAACCTCAACAGTAACGCTGAGAGAATCTTGGGCGACTTCAACCTCAACAGTATCATTGAGAGAATCTTGGACGACTTCAACTTCAACAGTAACGCTGAGTGAATCTTGGGGTGATTACTACCTCCGCAGTAACGGGGAGAGAACCACAGGCGACTAAAACCTCAACATTAATCATTGAGAGAATCTTGGATAACTTCTACTTCAACAGTAACGCTGAGAGAATCTTGGGGCGATTACTACCTCCGCAGTAACGGGGAGAGAACCACAGGCGACTACAACCTTAACAGTAATCATTGAGAGAATCTTGGATAACTTCTACTTCAACAGTAACACTGAGAGAATCTTGGGGCGATTACTACCTCCGTAGTAACGGCGAGAGAACCACAGGCGACTACAACCTCAACAGTAATCATTGAGAGAATCTTGGATAACTTCTGCTGAGTCTTTATCAGGAAAATCTGTTAGGGGTCGATTTAGCTGGACTAGAGAAGGCCTTTGACTGGATAAGAAACAGAGAAATCTTAGGGTCGATTTAACTGAACCGGTCTAGGTCTTGAAATCTTCAACTGGATAAGAAACAGGGAGATCTTAGGGTCGATCTGACTGAACCAGAGAAGGCCTTGAAATATAGCTGAGAACTTAACTGGATCTTTCCTGAAAGGTAAAAGTCAGTTATATGCAATGCATGATATGGATCAGGCAATGATGTTCTCAATCATAAATGAGATTTGTAAGATATGATGCGTATATGCATGCTATAATGTATGAAAGTGCGATGTTTATGAATGTATCTTTTCGTCTTAGGAAAATAAATCCTTGACGGGTGCCGGGAAGTCACTCCTGGGCTGATGTTTGAAGAATAGATCTTTGTCGGCTCCGCTAGGGATGGAAGTTGCAAGAGTACCGGTAGGAGAAGATAACTCCGTTGGGGAATAAACTTGGCGAATGGATTACTCTGCGGGGAGAAAAGTACTCTTGTTGGAGTAATACTCTGTGGGGGGAGAGGTACTTTGCTGAGTTGTTGATAATAACTTGCTGGGGATACTGTTGTTGTGTTGGAAGTGTTAGTAGACTTCGCTGGGGATAGGAAGACTTTGCCGAGGACGATCTTTCCGTGAATTTTGGCTGAGGATAACCCAGTTATATCCTGGTAAGGAAATAACTCTTTGAATAAAGCCGGGGGACGCGCTCGTGCTCTGCGAGGATAAGCTTCCAGAATCTACTGGGGATAAGCTTACTGCTGGGGAGATGATTTCCAACTTTCCTTGGGAACTAGATTGGACTCTCCTGGGGAAGTTTTGAATTGTATCGGGGAAGTGATTCCACTGAATGTTGGATATACCGCCGGGGAACAATCTTTAGGTCAAGACTGCCGGGGATGCTTGTTAAGGATGACTGTATATTGCTGGGGAATGTTGAGATCTGCGGGAGGATACCCAACTTCCTTAAGTTTGATAATAGTTTTGCTTGGGGAGAGTGCACTGACTTGCTGGTTCACTCTCTGGGGGGTTAAGACATACTGGTTGTGTTCTTTAGCCGAACTTACCTTGGTACCTTGGTGGACAGAACAATTAGATCGCTTAGACCACTCATTATTGCCCCTGTTTCTATGGGAGAAGGCACCTGTGGGGTGCTGATAGTTGTTGATGGACAAACCTTCTTCTGGTAAGCAAGTGACAAGAAGACGGGACATAGTCGTACGCTTTGATCCCTAACTTTTTCCTGGACCGCCCTTTCGGGTTTTCAGTCCACCGGGATACCCATTTTGGCCCAAGCCGCCTTTTCAGGTTTTCGACTTGCCGGGTGTACAAATTTTTTCAATTTCATCCCTTCATTTTTGCCCGAACCCTTTTGGTTCGCCGGGAAGCCCTTATTTTTGCCTAGGCATGTCAGCCTAGCGGGTCTTTGATTTTGCGTAGTATTTTTTCGACTATGTCCATGCTCTCAGGATGTAGGGAGGTGCCCCTGTTATTGTGTTGCCACGCTATCAGAAGATGTTTGATCAGGCAAGATCCGTTGTTGGAATGCCCAAAGTGATTTAGACAGAGATTTGCCCCAGGCTAATTGGCCTTTGAGAGATTCTCCGAATCTTGATTGGACTGCCCCAGATAATAGACCATGATCAGGTCCGCCCCTTGATTGGAAGTGCTTTTGTTCACTAGGTATTCATCGTGCGAATTTTCCTGCTGGTCAAACAAAAAGTCATATGCAAACAATGTTATATCAAAAATGCAAAGCTTATGTCTGTCTTGAAGATTTTGAAAATGCATTCTTTTTCATAAAACAAGTGAATGTTTGTAAAACGTGATGTCAACTCCGTATTTACCGTAGGCCTTAAGGAGTCAGGATACCTTTCGTAATAGTATGCTTTCGAACTAACCCATGCTTCAGCTAGGACTTTTGAGGGTTATAACGTGGCCTGGTTCATGGTTTAAGAAACAAAGGATAAAGGCTCAAATTATTTGTACCCACCCGCTCTTCGTGATGTTCTCCAAACCTAAACTCAGTTGATCATACGTTAGACCTTGTTTGAGTCTTTGCTCTGATTTTCCGGTGATGATTCAGATGTTGATAACTTATTTTGAATAGGCAGTCATTCCCCTTTTTTTGTTGAGGGTTTGTAAGACCTCTTTCTTTTTCTTTCATTATCCCTGTTTTTTGCCTGAACTGTTTCTTTTTGGAATTACAGTCAGCGGGATGCCCCAGTTTTGTAAGTCTCCTTCATAGGTTTTGACTTAATGGTTTTTTTTTATTATTTTTGAGATATAATGACTGCCTATCCTTATGATTATTCGGAATCATCATTGTCTTCTCTTTTTTTGTAAGGGCCTCTTTGGTGCCATTCGTTATGCACCTGGATCAACTGAGAGAACTACCCTGCCCCAGGTTATGATTAAGGGTTTTAATTTTCGAAAAGAAAAACTCCTACTTCTTTGGCTCAGAGGGGTTGACGAGGGATTATCATCCTTATAACTCCAGTGTTTAGGAATTGAAACAATGCCTGTACCTCATCAGCGGGGTCTGTTCAAAAGCATACTGTAAAGATCGTGGTATCGTTTTCGTCATCCTCCCTCAAGAGGCTTAGAATTATTAATTGAGAGTTGATCATCAGAAAAAATATGAAAATAATTTGCATATAGTGAATACGAATATATTGCTTCAAAACAGACATATGCGATGCATTAATGAAATAACAGTGTTTAACATGAATAAAATGTTTGAACAAAAGAAAATCACAACTTGAAAATCCTAATGAACAAAGGTCTTTTCATCTCAGGGCTTGTTATTTCACATGGTGAGCCTTGGAGGGATGGTAGAAAAATTCAGCCTGGCCATCTTGTGTGAACTCCAGTGCCCCTTCATCAATCAGGTCCTGGATCTTGTTCTTCAGAGCCCAACACTCATTTGTATCATGTCCTGGACAGGCAGAATGGTAGGCACACCTTTTATTGGGATCATAAGTAGGATGTGCTGTGTTGGGATTCTGGGGATGAGCCCTTAATGTGATCAAATTCAACCTCAACAAGCGTTGTAGAGCTTGAAACAACGACATGTTGAGTTGGGTGAATTGCCTCCTGGGCTTGTCTGGCTGAAGCTGGTGAGGTTGATGATGAATTTGTGACACTGGAGCCAAATGAGGAGCTCTCCCTTTACCTCCTTGTCTCAAAGGTGGTTGAACGATGACTGGCTTTTTACCCTTAGACGTTTGCCCCAGTTGGTTACCCTGAAGCAGTTGGTTGACGAGAACCCCGAGCTCATCTTGTCTTTGAGCTAACCCTTGAATGGCAGTCACCTGCCCCAGCATCTGGACCTTCAATGCATCCACCTCAGCTTGTAGGTGTTTCAGCCTTTCATCCTCATCACTGTTCCTGACAAAGGTCCCCATGAGAAGTGTCCTTAGCTCCTCCTGCCCCTTGGATAGATTCAGGAGGATTTCCCCGAACCGAGTCTCTTGAGCAAGAAGGTCCTGGTTATCTTGTTGGGAAGTCATTGCTGAAATAAACAGCGACAAAGGTAAGTGACCTGCAAAAGGGATACCTGTTATGCAATGATGTGTATGACAGGCATGCAATGTTTTCAAGGACCTCGCGGGATAAACAAGAAAATTTGTTAGAATTTGGGTCCGGTAGCTTCATGGAAGGAACTGCATATTATTGAGAGTCCTTCTTCAAAGGGTCAAAGGCTCACCATATCCAGTGGGTCATAGCCCCTGACTTTAGTCATCATGTCTAGTTCTGGTTTCCAAACAACCTTGGTTAGGGGAACCTTCTCCAGGAGTCAAAGCTCACCATATCAAGTGGGTCATAGCCCCTGACAACCTTGGCTAGAGGAAAATAAATCCTCTTTGCCCCTTGTTAGATGTTTGATTTATCATGACCTGCATCACAAGCCCTTGAGATCCTTGAAATGGGTTAGGATGTATGCAATGGTATGATGTTATGTTATGCATGGGGTAATGTAAGTAGCCCTGTTATGAATCCCAATTAAGGACTGCAAACCAAAACCTGCAAGCAACTCAAATAAGACTTGTCATGAGTCCCAATTAAGGACTATAAACAAAACCTGCAAGAAACTTAGTAAACCCTGTTATGAGTCCCAATTAAGGACTATAAACAAAACCTGCAAGTAGTTCATGTGTCAGATAACAAGCATGCAAGTAGTCAAGTACGAAGGCACACAAGTCACACAAGAGAAACTCTTAGAGTTTAAGGCCAGCATGGGGTCTGGGTATTACCCTCTTGAAGTTGGTGGGCTCAACCTGTCTTATTAAAGTAACCGGGTTCTTAGAGGATCCCAATATCATTGACTATCCTCAATCGGTCATAACTCCAGCATCGCAATCTTTTCTTGCGGCCAGAACCATCACGAGAGTTTAGCCTCAATGGGCGTAGCATACTGCTACTGTTCTATTGGCCAAGTTGTGTCATTTAAGGTTCTAAGGTTGTTGGTGCTTAATGACTCCTCAGAAGACCCATATTCTCCTCGTTGCAACACAAGGGATATCGGTACAGACCAAGGTGCCACACCAACGTAGCCACTGTTTCACCCGTGTCGGTCTACGCCGGACAGGTCCCTCACAGCTTATGCTACCTAAACAGGGTATCCCCAGATCCGGGTTAGGATCTATGTAACTCCCATGCAACCCACAAATTTAAAGCAGACAAGTCAATACAATTGAAAACACAGTTATGAACTAACCCTAAGGTACACCTCACTTTAAGTTTAATTCCCCAGCAGAGTCGCCAGTTCTGTGATCGGTGGATCTGGAACTGACTGTTTAACGCTGGTTCGCGAAATGTCGCGGAAGCAAGAGTCGCCACCGTCTTTTATTTTCTCCAAATGGAAAGGACGAAAGCACAGAAAAATTCCTTATAGAGATTGCTCTCGGTTCGGGAGGTAGATTATAGAAAGGGAAGGTGTTAGCACCCTTTCTATCCATGGTTATCCATGGGCTCTTAGATACTTGCTCATTGTGTTTTCAAAAGATGTTTGCTTTTTAGAGTGGGTTTAAAAAGTTTCTTTGAAAATTTCAGTTCGACTCTTGTATCAGTCCTCAAGAGTGTTTGAAAAGTTGCTTTCGAAAGCTTTTTGAAAGTGTCGGTGCGAAAAGAAGTTTTTTGATTTGTTTTGAAATTAGAGCAAGTATCTATGAGTTCTCTACCTACCCTAAGGAATTCGTCTGTGTAAATGTCCTTAAAGTAGTGTCATCCCACCATTGAGAGGTAGGTAGCACCACCGTTGGAGGTATTCGGGTCAATTCAGGGTTTAGGGACATTGTGGTCACCGAGCAAAGGTAAGACACCTTAGAAGCTACCCTTATACCATTGATCTTTTATTCCGAGGCAACTATTCTGAGGCAACTTGTTTTGAGGCAACCAGATCAATGGGACATAAGGACTCACTAAGACGTCCTATAGTCGACGACCACGTTTCGAGGGACAAGGCAACAGTGTGGTCACCAGAGTAATAGGAAGATACCTTAGAAGCTACCCTCATGCCATATTCATGGACATGAGGACTTACTAAAACATCCTCTACTCGACGACCACCTTTCGAGGGGCAAGGCAACAGTGAGGCGTACCCTAGGGGTGGTGTGTGATTTGTGTGTCGTTTTCATTTATGTTTATCTTGTTCATGGATTGGTGATCTACGCGTTGCTTTTATTTTGGCATTCATTCTTTCATGCAAATTATTAACAGTTTAAAAGATGCGGAATTAAAAGTCCTACGCTATTACAAAGACGCGGGTCAACATCGCCAAATTAATCCAAGACCCGATTGATAAAAATGCGGAAAGTAAAAAGAGACCTAATTACTATTACAATCCTTGAGCAGTTACATAATATTCGAAAAGAAAATAAATGCGTTGAAAGAAATTGAAATTGAATGTCCGAGGGTTTTGACCCTTTGCTTGAAATTAAACGAAATTAAAATCTATTATTATTTAATTAAAGAAAAGAAGATGTTTTTATTATTTTTTGGTATTTATGAAGATAAAGAAAATTAAAATTAAGAGGAAACCCTAGTTCTAAATATTTTAATTATTAATAAAAAAAATAAATATTAAAGTTACTCTAATTTACTAATTAATTAATATGCATGTTTATTTACAAAAATAAATAGTAATTATAATAATAAATAAATGAGAAAAAATTGATTAAGAAAATGATGAAAAAATGTTAAAAACCTAATTCTATATATTTTTATTTATTAAGAAAAGATTGAAATTTAAAACCTAAATTACACTAAATTAATTGTTAGTTATTTATTTACAAAAAATAGATTAATGATGAGATTAATAATAATTAAACATATTTTGTATTTTGATTTTATTAGGAAAAAAATGTTAATTGGTTAGTGATTAATAAAAATAATAACGATTAATTAATTAAAGGAACATAATACAAATAGAGAGGGAGTTTAGGAGTATACGAGCCTGACTGGAGGGGTGAAACAACTATTGGCGTCATGTGTAAACTGTTTTGTTTTGGCCATTTGGCTTTTGGCTTTTGGCCATTTGTGTTCTGGCTTCAACGTTCCTTAACCTTCTCAAGATGTCTGCCTCGCCATGTATTGGTGTCATGCATAAGTTGTTCTACTCTGGCCATTTGGTTTTTGGCTTTTGGCCATTTGTGTTTTGGCCTCAACGTTCCTTAATGAACCTGCATGGGATCATGTCTAAATCTGCAGTGTTGAATCTCATGAACACATTAAATAAAATCATAAAATGTAAATAAAGCCAATATATGAAGAAATTTAATATTTAGGCACAATATGGCATGTATGAATATTATACCCTTTTGATCATGGAGATCAAACCAATCTTACCCTTACTGGAAAACTAGTGATATGAATGCTTTTATGCCTTTTGGATCATGGAGATCAAGCCAACCTTACCCTTACTGAAGAAGTAGTGAGGTGTTGGTTTGTAACTGTGATGGCTTGTTTGTAGTGAGAGAGGGATTTGTAATAAGGATTTCAAGGTTTTAGGGTTCTTGAAAGAATTTGATATTCTAACAGTGTTATGCCAAGGTTTTTTCTCTCTTTTTTCTCCTCCCTGGTTTGTGTGAAAAGAAGGTGATTATATAATGGAAATTAGGGTAAAGAAAATGGGCTTTGAATGTGCAATTGGGCCTCCAATGTCCACTTGAGTTCGTCACTTTCCAGGTTAAATCGCAGGGACTTAAGTGAAATTTTTGAAGTTGAAATGTGAAAACAAAATGTAGCCTACATCGAGAACTAACTCCTTTCCGAAAATCGGCTCAATCGGATAAACGGTGAATTAGTTATGAATTTTTGAAGTTTCAGCTCAGACAAACTTATTTTGGGCTCCAGTGTCGACTCTGACATGTTCTTCAATAAAAAACTGGTATTGATCGGAGCATAATCCGGTCTCGACTTTTGAAGCAAAGTTGCAGATCTATGAGTCAGGGACCTTGTGTAAAAATATGAGCCCAATCCGATAAAAATTGACCGCGTTATGAATTTTCGAAGTTTCGGCCCAGATGAAATAATATTCAGCATTCAGGATTTTCAACGTGTCACGCACTCTGAGCAAAAAACGAAGGCCTTTTGAATACCGTTTGAAATCGATACCTCCTGTGAAAATGTAGCCAACTCAATTTGTGAAATTTTGGCACCGGAACCAGCTCGATACGATGAAAATCGACCAAGTTATGATTTTCTGAACATGACGCAAATAAACTTCTGTCACAAATTTTCTGTATGAAAATACTTGATAAATCCACATTTTTGAAGACCTTCTGATTGAAATTGGCTTCCAGCCGTGAGAGATGAAAACGTAGATAATGTCAAGACGGAATTTTGGCCACTATAACGGGTTCAAAACGAGTCACGATCTTCAAGTTATGAATTTTTTAGCGCGTAAAAACTGCACTTTCAGCACACTTTTTCACCATATTTCTTCGAGAAAACTCACACATTCGGATACCTTCTTTAAAGAATTGACTCTTGAACCGAACCTGAATTTGAGAATACATTATCAGAGATATCTTGGCGAAAGAATACCTAAATATGACACGCCGGGTTGGACTTGTGAATTTTTCTTGAAATATTTTGAGAAATATGGGAGGGCAAATTTTGGGGTACAACACCAACAGTATAACATTGCTTGGGGAGAGTATGTTGACTTGCTGGCTCACTCTCTGGGGAGCTAAGATATCTTGGTTGCGTTCTTCAGCCGAACTTACCTTGGTACCTTGGTGGATAGAGCAACCAGATCGCTTAGACAATTCTTATTGCCCCAGTTCGTGCGGGAGAAGATACCTGTGGAGATCTTGATAACTGCCGATTTGACCAGTCTTCTTCTGGTAAGCAAGTGACAAGATGCCGGGACATAGTCGTACGCTTTTGATCCCTAACTTTTTCCTGGACTACCTTTTCGGGTTTTCAGTCCACCGGGATACCCATTTTTGCCCAAGCCGCCTTTTCAGGTTTTCGACTTGCAGGGTGTACAAATTTTTCATTTTCATCCCTTCTTTTGCCCGAACCCTTTTGGTTTGCCGGGAAGCCCTTATTTTTGCCTAGGTGTGTCAACCTAGCGAGTCTTTGATTACGCGTAGTATTTTTTCCGACTATTTCCATGCTCTCAGGATGTAAGGAGGTGCCCCTGTTAGAAATGTTTTGCCATGCCACCAGAAGATGTTTGGTCAGACAAGATTCGTTGCTGGAATGCCCCAAGTGACTCAGGTGGAGATTTGCCACTGGCTTTTTAGCATTTGAGAGATTCTTTGAATCTTGACTTAACTGCCGCAGATGATGGACAATGATCATGCCGTGCCCCTTGATTGGAGATACTCTTGTTCATTAGACTTTCGTCTTGCGAATTTCTCTGCTGTTCAAACAACTAGTCATATGCAAGCAATGTTATATTAGAAATGCAAAGCTTATGTCTGTCTTGAAGTTTTTTGAAAATGCATTTTTTAGTAAAAACAAGTGAATTTTGTAAACTGCGATGTCAACTCGTTATTTTACCGCAAGCCTTAAGGAGTCAGGATACCTTTGTAACAGTATGCTTTCGAACCAACCCATGCTTCAGCTAGGACTTTTAAAGGTTGTAGCGTGGCCTGGTTCACGGTTTAAGAAACAAAGGATAGAGGCTCAAATTATTTGTACCCACCCGCTCTTCGTGATGTTCTTCAAACCTAAGCTCAGTTGATCGTGCGTTAGACCTTGTTTGAGTCTTTGTCCTGATGTCCAATGATGGTTCAGATATTGATGATTTATTCTGAATAGGCAGTCCTTTTTTTGTTTTTGTTGAGGGTTTGTATGACCTCTTTCTTTTTGATTTCGCTATCCCTAAATTTTGCCTGAACTGTTTCTTTTGTGATTACAGTCAACGGGATGTCCCAGTTTTGTAAGTCTCCTTCATAGGTTTTGACTTATTGGGCTTTTATTTTTTGAGATATAATGACTGCCTATCCTTATGATTATTCAGAATCATCACAGTCTTCTTTTTTTTG
Organism: Vicia faba; assembly: GCA_948472305.1. Classification (NCBI taxonomy): domain Eukaryota; kingdom Viridiplantae; phylum Streptophyta; class Magnoliopsida; order Fabales; family Fabaceae; genus Vicia; species Vicia faba. The sequence goes on along the minus strand of OX451735.1, from coordinate 1,069,483,895 downwards.
TAAGGACCTCTTTGGTGCCATTTGTTATGCACTTGGATCAACTGAGAGAACTACCCTGCCCCAGGTTATGATAAAAGGTTTTAATTTTCGAAAAGAAAAAACTCCTACTTCTTTGGCTCAGAGGGGTTGACGAGGGATTATCTTCCTTATAACTCCAGTTTTTGGGAATTGAAACAATGCCTGTACCTCATCAGCGGGGTCTGTTCAAAAGCATACTGTAAAGATCGTGGTATCGTTTTCGTCATCCTCCCTCAAGAGGCTTAGAATTATTAATCGAGCGTTGATCATCAGAAAAAATATGAAAATAATTTGCATATAGTGAATACGAATATATTGCTTCAAAACAGACATATGCGATGCATTAATGAAATAACAACGTTTAACATGAGTAAATGTTTGAACAAAAGAAAATTACAACTTGAAAATCCTAATGAACAAAAGTCTTTTCATCTCAGGGCTTGTTACTTCAACTGGTGAATCCTGTAGGGATGGTAGAAGTGCTCAGCCTGGCCATCTTGGGTGAATTCCACAGCTCCTTCATCAATTAGGTCTTGGATCTTGTTCTTCAAGGTCCAACAATCCTCTGTAGCATGCCCCGGGCTGTCGGAATGATAAGCGCAACGACGTTGGGGTTGTACCTTGAAGGTGTCCTGTTGGGATTCTTAGGAGGATCCCTTAGAGTTACCAAATTCAACCTCAACAGTTGTTGTAGAGCTTAAGGCAGCGACACGTTGAGCTTGGTGAATTACCTTTTGGGCTTGTCTGACTGAAGCTGATGAATTTGTGACCTTGAAGCCAGTTGAGGAGCTTTTCCCTTGTCTTCTTGTCTCAAAGGTGGTTGAATGATGACTGGCCTTTTACCCTTAGACGTTTGCCCCAGTTGGTTACCCTGAGGCCGTTGGTTGACGAGAACTCCGAGCTCTTCTTGTCTTTGAGCTAAGCCTTGAATGATAGTCATCTGCCCCTACATCTGGGCTTTCATTGTATCCATTTCAGCTTGTAGGTGTTTCATCCGTTCATCCTCAGCACTGTTCCTTACCAAAGTCCCCATGAGAAGTGTCCTCAGCTCTTCCTGCCCCTTGGATAGACTCAGGAGGATTTCCCCGAACCGAGTCTCTTGAGCATGAAGGTCCTGGTTATCTTGTTGGGAAGTCATTGCTGAAATAAACAGCGGAGAAGGTAAGTGACCTGTAACAAGGGTACCTGTAGTGCAATGATATGTATGATATGCATGTAATGTTTTCAAGGACCTCGCAGGGTAGACAAGAAAAATTGTTAGAATTTGAATTTGTAGCTTGATTGAAGGAACTGCATATTGTTGAGAGTCCTTCTTCAAGGGTCAAAGGCTCACCATATCCAGTGGGTCATAGCCCCTGACAACTTTGGCTAGAGGAAAATAAATCCCCTTTGCCCCTTGCTATACAGTTTTGATTCATCATGACCTGCATCACAGACCCTTGAGATCCTTGAAATGGATTAGTCCTTATGTAAGATGTATGCAATGGTATGATGGTATGATGTCATGTTATGCATGGGGTGATATAAGTAACCCTGTTATGAGTCCAGATTATGAGTCCAGAAAATAGAAAAATGCTGGACCTGGAACTTGAACCCAGGTCCTTCCCCTTATATGCTCGTTTGTCTTGCCATCTGTGCTGGTTATTCATTCATGAATATAAATAAAACATAACAATATAATATAAAACGAAATTAAATGTTGAGTTGTCAAGACACGCAAGCGCCGTGAGGCCCTGGTATTTGTAACGAACCAATTATAACATGAGGAATTGCCACACACGCGTACGCCTGAGTCTGCTGGGGTCAACGACGCCGGAGCTGTGCTCCGGTCGTCTTCTCCGACCAACCCTAACGTAAGTGTGATCGGTGGATCTGGAACTGACTGTTTAACGCTGGCTCGCGAAATTTCGCGGTAAGCAAGAGTTGCCACCGTCTTTTATTTTCTCCAATATGGAAAGGACAAAAGCACAGAAAAATTCCTTATTGAGATTAGTTCTCGGTTCGGGAGGTAGATTTATAGAAAGGGAAGGTGTTAGCACCCTTTCTATCCATGGTTATCCATGGGCTCTTAGATACTTGCTCATTTGTGTTTTCAAAAGTGTTTGCTTTTCAAAGTGTGAGTGAGTTTGAAAAAGTTTCGTTTAAAGTTTCAGATCGACTCTTGTATCAGTCCTCAAGAGTGTTTGAAAAGTTGTTTTTGAAAGCTTTTTGAAAGGTGTCGGTGTGAAAAGAAGTTTTTGATTTTTGTTTTGAATTAGAGCAAGTATCTACGAGTCATCTACCTACCCTAAGGAATTAGGCTGTGTAGAGGTCCTTAAGGTAGTGCCATCCCACCATTGAGAGGTAGGTAGCACCACCGTTGGAGGTGTTCGGGTCAATTCGTTTGTAGGGATAGTGTGGTCACCAGAGCAATAGTAGGACACCTTAGAAGCTACCCCCATGCCATGTTCATGGACATGAGGACTTACTAAAACGCCCTATACTCGACGACCACCTTTCGAAGGGCAAGGCAACAGTGAGGCGTACCCTAAGAGTGGTGTGTGAATTGTGTGTCATTTTCAGTTTATGTTTTATCTTGATCATGCATTGGGTGAACTACGCTTTGATTTTATTTGGGCATACATTCTTTCATGTGATTAGCAGTTAAAAGGTGCGGAAATTAAAATGCGAAAAATAAAAGTCCTACGCTATTACAAGGCGCGGGTCTATACATCGCCAAATTAACAAAGACCCGATTTTTGAATGAAAATGCGGAAAGTAAATGTCCTAATTACTATTACAAAGCTTTGGGGCAATTACATAAATTTAAAATGAAAAATAGACGCAAACGCGCGAAAAGAAATTATAATCGAAGGTGCGAGGGCGTTGGACCCTTTAAAGAAATTAAATTGAAATTACTAAATTAATTAATGATTAAATAAAGAGAAGAATTTGTTTTTTTTTGTTTTTTGTACTTAATGGACATAAAGAAAATTAAAAGGAAAAGAAACCCTAATTCTACATGTTTTTAATTATTTAAGGAAAATAATTAAAGTTTAAACATAATTTACTCAAATTATTTAATTATAAGTTTATTTACAAAAATAATTAATTATTAATAATAATAAGAATAAGATGAAATTATTTTACTGAGAAAAAGAATAAAAAATCTAAAACCTAATTTCTACCTATTTTAGTTATTTAGAAAAAGAATTAAAATTAAAACCCTAAATTAAAACTAAATTGATTATTAATTTATTTACAAAATATTAATGCATTAAATAATAAACATATTTTATTTTGACTTTTCTGATTTTTTTTGTATTTTTTTGTATTATGAAAATTAATTTTATGGAATTAAATAAAAGCAATTAATCAAATAATAAAAAAAAGAGAATTAAAATAAAAAAGGGAAATATGCAAACCATAGGAGGGGTATCTGCCCAATTTGGAGGTTATGTTGAGCAATTTGGCCCACTTCAATCAGGCCTTTTTTGACTTTTCAGACTTGTGTATGGAGTTGTTGACCAATGCGTATGATGATCTGCAAATTCTGACCTTTGGATTGGGACCCCTGGCCACTTGGCAGGCAAGTACGTATGCGTGTATGGTGGACTTCAGGTGAGGCGCTGCATGAAAACGTATTAAGAAAAATAATATTGAGGAAGTGGGGGACCTGGGAATCGAACCCAGGTCCCAATACCTGCCAGCCAAGTCATCTTCCACCAAGCCAAACGCGTTTATTTGTTAACTTAATGGACACTGATCAATATATGCAAAAAGTGCAATTATTCTGGAACCAACGAAAAAACGCGCCAATGATTTGAATGCACCACTCACGTTCCTCCACGCATCATCTTCTTCAATTGTTCTGAAATAAAAAGCATTTAAATAGTGGGGGTTTTAAACCCCCACTAAGTCAAACCTGCAAAAATAGCGATTAGGCTATGGAGCAATATAAATTGGGCGCGAATAGTGAGTTCAATTCGTTTTGAGGTCCTGAGTCCAATGGCATGGGTATGAATGGCCAATTTTTCCAGACGTGAAAAGCCCCAAATTTGAAACTCTGAAAACCTAGAAAACGTTAATGGCATATTTCGATACAGGCATGGTTAGGACAATTAAATGGCATCATTAGCTTCAGAAGGTTCATATTAATATAAATCAACATTTAAAATGTATGAAACATGCATGTAAATCAAAATACGATTATGAAAGTTTTCATGAACAGGGCGATGGCATTCTACCATTCTCTGCGCGTGGAAGCTTGGTTTCAATTGCAAACGCCTCCTAGATGTATCAGGAGTGTGTTGGAATAGTTATTTGGCTTTGAAACGAGCTCTAGCTGTGAAAACAGTTTTCAATTTTTTTGGAAAAAATGCAAAGTTGTTCTCTCAATTCTTGCGCAGCTTTCTTGTTCTTTGCATTAGGGTTGCAATGTGTATATATGTGTGAATGCATTAGGTCAGAAAAATCAAGCCCAAAGCCTTGTATTCAATGATTTTGAATTTGTGATTTTCATGATCTTTTTCAATCTTTTCTTGCCATGGAACTTGCCTATTTGGAAGATTTGGTCCCTTTGATATGGTACACGAAATATTTAGGCCTTAATGAGAGAATATGCTGCACAAAAGGATTTGGAAAACATGTTTTAGTATTTTTCTTATATTTAATTTTAATTAAATGAATTAATAGGATTAAAAACTCAATTAATCAATTAAAAATAAGAAAATAACTCCCCTTTGGGTCAATGGGTCGTGCATAGCCTTTGGGTAATGATTCATGGAAGAAATTGAGGCCCATTAGCAATTTTGAGGCATTTGAAGCAAAGTTGAGTTTTCAAAATTCCCAAAAATTTCCCAACTTCCACAAGGCATATCTTGCTTAATATTTAAGCTTTGATCATGTTCTTGGACAATTTGGAAAGGTATTGAAGTCCTCTAATCAATGCCTTTGGTCCCATATCATTTTGATTTACCAATCTCAAGTTATGGTCTTTGACTTAAAGTGCCTTTTTGTTGACTTTTGAAAATGACCTATAATGTTGAGATTGATAACTTTTTGTGAGAGCATTTATTGGACTTGAAGTGTGAAGATGAGTTGTAGGAAATGTCATTCTTTTCAAAATGAGCTTTGGATGGAATTTTTCTGATAAACCATGTGGAAGTTATGCCCTGGTCAATTTGCAGTTGACATTTTCAACTGTCCAAAAATAGAAACTTTTGCATCTTAAAACTTTTTGAGCCATGCTTTGAGAATCATGATCAAGAATTGATCAAATGATGTTTGTGGCTTCAAAATAAGATGTTGACCAAAAATTTGGACTTTTGACTGTCAAATGACCATTTTGCCCCTGCAGTTGACTGTGAAGCAATTAGGGTTTTTGACTGTGCAATTTTGTGCTGTGAGTCTTGAAACTTAGCATGAGGATGCTTGAAAATGTTTATGGGCATGTGGGACTTGATTGGACCCTTGGAAACTTCAATTTCTTTGCCAGAACCAAAACCCTAATTTTTGACTGTTAGGAGGCAATTGGACTGTGCAACTCTTGGGAGATTTTGAAGCATACTCTTAGCAAATCTTGAAGAATATGGGAGGGAAAATTTTGGGGTACAACAGTAAGGATTAAGAAGCACAAAAAGACCCTATTCCCCTAAATTTTTTCCCAGGAATCCAAATATGGCCTTAGTTTCGCCTGAAAGTGCTTGTATCATCTTATTCGTGCCATGGCTATTTCTAAGCCCTAACAATGGAAACCTCTTAGATCTGCATCCATACTCTCATGCTTCACGTTAGAATGGATCAAAACAATGATATGAGCATGAATATGTAATGAAAGCTAATTCATATTGTGTTTTTGCAAAGTTTTGGATCCCAACCTTACCACAAACCAGAGATGCTTGGCCTAAGCGTTTGAGAGGGTTACAAGCCTGGAGATTGACAGGGATGGATTCCTGGCACCTTCAGGAGTATGATAGAAGGCTTAGGTTGGACGGAAATATCTTGGGTTGTATGGTATATGCTTGCACTTTTTTTGAGAAAATTTGAACACCTTTAGGGTTTGAGTGAGGCATGCTACGTGTGTCCTTTTGACTTAGGGTTACTGTGTATATGTAGCAAATCAAATTAGGGTAACTAAAGAGGAAAAATATCCATGCTTTTAGTGAGAAAATATTTGCATTCAATTATTTGATTTTTGCTTATTTTTTTAAACAAATCCAATCTTTGCCTTCCTCCACGATTTTATCTTGATATGCCAGCTTTTGTTGTCCATTATTTGATGAGAAAAGATTTGGGAATCATATCTTACATATTTCCTATTATTTCTTTATTTAATTTTGAATTTTAATGAATAAAAAATCAAAATAAATAATAAAAATAATAAAATAAAGTATGAATGAGCTCAGGGGTCGTGGGCCATGTTAGGAGCAAGTTTCAAGCATGAAAACATGGGCCCATTTGGAAAATTTTCAAGTTTGGTCATTATTTGCTTCATGCACTTTTCCAAAAATTGGTCAACTTTAGAAATGCATATCTTTCTAATTTTATCCCTAAGAGGGTGTTCTTGGACTTTTTAGAAAGCTTAGGATGTCCTCTAAACAACCATTTTGGTCTCATCTCCATTGCATCTTCCATGTTCATGTAAGGAGCTTTGACCCAAAAGGTGTTTTTGTTGACTTTTTGAATGGAACTATAATGTCTGAGCTTGTATCTTTTGATTGAGGAATTTCTTGAACTTGAGGGCTGAAGAGAAGTTGTAGGGAATTGGATTCTCTTCAAAATGAGCCTTGGAGAATTTTTTTTTGATAAACTATGAGAAAGTTATGCCTGGTCAAAGTTTGGTTGACTTTTCCTATAGAAACCCTAATTTAGCAACTTTTGAGTTTTGATGAATTTGGGGTATTCCTTGAGGAATCATGATCAACCCTTGATCAAATGAGGGATGTTACTTCAAAATGTTGACGTTGACAAAAAATCTTGAAGTTTGACTGCATGAGGGTCACAATTGACTTTTGACCTAGTACAATTGATTTTTAGGCATTTGAGTAGTTGACTGAGCAAACTTCTTGTGCAAGACATGATAATCGACATGGATGGTCTTGAGAACATATTAGGAACATGGAAAATATTTGAGGACTTTGGGGATCACCCATATTGATGAAAATGGAAACCCTGATTGGAGATTCATTACTTTAGGAGAGAGTTTGTCTGGTTAACTCTTAGGCATCCTTGAGCAGATTGAGGGCTTCGATAAGCATATGTTGAGTGATATAAGAGGGAAAATTTTGGGGTACAACATACAGCTAGCTGTTCAGAACCCTGCAGCTCGATGACTCTCACCTTTCACCATACGTGGGGTCAGACCTGCAGGGCTTTTATGGCTCGACCTCCAAGCCGTGGGGGTATGTGGAGCTTATGGTCACATTCGATGAGGATACCGCTACCAGGCAGGTCAAGGTACGCTTCCTCGTCATCGAATGCCCATCCCTCTACAACTTCATCCTCGGGAGGTCAACACTGGCAGAGCTGACCGCGGTGCCCTCCACCGTCCACTTAAAAATGAAGTTCTACACCAAAAGGGCACGGGTCGCCACTATTCGAGGCGATCTAGCAGCTACCCGAAGGTGCTTCAACGCGGCGTCCAAGGGGCACAACACAGTTGACACTAGCACACGACCCGCCAAGAAAGCTATAACTGCATGATCAGAGCCTCAGCGGTCAGAGCCCGTCAGAGTAGAAGAATAGAGGGGCCCTCCAAAGGTTGACTCGATCTCTCTGGACACTCACTTCGACCAGGACGAGCCCTCCAGCGGCAAGCAGGTTCCCCTCTGACCAATTCCAGACGGGGACTTCGAGCTCGTCCCCCCTCGGTGAAGACCCAAGAAGAGGAGTGAAGATTGGCACTGGACTCCCCGACTTGGTGAGAAAGTAGATCAAGGCCTGCTTAAGGGAAAATGCGGATCTATTCGCATGGAGTGCTGCGGAGATGCCCGGTCTCGACCCTGAGGTCGCCTGTCATCAACTCACCATTGATCCAGCCACTAGGGCAATAGTACAACGTAGACATAGGCAGTCTCAAGAGAAAGTGGAGGCTGCTGAAAAAGCTGTAAAAGACCTCATAGAGGCAAATTTTATTTCTGAAGCCCGGTATTCAACCTGGCTGTCAAATGTTGTACTTGTTAAGAAAAATAATGGAAAATGGCGAATGTGCGTTGACTATATCGATCTTAACCGGGCATGCCCCAAAGATGCATTTCCTTTACCTAATATTGATATGCTAGTCGACAACTCGGCCGACTATAAAATTCTATCGTTTATGGACGCCTATTCGGGCTACAACCAAATCCCAATGGCAATAGGCGACAAACACTGCACTGCTTTCATGACTATCTCGGAAAACTGTTACTACAATGTAATACCATTCGGTCTGAAAAACGCAGGAGCAACGTATCAGCGGATGATGAACAAAGTCTTCCACAACCAAATCGGGGATATGCTCGAGGTATACATGGACGACATGATCGTCAAGTCCCGAGTAGACACCGACCATGCTGCTCATCTCAGGGAAGTCTTTGCCCAAGCGAGGCAATGCAAAATGAGGTTTAACCCCGAGAAGTGCACGTTCGGGGTCAAGACGGGAAAGTTTCTCGGCTTCTACTTAACAGAATGAGGAATCAAAGCCAACCCCGACAAGTGCCGAGCTTTCTCTGACCTCCCCACACCTATGTCAAAAAAATCCATACAAGTCTTGAATGGCATGCTCGCTCCACTATCCCGTTTCATTGCAAAATTCGCTCAACACACCCTCCCTTTCTTCAAACTCCTTCACAAGGAAGCTGCTTTCGAATGGATCGAGGAATGCGAGCAGGCCCTGCTCCATCTCAAACAGAGCCTCTCGCAGCCTCCCGTGTTATCACGACCAGTCTACGGGGAGACCCTCTTTTTATACCTGGACGTCTCAGTCGAAGCCGTCAGCGCGGCCCTCATTCGTGAGACTCATGACGGATAAAAACCCGTTTATTTCACGAGCAAGGTGCTTCAAGGGCCCGAGGTTAGGTACCAACAGATAGAAAAGGTGGCTCTGGACTTCGTCAACGCAACGAGAAGGCTCAGACACTATTTCCTCGCGCATACGATCATGGTGTAAACAGACCAGCCCGTGAAACAGCTCCTAGGTCGACCAAACATGGCGGGTCGAATGTTGAAGTGGTCCTTGGAACTTTCAGAATTCGACGTCTAGTACGAGAGAAGGAAGGCCCTGAAGGCACCGGCTATGGCCGATTTTGTTGCGAAGATGACCGCTCATAACCCCCCCGCAGGGAAGGAGCACAAGTGGATCATCTTTGTCGATGGAGCCTCCAGCTCTACCGGGAGCGGTGTGGGGATCCTCCTAGAAAACGAGGAAGGCGTGGTGATCGAGAATTCGCCCACCCTCTCCTTTATAACCTCGAACAACCAGGCGGAATACAAGGCCTTACTCGCAGGTCTAAGACTGGCCGAGGATTTAGGCGCCCGTGAGATACAAATTTTTACTGACTCTCAACTCGTCGCGTCCCAAGTTCAAGGGGAATACCAGGATAAGAACAACATCCTCATCGAATATCTGAACTTGGTCAGGGAACATATGAAAAAGTTTGACCAGGCAGAAATTTCGCATGTACCACGCGAGCAAAACACACGGTCCGACATACTTTTGAAGCTCACAAGTACGAAAAAGAAAGGCGGAAACAAATCTGTCATACAAGAATCTCTATCTCGCCCGAGCATCGAAAAATCCACGACTTTACCCGAGGTAAATGCCATCGGAGATAGCTCGTGCTGGATGACCCCGATATTCAACTTCTTAACGAAGGGGGAACTCCCCCTGGACCAAAGAGAAGTAGCCGCAACCAAACGACGAGCATGCTCCTACGTGGTGCTCGAGAACAAACTATATCGTAGGGGATTTTTCATCCCACTCTTGAAGTGCATCGAAGAATTCGCGGTCCCCGAGATACTACGAGAAATACATGAAGGGATTAATGCCCAGCACACGGGCGGTAAGTCCCTAACGAGGAAAGCACTGCGAGCAGGGTACTACTGGCCGACAATGCAGCAAGACGCCAAAGACCACGTCAAGAAATGTGACAAGTGCCAAAGGCACGCCAACATGCACCTCGCCCTACCACACGAGCTGAATACACTATCATCCCCATGGCCATTTTCCTGGTGGGGAATGGATATCCTCAGACCATTCGTACAAGGGACATGCCAAAATAAATTCCTCATCATGGCCGTAGATTATTTCACCAAGTGGATAGAGGCTGAAGCCCTCGCGAAAATTACCTCGCACAATATTCTGCATTTTTACAAACGAAACATACTTGCTCGATTTGGGATCCCTCAGGCGCTCGTCACGGACAACGGTACCCAGTTCACCGACCAAGGCTTTCAAAGCTTCATTGCCAAACTCAACACCAAACAACACTTTACATCAATCGAACACCCCCAGACTAACGGGCAAGCCGAAGTCGCAAATAGGATTATCTTGCGAGGACTCAAACACAGGTTAGGCGAAGCCAAGAGGGGATGGGTCGAAGAATTACACAACGACTTATGGGCTTACCGAACAATGCCCCACTCAACTACCAGCGAGACACCATTCCGACTGACTTACGGTACTGAGGTGGTCATCCCAGTGGAAATCATGGAGCCATCCAGGCGAATTGAAAGACCCCTCGATGAAGAGATGAATGACGAGGCCTTGAGATATGAGATCGACCTCGTTGAAGAAATCCGATCAGGAGCAGCCCTGCGCGAGGCCACTCTGAAATAACAGGTAGCCCTACGCCACGACAACAAAGTCGTAAAACGCGAATTCCAGGTCGATAGCCTAGTCTTGCGGAGAAACCAGAAGGATTCCCGTGAAGGGAAATTGGCCGCAAATTGGGAGGGACCTTATCGCGTCCAGGGAGCTACGGCCACCAGAGCATATTATCTCGAGAAATTAAACGGAGAACCATTACCATGACCCTGGAATGCTGTGAAGCTAAAACAATATTATAGCTAAAGCCTCTCACCTGCTGGGGGACTTTTGCCTTCGAATGGTCACCTTCAGTCGACGAAGGGAAAAGCTCAACCACGTAGGCGAGTCGAGGTACGGGCCCGACCTACCAACCAACGAAGGTATAATGTCGTTCACTTCGATGAACAAAACATACATGCCCGACAGGGACACCTTGATCAAGCTCCACTGTCAAAGTACCCTAACATGGGAGAACACCCAGCTCGCAATGGGCAGTTCATTCCACGAGCGTAGGATCCCGATCGCGATCATACGCCTGACACGCGGATCCCCACTCCACGCATTCAAAACATTTTGAAGTGCGTTGAACCTACATTAGGGTCGAACGAATATCTCCATACGAACACAAACTTCGTCAAAAATTCATAACCAAGATAACGGTCAGGCACATACATCAAATATTATTATCAGATAACTACTATAAACAAAGCATTCATCGAGTAGACAGTCATAAACAAAGATCAATAATATACCGACCACAAGGGTCGACGTTGTCCAAAATTACAATTTAGGCACGACGACCAAAAAACTAAAGGAATGAAAGCGGGCACGCAGGCCCCAAAATAATAGCGGACACGCAAGCCCAAATACACCAATAAAAGAATTAATCACTCCCCAGATTACCAACGTCGATGTCAGGAGAGTCAGGAGGAGGCACAACCCGACCATCGACAACCTGGGACAAAACCCTAGTCCCTTCGGTATTCAACCCCGGATTCAGCACAAACAGTTGATTCACAACAGACTCAAAGCCATCGGCCAAAGCGTCAATACAGTCTGACTCTGGAAGTTGAATTCGAGCGATGAAGTCAGCACACGTGCGTAAGTCGTCCACCCCTTCAGGCTCGTCCTCCGTGGGAAGCATAACAGCCTTCAGATCTTCGACCTCTCTCAACAGCCGTTGGTTGTCACTCTCCAACCGCTCCTTATCAAGCTGGAGGCAGTCTTTGTCCTCAAAGGCTATGTCGGCCCTCTCCTTCTCCCCCGACAGCACGTCAGACTGCTCTCAAAACATTTCCTTGGAGCATTCAAGAGGAGACTTTAGTTTGTGGGTTTTGGCAACAAGAGCCGCCTTCTCCGACTCCAGATCCTTGACCCGATCCAAGGAGTGCGACCCTTCGCCCACAAGGACAACTGCCATCTCGACCATTTTCACCACCCCGATCATGCTGGCGGCGAGGTGTTCCCTTTGACCTTCCTTGTCGAGCCGCCTGATGATATCAACCTCGTTTTCAGATACGGTCAAGGGAAACCCCTAAAAGAATACCTTTTCCATAAAACAGGGTGGCAGGCTGAAGGCCCGGGAACCCGCCCCTCCATCGATCACTTCGACTCCACCTTCTGGTCGACTCCATTTCTTGATAATCAAAGTAGATTGGCGCTCGGTGTCATGGGAACCCAGGGACCCACTAGATCCTTCACTGCCCGACTCGGGGGTAAGACCCATTCGCGTGGCTTGTTGCAGCTTCACCAACCTCTTGCTGATCTTCTTATCTTAGGTCAGCTTCAGCAACCTCTCTCGACGTTCTGCCATGTAACCTGCAAAGGAAATGTACTTGGGTTAGCCACATCAAAGAAAACAAATAAAGAAGGCTATCAATAGAGTAAAGCGGGAAACCTAAGAGCTCTACGGCCTGCCCGTAAGAATGGCATTCGACGAGCGCTTTGGTGTTGATCGGACGTGCCTCGAACGTCGGCTCACCATCCTCATCAAGAATGTCGTTCCCTTCCCTCGTAACCCACCGAGCAGGGAAGAAACCATCCTCATCAAGAATGTCGTTCCCTTCCCTCGGGGGTAGGACGCCATAAGCCTCCTCGTCCTCGGCGCTCATACCGCCAGCGGGAGTGTGGTAGTATCCAGGTCCATGGTTATAATGGCCCGAACACCAGTGGATGGGAAACTTTGATACTTTCCCAATCTCGGGATTACCCTCAGAATTCAAACACGGCTCCCCGTCCTCGTCCACCACAGCAGCCAATTCGAACAGCGAATCCACGACTGTCTGAGTAGACGGTTGCAAAATATACCACTTATCCTTGAAATCATGAACAAAATCCATATACATCCTAAAAAACCTCTTCGACTGCTTAAGGGAAACCCAATTATGCTTCCCTCCTCGGGATTGCCGTTGTTCGTGAAAAACCCTAAAGAACAGGGGAATCGTTGCCCCGATCCTCAGGAAGAGGCATGTGAGTTCGAATTCCCGGATAAAGGCAATCGCGTTAGGATGAATCTGGGAGGGAGCCAGGTTCAAGTGATTGAACACTCCCATCTGGAAGTCGTTGAAAGGTATCCGGAGCCCGAGATCTTTAAATACGATCTCGTACATAGGAAAGGCGTCCTGAGTAAACTCCGAGCAAATACGGGCATCCCTTGTCGGCCTCACGATCTTAAAATTTCTCCGAAATCGTTCCTGACCTCCGCCGTACTCGACGAAAGTGTAAGCTTTCCTGCCGATATAGCTATAGATCGAAGCTATCCCCCAGGGTTCCGCACCAACCCAGTCCAGAGTAGGGTCGTCGATGATGTCGACCAAATTCATGCTTTCCCTGGCAGTGCTGGTTTCTTCGGTGTCACTATACTCTGAGGACTCAGGAATATCGGCCATTTACCTGTAAAGTACAGGAAATCAGTGAATTCGACAGCAAATCCGCTTTTCCGCCAGACAGATGGGGAGAAGTAAGCAACACTCAGACCGAGTCAACGACCATTCGCACGAAAGACGGGGAACACGTGGACCTCGATCGAACACCGACCTTAAAGGCGGACGCATATCAATTATAAATGTCACGGGCACAACAAGAATGTCGCGAGCAAAGGATGAATTTCACAACCAAATTCATAACATTGCTAGCCAGATACAAGAATACCACGGGGAAAACTAGCCTACATACTAACGAAAGGATGAATCCCCCGACCAAGTTCACAAATCTATTAGCCAAACGCATGAATATCACGGGCACAATCATAAACCGTATGCCTAAATGTATTAACGCCGCAGGCATGATCATGAATCAGACGCCTAAAGCGCTTGAGTTCCCCGGGCATAATCCCCAGGCACAAAATTCTACCACTAAACACCATCAAAATCTATCTACAACACAAGATAGCAAAGAAAAAGAACACTTACTTGGAGGAAAAGTGAGGAGCGACGGTTGTGGAGATAAGTACACGACGGACTATGTGGCGGTCTCAGTGACACTACGAAAATGCACGATGTTAACGACAGAGAAAATATGAGAGCGTGAAAATGTGAAAACAAGTTATGGACCCTGAAGCCCTATTTATAGAGATGACGTGGAATGTGAAACGTCGCATCGGGAAATCACAAACTGCCTTTATCCTCGACACCTACTCGCATAGAAAATGATGGCCCCTACTCCCTAGGCCGCCATTATGGTTTCCAAGAGCCACGCCACGTGTCTGACTAGTGTATCATCCTCTCCCCGCGAGTACTCTTCGAACACTCTTCGACCGCTGCACGAAGCAAATCATGAACCAAGCGACGTCTTCCGTCCATGGTAGAAAAACCCTGTGTCGCGCAACGAGTCTCGCGAAAGGGCAAACTTGAATCAAGTCATAACTCCTTCACCGGGAGCAACGACTTGGGGGGCTCCTGTTCTGGACTGGGCCTGCCCTTCTCCCAACTACCAGTAAGGCCCAATCCAAGCTTGCCAACCTGCTGCGCTGAGCAGTATTTCCACTGAGCACACACCAACCACAGATGTCTTGTCGACCAAGACTACTTCCTGTCGGTGCTCGCAGAGACCATCCCCGACGAGCACGCGCTCCTCCCGAGCACCTTCCTCGTAGGGCTGACTTCCACCCTCTCTGGATTTCGCGGAGTCTCATGGTTCTGAAAAGATCACGTCTCTATCCTCCCTGTCTTGCGGAGGACGTTATCCAGGTAGGAGGCCACGTGCAGGTCCCCACTACACACGTAGAAATTGACAGTCTCTTTGTTGGGCATGTTTGATCAGCCTAATAAGGAGACCTTGACCTAGCGCTGGGGGCTATAAATACCCTCTCTTTTGAGAGGGTCATGTATTCATTGATACATCTCAAAACTCATACTTGCTTGCTCATCCCGCTTCTTACTTTACCATCAGAGTGTCTTGCAGGTACCCCCATCTCATTCAACTTCAGCTCGAAGCCAGCTGTGACGGTCCATCTCTGATTCGGTAAGATCACAAATAAATCTTATCTAATTAAAATCTTAAACATGTATTATAGTACAATTTATATACTCTTAAAAACAACTTTGATCTACCCATAAAAAAAAACAACTTTGATATTTAAATTTATCTTTTTAAAACAAAATTCTTTGTCTATTTTTTTTTTTGGGAAAAATTGTTTGTTTATTTTCAAAGATAAAAATGATCTTAATTTTGTTTAAATAACATTTTTTAAATAATTAAACACTTTTACAAGTTGTCGTCCATCTGTTATGAAAAAAAATGAAAAAAAAAGTTAAAACTTTGTTTAAAATGAAAATTTTGGTTGTGTAACTCCTTTAATGTTCATAACTATTTTTCATTTTAAATATGTAT